>VTFQ01000013.1:36641380-37388810 GCA_036281575.1 Ancherythroculter nigrocauda
TACAGAAATGCTGGTAGCGAATTTTTTGGTTACACTTTATTTTACAGTGCCGTAGTTACATTATAATTACTCAAATAAGTACTGAATACTATTAATTAACTACATGTAATTACTATAGATACTTGAAATAAAGTATAACCGAAATGCTATATACAGTTTTTGTCATTTTAATTTTACATTGAAATAAAAAAAAAAAACTAAAATGCCAATATCTGAACAGAATATGGCTTACATGCCATAGAAATACCCTTTATAAAATTTGCCACAGTAACCACATTTTCAGACAAAGTGCCACTGATATCTTTCAAAGTGGGAAGTTTTTAAACGTGACCATCTTTTTGTGGCTATTTAGATTGCTTAATTAACTAATCACCACTTTAATACATTCATATAAATGATCAAATTGCTTTCTCTTACCTTTTAAGATCGTCAAGTCTTTGCGTTTCCAGTTCTATGTATATTCTTAAATGATCGATTAGTTGTCTTTCTGCGGAAACAGCTTCATTCACGCTCATCATCGAAGTGAACATTTCACCGAATGATTTGTCAGAGATATTAAGTACGTATAAAAATATAAAGAGGCTAAAGTATGAAGACATCTTATAAGAGAGATTATGAAAATGGTTTAAGCGGTCTTACATGATGCGCTGACTGTGTTATTCCACAGCTTTTAATTCCTCTTCATAGCTCATGTTCTCAGGCAGGACATGAAAAAACCGCGCACAGCCCACGATGAGCCATCAGCATAATGCCTGCGCGCGTGTGTGTGTGCGCGCGTGAGAGAGAGAGAGGTGGGCTGTCTGGGAGTGGGTTGAATAATACGTCAGGTACAGACTGATACAGGACAGAATTAGGATTTTCTAAAAGAAAAAAAACGGTTCTGTGATCTCTCTAAATATATATATTTTTAGACAAAAAATATAATAATATCATAGAGAAAACTTTATAAACAACTTTTATATGATTAAATTAAAACAGAAATCTGTTTTAAAGGGTTGGTTCACCCAAAAATGAAAATACTGTCATTTATTACTCACCCTCATGCCGTTCCACACCCGTAAGACCTTCGTTAATCTTTGGAACGCAAATTGAGATATTTTTGTTGAAATCCGATGGCTCCATGAGGTGCAATGTCATTTCCTCTCTCAAGATCTATTAAAGGTGATACAGAGGATTTTTTCGTCGACTGAGAATCCAAAGACTGTTAGTGAGTTTTTGAAATGAGCGCATGCGTAAGAACAGCCCCCCTCCTTCACAGCTCATTTCGAGGGAACGCCTCCCAAAACTCATACACGAGTATTGGAACACGAGTGTTTACCACCGTCGTGTTAGTGGATTCATTATGTCGGGCTCACCGCAGCTAACTCATAATCTGCAGTTGTTATTCCTGTCTCCTGACAAAAACATTGCATGCGGCGCCTGTGGAGTGTGGAAAGTTACTGGAGCGTGCAGCCGCGCATGTCTCTCACAAGGAACGTCACGGCAGTGATTGACAAGCCAGAGGGCCAATCGTTTACGCGATGATCGCGTAAACGATTGGCTGATGTTTTTAAGGCCCTACCTCGTGCACAGATGATGTATATTAATATTATTCCTTTCAGTGCACCTAATAAATAGTCTTTTATCAGTTAGTAAAGACAGTTTCAAGTAATATTGCAAAAATGTATAAAACAAAACATCCTCTTTAGCACCTTTAATGTACTAAAAACATATTTAAATCAGTTCATGTGAGTACAGTGGTTCAATATTAATATTATAAAGCGACGAGAATATTTTTGGTGCGCCAAAAAAAATAACGACTTATGTAGTGAAGGCCGATTTCAAAACACTGCTTCAGGAAGCTTCGGAGCATAATGAATCAGCATATCAGCGGTTCGGAGCGCCAAAGTCGCGTGATTTCAGCAGTTTGGCAGTTTGACACGCGATCTGAATCATGATTCGATACACTGATTCATTATGCTCCGAAGCTTCATGAAGCAGTGTTTTGAAATCGGCCATCACTAAATAAGTCGTTATTTTGTTTTTTGGTTCACCAAAAATATTCTCGTTGCTTTATAATATTAATATTGAATCACTGTACTCACATGAACCGATTTAAATATGTTTTTAGTACATTAATGGATCTTGAGAGAGGAAATGTCATTGCTGGCTATGGAGGCCTCACTGAGTCATCGGATTTCAACAAAAATATCTTAATTTGTGTTCGGAAGATTAATGAAGGTCTTACGGGTGTGGAACGGCATGAGGGTGAGTAATAAATTACATTATTTTCATTTTTGGGTGAACTAACCCTTTAATGGCCGTTACAAATTGAGTCACAAACATGTGGAGTCAAGGTGTCCTGTGATGGAAACTGAGTCATTTTGATCCTCCCTGAGTTTAGGTCTGGTCTGTTATTTGCTGCAACTTAGCCATTTTGCTTGTTCCTGCATAGGATTTTTACTCTATGCTTAATGTTAACATCTTTTTTTTAATGCAACATTTCAAACTTGCATTTAGAAGGTGTACTAGTTCTGCTTTAAAGCCTGTGTTATGAGTCTCGGCTCCACTGCTTTTGCTGCTCTAACTTCCAACCCAGGATAACATCTTTCTCAAAAACTAATTTCTTTAATGTCCACTGAACAGGCCATAAATATCCCCACTCTTACAAGTATCCCATTGTTACTGAATGTGTTTTTAAATGTCTGGAACATTTTAGAGGGCCATTGTGCAGTGAAGGGTTAATATTGCTATACTGACTTACAGTGTAACTCATATGAGGTGTGCAGAACTGCTTTGCAGACTGTGTGTATCGGGTTGTTTCCTCTGAGGAGGCAAGGGAGGCAGTGCCTCTTCAAAAAATTAGGATGAGAAAATAATTAATATTACAAAAATAAAACAACGCAAATATTACAAAATGTGACAATAAAAAGGGTATAAGTCAGTCGTTGTTCTAAAGGAACACTGTTCAACAGCGACACCCGCAGGTAAAGTTACAGCAGGAGTCCACGTCTGTTGTGCCTCCCTTGAGCTCATACACAGCAAAATCCCCAAAGTTAAATCAAGTCTACTCAAATTACATATGGTCCCTCTCTATATAGTGTTAAAGTAACACTGAAGCAGAGTTAAAGTTAATGAGATAATTAAGTGATTAAGTTATGATTGAGCATTAGTGATGAACACCTGCTGTTAACAAGCATAATCACTGAAGAGAAACACAAGAACTACAAAGGACTTCCAGCCACAGCTTCAGATTAAATCAAGTGAAGATAAAAGACATTAAATCTCTCAAGATCTGATTAAACAACTCCACAAACAGCATGTTATCTCATTAATTTTAGCTCTGTTTCAGTGTTATTTTAACTCTATGTAGAGAGGGACCATATGTTCTCTGAGCAGAGTTGATTTAACTCTGGGGATTTTGCTGTGTAGAGAATCAACAGAGCCCCTAAGTTTGCGGTGGGTTTTGTGGGGTGTAAAAGAGAATGAATGGGGGAAAGTCATGTGTGAGGAGGCAGTGCCTGCATTACGCTATGATTGGATATGATCGGTTATGATTGGATATGATTGGTTTGTGCGATAAATCCCACCTCTTGTTTACGTGCACTTTTAGTCTTAATGAACAAAATGATGGGAATACTAATTAAATAGACTAATTAAAAAGTAAGTAAACAGCTCACCCACTTAGTTAGCTTTATGTCACATCAAAATCAAACTTGAAATGACCTGAAAACATGATGACTGCAGGTTTTTTTAATGAGCAATCAGCTTAGTGAAATTAAAGACATCTTCATGTCTTTGACAGTGTTTACAAACCGAGCATGACTGATGATCCAAAATAAGTTGACTATTAAAAATAACAGCTGAAAATCAAAAAAACAAATAAAATATATTGTTTAACCATCTATGGTACGGTGTTGCCTGCATGCAACATAGTCTATTTTAGTTTGTTTTTGATAAAATGAGACTTTTAAATGAACTTTTAAAATAAATAAATTAAAAATTAATTAAATCTTTATTGATATTGTTATAGTGTCCAATTTTAAGCAGGAAAAACAAACAAATATTTTTTTCCTTATTGATATCATATTGCGTACCGTAGAGGGTTACAGAAATTAATTTACAATTTAGTTATAAAAAATTAAAAATAAAGGAACACAAGAAATAAAACTGCAATTTTACAGTTTAATATTAAATTAAATTGTCTTCATCTATAGTTTGTGGCTTTACTTTGTACAAGATTATGTTAAAAAATTCTTCAAGCAAATATAATTTAATATAACATTAATTAACTATACTTTGTGTCTTGCCTAAATCTTTTTCTTACAGAAGTGTTTTGATGTGTTAATTTATATAGCCTATCATTATTGATCTGCACTTTGTGTTAGCTTTAGTTAGCTCAACTATGTAATTACAATGTCACATGTCTAACCGTTTTCAGTCACAAGATGGTGCTATTAGTTGTGCTATCTTGCTTTAGTAAAAAAAGAGAGAGACTGTCCAGTGATTTTAATACTAAGCCTGCGTTTAACATGGAAAATAAATACACATATCGAGTTTGATGTTCTAAATCTATTTTTTTATTTAATACCAACATACATACCACAAACAATATGCACTGTACAGCCTTTGATCCTTTAATTCAGGCTTCCTCAAATCCAGCCCTGGAGGGCCACTGTCCTGCATAGTTTAGCTCAAACCCCAATCAAACTCACTTGCCTGCAATTTTCTAGTAACTCTGAAGACCTTGATTAGCTTGTTCAGGTGTGTTTGATTAGGGATGAAACTAAACTCAGCAGGGTAGTGGCCCTCCAGGCCCGGATTTGAGGAACCCTGCTTTAATTATATATTTATTTTTATTTTGTGTACATTCAGACACAAAATATTGAAATTTCATTTTAAAAAGCACATATACACATATTTTGCTTTAATATCATGTAAATATACAGCAAGTCCTGAATGTTAGTACAGAATTTTGTCAGCACAGTTCAGATCACCTTAACAGAAGTTTGCATCATTAAATCTTAGGTGAAATCTTCTTATTTACTGCACAGAATGCATAATATTTCAAAGCAATGAAAAACTTTTCATCGCGCAATCCATACACAAGTGGACAGAAGCACCGTGGGACCAGCATAAACACAACATAATTAAAATATCTGACCTCCATATATATGTAAATATCAACATTTAAGAGGGCTTGCTCTACAAACGGACACCACAGCTGAATGATTGAAGGCAACAACTGGAATCCATGTAATACCACAGTTTTTAAGCCTCTTACAGCTGATTTACCATTACCAGAGCTTGCCATTTTTGCAACACGCATGATTTTGACATAAGAAAACAAAATGGTGCAAAAAATCATCATAAAGAATATCTGTGTGAAAACTGACCTCAGCTGACCCTGCCACGTGTGAACAATAAGCACTTCCACTTGGCAAAGTGCTTTTTTCATATAGATGTGAAGTGGAACTGAGGCAATGAAGATGAAAAAGATCATAGTGGGCTCTATGGAGCAGATAACATGGATGATGAGAATGCTGTGGATCGTTCTGGACAGACTACAGATTTGAGAGTGTCGCAGGGGCATACAGATGGCCGCGTAGCGCTCTAGACTCATAGCTGTGAGAGTGAGTGGAGTAGCATAGCTCAGCACTTCCATAATGTGACAAATGACAAGACATATTCCTATCGGCATTGTTGCATTGAGAAAGATTAGGATCAAGCAAATATTGGTTATAAACAGAAACAGCCAATCACAAAGCAAGGTGTGAATAAAAAATATGTAACGCATTTTGGTGCGAAAATAGTCCTTTTTAAAAAACGTAAATATTAATACACTATTCACATACAGGAAGCATGCAGACAGTGTACATGCTATAATGATTTTTTCTCTGCCTCGTGGAATTGAGAAGCCTTTGCTAGAGTCATTTGATGAGTGGTTTTGTACCATTGTTTCAAATTCACTGTTATCAATGCAATTGATAACAAAGAGAGAGAATTATAAATGACAAGTTATGTTAAAAAGAAAAACAAAGACATAAAAGTAGCCTACCACAGTATATGTCAACAAAGAAATAAACACCTTTCAATGAAGAGTCAATAGGCTACAATGAGAATAAGAAATCAATATACAATGAAGTCCAAGAAAGGTCTAAAATGAAAGGAGATGTTTGCCATGTTTTATAGTCTATGCGGATTTCACTCAGGAATTCAAATTGACAACACCCAGTTAGCTATTTTTAATCCAGTTGTGAAAACACCCAATAACAAATATAATTTGTTAAACGTCACCTCACCTCAACGTCAGCAAATATGTCATAACACTTTACAATAAGGTCCCAATAGTTAACGTTAGTTAATTCGTTAACTAAAATGAATGAACAATGAGCAATTCATTTGTTATATTTATTGTAATCCTTGTTATACATTCTAAAAAAAATGGTGCTATATACTGTAGTACTAAAAGTGCTTCTTTGGCTCGTAATCATAGGGGAACCACTTTAAATGCTGTATAGCACCAAATCTTGGTGCTTCAGTGGTTCTTCAGCAGTTCTTCACCGGTTCTTTGAGATGACTGAGGTGCAGCACCGCTACCGTATACAGAACCTGTTAAGCCCCTGTATGGTTCTTCAGCGGTTCTTCAGTGGTTCTTTGGGGTGGTTAAGGTGCTGTATAGCACCACTGCCGTACAAAAAACCTGTTAAGCCCTTTTAAAGGTTCTTTATGAGCCAAAGTACCACTGTTGGTGCTGTTTAGCACCATTTTTGTTGAAGAAATAAAATGCAATATGGCACCTCTTATGGGTTCTATAGCACCATTTGACAAAGGTGTTGTGGAGCACCTTTAAAGGTATGGTGCTACATAGCACCAAAAGGGGTTCCCCTATGATTACGAGCCAAGATCCACTTTTAGTGCTACAGTATCTCACAAAAGTGAGTACACCCCTCACATTTCAGCAACCATTTTAGTATATCTTCTCAAGGGACAATACTATAGAAATGAAAATTGGATATACTTTAGTAGTCAGTGTGCTGCTTGTATAGCAGTATAGATTTACTGTCCTCTGAAAATAACTCAATATACAGCCATTATTGTAAAAATAGCTGTAAAAATAGTCCAGTTATTTAGACAATAATGGCTGCATCATGTTGAGTTATTTTCAGAGGGCAGTAAAACTATACTGCTATACAAGCAGCACATTGACTACTCTAAAGTATATCCAATTTTCATTTCTATAGTATTGTCCCTTGAGAACATATATTAAAATGATTGCAGAAATGTGAGGGGTGTACTCACTTTTGTGAGATACCGTATATAGCACGGTATTTTTTTTTTAAGAGTGTACTTAGTTAATAAAAAACTGTTCATGTCAGCTGTGGTCCATTAAATAATGTTAACAGATACATCTATTAATTTTAGTAATGTATTAGTAAATGCTGAAATTAACATCAACTGAAGGGCCGTTTACAGAAAACCTTTTATGTATTTTGGCCATTCATTTACATAACAGCAGCGTTTTGGGGCAGCTGAAAATGCAAACTTTTGAAAATGGTTTCAAAGTGCAACTACAAAAATGCAAATTTGAGAAAAGTGAGATGTCACGTGCATTTGTACGTGTTCATAAGCACGTTGTTTTTTTCGCCAACTACTGGCCTATAGTACAATGGCAAACGTTTTGACAACATAGAAAATTGCAAAGGAAAAACTTTTCTGTTATTACATCATTGTCATGTAATCGTACCCTGAGATTAATGAATGCTTTAGAATTATTTTTCATTGTTAGTTCAAGTTAACTAATTTAATTGAAAGTATTACCAAAAATCCAAATGCTAAGAAAATCACAAAATTGTTCTCTTCTTATCTCACTCAACATTATACAGACATGGAACCCATGGACAAACCCATTTAGGGCCCAAACCTCAAGCCCCACCTTGAAATGTTGGCCGGGACACTGAGTTCAGGGGCGGATTTTACATATCTGCCATACCCTGGCATTCAGACAAAACAGGGGAAATAAACAGCTGAGCTCATCATGCTGCTCCTTAGTTCTGTTGTTTGAGTTGGCCTTTGGCAGAAACTGCAGATTTGAAAAGCAAATTTAAACAGCCTAACACTGTCCTCCTAACCAGATGCAATGTGATAAATTTTCAATGTGAAGCAATGTGATAAAATTTCAAAAGCAATGTGATAAAATTTCCAGAGGCAAGCAATGTATCTGTCCAAACCAGACTCGACTGGAGACGCGACAAAATCAATAAAAAATCACAGCCAATCAAAACAGCATGTGGGCGGGCTCTCTCTCTGCAAGCGCACTACATTCACAACTAAATGGATAAGTATCAAATTCATAAATCTTACACCATTATAACATTATTAAAAACATGAATCATAGAATAGCCTACACTTTGAGTTGACAGTTTGAACATAGTTTTTCCTGTAATTTATTTTCAAGATCTGAGGTGAATTATCCATTGCTGCTTTCAGTACACTATAAAGGTCACGAAAAATATTCAAACTCACATTAAATTCTTTTTACATTAAAGCACATAATCAGAACCTGAGATTGTTATTGTCATGCTTTGTTGTTCCAGCCGCAAAGCCACAGAAATAGAATTATTTTTTTATTTTTTATTTTTATTTTTTTACAATATAATCGTCGCATATTGCCATTGTGGCTGGTTAGTACAAAAAACTCTTATTAACATGCATATTCTCACTGGTTTGCATTGATTTCGTATTGTTGTTAAGTCTGTGCATATCCGTGGACTCTGTCCATTCTTTTAGTAGTGGGTTTTTGTCCATTGTTTAGAGATATAATAGCCTATAATTACTTGGGTATGTCATTGTTGTATGTCCATAAGGAATCATGCCATAGGCCTAGGTTTTTGTGAAACGCTGAGCAAGTTTAGAAAAGGGATGAGCAGAAGTGAAATGCTTATCATTATTAAGAACTATGCAAATCTCAGATTAGACATGTTGTGGCACAGCAACAATAAGTCACCCAGGTTCATTGTTAAATACAGTTGAGCCTTATTACAGCATAACACTCATACAGGCTATGTGTTGAATCTTAATGCGTCCAAATGTAAATTAATGTTCAGGAGAAGAAGCTTATGGTTGAGTGTGAGAATGTTTGATGTTTGTCACTTCATTTTATTTTAAAATGTGTCATTACTAGTCCTGCCTTGATATAATGACCTGAAATGGTCATGGCTTGCTGGAATGATAAGGTTAAATGGTCATGGCTGGTTATTAAATACAGTATTAGCAGGGCATTATATCTAATAAAGTTAATAAACAAAGTTAATGAAGTCTTCATCTTCTGAAGTTAATTATGCTCAGCAGAGGCAATTTTGTTGTTTGGAAGAGCATCTTGTACAGAAATGGCCACCAAGGACTGATGTAACATGAGACTACTCATTGTTGCTTGTTACCTTTGTCAATTAACCCAAAGCAGGATGAAAACACATGTTTATTTCATGACTCTGTGCTCTAATTAGACCCAAGGGAGACAATCTAACTGTCATAACACTTCTAATAAGCACAAACTATTATTGTTTTGTGTGTGCGGTCAATAAACATTTGCTCTCTGCATTGCACTGTCATATCATAATTTTTAAAATAAACAAATAAATAATTCTTTATTTTTTATTTAGTTTTTTTTTATTATTATTATTAATTACTTTATTTGCATATGTTTTATGCATGATTTACTTGCTGTATACTTTCCTCTAAGAAAGTCATGCTGGTAATTACTATGTTTCCCAAAGTTGTCATAAAGGAGTTTATGTTTAATTGAGTATACACAGACAGATTTAAATTAAAGCACAGAAAACACATACAGATAGAATATATACTGGAACTACTAATAAAATTCATTAAGTAGTAGTCAGTACATACTGGCTGCATATTTACACTGCACACTAAAAGTATGTACATTTCAGAACGTAGCAAGGGATATTCACATCAGAAATTGCTTGTTAACACCACAGACACCCTTGTTGCATATTTGCATGCATGCATTAGATTCTAGCATAATTTATTTTCATAAAATTATTATCATTTATTATTAGTTTTTCAGACATTTTAAAAACTGCTATGGCAGGTTTATTCTACTTCCATACTGTAAATGTCAAAAGATACCAGTCACAAACAAGGGGTTATTAGGCAGGGCTTGACATTAACACCCACCAAATGTGGGTGTATTTCAGCAGTGGTGTGTAACACATCACTCCTACTAGCCACTTTGGCTGGTTGAAATTTATATATAATATACATTTTTCAATTGTAGTCTTTTAAAAAGGCATATGAAATAATAAATTAAGTGCAATGTAATGTTGTCAAAAAATGTTGTCGATGAAATATCTGAAACACTTCCGATCTCATTTTCCTCAGAATAGAAACACAATTCCAGCTGCGCTTTCTCGCTCTCTCATCTCTCCGAAAGAGAGTTGACACACAAACCCGCCTCCCCAACTCACTCGTCTCATTTGCTCTTGATGAATATTGTTGGTGTATAAATATAGTAATTTCTGCAGATTTTGTGTGTGCACTTTGAGTGTGAGCCCCCTCTCAGTACCAAATTGAGTTCTGTTTATTGTGTTTAAACAGTTAAATACACACAAAATAATGTCAAAATTCCATAAACACAGTCAGTTATGTTTTAAGTGAATGTAAAAGCTACAGTTGAGAAAGAAAACATGTGTAACATTATAATGGGTCAGGTCTTAAAGTGACAGCAGCCTAATATACCTGCTGCCAAATTATAAGATATTACAAATATCTATATGGCAGTTTTTCCCCATGGTATTGATGTCAAAATTGTGGCCAGTGAAAATGCTGAGTGGCTAGTAACTTTGGAAAGCCATAGTGGCTGGTGAGCAAAAAAGTTAATGTCAAGCCAATAGTTGGGCTGAAAAGCATGCATGGATGTAAACTGCAGAAATGTTGTGCTTTTTGCATACTATTGTCAAGGTATGGCACAGACACAAAGATGCAACCCTGTATCACATGAAATACGTTCTGAGGAAACTATTTTGCAAATCGCAATTACGTTACATGCCAACATATAAGCAGTGCTATTACGTTGGTCCTTAACCTAATATAAGCAGTGCTATTACGTTGGTCCTTAACCTAATAAAGCCAATTTATTGCAGTGCTATTACGTTTGTCCTGAACATAATACATCCAAAGCAGGTTTCTTTTCACACGTAGCAGCTAATGCTGTTCATTTTGTTTTAATTATTTACTCCCTTTTTTCTGATCGGGCTACAAAATATTATTTATGCCAGGGGGAGTCAAATGGCGGCACCCAGATAATTTTTATCTGGCCCTCCAACTGGTTTTTGATGTTTAAAACCGCTCGCAATCTGATATCAAAGGTTTTCATAAGGTTTTCATAATATTCACTCAGTGAATGTCAACCCGTTCTCACTCCTGACCGTTCTCACGCTGAAGAAGTCTCCTTCAGAACACATCGCGATATTTGGCATCAGTTCGCGTGTGCTGGATGTTGGTAAGTAGTCGTAAATACGCTGTTCTAATGTTTGATATAATGTCTTTTCTGTTTGCAGATATTAATCAGATTAACGTTAGCTCCCTCATGTTCAGTCACTGCATTATATCTGTCACCTCCGCTGAGGTTTTGCTTTTCATTGCTTTCTATATTAAATACTAAACTAGGGTGATTAAACACTGTCACGTGACGTGCAATATATTGCACAATATATATAACATATTCATATCAGGTTCAAAGTAGTACAAGTGTAGTTTCAAAATGGTATTTGTTGTAGAAGCACGGTAAAAAACAACACTTACCATGCTTTTTACCACAGTATTGGTAGTTTTAATGTGATTTTTGTTGTAAATACAGAGTAACCACAACACTTATCATGCTTTTAATGCCTAATAATGTTAAATCCAAAAACTGTAAGGTCAATAAGAACTTCTTTCCTATATATATTTATATATAAACCTATATATTATAAATAATGATATTTTCTTTTCTCTTGTTTTAGCTGAAAAGACAAAAAGGGCCTTTCGGAAATGGATGAAGGAGACAGAAAGCTGCAAAGGCAAATAATTGCAATGGTATGTATGTGTTGCTTTTAACCCTTTATCAAACATTTTATCAAGCATTTGTTAAATAGTCTCACAGTAAATTAAAATTAAAGTCAAATCCTGTACATATTTATCACCTTATTTGTAAATCAGTTGTGCCCCTTCTTGGACAGTTGGATGTCCCACACATAAAAGTTTATATTAATTCCATTGAATTCTTTAAAATGATTACAGATTGGGCCCAAAATGTTCCAATGATACATGATGTCTCTCCGCACCTCATAACTACCTCTGTTTGCAAGAGTGGAAATTATCATTTGACTTGTCACATGACATCAGATATTCAATTATTTTGTCATAATCAAAATAATTGAATATCTGATGTCTATTCAATATCTAATCAGTTACACTGCTGATAATGTCCTGCTTGCATGTGAAACATGTTATTTTTTTATTTATTCTTTTAAATATAAATATAGCTTGCTATTAAAGACATATGTTTAATCATGGAAATGCCCACATATCAGTGAACTTATTACATAAATGCATTTAACATTTAATTATGCAACACTCTTTACAGAAGGAAATCCTACAGTTATGTGTAAATTGACAACTTGAATGTGATGTAATAAATTTACCTTCCTTTCTGTCTTGCAGGATTACTTGCAGATTACTTAGTCCTTCTTTTTAGGATCTCTACAACATCAAACTCAACAGCTCTTTTAAGAGCCGACCCTCACAAGAGCTACTAGTGAGTCGCTGCAAACCTGCCGTGATCAGTCCTTTCCAGGTAAAGTTTCTAGATATTTAAATCAGTATTTACTCATCAAATGCTCTCCTGGATGGTATGGTAAATTAACTGATTTATAACTGTCTCAATTTGTATGTTTTAAGAACAAGAGTAATTGCACACAGAGTAAGTAGAGACTTTCTTGTTTTTCTGTGCAGAGAAGGAAGACCAGTCCTTATATCAAAGCAAGCTCATCGAAGTCCTTTGTTTAGGGTGAGGAAGGAACATGACCATCTCATGCCCAAAGAAGACAGAAGTCCATTGGTATGTCTTGTGTTGAGGCAATGCTGTAATATGTAGTACAGAATTTAATGTTGTTCTCTCAAAGGACTATTAAGTTCTTAAAAAGTTCTTAAAAACTGTTCCTTCTGTTTTTTTTTGTTTGTTTGTTTGTTTGTTTTTTTAGATAAAAGCAGACAGGGAAGCTTTGGAAGATAATGAGTTAATATAATATAATATAGTATAATAGGAATTAAATAGTAAATGTTCTTTAAATTATGTGTAATACCTAGTTTTTTTGGCTTGAAATAAGGCCTTATACTGCACAGACCTAAAACATTGTATTTGTGTTTTAAAACAGATAGCAAGTGAAGTCACTAACAGAAGATCCTAGAGGAAAAACGACTGATGTGCAGCTACGGAGGAACACAAGAGGCAGAAACTATGCATGGCCATGGCTTCTTCATGAGTACGGTAAGTCCTGTGCCTATTCTTAATTCTTGCCTTAAAGTTTTTATTGCAGTATTTTAACAATTTTACATTGTACAGGTTATCACTTGGTTTTTGACCAAATTATGCTCTTGAAACAAGAAACAGAAGAGTATGTTGTCCTGAAAGAAATCAAGGCTCAAAAGAGAGCATGCCTTTCTAAAAGATCTTTTAAAACAGGTTGCTGTTAATATGGGTAAAACAGTTTTTGTTCAGTACTTAGCTTACAGTCTGTGCTGCATTTTTATTATAATATATATATTATGTACTGCTGTTTTGTAAAGTTAAATCAGGAACAGGCAACTCTAGCCCTTTTGCTGTCTCCTTTTTGAGGTGGAGAGTTTACCTCCAACCATAATTGAGCACACCTGAAAATTTTAACCAAAGTCTTCAGGTTTACTTATAGACAGTTATAGGCAGTTGGGTTTGAGGTTGGAGCTAAATCTGCAGGACCGTGGACGCTGAGGGCCAGAGTAGCCCACCACTGTTTAAATCATGCAGAACATAAGCTGACCTGGCTGTCCATTAAACTACTTAACTTGAATTGTGTGTTTTTTTGTTTTACTTTTAGACCAGGACTGAAGAACGCCTGACAATGGGATGTTAAGACTTCTTCCTCTGGTTGAGAAAAAGCTACAGCACATCAGTGATCACATCTTCTGGTCATCAGTTGTACTGTAGAGTACAACTGAACAAACTGTTTAGAAGAAGAAGAACATGAACATGATAGAGACGTGTACAGGGAAGAGCAAGAACCCAGTTCAGCTGTGATAATGAATCTTTATTTTAAACTCAATATCAAATCTGTTTTCTGGATCATAGTTGACTGGATGGGATTCTGTGGCGCTCATTTGTGCAATAGGAGTAAAGTCTGTGAATGGATTATTATGACGTTAACGTATTTTTGAAGACACGTTTTTATTTATCTTGAATCTCATTTGTCTTTATGCAAATTTCAACCTTATGCTGTATCCTCCAATAAAGTGTTGTGTAATAAATTATGGTGAACGTGGTGTTTGGTAGAGTAAATACAATTTAACTAAGCTGAGTTTATTTCATAATTTAAAAAAATGACATATAATTTCCATGATTGTTTTACTTATTAATACATAAATATATATTACATAAATATTTTCGATCTAATTCATGATATTTGGGACAACAATGCACCAAAAGTTGCATATACTTTCATGTTGTGACAAGGATGGCAGTTTCCAGATAAATAAAGGGAAGGAATGTGAATAAAGAGAGGCTGCAGTGGGTTATACTGACACAAACACTTCAAGCAGAGCTGAAGAAGATGGATGTTGATCATTCTGGTACATCTACTACTGCATTCAAAATGATAGCTGGACATTACTGATGTCAGGCATGTGAGGAGCAAGAAGAGGGGGTGATAATGACATTTTGGCACAGTTTCTTATTTTACTGAATAGTGCATTATCCTTGTGTAACAGTAATAGTGAAGTGTAAATATAAATAGTTTTTAGTTTACTGCCAACACTGGCAGCTGGATAATGGCAAGTTGTTGTGGGTTCATCCATTATATTTATTGGTGTTCATACAAAAAAAAAAGCAAATAAATAATCAACTACTATTCAATTAATCAATTATTATTATTATTATTATTCTATTACAACATTTTGTTATAATATTTCCATATTTCATCAGATGGTCTCACAATACCCATCAAAAACCTATACAAGCATGATGTTAGAATGGAAAATGAGGAAATGATAAAATACTGCAATATTTAAATGTGATTCAACAAAGTTTGTTATCCATGATGAGGAGTACACACCTGTGTAGATTTTAATGCCCTTCCACCCCCAAGGGGCCAGTACCGGCCCCTGGAAGAGCAAAAAAAATGCACATTTCAAATGGCTGTAACTCAAAGTCCGGTTAGCTTATCAAAGAGAAAATCAACAGGACAACTGCTTATGCTATGATTACTAAATAATGTTGGGCACAGTTTTCAGACATACATGGAAAGCTGGCATAAAGGTTTTTTAATAGTGATTACAGTAAAATATTAAATTTCAGCCTGTCCCTCATATATGTAATAAATGTTTGCACAATAAACATATTTAGATATTGAGTTGTCCATTAAAGATCTTATTATTTTAACATTTATCATTTCTTTACTAAACGTTTTAAACTACATTACCCATATGTCTCTGTCATTCTATCAATGAACGGGAAACATGGCGCTGTAGTTCATTGAGAAGCTAGGGTTAGGGTTGGGATCTCGGTAAAGGAGTAATTTCTTACAACATGGAAACACTTTATAGTTAACTTAATGTGTGAGTAACGTAATATTCACACTAAAACAAACTTTGTAAGATAAAGCGCCGTTTTATATGGGTTGAAAGGTAGTCCAATCACAGCGAGTTCTGCGATAGAGTCACAGCCAATCACAACACAGCTGAACAGATGCGTCACGCTTACTTGTCCATTTATGGTAAATGACGACAGATCTCCTTCGGTTCCGGCTGACGAGAAAGATTCCTTAAATATATAATTAATCTAATTAAATATAATAAAAATCACATTTTACAACGAAAGACTCCTTTGTGTTTTAAACTGATGCATAAATATATTTGAAAGAGATATAATTGCATCTACTAAAGTGCTTCTAACATTTACAGTAGATATGTAGTATATTAAAGGTATACATTTAATCACTTATTTATACCATTCTTCACCATTTGAACTCTTGGAATTAAAATAAATATAAATAAAAGCATAATGAATGTACTCGATTTTGTAATCATATTCCAATATTTAGTGTCAAAGACAAATGTAGTCCCCAAACTACTGCACAACAGTATAAAAATCAGTTAATTGTGAGAAAAAAATATATCCAGTTACAGAGGCAATCTATTATAGTGAAATATAACTACACAAATCGATATGATGAAGTATTATTTTTACAAACCAAGAGATGAGATAAAATTCCATGTGAAAATATGTTTCTTTAAAGAATAGGGGGGAAAAATAACATTTTACATTCTCAACTTTAATACAATACAATATTGTGTTTATTGTTCACTTTTACTGTAACTAAATGAAAGGCAAATTCAAATAGTTAATGCATTTTATAAATGTTAAATATTTTCAGCAATAAAATGCTTCTAGAAAATACATTCATGGGTATGTTACATATACATTATCCAGGTACTGATATAATGATACCATAGATGTAGTTAAGGTGGACATTTACTATAGTGACGCTGTAATAAAAGGTTTAATGAAACAAAATGCAAGACATTTTCAAGTCCATCTAAATGAAGAGGTAACAAACTCACAGAATAATGTCCAGAATGTCAATGTGTCATTTCTGTAATACTCTATATCAGCACCAAACAGAATTAAATAAATATTGATTGTTCTCAGAGGGTTTTCCTGAACACTCTCACTAACTTCAATTGTTCGGACAAACACCTGCTATACACACATGCAGAAATACATATTTGACTATAGTCGCAGCATTACTAGAACTTTTACCAAAACTCCGGATGAGCACTGGTGCTTCTTTGATAAAGGCAAGAATATGGAAAAAGATAAATTACTATTTTCAATATTGGTTCTGCACGTTTCAAGGAGATCATAAGGAGGAGTCCACGTGAAGACTTTTAAAAACTGTGACAGAGTGAAGGGTGCACCTCCCTGGACACACCCTAAGCATGACCAAACAACAACACCCAAAGACAGATATGAAGTGGACACCACCAGGAGAATGCAGGGGAAGACATGGAAACGAAGGCCTGAAGAATGTCGGTGTCCCATGGGAAGATGTGGAGAATGTGGTCACAGATTGGATACGTTGGAGGACACTTGTTACCCAATGTGCCCAGCACAGCACTTGATGATGATGTTGTGAGTTCATACATAACCGTAGGATTTCCTTCTGTAAAGAGTGTTGCACAATTAAATGTTAAATGCATTTATGTAATAAGTTCACTGATGTGTGGGCATTTCCATGATTAAAAGTATAGCAAGCTATATTCATATTTTAAAAAATAAAAATAAATAAATAACATGTTTCACATGCAAGCAGGACATTATCAGCAGTGTAAATGATCATGACAAAATAATTGAATATCTGATGTCATGTGACAAGTCAAATGATAATTTCCACTCTTGCAAACAGAGGTAGTTATGAGGTGCGGAGAGACATCATGTATCATTGGAACATTTTGGGCCCAATCTGTAATCATTTTAAAGAATTCAATGGAATTAATATAAACTTTTATGTGTGGGACGTCCAACTGTCCAAGAAGGGGCACAACTGATTTACAAATAAGGTGATAAATATGTACAGGATTTGACTTTAATTTTAATTTACTGTGAGACTATTTAACAAATGCTTGATAAAATGTTTGATAAAGGGTTAAAAGCAACACATACATACCATTGCAATTATTTGCCTTTGCAGCTTTCTGTCTCCTTCATCCATTTCCAAAAGGCCCTTTTTGTCTTTTCAGCTAAAACAAGAGAAAAGAAAATATCATTATTTATAATATATAGGTTTATATATAAATATATATAGGAAAGAAGTTCTTATTGACCTTACAGTTTTTGGATTTAACATTATTAGGCATTAAAAGCATGATAAGTGTTGTGGTTACTCTGTATTTACAACAAAAATCACATTAAAACTACCAATACTGTGGTAAAAAGCATGGTAAGTGTTGTTTTTTACCGTGCTTCTACAACAAATACCATTTTGAAACTACACTTGTACTACTTTGAACCTGATATGAATATGTTATATATATTGTGCAATATATTGCACGTCACGTGACAGTGTTTAATCACCCTAGTTTAGTATTTAATATAGAAAGCAATGAAAAGCAAAACCTCAGCGGAGGTGACAGATATAATGCAGTGACTGAACATGAGGGAGCTAACGTTAATCTGATTAATATCTGCAAACAGAAAAGACATTATATCAAACATTAGAACAGCGTATTTACGACTACTTACCAACATCCAGCACACGCGAACTGATGCCAAATATCGCGATGTGTTCTGAAGGAGACTTCTTCAGCGTGAGAACGGTCAGGAGTGAGAACGGGTTGACATTCACTGAGTGAATATTATGAAAACCTTATGAAAACCTTTGATATCAGATTGCGAGCGGTTTTAAACATCAAAAACCAGTTGGAGGGCCAGATAAAAATTATCTGGGTGCCGCCATTTGACTCCCCCTGGCATAAATAATATTTTGTAGCCCGATCAGAAAAAAGGGAGTAAATAATTAAAACAAAATGAACAGCATTAGCTGCTACGTGTGAAAAGAAACCTGCTTTGGATGTATTATGTTCAGGACAAACGTAATAGCACTGCAATAAATTGGCTTTATTAGGTTAAGGACCAACGTAATAGCACTGCTTATATTAGGTTAAGGACCAACGTAATAGCACTGCTTATATGTTGGCATGTAACGTAATTGCGATTTGCAAAATAGTTTCCTCAGAACGTATTTCATGTGATACAGGGTTGCAAAGATGATAACATGTAAAATCAACAAATGGTAAGTTTATTGTAGGAACGGCAGGAACAGACACAATAGCAGGTGAGTAGAGACATTCCCAGACAGCAACATAGTTTTGCTCAGATCTGGCCCACATCTGGTACATGTGGATTACACGCGGACCAGATGTGGGCCGGTTCTTGGCCGACACTATGTTGCTGTCAGATGATTTCAGAATAATGTGATGGGAAGTAATACAGTCTTATCTTTTGCAGGTTGGACGAAGATGACAACACCACACTGGGAAGCAGACGAGACCAGGATAACTAACTTGACAGGATAACGAAATGAATCCTGTGCTGAGTATAGTGATGGGCTGTGATGAGTGACGTGTGTGATTACAATACCGGCGACTGTAATTCTGTAGAGTGTGGAAGAGCCAGGCGTGATTGTGACAACTATTTGCTATGCACTATGATATGGGATGTGCTAATTATAATCTCATATATAAGACGTTGTGTATGTATAGGATAAATAAAAAATATGTAGGATACATTTTACAGCAAATGTAGATATTATTCCCAAAATTCAAAGTAGGTTGTCTGTTTACATTTTTCATTTTTTAAAAAGACAAGAGTGAAAAAAACTGCATGTTAAACAACATTGAGCATCATAAATGGTCAGAAATATTTTTGCTCATATAAGTTTGTATGAATAAAACAGCCTCCATATCTTCATAGATAAGGAAATTTAAAATATCGCCCAAACATTCTCACCAGACTGTGTACACATTTTTTCACACACATATATTTGTAGATTATATACACTATACACTACCTTTCATAATTTGGGGGTCAGTGTGATTTTTTTTTTAAGGAAATTATTGAAATTGACATTTAGTACAGACATTTATAATGTTACAACGGATTTCTATTTGAAATAAATGCCTTTCTTTTGAACTTTCTATTAAACAAAGATTCCTGGAACACATTATCACTGTTTCCACAAAAATATTAAGCAGTAAAACTGTTTCCAACATTAAAAATATTAATAAATATTTCTTGAGCAGCAAATCAGCATATTATAATGACTTCTGAAGGATCATGTGACACTAAAACTGGAGTAAAGTCTGCTAAAAAATTCACACAAATTAATTACATTTTAAAATATATTAAAATAAAAAAAACAGTATCACAATATAACTGTTTGTACTGTATTTTTGATCAAATAAATGCAGTTTTGGTAAGCATAAGACACTTCTTTCAAAAACATTAAAAAATCTTACCGACTCCAAACTTTTAAACATTAGTGCAATTGTAAGCCCACATATTTTGTTCCATTATTATTTATTTATTTATTTATTTTTATTGTAAATGTAATTCTGAATGACATATTTTCATAGAATTCAATATCTTTTCATTAAAAGATTTTCAACCTGCATTTATAGAAAACAATGTTCATCAGTTAAAGAGGGAAAATCTTTTAAATATGACCTCAAGATCCTAATATAATTATTCTCATCTCTGTTGAGAAAAAAATACATTTGAAATGGTCTGTTAGTAAGCAAACATTGGTTTAACAGATTATATTTTTAGACATTTTTTAAAATATGTTTATGCATCAAATCTTAAAATCGACACTTTGGAATTATAAGGTTCTATCTGACATTTTTGTCAAAATTGAGTTATTCACATATTATTATTCTGTGAAAACTTATTTACATTATGTGATGTTTTTTTTAAGTTGTATACATTTTGCTACTTTTTTTTTTTTTTTTTAGAAAAAAAGGTTCTATCTACAAAGGAGTATGGAATGCAAAAACTTTGAAGCTCAATATCTCAAAACGGCTCAGAATGCAGATAGAACCTTATAATTCCAAGGTGGCGAAATCTTAAACTTTGGTTTTTGATGGTGTACGTGTCAAATATAAAACAGAATGCACAATGACAGTTCTATCTTTCACTCTTACAAAAGCAATAACAAACAAACCCATTGTTCTTGCAATCTTATTTAGTCATTTTGACTTCTTTATGTGGGTCAATACGTGCACCAAAACAAGGCATGGCTTTCCTCATATAGCTTCTAAGGCTCTCGTCTCTAAGGCCGTAAATGAGCGGGCTCAGAAAGCGAGGAAGCAGAATGAAGCAGAAATAGTAGATAAAAGACATATCTGCTTGAGACAAGCTGACACGCTGGACAAGTAAGAGTTCTGCGATAGGTTGTGAGAAAGCCATCACGCTGAGGAGCAACTGGAGCCCATGAAGCAGCACTGTGTGCAGAGCCTTGCTTACTGACACTCGGTCCTGCCGCATCTGACGGGTCTCCAGCAGGATCCGAATGTACGTAAAGAGGATGACCACAGCGACCACTGCGAAGAAGATCCCATTGAGGCTCACTTTGAACAGAGTTTGAATAGGAGAAGCACTGAGCACAGTGGTCTTGCAGAGCACAGGGGTCGAATGGATATCTACACCCGGCTTGAGCCGCATCAAGACAAAGTCGACAGTGGGCAGGATGCAGCTGATGATCCACAGACTTAATATGATGATCCAAATCCATTCCGGTCTCCAGATGGCAGGACGGTGAAGCGGGTAGAAAATGGCCACGTAGCGCTCCAGTGACATGGTGGAAAGGATGAGTGGGGTGTTTAGGAAGGTAGCAGTGGACACAAACAGCAGTGGAGCACAGTAGACGACTGCAAACTGCACCCCGCCCATTGCTAGCAAGAAGAGGGATACGGAGGAGAGCAGCTGCAGGGTGTCGTTCATCAGCATGTAGGTGAAGAGGATATAACGGGAGCTGTCAAAGAACTGCCTGTGAGATGCAAAGGTGTACAATGTCAGGAGGATGAAGAACAGGAAGGCAATGAAGAGTGGGATCACCACACACACCTTCACAATGACGGAGAAGTTATTGCTGGATGTCGTGTTGCCTGGGAGTTCTGTCAGATTCTGCATGTTTTCGAGCGTTTTGCAACACTGCTGATGTTACAAAGGCTGAAAGGAAGTTTGCAAAGTCACATTGATTTAGTTTAGAATGTGGAAAATGAAAACGATATAAAACATCTGCAGGTAACTGTACAATGCAATCTAATCGAATGTGTGATTAATTGAATAATCTGCATCTGATCTGATTTCTATTCACAAAATAAACTTCACACGCTTGTTCACTCACCACACTGCCTCTGTTGGAAGAGAAATTAAAAGATGATCAGAGATGGGTAGTCCACTTTTATATTGCTGAAGATTTGCTTCATGACAAAGGAATGGGATTTGTTTTCCCATAGGATGGCTTAATTTTATGCTATATGAACACAAAGCATCATTACAGCAATTAACCAAACAATCCAAACAAAACAAGTCAAGTTACCCCGCTAACACGATTTTGTTATAAGAACATTCTCCAAATATTCAGTGTCGGTTCTGGGAACGTAAAAAATGTCCAGTTTTCTTGACATTAAAGGAAAGTGTTTTAAAAGTATGATGTTCCTCAAACGTTCTTTCAACTTAATTTTGATTTAAAATTCAACATTCTAGGAATGATATGATGTTCCTGAAACATTCTTTTAAACATTCGAACACCTGCTGTGACTTTATATCTGTCTCACGTCTACGGAACTTCTTATTAAGAATTAACAAGGTTTAGATGTTGATGTCTTGGTCACCGTCATGGTGATCAGCATTTGCTTTAGTTGGGCTCTTGATCCTTGACTTTTGTTAAATTGTTTGCTTTTCAGCAATTGCAGGCATTTTTGGAAAATGTTTCTGTATGTTTTAATGGTCAAATAACTATGGTAAATTAGTTTAAACAACTGTTTTCTCTGTAGTTTTGTTTAACACTCATCATACAAACCTCAACAATGGTGACAATCTAAAAAATAATTCAGCTGCATAATTTATTCATGCCATTCTAACACAGACATGTTGATATGTTTTATTAATGCAGAAAAGTTTTCTGAAAAATCTGCAATTGCTGATAAACAAGCAACACAACAAAAGCCAAGGGTCAAGAGCCCATTTAAAGCAAACACTGATCTCCATGATGGTGACCTCAAAAGAAACATTTTCAATAAGACATCAACATCTAAACCTCTGTTCATTCTCAGTAAGAACTTCTGTAGATGTGCGAGAAATGAAGTGAGTCTAGTTAGTAAAAGGTGAAGCTGGTAATGCTGTTTGTGGAGTTGTTTAATCAGACCTTCAGAGATTTAATGCCTTTTATCTTCAGCTCATCTATGGCTGTGGCTGAAGAAAGTTGTAGTTTGTGTTCTTATTTCTCTTTCTTTCAGTGCTTGTTCACAGCAGGTGTTTGAATGATTGAAAGAATGGTTCAGGAACGTCATACTAACTTTTAAATAACATTCTACTAACAATAAGAAAACTGGACATTTTCATGTTCTTGGAATGTTACAAATCAATGTTCCTAGAATGTTGAATTTTAAATCAAAATTAAGTTGAAAGAACGTTTGAGGAACATCATAACATTTAAAACATGTTCCTCTGACGTCAAGAAAACTGGACATTTTTTACGTTCCCAGAACCGACACTGAATATTTGGAGAATGTTCTTATAACAAAATTCTGTTATAGCTGGGATAGCTGTAACTTGAAGTGTTAAAACATCACTATTTGTGACTGGATAGCCATTGCTATTGCAAAATTATTGAGATATATATATATATATATATATATATATATATATATATATATATATATATATATTTATATTTATATATATATATATATACACACAGAGTGGCCAAAGGGATTTTGAGCTATTCCTCTTCCAGAGGAGTGCAGGTCACTATGTGATGCTGGTGGAGAAAAAATGTTTTCTGACATGCTCCTCCAAAATGCCCCAAAAATATTTAGATTTGGTGACTGTGCAGACCATGGGAAATGTTCAACTTTGCACTTAGGTTCATCAAACCAAGATTTGCACTGTTGACACCATTAAAACAGACATTTGGCATTGGCACGAGTGGCCAAAGGTTTGGCTATAGCAACCCGAGCGTGAATATTGACAAACACTTTTGGCAGAAGCAGGAAAATCAAGGTGCGCATTTAATTCTGCGGTGAGTTGGGCAGCTGTGGTTTTATGTTTTTTGGATACAATCTGGGTTAATACCTGGGCATCCCTTTCAGACAGCTTCCTCTTGCATTGACAGTTACTCCTGTTGGATGTGGTTCATCCTGCTTGGTGGTATGCCGACATTACTCTGAATACCGTGGCTCTAACATACACCACAAAGACTTGCTGTCCTAGTCACATCTCTGCAAACAAGCCTGCACTGGCCCTTTACAGGCCCACTTAGGGCTGGCAAAACGTTGGCCCCTTACGCTGGCCCTGCACGGGCAGCCCTCACTTAGCCTCCAGAAAGCCTTAGTGCTGTTTTATTGAAAATAATAAAGTTTTAAGTCACTGTTATGGAGGTAAGTGCTTGCATTAGTTGGGCTCTTGAACTTTGTCTTCTTAACTTTAATGTTTCTCTGGTTGCTGTAGCTGTGTGTATCTGAAGCACATTTGTTAGAGTAAAAGTTGCGTGAAGAAGCACTGACCAGATGGTGATGGTTTCTTTTTGATGATTCAGTCGTCATGTATTAGCCTGATTTGCTGATCTCACCCAAAGTCTAATCTCTGGGCCATTGTCCTGCAGAGTTTAGCTCCAACCTTAATTAAATATATGCGTGAAACACTACTGGCCAGTGGCCAGTGTTTCAGTTTCATTGTCCAACCCCTGTATGTGTGTGTGTGTCCCCACGAGGATAGTAATTTTTGCCCATGGGAACATCTTTTGGTCCCCATGAGGAAAACAACTCATAAACCATACAAAAATCATTTTTTTGAAAATGTAAAAATGCAGAAAGTTTTCTGTGATGGGTAGGTTTAGGGTTTTGGGATAGAATAGACAGTTTGTACAGTATAAAAATCATAACGTCTATGGAAATTCCCCATAAAACATGGAATCCAGTGTGTGTGTGTGTGTGTGTGTGTGTGTGTTGTAATTTTTATAAATATTGGATCCACTGATTTATATGTAGACCTAATTCTTCATCTGGTTAACAAAACCCTATGGCAAAACTATAATCTATAATCTAAACTATAAGGAAATAATTCATTACTTTAAAACATTTATTTTCTTTTTATTAAATAAGTATTAATAAATTATTGCATTAACTTTAATAAAGTTATTTTGTGGTCAAGTATTTTTTTTTTTTTTTTTTAATAATCTGTTATATAACTTGTGAAATATTCATTGCTGGAAGAGCGTACTCAGAATGTTTTTATGTTTCATATGGCCATTCATTAACAGAGCTATCAATTATTGACTGTGACCTCTGGTGCTCTGCCTTATTTTACCATATTGTTTGTTCTGCAGTGCAGCAGAGAAAGTAATCAGAGACGAAAGTACATTGACAGCTTGATCTGCAGTGTCATATGCGTCAGTCATGAGGCCAGTGAGACACGTATCTCACAACTGCGTGTTTTCTGAAGTGCATTGACCTAAAATGTAGAGAGAAGAGGGAAACATTGAACAACAAACAGTAAACAGCAAGCTTTATCATAAAGAACATCTGGAGGAGTTAGGGGGGTTGAAAAAAGAGCTGTCTGCATGTTTTATGTCAACTATTAGAAGTGCCGCTACTCTCTTAGAGCTATGTGAGATGTAATGATGAAAGTATTAAAATAAGTTATATTAGCTAAAAATATTAAATCTTTGTTCCTTTTAGTTTTAACATATATTTTAATTTAAATCAATGTGCAGACAACAACTTTACAGAAAATAAAGCCTTTACACATCAATATAGAGCTACCTTCATTTTCATTTATTTTATTCATTTATTTTCTTCTTTTTTTAAATCTGGATCTTTTTCCCAGATGTATTTTTTTAGACTTTAGAAAAACATTCAGAGCAGAATTTCTAAATCGACTAAGGCCCTGTTTACACCTAGAGATGTGTTTTGATTGATTGGATCACAAGTGGATGACAATAAATACAGCTGTAAATGGGGTCTAAAACGTTTTGAGCTTGTCCACTTCCAGAGGTAGTCGAAAACGCATTAGACTGGATTGCTTTCTTTGTGTAAACACTCTTGTGGTCAAATGTGTTTGAACAGCCACAAAAGACCGCCTACTCTCCGTTACTGACCTAATGCATAAACATTATGGGAATCGCTCTAACCAGATGGGATTTAAACTTTGTTGGCTGGAGAACCAAGTTTGGTTTGAAGACAAAAAATGTACCAAGAACAATGCTCTCAATTCCTGATTTCTAACACACACTCACCGCATTCGGCATGGACTTGTGGCTATCAGAGCAGAAACAAAAGCTGCTGCTCTAAGTATGTTTATCCATGTCTATTTATATGTAAATTGTGCAAGCTTATTTTGTTCATTAGATCGAAAGATCTGAAAAACCCCATACAATTACCTGCCCATAAACCCTCCCCTTGAAGAAATCAGGACAGAAATGGTGGAAAGTGGACAAAAGTGACGGATAAATATACCAGGTGTAAACGGGAATGTGTCTTTCTCATCTACTTGTAATCTGATCGACCAAAACGCATCTTAATACCAGGTGTAAACAGGACCTAAAATTCCAAGTTTTTGCTTTGTTTTCATATTGGCATGCCTTTAACGATTCTCTGTAGATACCATGCACCTTCTCACATCCCACAGTTGGTCGAAAATGTAAAGGGTCTTCATGCTATTGATCTATATCAGGGATGGGCAACTTTGGCCCTGGAGGGCCACTGTCCTATAGATTTTAGCTCCAACCCTAATCAAACACATCTGAATAAGCAGACAGTGGACCTCCAGGAACCAAGTTGCCCATCCTTTGTCTGTATATGTGATGCAATAAAAAAATATCTTTACTCTAAGATTAAACATATACAATGATCAATTTGTGGTGTTATATCATCTGAATATTCAAATGTTTATATGTTACACTAAAACACTCTAAAAAGTTATTTTAGTTATGAGTTGATGTTTCTGAAAGCCTACCATTCTTACACTAGAAAGATCCCTGAGGATCAGACGCGTATCATGGAAAATAGTTGTCCAATTCTTCACAGAGTCAAATCCTAAGTGACTAATTATGTGCTTTAAAGGTTAAAAAGGCCATCGACTTTGCATTTTAGTGTAATTTGTGCTTCCTAATTGTTTGGCAATGATGCAACCCACCAGGCAACATGAGGCCAAGTTGCTTGATCCCTTTGCGAGTTGCACCGAGCCAAGCTGCAAAGCAAATGTTTATTTAATGACTTCTCACTCTGATTAATCTCTGGAGTAATACTCCTCCACATCATAATGATGTAAATATGTTTAATAAAGTACAGCACCCAAAACACTTCCATAGTTTTGTGAAAATTTCTTTAAAGAAAGAAAAGTTATGCAATTATACTTTATGGACTTTGTGATACAGTATTTCAGACAAACATGAGTAGTTATGTAACGATTGTGCTGCATAGCCTCTATAGTGCCAACAAAAAGTCAATATATAAAAAAGCTTGTTTGAAATTATTCCCTCTGACCACTTTAGACATTCTACATACTATAAGTAACTTTGCAACTACGTCAACTAGCAGTCATTCGAGTATTGGTAGACTGTCTGCTTAATAACTACTAACACTTCATTTTGATGCTCCCCCAACAGACATTCACTGACTAACTTTGCAACTACTACGTCAGCTTATTTTACTAACCTAAACCCTAACACCTAACATTAACCTAACAGTCTAGTAATACTCTAATGAGAGTTAGTTGACATTTAGTTACTTATAGATAGTAAAATGTCTAAAGTGGACCATTGAAATGAAGTGTTACCATTTTGTCGAAAGATTTGATAGATTGTTAAATTTCAAATATTTATTATCTTTACAAAGTTAAACTAGCAATGCATAAAAAGATGCATGGAATGATACACTATATTGCCAAAAGTATTGGGACACCCCTCCAAATCAATGAATTCAGGTGTTCCAATCACTTCCATGGCCACAGTGTTTAAAATCAACACCTAGGCATGCAGACTGCTTCTATACAAACATTTGTGAAAGAATGGGTCGCTCTCAGGAGCTCAGTGAATTCAAGCATGGTATCGTGATAGGTGCAATAAGTCCATTCTTGAAATTTCCTCACTACTAAATATTCCACGGTCAACCGTTGGTGATATTATAACAAAGTGGAAGCAATTGTTCACAATAACAACAACTCAGCCATGAAGTGGTAGGCCACGTAAAATCACAGAGTGGGGTCAGCGCATGCTGAGGCACACAGTGTGCAGAAGTCACCAACTTTCTGTAGAGTCAATAGCTAGAGACCTCTAAACTTCCTGTGGCCTTCAGATTAGCTCAAGAACAGTGCGTAGAGAGCTTCATGGAATGGGATTCCATGGCTGAGCAGCTGCATCCAAGCATTACATCACCAAGTGCAATGCAAAGCGTCAGATGCAGTGGTGTAAAGCACACTGCCACTGGACTCTAGAGCAGTGGAGACGTGTTCTGGAACTTGTGTGGAGGAACTTGACTTTCCTGCAATTAGTCCTGACCTCAACCCGATAGAACACCTTTGGGATGAATTAGAGCAGAGACTGCGACATCAGTGCCTGACCTCACAAACGCGCTTCTAGAAGAATGGTCAAAAATTCCCATAAACACACTCCTAAACCTTGGAAAGCCTTCCCAAAAGAGTTGAAGCTGTTATAGCTGCAAAGGGTGGGCCAACTCCATAATAAACCCTACGGATTAAGAATGGGATGTCATTAAAGTTCATGTGCACGTAAAGGCAGGCGTCCCAAAACTTTTGGCAATGTAGTGTATATATAATATAATATAATATAATATAATATAATATAATATAATATAATATAATATAATATAATATAATATAATATAATATAATATAATGTTCCAGATCTTTTGTATATGTTTTTTTTATTTTGGTAATGTTCCCAGATAGCAACGACGATGATCTGAGCCACAAGCTGGCCATAGCAATGCCACATGTCAGCCAAGAGCAAAGAAATAAACCACAACTGGACCTTATCTGAGCCACAAAATCTTTATATATTATTTATAGAGTCATCTCTGCATTAACAAGCCTGTTAAAAAGCAGAATCACTAAAGAAAAGAAGAGATAAAATAGACAAATTTGTTCCTTTACAAGATTTGTAAACAGTTTTTTTTTCTTCTTTTTTTTCCATTACGATATTTCAATGCCACTTGGTTTTGTTCCCTAATTAGATTTTAATGAAAGTTGGTTTAGTTGTGTTACAAGTTTTTAATGATGGTTGGTTTTGTTCAGTTATGAGATCTCAATGACGGTCGGTTTTATTCGGGTTACGAGATTTCAGTGATGTCTGTTTTATTCAGTTATGAGATTTCAACGACAGTCATTTTTGTTCTTTTATGAGATTTCAGTGACAGTCGGTTTTCATTATCAGTCAGTTTTGTTCAGTTATGAGATCTCAATACGGTATGGTTTGTTCTTTTACAAGATTTTAATTTTATTCCATTACGAGACTTCAATGATGGTCGGTTTCATTCGGTTCATGACGGTTGGTTTTGTCCCTTTATGAGATTTCAATAATGTCGTTTTTTTCCCATTTTGATGATTTCAATGCCACTCGGTTTTGACAGTCAGCTTTGTTCATTAATGAGATTTGGTTTTGTTTTCCGTTACGAGATGTTAATGATGGATAACTGTGATTAGCTAAATAGCTAGTCTGGTTGTGAAGAGAATTTGTTTCGAATCAGTGTTTTGGATCGCATATCAAACTGCCAAAGTCATGTGAACTATTGAAGTTTCAAAACACTTATGACATAACAAAGCCTTGTTTACTGAAATCATGTGATTTTGGTGCTCTGAACCACTGATTCGAAACAAATGATTCGTAAAGTTTCAAAGCTTCATGAAGCAGTGTTTTGATATCGCCCATCACTGGATATTGTGAAATAAACTTGCTATTTTGTTATTTTTGGCGCACAAAAAGTATTCTCGTCGCTTTATAATATTAAGGTTGAAACACTGTAGTAACATGAACTGTTTTAAATATGTTTTAGTAGCTTTCTGGGCATTGAAAAGGGGAGTGTTATTGCTCGCTGTAAAAAGTAATACGCTCTATCGACTCAATAAAATTGTAGCAACAGATTACAAGCAATACTATTGAATTGAATTGAATTAAATTCAACATATAAGAATTGAGTTAGAATTAATCAAATGAATTCCTTAAAAGTCAACCATTTAAAATGTGTAAAATTAGCACCATTAGAAAAACCACAAACTGACATGAAAAGCCAATAGTCAAACTGCCCAACTAAAGTAAACACTGATAACCATAATGGCGACCAAACATTTTCAATAAAATCAGAATTAACATCTAAACCTTTGTTAATTCTTGTGTTTCTCTTTCCTTCAGTGATTCTGCTTGTTATCATCAGGTCTCTTCAATGCTGTCTGTTGTTCAGATATTTTTGTTTAAATTTTACTTAAATTTTACTCGTTTTAAATGGTTGACATTTAAGGCATTCATTTGATTCATTCTGACTCAGTTCTATTTGTTGAATTTAATTAATGATATTGCTTGTAATCTGTTGACAAAATTTTAGATATAATGTATTACTCTTTACAGTGAGCCTCACTGAACCATCAAATTTGATCAAAAATATCTTAATTTGTGTTCCGAAGATGAATGAAGGACGTATTGGTTTGGAACGACATGAGGGTGAGTAATGAATTACATAATTTTAATTTTTGGGTGAACTAACCATTTGACCTTCAAATGTATGTACTTTGGCTATTTGTATTTTGTAACTCACTGTTATAGTATTGCATATTACTTGTTAAGGTTATTGTTTTTGATCTTACTGTACAGTTTGAATGTTTTAAGCGTGATTGTGTCTCAGTGCTCCATGTCTATCCCCAACACACAAACAAATCTAAATTTAGCTCTAGATGTCATCAACTAAGAAGATGTAATCTTTTAGAGTTTCACTGTCAAACCCTATATAAATGTTTGTTCACAGTATGCAGGTACAGTTATGCCTGATGACCAGGGCTCAAGGACAAAGTCAAGAATACTTTCAGTAAATGGTACAACAAGGTTATGTAACATTGATTTCAAGTTTTTCTGTGTTGTAAACTGAATACTTGTTCAGTCTTTGTTTTTCAAGTCAACATTGAGCTTATTATGAATGTACATATTCATTGTTTATTCTAAAGTATTATTGATGAGTTATTTCTCACATATTGTAATTGTGCTTTTGTTGTCTGTAATTGTCTCCCAGATGTGTGCACAATGGCCAGTCAGAATGCCAGTGGTGATGAGCAGATGCAACTGATCCAAGTCGACCCCGTCCGGAGGAACATTTCACTGGCGCTGACCCAGATCTTTGTGTGGCCCTTCATCTACCTCATCTTCCTCATGCTCTTAATATTCTCCAAGAAAGAGACTTTCAGGACAGAGACACGTTATATATTGTTTGGTCACTCTCTCTTGGTAGATCTAATATTTCTTTGTCTGACAGATTTTGTGGTGCTCTTATCATACAACCTTGTTTTATTACCTCTGCATTTCTGTATCCCCATATGCATGTTAACGGAAGCAGTTGCAGTAAGTGCACCATTAACCATCGGTGCCATGTGCGTGGAGCGCTATGTGGCCATTTGCATGCCTCTCCGGCATCATGCGATCTCCACCTCTAGAAGAGCTATGATGGTGATTTTAATGATTTGGATCCTGAGCTCCATAAACCCCTTTGTTGACATGTTCATTCTTATCAGCACTGCCTCTCGTGAATACATGTCTCAGCTCACACACTGCCACTATGAGATTATGATTCCGGATAAGATTCGTCATTTTGCCAGGGGTCTGTTGTATATTGTGGGGCTTGTGGCTATTTTGATCGTTGAAGTCTTTTGTTATGTAATGATATACCTTGCTGCACGTGCAGCATCTGGTGACAAGAAGTCCGCGTTAAAAGGGCAGCGCACCATTTCCCTCCACATCCTTCAGCTGTTTTTATGTACTGCCGAAGTGATGTGCCCTTACATTGAGGCTGTAGTTATGGAGTATGATATTCATTCATATCTGACTGTCCGATTTATAAATTTCCTGGCTTTTAGTATCACTTCTAGAGCAGTAAGTCCTCTCGTCTATGGGTTCAGAGATGAGAAATTCTATGCAGCTATGGCTTACTATATCAGATGCAAAAACAATGTGATCTCATCTGACACTGATAAACTAACATGATAATCTTTTTTAAAGGATTTTAATCTTGCCTAAATTCCTTTCAAAATGTGATGAAGTAAAATTTGTAATGCATCAAAACTCAGTTTTGGTTGACCAACTACCTAAACATCCCATTCTAGTTTATATATTTTAATAATGAAGATCTAGAGTTTTACATTGTATGGCCAACAGCAAGATTTGTCTTGGGAAATGTAGTGTATTGTTTAAGGGTTGCCATTACTTGTTACACTTTCAAATATTTTATGTATATTGTTTTAATTTTTTAGTAATTTATTTGAACATAATTCTGTCATTTTAATTATTGACAATTACATTGTAAATTTGCACTAGATACACATGTGCTGAACAAATAGATTAAATCTTGAATGATTTATGTAATTGCAGACTGTTTGAGATCAGTGTACAATGTGATTATTCACAAATTATTATTATTCATTTTGGCATCTGAGTTCTGTTAAAACATTTCACATGTTAGAAAAGAACAATAAGCATACAACAATACTAGTGAATTCATCTCTTTTTAAGCTAAATGTGTATCTAGCATTTGCATTTGATATATAACTCCTTTTTCTCTTTCTGAATACTCCTAAGGTCTTTCATATGTAATACATCTGTGTGAATAACATTTACTAAACAAACATGCAAAGGCTACAGTGAGTGTGATACTCAAAACTCCACATTCCACATTTTTGTGGAACTTTGTGGAACTTTCTCTAAGGGAAAATATTAATAGGTGATTTTTTTCCACAATGCATTCATTTGTTTGAAAAATAAATTCCATTATTTAAATACATAGTAAACAGCAGCATTGTGGTTGTCCAACATACAATGAAATACAGTCTATGAGACAAAATAATATTCACTGCACCTTCTATAAAGGCAAACATTACTCTTTTACAAAATGGATTACACACCATTTTAAGATAACAAAGTGCTTTTATTATCTCAAAAATGTATTATAACATATAGATGAGAAATGAAAAGAGCATTTTAAATAATAAGGTATTAAAGCTGCAGTCCGCAACTTTTTTTTCTGTTAAAAATTTACAAAAATTATATAATGAGAATATACAACATGAATCCATTTTCCAAACCGTGTTTTTGTCTTACCCTGAATCATTATGGTACACTTATAATAAGTGTTTATATTCGGACTATTTCAGACCAGACTGGTAGGACTCGCCGCAGAGTATCACAGTAACTGCGTGACTCGCCATAGATATATACACGGAGAAAAGTAGCTCCGGCTAGAATGTTCCTCCGCAAGACGCGTGCAGTTCTGTTTATTAACCGCTAGAGGGCCAAAAATTGCGGACAGCAGCTTTAAATAATAATAATAAATTGGCAACATGATTGCAGATTAATACAAGCAACAACAAACAAACAAACAAAAAAGAAGAAAAAAAACATGTTGCCTTATGTGGCCTTTTCATGCCAACATGAGGCCTTTACTTCCAAAGTAAAAGTAAAGTCTTATTTGTGATTCTTGGACCCTAAACTCTAATAACCCCTTTGTTCATGTTTTTTGTTCCCCCTTCATTAATTAACAGATGTTTAGATGTGAATGTTTTAATGAAAGTTTTGTTTCAAGTCACCATGATGGTGATCAGCGTTTTCTTTAGTTGGGCTCTTGACCCTTTATTTTTTAATATTATTTTTCTTCTGGTTGCTTTAACTTTGTGTTTGTAAAGCATATTTGTTATGGCCAGAAAAACTATGATCTGGGCTGTGTTTCCCAAAAGCATCATAAGCATAAGTTGGTGATCAACTTGACATAATGGCTTAATTCACTGGTCACATCCAACAGAACTGGTAATATAGATGCTTTATTAATTTTTTGTTATAATAAGTCTCTGAAGTTACAGTTTGAGATCCAGCAGTGCTTTTAGGCTGCGTTCACACTTGTCATGTTTGGTTCGATTAAAACGAACCCTGGTGCGATTGCTCGGTTAGTGCGGTTCATTTGAACATATGTGAACGCTGCCATCCGAACCCTGGTGCGCACCAAACAAGCGGACCGAGACCGCTGAAAAGATGGGTCTCGGTCCGCTTCCAAACGAACTCTGGTGCGGTTCGAATAATATATGACCGCAACACGGACCAAAGACATGTAACCGAACCAAAAACAGGAAGACGAGACCCTAAAAAGGACAGAATCCTCACGTATGTCGGTTTTTCTCGTCATAGACGCGAGTTTGCCCATCACAGGCATCAGACGCGCGTCTCCATGCAGCAGATCATTTGTGTGTGTGACGGATGGATTCCCGCCAGTGTTTTGATTCCTTTACACATTTTATAAGCTCTTCATGAGTTTCCAGCTGGCCAAAATATCATCACATGCAGGCTACGCCCTGCTACGCACACACAACGAGCGCATTTACCTCAGAAAACAGCATTGTTTTGGATGTTCGGTAAGTTCCGTCTCAAAATAGGCAATACGTCATAAAATCCGACCAATCACGTCGTGAATGTATCCCTATGCCTCCTGAAGGTTCGGTATATTTTAGTTCGGTGATAAAATTGCCAATCTGAACGCTAACCGGACCAGGACTAAATGTTTTTTTTTTCTTCTTTGGTCCGGACCAAATGAACCAAACGAACCAAACTACAAGTGTGAACGCACCCTTACATTCTGAAGTTTTCTAAAAACACACACTGACATCAAGAATCAGAATATGACCCTTAACAACGGTGACAATCAAACAAAGTGCTTCATGTTGCAGTGCATGATGGGAGCCACCAATCAAAACTCATCTATGGCTCCCATCATGCATTGCAGCATGAATAAATTATGCAGCTGAATTGTCCCATTGATTGTTCCTGTTTGCTTTTATTTTTCTGTTGTTTTGTTGTGACAGTAGCTTGTTTTGTGATGGTCAGAGTTGATCTGTGTGTCAGTATTTTGTATTTATTTATCGTCACCATTCTTGAGATTCATATACTGATTCTTGATGTCTGTGTGTGTCTAAAACACAGAAGATTATGTGAAAAATGTATTTTTGAGGTTGTACTTACACTAAGCATTCTGAACCATGCTTGAGTGCATTTGGCAAGTGTGAATACTTTGTTCTGTGCCCAGGCATGGTTTGTTTAGTTGTCACTGGCCTGCATGGAAAGGTTTGCGTACAGAGTGAGTGTTAAATGTGCTAGTGCATGGAGCAGCTACTGCTTTGTGTTGCATGATGATGATGTCATCATCAAAATATATTGTGACCAAATCACATTTTCTCTTGCCACAGCAAACATGCTTTATAAAAGTTGAACCAACCAGAGAAAAACTAATATTAAAAGGTTAAGGTTCAAGAGCCAAACTTAAGAAAACACTGAACTCAATCATGGTGACTTGAAATGAAACATTCCATAAAACATTAATTAACATATTTTTTTGCTTTCCTTTAGTGATTATGCTTACTAAGATGAGGTGTCACCACTAATGGTCAATCATCACTTAATTAATCACTTAATTATCTCATTAACTTTAACACTGCGTCAGTGTTACTTTTAACACCCTGTAGTGTGGACACATATGTATACTGAGAGGTGTTCATTTAACACTGGCGATTTTGCTGTGTACTATGACAGAGCAGAAGACCACAGGGGGTCAGGAGGCCATGAGGAGCAGAGACAGGGAACACAGAGAATTCAGGGATGGCCTCTGTGGCTGCGTGGCTAATGAAGCTGGGGCATAAGACAAAGGAAACCGAGAGACAAACTTAAAGGGTTAGTTCACCCAAAAATGAAAATTCTGTCATTTATTACTTACGCTCATGCCGTTCCACACCTGTAAGACCTTTGTTAATCTTCGTAACGCAAATTAAGATATTTTTGTTGAAATATGATGGGTCTGTGAGGCCTGCATAGCCAGCAATGACATTTCCTCTCTTAAGATCCATAAAGGTACTAAAAACATATTTAAATCAGTTCATGTGAGTACAGTGGTTCAATATTAATATTATAAAGCGACGAGAATATTTTTGGTGTGCCAAAAAACAAAACTTATATAGTGATGGCCGATTTCAAAACACTGCTTCAGGAGGCCTCGGAGCATTATGAATCAGCGCGTCGAATCAGCGGTCCGGTCATGTGATTTCAGCAGTTTGGCGGTTTGACACACGATCTGAATCATGATTCGACACAAAAGAATCATAACATTCCGAATCTTCCTGAAGCATTATTTTGAAATCGGCCATCACTAAATACGTCGTTATTTTGTTTTTTTGGCGCACCAAAAATATTCTTGTCGCTTTATAATATTAATATTGAACCACTGTACTCACATGAACAGTGGTTCATGGATTTCAACAAAAATATCTTAATTTGTGTTCCGAAGATTAACAAAGGTTTTTGGGTCAACTAACCCTTTAATGTCCATAACACAACATGGGATATTTAACAATATAATTCTTGTCTTTATAATGTTAGCAATAGGAGCAACATATTAACAGTTCTGTTTTTAAGGTTGCAAATATGTGCATGTAACAGTTAAAAATTTTACAATTAGGTGTAGTTAGAATGCATGTGATATACTGTATTGGTAGAGAATGAAAGGCAGAAAAGGAGAGAAAGTGTAGCTTTAGAATGCTCTATGGAAAAGAAACAGATGCCACTGAAGAATAGAATCTAGCCGAATGGCATTCCAATTGTCTGCTCTATTCCATTTCGACACTAGTTTGCGCTTCATGTCAATCTCTGAAACACAAGCAAATCTAAATTTAGCTCTAGATGTCATTAGCTTAGCAGATCCACAGGAGCTTTATTCTGTCAAACTCTATATAAATGTTTGTTCACAGTGCATTTATTACACTTGATGACCACGGCTCAAGAATAGAGTCTTACTGTCAGTAAGTAATACAGCAAGGTAATATTTTCAACTGATTTCATTTACTGTATGTAAACTAAAATGATATACTTTTTTATGGCTATATAAATATTTGAAGCTAATTGATAATGCATATTATAAATATTGAGATTGCAATCTCTATACAACTATAATTGGGTAAACAATCACACAAACATATTTTTCCCCCACTTTATTTGTATCTGCATAAATACAAGAATGAAAGTATGTAAACTGAAGTCATATGTTTTTTATTATTTGCTATTGATGGCGTATATTATAAATGATTATTTATTTCTCAAGGATTAGTCATGGTCATCTCATAGAGAATGTGCTTTTGTTGTCTGTAATTGTCTCCCAGATGTGTGCACAATGGCCAGTCAGAATGCCAGTGGTGATGAGCAGATGCAACTGATCCAAGTCGACCCCGTCCGGAGGAACATTTCACTGGCGCTGACCCAGATCTTTGTGTGGCCCTTCATCTACCTCATCTTCCTCATGCTCTTAATATTCTCCAAGAAAGAGACTTTCAGGACAGAGACACGTTATATATTGTTTGGTCACTCTCTCTTGGTAGATCTAATATTTCTTTGTCTGACAGATTTTGTGGTGCTCTTATCATACAACTTTGTTTTATTACCTCTGCATTTCTGTATCCCCATATGCATGTTGATGGAAGCTATCACAGCATGTGCACCACTGACTATTATAGCCATGTGCGTGGAGCGCTATGTGGCCATTTGCATGCCTCTCCGGCATCATGCGATCTCCACCTCTAGAAGAGCTATGATGGTGATTTTAATGATTTGGATCCTGAGCTCCATAAACCCCTTTGTTGACATGTTCATTCTTATCAGCACTGCCTCTCGTGAATACATGTCTCAGCTCACACACTGCCACTATGAGATTATGATTCCGGATAAGATTCGTCATTTTGCCAGGGGTCTGTTGTATATTGTGGGGCTTGTGGCTATTTTGATCGTTGAAGTCTTTTGTTATGTAATGATATACCTTGCTGCACGCGCAGCATCTGGTGACAATAAGAAGTCAGCATCAAAAGGGCAGCGCACCATTTCCCTCCACATCCTTCAGCTGTTTTTATGTACTGCCGAGGTGATGTGCCCTTACATTGAGAATGTAGTTATGGAGTATGATATTCAATCATATCTGACTGTCCGATTTATAAATTTCCTGGCATTTAGTATCACTTCTAGAGCAATAAGTCCTCTCGTCTATGGGTTCAGAGATGAGAAATTCTTTGCAGCTATGGCTTACTATATCAGATGCAAAAACAACACCATTTCATCTGATACAACTAAACAATCATGATTATCTTTTAGTAAAGTCTTACTACATGTTTTTTAAAATGTTTTTAAAGTCCCCATGTGATTTTAAAAGGCCTAAATGCATGTCATAAAGTTATTTGTATCATATCACATATTCTTTAGAACATTCCAGTTTTGATTTTAAAAAATGCATTAGAGTGGATATAATATTCCATGTAAAATCATCCAGAGGTTGCATTTGCAACCTAGACGCAGTATGTTGTTTAATAGCGACCTCTGTTGGTCCGATTGAGCATTATTTTCTGTACATTATATACAAGTCACAATGTATTAAATGAAAGTCAATTATTTCTGTATAAGTACAATCTACAAGTAAGGAAAACACATAGCACATATAGCAAGTGTTTTAGGTAGTCTTTTGCATTGACATAGTACAGTAATGTGCACAAATAAACATTGACTCAAACTCAACAAATTTAGATTAGTTGTTTTGTTTTTTAAATGTGTTTCATGTGTAACGTCTGTAATGTTATGCCACCCTGGATGCAGCACATTTTCTTTCTGAGGCCTCTTAGGAAAATATTAATATCAGCAGTTACCACAAGTGTCACATATCACACCCAATTGAAATAATGAAAAATAAATATGATCATATGCAATAATGCAAATGCAGATGAGCAGACTATCAAACCAGTTTATGTAATGCTGTGTGATGCTCACATTTCCTTTAATATAAACTCATATTACTCTCAAAATATTTTATACACTATTTCGTAGATATGTTCATTGATATCATCAGATAAGATTGTTACATTACAAAGAAACAGCCCTTATGTATAAACCTGAGTGGTTTTAGCATCTCAAACAAATGGGTAATGAAGATAAACTATTAGCAAATTAACTAACAGCAACATCATGCAAATAAAAGTTATAATGCCAAAATGTTTGCTACGTGTCTATAATGTTTTGTGGCCTTTGCATTGCCACTGTGACATGATGCAATCCTGACAAAAACAGCCTTTATTGTGATTTATGTGTATTCTTGAGGTTTGGACCCTGAGCTCTATAAACTCTTTGTTTATGTGTACTTTCTTGTACCACGGCATAAGATAAGTACTTTCTGAACTCTCATGAGAGGTTTCATCACTTTTTTAAGGGTCTTTTTTGAGTATTTTAAAGCCAAATGGTTTTGTGGGATAGATTTTTTCACCATTAAACATTTACCATACGGACAAACTGAACTTTCTATATGCTACAAATGTTTTAATAGTGCAGCAACAACACTGGCCTTAAGGAAATAAAATGATAAATGAAACTTATAACTAAAATTGTCAAACACAAAAGAAATCCATCAGAAACACTCTAAAATCTTGTGGAAAGCCTTCCCAGAAGAGTGGAAAGCAGAGGACCATCTCCATATTAATGTTTATGTATTTAGAATGCGACGTCATTAAAGTCCACGTTGATGTCAGGTATCCCAACACTTTTCCCAATACATTGTTTAGGGTTCCTTTCTTACTGATAAAGTTTCCATATAGTCATGACAACAAGGATAGTCCTGATTAGTTGTCTCACAGCTTGCTATTTGAACAACTTGGTTCAACAACTGTTCAGACCAGTTCACTCTGACTTTTCAAAGCTGAAAGATAAGTTATTGGTTGAGGTCGATTGAATTGGTCTTTCAAGAGCTTTCATCAGTTATCTATGAATGTAACCCAGAGACACACAGTATAGCTATGTCACCTCATGTTGCCTTCATACATATATTTTTGCCTACTAAGCTTTTTTTCTTATCATGTGGAGTTGTTTTTCTGCCACACCCCTTTGAGACGTGCAGGCCATGCTCATTAATGGCCTGTGCCTGTTATGTTCTCAATACATATTGTTTTGTGATTGCAAGTGCTGTGGGTCACCATATAGTACTGCAGCCCAACCACTAAGAGTTCACTAGTGTTTACCACAGTATTTGTGCTGACGCAGTGTGCAAATGTACGTCAAACCCTATCTTTCCTTGAACTTAAACCAGTAAAATCAAGATTAAAGGTCCGAATAAACGGATCAATACACCGCATGCAGGGCAGAGTCCTTTAGCAGTATATAAATACTGTTGGGCAGTGTTGTCCACTTTAAACATCGGAGAGCTTTACTTTAAGGCTTAAAGGATACATCTAAATCAAATTTGTATTATTAGTAAAAGATTGTAAGGCAATATGCAGGCTTTTAGAAACTGTGGTTTGTGTGCTAGTGGGAGTCTTCTAAAAGGCCGGACCGACTTCCTGGTTGCCCGGAGAAACATGGCAGTGCTGAGACGGAGCGCCGCGTGCGTTCAACTTCTCAAGTAAGATTGCGTGCATTTTTTGCAATTTTAATGTCGTGGTAGATATGCGGATGTTATTTTTTTAAATAAGCTCTATGCTCAGTCTAATTTGTTTTCTTATATCAAAGGGACAAGGTCAGTGTGTTGTGCAGCAGCCCCGTTCATCAGCGTCTCCTGCGCCTGCCGGAGGTCACCAGATCCAATGCAGTCGCGTTCAGTGTCGGCAGCAGCCTCTGTGCGGTTCCCTTCACACAGGTAACCACACGTTTAAATTCAGCATTTACGCTAAAGACATTGAGGAATTGACAAGCTTGTTAAACGCAAGTATGGAGAGCTGAGAGCAGGCTGAGAGCGTGACAACAAGCATATTTGTTTTGTTTTTTTTTTTGTTTGGTTTTTTTTTTAGTTTTATTTGCACAAATATAAAATATATACATTAAAAACAAAAGTGCAATCCATATACTGTGCAGAGAGAGAGGCAGAAAACCCAAAGGGCTTATTTAAAGCCTCCAACAACAACAAAAAAACTAAATGAGAAATTAAAGAGAGAAAAAAATACTAAATTATAAATGTATATAACTTGCTCAGGTTAATTGCAGCATGTATATATAAGATAATAATATATTCCAAAAACAAACCATATAAGGTGCGTAAAATACATGAAACGTCAATAAACAAAAAGGCACCATTACAAAGCAGCAGTAAAATGATTCTTTATATATTTTGTAACATATTAAAGAAGAACATTTTATCTGCTATATGGGATAAACCATTCCATAATTTAATACCCCTAAATTGTATAGAGTATTAACCTCTAGAAGTGAGAATTTTAGGAAGATGAAAATCTGAGTTAAGTGACAGTGAACCTGTGAATTTACAATCTCAAATTGCTCTGGAATGTTACCTTCACCTGAATATATCTTATAAATAAAGACACAAATTTGAGAAATGTTCATATAATCGGTATGAACCTGAAGTTTCTGAAATAGAGAAACAGATGAAGTATATGCATTTGATCTGGTTGCAATCATAACAAAAGGATCAAGATTTTTTGAAGAGTAATAGGAAAAGTGCTCACCCAAACTTTATTGCAATATGAAAGATACGGATAAATTAAACTATAGTAAAGAGTAAGAAGACAACAAGATGCCTAACCCTCCTTATTATACCAGTAGATTTATGTATTTTTCTGCTCACATAGTCAGCTTGTTCCCTCCAACTCAGACTCTCGTCAACAAAAACTCCCAAGAATTTTGCAGTTGACACTTGAGGCACCTCAATAGTCTCAATCTTGTAATTTTTGATAAATCCTTAGGGTATAATTTTTTTACCACTAAAATTCAAGCTTACGGTCGCATTAGCGATTCTTTTAAATGTTTTTTTTTTTTTGCTAAATGAAATGGTTTTCTTATTGAATTCTGCCTCTTTGCAATTAGTTTGATTTAAGCATAACAAAACAATAAATTTGAAATCTTCCAAAAGCGTATAAAGGGATGTTTTAGTCCAATAACTGGTCTATATGCTTTATTATATATTTACATAATCGTCTTTCTCCAAGAATACCACTTTTTACAACAAAACATGTTGAAATTTGCGGTTATGTGAGTCAGGTTTATTCAGTAACCGCTCCGACTCATTTTATATGTGTTGTTGATTCTCTAAAAAGAACCGACTCATAAGAGTCGTTAGTCTCGGACTCGCACAACACTTGTTGATTGGTACGCTTCTGATTCACTGAAAAGAACCAGCTCATTTTCAAAAATATAAATAAATAGAACGAGATCCCGATCCTGTTCCTTACTATTATTAAGACAAGTGTATAATAAAAGCATCCCCTTTACCTCCAGCAGGTTGAAAACCTCTCGCATGAATCCCTGATTCGTCGGGCATCTTGTCTGGTCACAGACAGTGCCAACACCTACCTCTCTCAGACCACGCTGGCTCTCGTGGATGCCCTCACACAGTATGCCAAGGTAACACTCCATTTTAAAACTGTAGTCTGCTCTGTAAAACTTCACAAATGTGATTGATGTCTAAAGTATTATGTTATGTCTGTTCTCAGGCACTACATACACTCATTGCCCTTCAGAAGCGATACATTACCTCAATAGGAAAACTGACCCCTGCTGAAGAGGACAACATTTGGCAGGTGATCATTGGCCAGAGAGTGGAGGTAAATTCTGTTCCTTTACATGTTTACTTTTTGTAGAACAAGGTCTGGTTTCGTTTATCTAAGTGTTGTTTACCTTTTGCAACAACATGATTAGTAGGACTGATTAACAGACCTTGTTGATATTGAAGCAGTTATATCTCATTTCAGAGCTTTCACAGTGTTTCTCCCTTTTGTCAGGTTAGTGATAGATTGGAAGAATGCAAACGCTTTGAGTCAAACTGGATCAATGCCATCCACATCTGTGAGTTGTCAGCAGAGGCAGCCTACAATTCAGGTATGTTTATCAATTGTCCTTAATTGTTAAACCTATAATCTACTATGCAATCTATTAAAAAAGCACATATGAGATTGATCTGGTCTGCGAATTGATTCAATCCTAATATTTTTACAGGGGCGGAGCATGCATGCACAGCAACAAAGACTAACCTGCAGGTGGCGCAGTCCAAAGTGGAGGAGATTAGAAAGATCTCAAAAGATGCAGAGAAAAAACTGGCTGAGACTAAAGCAGAAGAAATCCAGAGAATGGCTGAATATGCTTCCAGCATTGACATTAATGACCTGGAAGATATTCCAGAGGCGTACCTTCGCGAGGACTAGACAAAATATGAATGTTCTTGAGTTTGCAATTCCGTAGCAAGCAGTGAATCACTCACCGAGTTTGATTGAATCCAGAATGCACCTTGATATGAATTTGCAATGAGTATTGGTATGGAAGTCCTGCTTTTGAAGGCCTCATTTAATCAATATATGTGTTCATAACAATAGAACGGGTAAAAATCCAACAAATGTTTATAAAAGAACTTGTATTACCTGTTAAAGTCGTTAACACATCTTGTAAGATCCATAGATTGCTTTGGAAATAACATTGATTTGGTGTTTGTATATATGTATATATTTTTGTATTGTTTATTTTTTGATGCAATTGCATGCGTGTTAATGCAACATTGAAATTATGTCACAGGATGTTGTGATATTACAATGTATAGTTCTACAAAGTTGCAATCAATCTGTTTTATATTTTTAAGAGATCAACTGTTATTTATTATCTTAATAAATGGAAAATTTATTCAGAAGAGTTTTTGCAAAATGTCTGAATTCCTAGAACTTATTTTCTTGAACTGAATTATAGTGCATTGCTGTTTGGCAATGAATTGATTTCATTTCATTCGCACTTAAACTCTTGTTAAATGACATTATTTATTTATTATAAATGTTTAAATTACAGTTAAAGATGCTTTCATTTAGTGTTTCATGTAGAAGTTCACAATTTTAACCAACAGAGGGCGATGGCATGCTTTATTATAGGAAAAAATGTTGGGAGAATGATGTCAGAAATAAACATTGTTTATTATTTTAGTCTAATTACAATACAGAAGTCTTTCAGTTATTAACTGTAAAAAGCATGTTGAAGGGACAGTAAAAAAATAGATTAGGTTTCTGTAATCATTTATATGACTTTTGTCTTATTCGGTACACAAAAATAGATGTTATGCGGAATGGAAGCCTCAGTTATTCACTTATATTGCACTTATATTTTGTGTTTCACAGATGATAACAGAATTATCAGGTGCAAAGAGAGCTATAAAAGCTGATATTTTTATTTGACACAAAATTTATTTAACTGATGGCCTGTATTTATACTGAGAAGTTTTTGACCTCTACGAACTTCTAACACTTTATAATAACTACCATTAAAAACAATCCATCAATGCTACATTATATAATGTTCTGCAGATCTTTACAAAGTTAGAAAATAATTCTTCAAATGTAAGAAAATTTGATATGTTCTCCATGATTCATGAACTCCACGAAAATATTTGTATGTGCATCAAGTTCCAGAAGTCTTGTTGTATTAGAGGAGTTACATACATTCAGAAGAGGACCACTAAAAATGATTGATTGGTGTAAATGGCACCACTCAGCTGGGGATTTATCACTCTTGGGAAGACATAAATAAAACACAAGGATCATGGAAAGCATGCCCAGCATGGCTCACTCTTTAATCTGAGTGAACTGGGCGGCATCTCCCAGCACCCCATTGAGCCAAGCCATTCCAATATGTCTAGTTTTGTAATGTTACAAGGAAGATTTTAGCCAATTAAGTTGAGGAATTCGCAGTTTAGACAATTTGAATAAACAGCCTATTAAATATCTTTATGGATTAAAAGGATAGTTCACCCCAAAAAATGAAAATTCTGTCATCATTTACCCAACCTCAAATTGAGAGAGAAAAAATACTATGGAAGTCAATGGGGTCCATCAACTGTTTGGTTACTGACATTCTTACAAATATCTTCTTTTGTGTTCAGCAGAAGAAAGAAATTCATACAGGTTTGGAACAACTTTAGCGTGAGTAAATGATAACAGAGTTTTCATTTTGGGGTGAACTATACCTTTAAATGAGCTTTAAATATCCCGGGACACTCTTTCGCTTTTGACTTTGCGCAGCTTTATTTTCTCCATTAATGCAAAGATGTTGCTATTATAATTGCATCAATCAGTTTCTCTGAACGAGTGCAAATGCTAACTGCATCGCAAAGCTCTGCTTTTTGACGGGTGTATTTTTAGTCGGAAACCGCTGCTGGACTGAAGGTACCGCCCACGCGCGGTTCGGCTGCTGTGGATCAGACAGACACCCGAGTTGATTCAACAAGGAGGAACTCACTACTGCAGTCAGAAACCATGGCAGAGGAAGTAAGACACATCTTTGGGAATAGCACGTTTTGCAATGGGCTACTACCTTTCCTCGTACTTCTGTTGAGCTTCTGCACCGGTGGGTACTTTATCTTTTCCAGGATGATAACAAGTCATCTTGAATTGGACTTACCTTAAAGTTAATGTACCTAGCGAGCTGGGATCGGATGGCTGCTCTTGTGTGCCCTGTGTAAAAATGTTCCGTTAGCTGTTAAAGTTAAAATGAACTGTTATTAAACTAACAGTAAGCTGTTCATTTTTTTTTTACTTAACCTTAAGATATGCTTAGGTTGGTGAAATTTACACAAGCAAAGTCCAAGTACTTCCTATATTAATATCTTTAATACACTTTCATTTGCATGATTTATTTTCTTATAATTTAATATTACTGGGTAGAATCCTTTTACAAAACAGTTTTTGTGAGTTTTATGTATGATGTACAAAATCAGTTTATAGTTTTTCTACCTTTATATTGCAAATATTTCACATTATTAGACTTTTAATTAATAGCAACATGGCTTTAAATTACTTTAAAGATGCATTTAGTAATTTTTTGGCTTGTAAAATGTTTTACACATTTTGTTATAAATTAATAGAATTTTTCCTTTTTGTAAAGAAACATAACTGTCATATTGATATCCAAATAAAATGTCCAAACACAGTTGTGAAGTGGCAGTTAGTAAACAAACTTAATGCATCCAGGCTGGTATAGGTGTCAGTATAAAGTTTCAATAGTCTATTATAGAGAACTAAACAAAAAAAAAAAAAAAAAAAAAAAATTACTAGGTGAATCCCAGGCTGTGTCTGAAATCGCCCCCTATACCCTCATTCACTATTCACTACTTTTTCTATATATCCTAATTATTGTTAATATGTAATTCATTTTTCCAGGAGCTCATTGCTTCTACCTTCAGTTAAACTGCTAACAGTGATTGTAAATGAATTGCCTAAATGATTACATTATTTGCTAATTGCATTCTTTAAATTGTAATGTTGACATGCATTCTCTGTAAAGCTGCTTTGAAACGATGTGTATCGTGAAAAGCGCTATACAAATAAATGTGAATTGAATCGAACTACTTTAGTCCACTAATATAGTTCACTTGAGGGAGTGAATGAAAACAAGTGAGCGGATTCGGACACTGAGCGTGCTGGAAGGGCTGCTGCTTTTGCATAGTTTGTGCTTGCTGTTTAATAATTATATTTTTATAATTATTTACATCGGTTGTATACTCGTTATTGCGGTGCATTGAGTGCACTTGATAACGTCCACTATTGTTTTGGACATCACTACAAACGTCTGTCCCCTCAAATAGGGCGTAGGGGGCGATTTTGGACACAGCCCCAGTTTTTTACTTATGCACTATTCTATGTCATTTTCTAAGTAGTGGGAGTAGTTTGTTCACACTTAAAAATTCCAAAAAGAAAAAGCACACTTCATATACACGGATGATGCATGTAATTAACCAAAAAACGCATGTTGAACACTTCTTGCACTCAACTGTTGCAGCTTTCCTTAGGTAGTGGAGGGGTAGGAGCTATCATACTTCTGGATGACAGAATAACCTTCTCAAATTCATACACTTGATGGAAGAGTCAAGAGTAGGTCATTTGGGACACAACTTCTATGTTCAGATTCTGTTTCATGTAAGTTATGCTGAAACAGAACCAGAATGGAATAGTTGTAAAGTGTTTGAGTAAATGGTGAAGAACAAGTGAAAGGTTGGGTGTGTTTAGGCAAGGGGGTGGAGGGCATACTTTAGTGCCTGAGAGGAAAAGGACTGAAGCCGCAGAGTCTGGAAGTATTGACCTGTTATTTGGCGCTCTGCCAGTGGTACCTTCCACTTTTGTTTCCTTAAATATTAGGTTAAAATAGGAGAAAGTCTCTGCCTGCCCCTTAGAAAAACACTGCAAGAGGAAGTGGTACTGTATGTTACACAGAATGACTATAATCATGTCGTTTGTAGCCCAATGAGAAGGGTGGAAAAATGGATGCAGCAAGCAACTTCAAGCATAAATAAAGCATTGCAAAATGGTAGGGTTAGGTCATGGGTCATGGTAGTTCGCTTTGACAGACTAGATGCTAATGTTGGCTTTCTGCAGGTCAGACAGTAGAAATGCTGACTTAAAGGTGCAGTAAACGATTTCTGAGAAACGCTGTTGGAAGTGGATGGCGACTAACAACAAACTCTTATATGTATACTCTTTGTACCTTATGTTCATTTTTTGTTCTTCCTTGTAGTTCGTTGGTCATCTTTGCTTTATTTTTCACAAAACATTATTTAGCTTCGCTTCAGCTATAATAAAGAAACATCTACTATTGCATTGCATGTTCATGCATTTTGGGGGTGGAGCAATGAAGGGAGGGGTGTGGTTGTTTGGGTTGATTTCAAATATCAACAGTGTTTTTTCAAATATCAACAGTATATATATATATATAATTAAGTATATATAATTATTATATATATATATATATATATATATATATATATATATATATATTAAAATGAATTAATTATATATATATATATATATATATATATATATATTATTAAATTAATTCATTTTAATTTATTACATTTATAAAAATCTAAGTATTGGAGTAGAATAAAATTAAATAAGTACGATACTTGTTCTTTTAATTTAAACAATTTTATATATATATATATATATATATATATATATATATATAATTATAATTATATATATATATTGGAAAGTGGTCTTTGTATTTGTCCTTTTTACAGGAATTTTTCATAACATCGCCCAAAACATCCTCTTTTTTTTTTTTTTACAAAAGTCACTTTCAATTTAAAAGTCTCCCCTTGTGACTGACTCGTTCACTTGTAGTTTTCCACCATCTAATTGCGTATTAATGTAACTTTCACTTGATCCATACTACGCACTAATGGACCCTTTCTCAATACCAAATACAACATATTATTTATATAAAATAATATTTACTGAACAACAATATTTAAATTAACAACAATACCCATTATAAATGACAATAGGAAATAAACACAATTGTACAATTTAGTCAAACATACAAAAGCAGTGCTCTACAGGATGTAAGTTAAATATAGCCTTAATATTAAATTATTAATTTTAACATAGCGATAATCGAACATTAATTTGATTTGCTCTGGAACAAGTGATAGATTAATAAGACCAAAGACTGCCCATTTTATGTACCCAAAATCAATTATATCTCATGTTTAACCACTATAAGAGCCAGCGAAGCACTGGCCGAGATGAAGCTGTTCTCAGCGGGTACACGAGCACTGAACGTCCGCCGATGGCCTGGAGCTTGCATCTCCAAAAACGTCTAAACAAATTTTAAAATAGGCGCTATGATTGAATATGATTCACATATTAAAAAACTCTTAAAACTACAGTGTGTGGTACAACAAGTGTAGTATTTGTAAAAAAAAAAAAAAAAAAAAAAAAAAAACGTTGAATTTGCTCGGCCGCCATGACAGTCACTTCAAGCGGAGTGATACAAACGTTGAAAAGGTAGGAGTGCTGTTATTACAAGAATATTGCACGACTATCAGCCAATCATTTTCAAGAACCAGAAAGAACTGTTGTGTGTGTATATATTGAATTGTATTAATTATATATCAGCAGGATAGCATTTTGGCCTGGGTAGATGAATCCTTTTAACCGATAAATGCCTTTCATGCATGTATCATAAATCTAACGTGTATGTAATTTGAAGAGAGAATGAGACTTGAGGCTTTGTCAAATCAGCAGTTTACCTCGTGTTTTTCTGTATTTTGCAAAGTGATTTCATAGGGTCATTTCAAGTATACATTTAATAGACAGGCCATTGACTGCAGTCACTATCGGCAAATGACATGCAGGCTAATCCAGGGTCACGTAAGGACAGAGCGCACACGCAGGGTGTCTGTGATAGCCTCGCTGCTGTAGATTGAGCGAGATCTATGTTATGGAAATGCAGTCAGCAAATGTCACCCTGACCGGGCAAATTAGACCAAGGTGAAAGCAATGCAAGCTCAGCTCCTCCATCATGCAGGTGATGCATCACGAAAATATAGGTTAGCCTGTGTTATTTCATTGCTGCATGCTAAATGGATAAGCCAGAGTGTGATTTAGGCTAATTGTTTTTTGTTGGCTTGCCTCTCGAAAAGATACTTAAGTTTGGCTGCTTTGTATATTGCATAGAAATGACCAATGTATGTCAATAGCGATCTAGAAGGCATGCTTACTTTCATAGGCCAATTTAGACTCTTTATTATGTGCACCGCATCATCCAGCCCATCTTTGTACTTCCATTTAATCTCACTTAGCCTACATAACTGCAGGCTGAAATCTGACAATCACATTAAAATATTCTTTTGAAGGAGGTCCATCAGGAAATGACTGTTAGACTTTATTGGGAGCTGAGGCAGCACAGATAGCCATGACCGCAGAGAAACATTTTGCTGGGAATGTCTTCCATCTTGGAAATATGTGATAATCAGAGACTCTGTAACTGGGCTTCTCTCCATTAAACTATGTAATGCAGTAACCTTCAGCCCTGGGAAAGTGCTGTTCCTTGTTATGGGTGTATTTACTTTGTTGAAAAGAGCAGAATGACTGATTACCAGCATATGTTGTGTTTTGGATGCTGGTCTCCCTATCAGGCTTCTTAACTAGCTTGCCACTAGCTCTTAACTATAGCTTCTCAGCCATCAGAACATCACGCTGGTATTAACATTTGTTGCTGGTGAATATGATGATGTAGCAGGTATGATTTATTGCTTTTGTAGTTTTCTGTCCAGCAAGACTTAAGTCAGTGACCTATGGAAGCTTGTTTCCACCACTGAATTGACTTTTTTTCCTCACAATTGTGTGATATAAAGCCGCAATTGCATGTTATAAAGTCAGAATTGCAAGATATAAACTCACAATTCTGAGTAAAAAGTCAAGTCTTTTTTTCCCCCTTAGCACTGGACTTTATAACTCGCAATTGCAAGTTTATATCTCGCAATTCTGACTTTATAACTCGCAATTGTGTTTATATCTCGCAATTGTGACTTTATAACATGCAAATGTGACTTTATAACTGGCAATTCTGACTTTATAACTCGCAATTGTGACTTAACTCGCAATTGTGACTTTATAACTCACAATTGTGTTTATATCTCGCAATTGTGATTTTATAACATGCAATTGTGACTTTAACACGCAATTTTTACTTTATAATTCGCAATTCTGACTTTATAACTCGCAATTGTGACTTTATATCTCGCAATTGTGACTTTATAACACGCAATTGTGACTTTATAACTCGCAATTGTGTTTATATCTCGCAATTGTGACTTTATAACATGCAATTGTGACTTTAACACGCAATTTTGACTTTATAATTCGCAATTCTGACTTTATAACTCGCAATTGTGACTTTATAACTTGCAATTGTGACTTTATAACTCGCAATTGTGACTTTATAACACGCAATTGTGACTTTATAACTCGCAATTCTGACTTTATAACTCGCAATTGTGTTTATATCTCGCAATTGTGACTTTATAACTTGCAATTGTGACTTTATAACTTGCAATTGTGACTTTATAACACGCAATTGTGACTTTATAACTCGCAATTCTGACTTTATAACTCGCAATTGTGTTTATATCTAGCAATTGTGACTTTATAACACGCAATTGTGACTTTATAACTTGCAATTCTGACTTTATAACTCGCAATTTTGAGTTATCTCGCAATTGTGACTTCATAACTCGCAATTGTGTTTATATCTCGCAATTGTGACTTTATAACACGCAATTGTGACTTTATAACTCGCAATTCTGACTTTATAACTCGCAATTGTGTTTATATCTCGCAATTGTGACTTTATAACTTGCAATTGTGACTTTATAACTCGCAATTGTGACTTTATAACACGCAATTGTGACTTTATAACTCGCAATTCTGACTTTATAACTCGCAATTGTGTTTATATCTCGCAATTGTGACTTTATAACACGCAATTGTGACTTTATAACTCGCAATTGTGTTTATATCTCGCAATTGTGACTTTATAACATGCAATTGTGACTTTAACACGCAATTTTGACTTTATAATTCGCAATTCTGACTTTATAACTCGCAATTGTGACTTTATAACTTGCAATTGTGACTTTATAACTCGCAATTGTGACTTTATAACACGCAATTGTGACTTTATAACTCGCAATTCTGACTTTATAACTCGCAATTGTGTTTATATCTCGCAATTGTGACTTTATAACTCGCAATTGTGACTTTATAACACGCAATTGTGACTTTATAACTCACAATTGTGACTTTATAACTCGCAATTGTGACTTTATAACACGCAATTGTGACTTTATAACTCACAATTGTGACTTTATAACTCACAATTGCAAGTTTATGTCACGCAATTCTGAGAAAAAATCAGAATTGCAAAATGTAAACTTGCAATTGCAAGAAAAAAATGTCAGAATTGTGAGATAAAAAGTCGCAATTACCTTTTTTATTTTTTATTCAGTGGTGGAAACAAGCTTCCATAGTGACCTGATGCTCTTTTTCCATATATATATTAATTTAAACAGTGACTTCTTCAATGATGAACATGTTTTTATATTCTGAATTGAAATAAAAACAAAGAAAAATGGAGAAAAATGCCTCATTAAAATAAATAATTGAGTAAAAAATGTATGGAGTAGTTTAGCCTCTTTAATTAGTATTGTATGTAAGAAAAAAATATATTATTGTTCGCAACAGTCTTATGTGGTCAGTAGGTCTTTTAAAAATCAGATAATTTAAAGTTGGCTTTAAATGAAGATTAACCTTATCTTTTTTCTAAATGTAATTCATCTGTGCATGTTTGAATTAATAATTGATAAAAAACTTTTTACCTTAAAAATATTTATTTTATTATTTTTTTATCTTTAAAAATTCACAATATATTTTAATATTGTAAGAATTTGGCATGTGTTTTTTAAACATTAATTTAAAAAAAGACATTAAAATGCAATTTATACATACAGGGACTTCAATGTTTTTTATTTTCTGAATTCTTTTTGGCCAGTCAAAAATGTCAGGGTGATATATCTGTCCTGACACCATAGAAAAAAAGCCTAATTAACAATTACATTTTCTGAAAATTTTGCATAATCTTTCATTTTTATTTATTAGAAAAATAATATTAAATTATTGTTAAAAATTAATAATAATAATAACAACAACAAAAAAATTGTCCACAAAGTCATGCAGAAAACATGCAGGAAAAAAATATCATATTATAGAGAACAAAGACTGGCATGGCTGTGCATAAATTGGGTTTGTCAAAATGTCATTTTGAATAAATTCATAACATAATTTTAATTTTTTGATGTTAATTTTCCATTATTGTGGTTGCATGACCACAGTCAGTATTGTTAGTTGCATTGCTTACACAATGATATCAGATCAGTGCGGTTTCCACTTTCACTTATGGGACTGGTGCTGAACGTCCTCTAGTTTCCTTACAGAACCAAATCCATCTGTTCTCTCAGCGCTGAGAGCCCGCTCTGTCTGGGCATTGGAACAAAGAGAGCATTTTATGTGCAATGATCTTCCATGCTGTCTTTGTAATTGTTAGTCGCTGTGGAAGTTTTTAACGAGGGCTACCGGGCAGGAACGCAGTCCGTGCGCTGTGATGTTGATGAGGCCTCAGCTGCGTTCTCTTTAGCTGTTGATGTATGAGGTAATCACAGAGACATGAAGGGCGTGGGGTCCTTATGCTCCTGCAGAGTTCTGCTACATTATATTTCTATTGTAAATATGACCGCATGCTACCCCATGAGAGCCCTAGTCCATGGTTTTGTATGACAGGGCAGTTTATTGTACATATTGTAGAACTTGCAATGATTATTCAGCAGCCTTATAAGGCTTTCCTGTTGAACTTCTGAGAGGAACAGGCTTTGGTGAATGTGCCTCGTAATACCACCATTTGAGATAATGTGATATGGGTCAATGACATAAGAGTGCCAACAATAAAACAATTTAAAAATGCATGCCATTTTTTAAATATTATAAATGTAATATTTTTAAAGGGTTAGTTCACCCAAAAATGAAAATTCTGTCATTAATTACTCACCCTCATGTTGTTCCACACCTGTAAAACAAAACAAAAATAACAACTTTATTCAACAATTCTGTCATTCTTTTATGCAGTTGATGTATTTTTGTTTTGTTTTTGCACACAAAAAGTATTCTTGTCACTTCATAAAATTAAGGTTGAACCACTGCAGTCATGTCGACTGTTTTAACAATGTCTTTAGTACTTTTTTGGACCTTGAAAGTGTTAATATATTGCAGTCTATGGACGAGTCACATACCGCTCGGATTTTATCAAAAATATCTTAATTTGTGTTCCGAAGATGAATGAAGGTCTTACGGGTTTGGAACGACATGAGGGTGAGTAATTAATGATTTTTGGGTAAACTAAACTAACTAAAGTAAAAATATAAGTTATAAAATATATATTTTTTTAATTTAAAAAGTACTTTTCAAATATCATGAATTATTAATTTATAAATATTATAATGTTTTGAACAAACATTCTTACCTTATCAGAAAAATGTTATTATTTTTATTTTTTTATTGACCTATTGACCTATTGACCCCTGACATTCATGAGGGTCTCATTTAGAGCTGCACGATTCTGGATAAATTGAGAATAACGATTTTTTCGTTTCAAATAGAGATCACAATTCTTCCCCGATTCTGAACAGACAAATAAACAAAACAACATGTAATTTACTAGACTAAATTTTAATTGCTGCAATCTATTTAAAATGTTTGGTTAATCTGAATGAATTATTTAAAAAATCTGTTTGAATGAATGATTCAATGACTCATAAATACTTCACTACTGTTTCATTACTAGATGAATCAATGTTTTTGAACAAATCACTTGAATGAATGATTCAATGACAAATAAATATTTTTAACAGTCACTTGTCGCCACCTACAGGTGTGACGATGTAATCAATACAATCATTATTTGAAGCGGAAAGTTACTGCCAAAAGGTGATTTGCTCTATTTTGATTGTTTTTGTAGACATCAGTGTTTATATATGAACGATAAACTTTTATCCCAGTACTTCTGTGATATGAATATTTATAACACAGATATAACAATACCGTGTGGTTGAAAAGACCATTTGTGAAGCTGTTTCTCATACCTATACATGGCAACTGCTCTCTCTGGGTCAGCAGCAGCGTGAACACAGGTTTGAATGTTCTCGTGTGAGTTTGTCTAAGGTTTTATAGACACAGGAAAATCATTTTTATTTAGGAATGAGATCGCGTGGGTGTTTGAATCGAGATTGCGATCTTTTAATGATTAATCGTGCAGCTCTAGTCTCTATGATATCATTACCTTGATTACATTGACCATTATTTTTTATGTATATGCATATGCCTGTTGGTTGGTCCACATGATTGTTGTTGTTTTTTCATCATTCAGGCATTTTTTGCTTTATTAAGTATGAAAACATCATTGAATCATTGACGGGTGTATTGCTGGATAGAAAAATACTACTTGCTACATTATCATTATCACCAGCAAGAAATGTTGTTCAATCAGCATGTTTTTTTGTTGTTGTTGTTTGAAGCTTCGTCATCTATATCAAATGTGTCCCAAGTGCTTGATTTGTTGGGGAAACTGACACTATAATGCAGAAGAATCTTTCCCACCTGTGCTAATATTGCTTGTTGACTTTATAGCCAATGGTCACACAGGTGGAGAAGGTATTAAATCGATGGAATTTGACATGCAAACAAACTTAAGGACAAAGCCCTCAAGGTGGGTGGTATTGGTTATCAATACAGATTAGTGTTCTAGTCTGCCATTTTGTGGACAGGGTGAAGAAGAAAAAGGGAGTGTGCAGAGAAAGTAAACTAGGCCTTTTGTGTTTCATGTTGACCAAACTGCTGCAATACTTTCCTCTTTAATTCAGTTTTGTTTGTGTGTCCTTCCCTTTGTGACATCTTGAGTGTCCTGTGTCTTTGTTGGCAACATTTCAACCCCCTGAAAGCCTTGAGGAACAACATCTCATGCTTTGATTTTTGGCACCTCTTAGCAGACTCGTTTCAGTGCATTTTTGGAGGACATAGAGGGTTTCTGGTAGTGTTGCATTAACTGAATCATTGTGAATGCTGATCCAAAGAATGAACAGATTTTAACACTTATTTTGTTTGAATAGCCCTATCATTTGAGCTCTGCTTCCTGTTAGTGTATGCATGAACACTGATACTTTGAGGGGAAGGAAAACAATTCTCAGGGAGTTTGGGAAGGAAGTCAAAAACCCAGCCCTTGTATGTTCGGATAGCGTGCTGTTCTGTGAAGCCTCATTAACAGCTCACATTCCATACCTTAGTCGCCTTACTTTAAAACTCTTTATTTTAATCAGGAGTCCAGAGGAACTGCCTGATGCTTAATGTAGTGCATATAAAATGATTTTCCAGCTCGGATTTCAAATTAGGATCCATTTTCAGAACAATGTGGTATACTGAAGAAATTGTTGACTCAAGCAAGAGAGTAGTGCTTCTTTAGAAATGGCAAAAGAATGTCTTGTGGGTCAGGAAGGTGCTAAATTAGAAGTCTCCACCCTTATTGAGAATGAGAGCAATTGCACTTCAGCTCAACTCTGGTTGCTGTGTCAAAATCTTATTCAAGTCACAGCCGAAAACATAAATAAGTAAAAGTTTGGGGTCTGTAAGATATTTAAAAAAAAGAAGTAGAAGAAGAAAGAAATGAATACGTTTAGTCAGTAAGGATGCATTCAATTGATCAAAATTACAGTAAATACATTTATGATGTTACAAAATATTTATTTTTCAAATAAACAGTTTGTTTGAAACTTTCTATTCAAACTGTTGTTTGAATAGAAAGTTCAAAAGGTTTCAAACAGTTGTTCCGCACCACTGATTTGAAACAAAAGATTCGTAAAGCTTCATGAAGCAGTGTTTCGAAATCGCCCATCACTAGATACTGTTGAATAAAGCCGTTATTTTGTTTTTTTTGGTGCACAAAAAGTATGTCGCTTCTGGTCTTTAGTAGCTTTCTGGGCATCTGAAAGTATTAATTGTCTTGCTGGCAATGCAGGCCTCACTGAGCCATCGGATTTTATCAAAAATATCTTAATTTGTGTTCCGAAGATCAAGGTCTTACAGGTTTGGAATGACATGAGGGTGAGAAATTAATGACAGAATTTTCATTTTTGGGTGAACTAAATCTTGAAGGATCATGTGACACTGATTCTTTCAGCCTAAAACAAACTTTTAAATTGAAATGGGCTTATTAGCTTAGTATGATTGGATACAATGAGATATAAAGATCTGCCTTAGAATTTAGTAATGTAACCGAGAGTATGAATATTCAATTTACTTATTAGACTCAAATAAACCAATCATAGTAAAGATTAAAGAACAATTATTCTATTACTTTTACACCTTTTAGATTATAATTTTTTTGTACAAAATAAAAGTCTGTGTTTATGTAATATATGTGTGTTTTCTGTTTATAATAGTAATGTAATACACACACATGTATAAATTTAAGAAATATATGCATGTTTAAGTACATATATATATTTTATAGTACATGTAAATATAAATATTTTATATATAAATTAACATTTTTCTTAAATATATACATGTATGTGTGTGTATTTATATATACATAACTATTATAAACAGAACACACACATATATATTACGTAAACACAGACTTTTATTTTGCAAACGATTTATCACAATTAATCGTTGCACATCCCTACTGTATACAGAATTCTTGATTCTGATTGGTTGATAAATGTCACAGCTATAAAGTAGTTCCAGGTTTGTTGACTGCACTACTATTCCATATCATTTTGTCACATTAAGCAAATCGGACATGACAAACTTTTTTTTTTTTCAATAGTTTCCTTTTAACTATGATACTTTTTTAAACTTTCTTTTTTAACCGGGAACTATGACAGTTTCAGCTGCCAGGTGAAAGCTGAATGGAACGACTGTCTGACTCTGCACACAGACAGATACACACACACACACACACAGAACCTTGTTACTCCATATGCAAGAATTTAAAGTCTCACTTTCAAACTAAATGTAGTCACCAGCATGCAAGACAGAAGCACTCTTTTTGTCTATTGAAGCAGAGCAGTGGCCCTTTTTCTAACCTCTGTTACCCAGCTCCTACTGTAAATTACCCACTGTTCATTCACTCAGAAGGGCAAATGACACAAGTATGGAAGAATTTTCAGCCACTAATAAGTAATTCGACCTTGCGTTGTTTAATACCCTCTGATAATGGCATTGTTTTGTTTCAAAAGATGTCAACAAGTCAGGATGACAAGTGGTGCTTTGATTGTGCTTCTTGCAAACAAATGAGTCTCAGTAAAGACTTCATTGTTTGGGTCTTGATTTTGGTGTGAAGGGGCGGCAACATGCGACACCTGTAGGGGTTCTCGCACGTGGCACATCAAAATATGTTTTGGGTTTTCGACACACATGACTTAAAGGTATAGTTCACCCAAAAATGAAAATTCTGTCATCATTTACTCACCCTAATGTCATTCCAAACATGTAAGACTTTTGTTTTGTTTTGATTTTCAGAACACAAATGAAGATCATTTAATGAAAAATGAGAGATTTCTGTCCCTCCATTGACATAAAACTACCACTTTGACACTTCAAAAAGTTCATAAAGAGATTGTAAAATTAATGCATATGAATTGAGAGGTTTAGTCGAATTTTTCTGAAGAGAATTTAGGCTTTTATTCACATATAAACATTTATCAACTCACACATCAGTTGTGGTAAACGGAAGCTCAAGCATGTTTGCTTGACATGCGAGAACCAATGAGGTTCATTCTCATGTGTTACACAGCACGTTTGAGCTTCCTCAAGAACCAATGAGGTTCGTTTTCGTGTGTTACTCAGCATGTTTGAGCTTCCACAAGAGGTTTTGTTCTCACGAGTCAAGCAGGTTCAGTTGAGCTTCTGTTTATGTTCACTGATCAGCCTAAATTCAATCTGTTCATCACATAAAGCGATCGAGTTGCTTCAGAAAATTTGGACTAAACCACTAAATTCATATGGATTAGTTTTGTGATCTTTATGAACTTTTTGAAGCTCTCAGATTTTATAAAAAGATGTTCATTTGTGTTCTGAAGACAAACAAAAGTCAGGTTTGGAATGAGAATTTTCATTTGGGGTGAACTAACCATTTAACTCTGTCATTTTTGTTGTGTGTTTATTTTGTTATTGAGAGGAAAGTGTGCAGCACATATTTACATATTCATCTAAACACTGGGTGGAGTTGGGATGTTCGCTAACAGTTTACCACTGCAAAAGGTATTTCGAACTTCTTTTTACCCCTGAGCAAAAAAAAAACAAAAACTTCACAAGCATATCCGTTTCACCTTAACAGTAAAGTACAATAAAAAAGGATTGTTGAGTAAATAAAAAAAATATGTACATTTTATGGAGTTTGTCAACTGACCAATCTGAAGGATTTGTAAGATAATGTATAACTTGTAGAGTTTTCAACACAAGGAAGTTACAAGTGTAATAAAGTAAAGAGATAAAGTGCATAAAATGTGAGTTTCCATGGCAGAGTTATGGAAAAATAAACTGTTGTGGACCATTGAGAATTCCTGTCCTTTCCGAGCTTGGTACTAGGGGTCTTCTTGCCCTCTCATAGGTGTCTGGCAGTTGTCCTAGCATCCTTATCTGATGGTGTTGGACATTTATTTGCGTTAGTTCACAATGGTCCAGCCGAAACCTTTCTCCACTGTTGCCGTCAAAGAAAGACCCCCCCAGAAACCGGGTTCTGGAATACCTTAGAATATGCAGTTCACTAAATATCTTTAACTCCTACACTGTTGCTTCCTTTTTTCCTTTAAGTGCTGATCTTTAATCAGATGTGATAGATAAAAAAAGACTTGGAGAGTGAGAGGAAGCGTTCCTTAGGAAGAAGGAAATGTTCAGGAAGTCTGAGGAAAGAGGCCTGTCAGAATGTTTGTTTTTTATTTGAATGAAGTTGGAGGCTTTCTTGGCACTCTGAGAATTGTTTTTGTTTCCAAGGAAGTAAAGGTATTTCCTTTCAGTTGTTTTATGACTAATAAGAAAGAAATTAATGAATGAAACAAAGAATGATTAACATGTGTTACCAAATAACAGTAAACACAGGTCAAGTGGCCTTGAAACATTGATTTGTTCAATCAAAAGTGTAGGTTTATGTATTAAACAGGAAGAGTACAAAAACTAAGTTCTTTAAGCACAACAGTTGAGTTGCCTAGATCATAGATTGTAAAAAATAAAAGAAGTATTTTTACAGGTGTGTTGTCAATAGTACTGAAATACTGAAATTTAAAAAATATGACTATATCAGCATTTCCCCCTAGCATTTTGAGTGCTGTTGAATAGATTCTCAAACACCTCTGATTGGCCATTGTGTTCACGCACTCAACAGATATGTCTGTGATTGGCTACAATGATCAGCACTAGGGATGCACCGATGTATCGGCCGCTGATATTTATATTTTTCTCAATTTACAACCATCAGCATATCGGTTGTAGCAGGAAAAAGGCCGATATAACAAACCGATGGTTTATTAATTAACTGCATGAAGGTGCTGAGCTTTATAATGACTGTTGCGTAATCCTAGCGCTGTCTGCGCTTTAATGTTAATCAAATAACAAAAGATCGCACACTATTCTTGACTGAATAACTTTTGTAACTTTCATAAGTGTAGCGGACCCCATCGGAATGATGACTAATACTTTATTGATGTTTTATTAAGTTTATTGCGTCCGTTTTCACTCCAAACAAATCACCACAAAAGCTAAACAATACAGAGGACAAGAAGTGCACATTAAACTCTCTCTCTCTCCATTGCATTATCATCAACATACAGCGAATTACTCAAAACACTTATTGCAACTAACAGTAAATAAATACATACAGATCTTATGCCTTTTTGGGGGATGCTTAATAAATGGACAAACTTTAAATCTGCAAAATATCTCTGAAGAACTAGACGAGAAACCCCGTCAAAATAAGAGTCCCGCCTTAGTAAAGGAGATCTAATACATATTTAAATTTACAAAAAATATTAAAATGTATACAAAAACAAATGAGAAGATTAATCACAATAAAGTCTGTTACGATAAAGAAGGATTAATATGTATTAAATTTATACAGTGAAGAATATGCAGTGCTATTTAAATTTGTTTACTTTATTTCTGTACCTGAAAACTGTTAAACCTACCTAAAAAAACACTGTCAACATTTTGTTTTTGAACAAAACCAGTTTCAGCTTTTTTTGTCAGTCAGTGGTTTTACTCCCTCGAGGAGTAGTGAGATTCTTGGGACAGAGTTTTCTTTGAGGCATCTAACCACAAAGATATTTAAATATTTATGATTTCCTTTTGGAACCCATTATAATCACCCTTAATGCATTCAACATTTGTACAAGCCTTGAGTGTACTGTCTCTGATCTGCACAGTAGTGTCTATAGGTCCAGCAATCAGGTCTTATTAGGGGTCATGAACTATGATAACTTTTTCCCCTTCCTTTTTTGGCAGTAAATGAGTGCTATGGTTGTGCTAGTAAGACCCTAGCAGAATGGTTGCTCTCACTAAACTCAACAACCATAGCACATGGCCACAAAACAGCACAGCTAATTACCATTGGTATGTCAAGTACAGCTGTTGCATGTCACATCTCTTTAGTCTCTGACATTCATTATTACACTATTGGCAATGTGACCAAAGGTGAGGCAATTCAATTGAAGTCACACTGTCCTCTCACTCAAGCTCCCATAATGAAGACTGACGGCAAATTGAAACAATAGTGTGTCTGTCTCTTATTCGGTCTGTATTTAGCAGCTTTAACAACAGTCACGGAATCAGAGTCGTTTATTTCTTTGTTTTTGCTTTTTTGTGGTCAAACTTCATTTTTTATTTGTTGGTTCTTCTCGTGTCACCCTTTTTTCTAGGTGCCCTAGAATTAAAAATTGAATTTACCTTAACATAGTTAAATAACAAGAGTTTAGTACATGGAAATGACATACAGTGAGTCTCAAACTCCATTGTTTCCTCCTTCTTATGTAAATCTCATTTGTTTAAAAGACCTCCGAAAAACAGGCGAATCTCAACATAACACAGACTGTTACGTAACAGTCGGGATCATTAATATGTACGGCCCTAATATTTGCATATGCCAGCTCATGTTCAAGGCATTAGACAAGGGCAGACAGTATTAACGTCTGGATGTGCACAGCTGAATCATCAGACTAGGTAAGCAAGCAAGAACAATAGCGAAAAATGGCAGATGGAGCAATAATAACTGACATGATCCATGATAACATGATATTTTTAGTGATATTTGTAAATTGTCTTTCTAATGTTTCATTAGCATGTTGCTAATGTACTGTTAAATGTGGTTAAAGTTACCATTGTTTCTTACTGTATTCACGGAGACAAGAACCGTCATTATTTTCATTTTTAAACACTTGCAGTCTGTATAATGCATAAACACAACTTCATTCTTTAAATCTCTCCAACAGTGTGTAATGTTAGCTTTAGCCACGGAGCACCATCAAACTCATTCAGAATCAAATGTAAACATCCAAATAAATACAATACTCACATAATCCGATGTATACATGCAGTATGCATGACGAACACTTTGTAAAGATCCATTTTGAGGGTTATATTATCTGTGTGAACTTTGTTTATGCAATGTCGAGAGCTCGGGAGGGAGCGGAGAGCACAAGCAATTAAAGGGGCCGCAGCCTGAATCGGCGCATTTCTAATTATGCCTCAAAATAGGCAGTTAAAAAAATTAATTAAAAAAAATCTATGGGGTATTTTGAGCTGAAACTTCACAGACACATTCAGGGGACACCTTAGACTTATATTACATCTTGTAAAAAAACATTCGATGGCACCTTTAAAGTAATAGTTAATCCAAAATCAAAATCTGTCACAATTTTTCACTGTCATATTGTTTCAAATATATATTATTTAGTATGTATTATTCCAAATATGTATTATTTCAGTGTTATTTTAGTATTATTTATATACTACTATAGTATTTATTAATTTGAATTAGCCTTTATATTATAAGTTTTAGTCATTTTTGTGCTTTTGTCATTTTTATTACTTTTTTAAATATTTGTAATTTTTTTAATTTAAATTTTTACTATTTTAGTACTTAAACTTATTTTATTTAGTTGCCAATGCATCCTTTCTAATTTAAGTTTTTCATCTAATATTTCTATTTTATTTTAATTTATTTTATTTCAGCTTCATTTCAATTGACATTTTTTAGTTTTAGTTGTCAATAATTGACAACATTTAACTGTTTTTTCTTTTTTTAATGTGGAAAAAATGTGTTCAGCAGAATATTCATGCTGCACTTTTTTCAATACATTGAAAGTGCAAAAGCATCATAAAACAGTCCATGCAACATTTATTTTAATGCAATACTATTCACGAGTCATTTCATAGCTTTGTTTGAGGAACAGTTTGATTTTAAGCTATTAAAATTCACTTGAATCTTAAATAAGATTTTGAAATACACTTGATAAATTCAGGCAAGTTTTGTTTTCAAATCTCAGTTTAATTTCTCATAAAGATCCTTATATCTTTTATAGAGCACTTCTGGTGACGTTCATCACATCTCCACTGCTATTATGACGTTAACAAAGCCTTCATTTAAAATCCTCTCGTTGGTCTCATACCGCCACATCACCGTGGTCTTTAAAATCTTTAATCTGAGTAAGCTGTTGCGTGCAAGAGAGGAGTTTGGCCTCATATGTTTCCTGCTTTTTTTGGGAATTTGAAAGTAGGGGATGCATCAGCCGGTCCTTCCCTCCCAGTGACCTGACAGAAAGACCAGGGGCTCTGGGACAAGTCTCTCCACATCGAAATCAAGTTAAGATGTTTCACAAGAGGGTGAGGTCAGGTTCGGATCTCGGTTCACGCTGGGGCATTTTGGCGCGTGAGACGAGGAGTGGAATGCAGTGGAGGGCTCGAATATACAGTTGGACCCCGTGAACAGCTTGTAGCAGTTAGTGATGTCAGGAGAGAGAAAAACAAACACAGAAAGCTTCAAAGACCAAGCATATCTCTTTCATTAATTCATTTCTGATTTGTTTCCCCTCATTTCCTTCTTGTTCTCACTCGTCTTCTCCGTTCCGTGTAGCGATTTCAATTTGTTCCTCGTTACCTTTGCCAATTTTTTTTTATTTAATGTAGTCATACTATACCTCTCATTTCCTATCGAGTTTTTTAAACCTGATTGGCAGCGCTGGGCTGGCCCTCAGATGACTTTCGCCAGGCCTAGATGCTTTTTGAAGTTTTATGTATTGTTAAGCCAGGTCTGAATTGAGGTAATGATAGATTCCTCCAGATTATGGTATCCTCAAGCAAACTTTGCATGCTTACAAGGGAACGATGGTAATTGTATCCATTAAATGGTTACATTGCCTTTCAATAACTTAAATGACAGATCAAAGACTTTGTTCATAGTCTTTGTTTTATTATTTCTGTCATTTTACATGTTTACAACAAATTCACAACACAAATTTGCCTCGCTGGCCTTGATTCAGGTATCTTAGGCTGAGGCCATCTGTTCATCTCTACTGAAAGAGCACGACATCTATAGCTTTACTGTTTCTGAACATAAGACTGCATTTAAATAACTCTTTACCGGCATACATTAAAGGAGTATTCAGGGTTAAATGCAGCTTAAGTGCTTCTGACAGCATCTGTGGCCAGGAAATAATAGAAGTCTATAAGGCGAATATAGTTACAGTTACTATGTAGTTACTAGGGGTGTAAAGGTACATGTATTCGACCTGAACAGTTACGGTATGGACGTCACGGTTCGGTGCATACAGTCAGATGACGAATATAGTCAATCACAGGCAATCCACACTCCAATCCTGAAGGGGGCACGTGTCGTAATGCAATGCTGTTTGCTAACCTTCACAACAGGAAAAAGAGCAGAAGAAGAACAGACGATCTATGCACCAAACCAAAACTAGAGTTCAGATGGCACGCAAGAGCTTGCTAGTAGCCTATACGCTGAGTTTCGATTAATTTTTGTGACATGCTCTACTAACTTCACGGAAAGGAAAGCGCAATATTTTGTTTTTATTGTGAGTGTACACAAATAAAAATAGACCCTTTACAGTTTCAAATGATGTCTTAAGGCCAGTTCGGAACTAAGAACAATAACTATAAAGATAACGATAAAGGTATAGTAAAAATGGTTCTAATTATAAAAGAATAGCACAGTCCACACCACAGCTATAACGATAACGATATAGAGTAATGATATCGTTGGGGTCACTTTCAGAATGATTTTTTTTTCATGATGAACAATAAAACACTGACAGCCAATTAGAATCCATTCCGACATTGCGTAGAAATTAATCGCCGAGGTCCAGAAAAAGCCACCACTGTTTGACAAGTCAAACCCCATTTTCAAGGATACTTTAAAGAAAATTGATATATGGAAACAATCGGCCATACCCTCCGAATAAATGGTGAGAAGTATAAACAATGAGATCATTTTGCCAGACTAGCAAACGCTGTAACATAAAATTACCTCAGGTATCTAGCGCTAGTTTCGACAACATTGTCTTTCTTCATTTGAAGTTGCTGTGAAAAAGGCGAAACTAGGCATTGTTTTTATTCCACTATATTGACTTCATCAGCTAAATTCACTGTTAGATTGAGCCCGATCACTGTTAGATTGATGCATATCAATAATACGAGTGTGTAATCTTGTGGAACGTATATGCCAAAATGAGTTTTGGCGAGCATATGATACGCAGTTTTTCGCTTGCATATGATATAACTTAATTATACGCACAAACCTCACACCACTAATCCTACCCAAGACTACTGAGCGTGTTATAAAGCCATAAAGTATCATATGCATGAGAAAAACTGCGTATCATATGCACGCCGAAACTCATTTTGGTGTATATATTCTACGAGATTACACACGCGTACTATTGATACGCATTCTCATGTGATCATGTTGGTTAGATTAGATCGATTACACTAGCTATTCACTCGAAACATAGCATGGTGAGGAGGACATCTGCTGGTTAAAGCTGTGTAAATGTAACAAGAACAGCAAAAACAAAGTATTATAAACACTTTGAAACTGCAGTGTGTGAGCTTAGAATAAACAGGCCGTTATCATTCGTTGGTGTGGACGCAAATATATTTATCGGTATAGTTATCTTTATATTTATCGTTCTTGGTGTGAACGGGGCTTTACTCTTATCTGTATGAGCATAAACGAGAGAGTACTTTAAGTGGTTTCCGCTGTTATAATGAGACAAGATCATTTTACATTGTGCCGATTTGTGTCGTGGAAGTGTCACTATTACAGACCAGTAAGGAAATATGTGTGTCCTGGAAAGGGAAAGCCTCCGGTGGTGCTTCACTGGCTATTTCCCCATGGAAAGGTGAAGTTTTTCCCTTTCTCACTCATCTTTCCTTGATTTCTTGAAAAAGCATAAAATTGAACTTTGTGCATCCGCCATTATAACCACATGCTAATGAACTCAAGCGCCAAAGAAAACTAATCTCTGCACAAGTTTTATTTTTATTTTCTATTTATTTTGTATTTTTAGGACACAAAAGATGCTTTTCAGTTTTGCAGCTGATTGTGACCAAATACCTTTTGTATTTAATTAGCCATACAAAAAAATATGACCAATGCAAGGGTGCATCCTGTTTACTGCTTAGTGCTTAATAAAACTAAAGGAGTATAATTTGCACTACTGTCTATTCAAAAGAAAAGAAAAGAAAAGAAACCCAGCATTGGGGATTTGTAGCTTTTTCCTGTTGTACCAAACTCGTATTGAGCCGTGACTCCTGTGTACTGTTATACTCCTAATAGTTACTATAATTAATTCCCATTGTTAATGTCAGTAGAGCCTAACCTATAATTCTGCTTTAATCAGGGTGGTTTGGGGGCATAATTCAAATATACTCATTTTCTGAGATTCTAGACAGGCCTAGATGGAACATGTGCCATTTGTGTATGTCCAAACTGTGTAGCATACCACACATTTCATCACACTGGTGCGTATAGGTTTTTGGAGTTGTTTTCGCAGCCGACTGCGGGGCCGATATTTTTGTCAGTGTGTGTTCGTTATCCTCCCTGATGAGCACCATTGGATGTGTTTGTAGAATGTATGTGTGTACGTGACAGGGCAGGGTTGCGAGGTCAGTGGTGGGTTGGCTGGTAGACAGGTGACAGCTGCTCCCACAGCTCAGACTGCAGTCAAGTGGAGACAGCACAGACTGTGTGTTGTTCTGCCCTAAACACAACAAACATGCACAGGGCAACCATAAACATAAATCATATATAAAAGGCCAAACCTTTGCACATGAAATCTCAATTGACTCTGATTTTCCAATGATAAAGTAATACAGTTGTATTCAGTTATTAGTTGAATGCATGATCATCAGGTTGCACATATTCATGCAGCTTGAGTGCTGTTGACATTAAAGCAGAAAGGGGACCAAGAGTAAGAATTATGTTGCCATGCATCCTAAGAACATTAAATCCCCTTGCTCTTACCTAAGTTTTGATGTGGCATCCCAACATCAAAAGTCAGACCACATCTGAAGTTTCCCAGATTTAAAGTTCTGTTGATAGTCGAGCACAGTTTTAAGCTCCATTCATTATAACTGCTCATTATAACTCTTGGTAAAACTCTTTGTGTGTTTTACTGAACAGCCTCAGTTTCAGTTGAATCCCACTTCATGTAAAAAAAAAAAAAAAAAAAAAAAAAAAAAATTCTTTAATTTTTTAGAAAGGGTTTGACATTTAAATAACTAGAAACCTTGCAGCCTGGAACAGGACAATGGTTTTTACCCAATATATTTCCTTTTCATTACCATTTGTCGTTGGTTGTCTACATTTGTTCTGGTTTGTAGAAACACTTTTACATACTCAAAGGTCCCTCATTGTCCAACACAATCTTCAGGAACCCTATATGGGTATAGAGAAGGATATTTCTGGTATGTCTGTAATCTGACAAATCTGCTTATAATTTTATTTTATTTTTGTTTAAAGAATTTTAACAGAAACTGGCAGTATTAATATATTCAAATACAAACCCGATTCCAAAAAAGTTCGGACACTGTACAAATTGTGAATAAAAAAGGAATGCAATAATTTACAAATCTCATAAACTTATATTTTATTCACAATAGAATATAGATAACATATCAAATGTTGAAAGTGAGATATTTTGAAATGTCATGCCAAATATTGGCTCATTTTGGATTTCATGAGAGCTACACATTCCAAAAAAGTTGGGACAGGTAGCAGTAAGAGGCCGGAAAAGTTAAATGTACATATAAGGAACATCTGGAGGACAAATTTGCAACTTATTAGGTCAATTGGCAACATGATTGGGTATAAAAAGAGTGTCTCAGAGTGGCAGTGTCTCTCAGAAGTCAAGATGGGCAGAGGATCACCAATTCCCCCAATGCTGCGGAGAAAAATAGTGGAGCAATATCAGAAAGGAGTTTCTCAGAGAAAAATTGCAAAGAGTTTGAAGTTATCATCATCTACAGTGCATAATATCATCCAAAGTTTCAGAGAATCTGGAACAATCTCTGTGCGTAAGGGTCAAGGCCGGAAAACCATACTGGATATTTTGTTCACTTGAGTACTTACAATATCCCAAATGTTTGCAAATATTTGTGAATCGTGAGAAAATTGCAATTTTAGGGTGCGTTCACACTTGTCATGTTTGGTTCGATTAAAACGAACCCTGGTGCGATTGCTCGGTTAGTGCGGTTCATTTGAACATATGTGAACGCTGCCATCCGAACCCTGGTGCGCACCAAACAAGCGGACCGAGACCGCTGAAAAGATGGGTCTCAGTCTGCTTCCAAACGAACTCTGGTGCGGTTCGAATGATATATGAATGCAACATGGACCAAAGACATGTAAACGAACCAAAAACAGGAAGAAGAGACCCTAAAAAGGACAGAATCCTCACGCATGTCGGTTTTATATATAAGACGAGTCACACAGGTACTGGGCTACTCTGCAGCAGTTGCCGTCCTGCTTGGTCTAAAATGGTCAGAATATAAATACTTATTATAGGTGTACCGTAGTGATTCATGATAAGACAAACCAGTTAATTTTCATTCTTCTGTGGAAGATATAACAAAATATGTTGTTTTACAGAAGGGCTTTTCACACTTGAATAACCCTGGGTCATTCTAAACCCGGGGTAAATGGAATCCTGGGTTATCTTTCTTCATGTTTCACACTGCTCATAATTTACCCGGGGTTAACAATTAATCCTGGGTATTTGTAAACTGACATTTCACATTGTGCATTCCTAAACCCTGGGTTATTGTTCTTATTTGCATATTTGCAGTGTCAGTGTCATTGATTGGATGAATGCATCACGTGACCTGTTTACATAGTTCTAGCATTGCCCTTGTATTGCCGACTGTACTATCGAGTTTATACTGTTTAAACTATCTCTTCTTCACTCAAATTTTCGCGTTTTCTGTCAGCATTTGACATTTTTCCTCTCAAATGCAGAATTTACTGTTTATATACAATGCGCAGTGTTTCCGTGACAGTCTAAAGCATGTGAATATGAGTATGTGATTGGTTGTCTGTTGCTAAGCATCTAACTTGACTGTAACATTCTAACACCACATCGTTTCACATTGTGCAATTTTAGCACCGCAATGCAGGGTTTACACTGCAAAAGCGGTGCTAACCCTGCTCTGGAGCAGGGTTTCATAACCCGCTAACCCTGCTTCTAAATTACAAGTGTGAAACGTTCCTTTACCCGGGGTTAAAAGCAGAGTTTAGAACGACGATAACCTGGGGTTAAGCGCAGTTTGAAAAGCCCAGAATGTTTAAACTGTTTTTTCTATACATTGAAAGTCAACATTGGTCCTCACTGACATTCATTGAAAGGACAAATATTCCACAGAAGAAAGTCAAACGGGTTATGAATGAAATGAGGGTGAGTAAATGATGACAATGATGATCATTTTTTTGTGAACAGAACAGTCCCCTTGGGTCTTACAGGTAAACTGGCGCACCCTGCTCTCTGTTTTCTGATTGACGTAAATGACTCTTTAACGATCTCAATGTGAATTGAAATGGGTGATCCTCTGGTCTCAGCAAATTTGATATTCAAGCAGTCAGCCAGATTGCAGTGTACTCTGTCTCTCTCACTCTCTCTCTCTCTCACACACACACACACCCTCTCCTCTCTGTCTTTGTGTGTGTGGTGGTATTCTTGCAATTACAGGGTGGGTAGGGGAACAGGCAGAAGGAGAGCCTGCACCCATACAGGCAAGATATAATAGCAGAGGTTTACCACTAGTATGCAGCTGCCAAGTTTTCAAAATTTCAGCCACTATTTATTGCCTCCATAGACCCACTTTTTATGATATGGTCTCGTATACCCATTCTATGTATTTTAAATAGTATGGGTTTTACCTTGTGTTTTGATGGTATGAATAGTTCTTAGCGCAGTCATTTGTACAAGCAGCATTAACTGCCATAAGAAAAGCTTAGTGTCTCGATTAACAATTTTTCCATCTGAAATGCAGCAATTTGTGGGCTTTAATGACTGAGGAGATTTTTATTTTCACTGCCCGGTGTTTCTCTCAGAAAGCTGTTTTGCACAGCTCCTTATTCTGTAGCCTATAATTTTTCTGTGTTTTCCAGTGATCTTCATGGAAACATATTCATTTGTTTTGTTTTCAGAACACCATGATTTTTTGCATGAGGCAGTGTGCTGTTGTTTACTAACCAAAATTGACCGTTAAAGGAAGAGTTCACCCAAAATTGAAACTTCTGTCATCATTTACTCACCCTTATATTGTTCCAAAGCTGCAAGACTTTCTCTCTTCTGTGGAACACAAAAGATCCAGTGTTGTTTTGGACCCAATTGGCTTTCTTTCTTCAAATGATCAAATTTTGTGATATTTCTCATCTTTCAACAAGCCTAGTGACTTACTAGGGAGGATACCAAGATAGCACATGGAATGGAAGTAACATATCTGTAAAGCAGTGTTTACATGAAGCAATGCAGAACCATAAGTTCATCCACTAGAGATAGATTTACAGCTTAAATATCAACATTTCTAAAGGGGACCTATTATGCAAAATTCACTTTTGCATGGTGTTTGGACATAAATGTGTGTTGGCAGTGTGTGTACACAACCACCCTATAATGATAAAAATCCAACCACTCCTTTTTTTTTTAATTCCCATAAATCATAAGCAGTGTCTCAGAACAAGCCTTTTCCAGATCCTTGGCAGTGTGACGTCACATTAGCCACAGGCCCCATCCACGAATGTTGACAGACACTGCCGTTTTAACATAGAACCGCCCTGAGCAAGTTCCCAGCCAGTTGTACACAGTCCGCCATTGCTGCACTGACGAGAATGTCTCCCAAGCATTTTAGGTGTTGTGTTGCTGGATGGATTAATCCACATACTGTAGCTCTCTCCATTTACTCCTGAAATCTGAGCCGCTGAAGACAAGGTGGATTAATTTTGTTTTCGAAGAAAATGCTCCCTCAACTCTACCGAAATTCATGTATGTCTGCACAAATCATTTCACACCGGACTGCTTTGTGAATGAATGTCAATACAAAAGGGACAATACAAAACAGAGGTTGTGCTAAAAATGTGTTACTCAAGGATGGATCAGTAAACTCTTCGTGATCCAGCTTACAGTCTCCAGAGTGATACTGGATACGGCAGTAATGAAGGTGAGAGCACTTTATTACAGTTCATCGGAGTTGATTTACAGATATAAAGTTTACCAGTTTATTAAGCACCACCGAAAAGGCATAAGTCTTTATATATTTGTTTACTGTTAGTTAGTGTAATTCGCTGTGTATGTTGATGATAATGCAAGGGAGAGAGAGTTTATGGATAATATTTTAATGCACACATGCACTGTGTTTTATTAAGCACTTCTAGAGTGAAAACGGCTTCATCTGTTGTGTGAAGTACAATAAACATCATAAAACTCATCGGTAAAGTCGAACAGGGTCCGACACAACAGGCTTGTACTAATATAATGGATAAAAACTAGAAGACAATATAAGTTATAACCGTAATTAAACTAAACTATACCTGTTCTATCTCCATGCAGCATATATTCGCAGTTTCTGATATTATAGTGCGTCTTGACTGAATCCTGACATTGAAGAATCAGCTCTTGAAGCTCCGCCCTCTTAGGCCGAGCGCAGCAGCTCATTTGCATTTAAAGGGCACAAACTGAAACAGCATGTTCTTGCTCAACCCCAAAAAGTGGCAATTTTAACATGCTATAAAAATTATCTGGGGGGTATTTTGAGCTAAAACTTCACATACACACTCTGGGGACATCAAAGACTTATTTTACATCTTGTAAAATGGGGCATAATAGGTCCCCTTTAATGGAAGAATTCATGTAAATGATTTAACAGAAAAATTAATTCTGTTTTTAAACCCTCCAGTACACCTTCTTCTTTGACTTTCCTCATAATTGCATTGTTGTGCATCATGCATTTTCCATTTCCTTTTTTTCTCTTCTTTTTGCAAACTCAGGGATGAGTGAAAATTATTCTCTCTGGTAATCAACAGCATGACACAAATGCTTTCTACAGTTCAAGTCTTATTTAACTAGAAATTTCCTTCAATTTTTAAGACTGCTTTGTCATGAGAATTGTGAAACGTTGCAGAAGTCAGATGATTTGCAATTCGTACTGTTCTAGTATTATTTTTAACCCTGTAAAGCCTGACATATGAAAAATTAATAGAGTATTGAACCTTTATATTATATTATATAAAATTATATTATATATCATATCATATTACATTATATTTAGTGATTAATCAAATCTAACAAGTGTATTTATATAATATGTGTGTGTGTGTGTGTGTATATATATATATATATATATATATATATATATGTGTGTGTGTCTGTATATACACATACATATATACAGTATCTCACAGAAGTGAGTACACCCCTCACATTTTTGTAAATATTTAATATCTTTTCATGTGACAACACTGAAGAAATGACACTTTGCTACAATGTAAAGTAGTGAGTGTACAGCTTGTATAACAGTGTAAATTTGCTATCCCCTCAAAATAACTCAACACACAGCCATTAATGTCTAAACCGCTGGCCACAAAAGTGAGTACACCCCTAAGTGAAAATGTCCAAATTGGGCCAATTTAGCCATTTTCTCTCCTCGGTGTCATGTGACTTGTTAGTGTTACAAGGTCTCAGGTGTGAATGGGAAGCAGGTGTGTTAAATTTGGTGTTATCGCTCTCACTCTCTCATACTGGTCACTGGAAGTTCAACATGGCACCTCATGGCAAAGAATTCTCTGAGGATCTGAAAAAAAGAATTGTTGCTCTACATAAAGATTGCGTAGGCTATAAGAAGATTGCCAAGACCCCGAAACTTCCACTCAGATTCCTCAGGTTCCACTCAGAACAGACCTCGCCATGGTCGACCAAAGAAGTTGAGTGCACGTGCTCAGCGTCATATCCAGAGGTTGTGTTTGGGAAATAGACGTATGAGTGCTGCCAGCATTGCTGCAGAGGTTGAAGGGGTGGGGGGTCAGCCTGTCAGCGCTCAGACCATACGCCGTACACTGCATCAAATTGGTCTGCATGGCTGTCGTCCCAGAAGGAAGCCTCTTCTAAAGATGATGCACAAGAAAGCCTGCAAACAGTTTGCTTAAGACAAGCAGACTAAGGACATGGATTGCTGGAACCATGTCCTGTGGTCTGATGAGACCAAGATAAACTTATTTGGTTCAGATGGTGTCAAGCTTGTGTGGCGGCAACCAGGTGAGGGTTAAGGCAGTGCTGGAAAATAATGGTGGCCAGACAAAATATTGACACTTTGGGCCCAATTTGGACATTTTCACTTAGGGGTGTACTCACTTTTGTTGCCAGCGGTTTAGACATTAATGTCTGTGTGTTGAGTAATTTTGTGGGGACACCAAATTTACACTGTTATACAAGCTGTACACTCACTACTTTACATTGTAGAAAAGTATCATTTCTTCAGTGTTGTCACATGAAAAGATATAATACAATATTTACAAAAATGTGAGGGGTGTACTCACTTCTGTGAGATACTGTACATGTATAAATACACACATTTACATAATATATATATAAATTTAATAAAATATATACAGTACACACATATTACGTAAACAAACTTCTATGTTAGATGCAATTTATCGCAATTAATCGACAGCACTAATTATATTATATCATATTATATTATATATCGTGATTAATCGAATCTAACAAAAGTTTATTTATATAATATGTGTGTATATATTTTTATATATATATATATATATATATATATATATATATATAATATGTGTGTGTGTGTCTTCATATACATATACATGCATATATATATATATATATATGTATATATATATATATATATATAAATATACATATATGTAAAAATACACACACATATATATATATATATATATAAATTTAATAAAATATATACAGTACACACATATTACGTAAACAAACTTCTATGTTAGATGCAATTTATCGCAATTAATCGACAGCACTAATTATATTATATCATATTATATTATATATCGTGATTAATCGAATCTAACAAAAGTTTATTTATATAATATGTGTGTATATATTTTTATATATATATATAATATGTGTGTGTGTGTCTGTATATACATATACATGCATATATATATATATATATATATATATATATATATATATATATGTATATATATATATATATAAATATACATATATGTAAAAATACACACACATATAATATATATATATATATATAAATTTAATAAAATATATACAGTACACACATATTACGTAAACAAACTTCTATGTTAGATGCAATTTATCGCAATTAATCGACAGCACTAATTATATTATATCATATTATATTATACATCGTGATTAATCGAATCTAACAAAAGTTTATTTATATAATGTGTGTATATATATATTTTTATATATATATATAAAATATGTATGTGTGTGTGTGTGTTTGTGTGTGTGTGTGTGTCTGTATATACATATACATGCATATATATATATATATATATATATATATATATATATAAATATGCATATATAAATATGCATATATGTAAAAATACACACATACATATATATATATATATATATATATATATAATGCAATTAATCGCGATTAATCGATTTGACAGCACTAATTATATTATATTATATTATATTATATTATATTATATTATATTATATTATATTATATTATATTATATTATATTATATTATATTATATTATATTATATTATATTTTTATGTTTCATTTAATACATTAGGCTTTTATGGTAATTTTTTGATCACAACAAAAATAACTTTTTACAGTATCATTCAAAAGTTTGGGGTCAGTAAGTTTTTTTTTTTGTTTGTTTTGTTTTTTTAAGAAGTTAACACTTTTATTCAGCAAGTGTAAAACTAAAAAGCATAAAAGACTTCTTACAAAAACAATATCTTACCGACCCAAAACTTGTGAATGATGTACACATTCTTGAGCTTTTTTTGCAGAAGCATTTAGAGGCTTTTATTTGGACAAACAACTGTGCAGTCATTTAGAAGTGCATTAGCACATTGATAGCTTTAAAGCTAACAAAACTCTTGACTTTGATATCAAATGAACCCCTGATGGACTCCTCTTCCCAGCACCTTTTTTTAATCAATCTCTGCCATTGTAATGTTAACTGCCAGCTCACCAGAATATCATGTTTACATGTATCAGCAAATAACTCCATCGTGTTCAAATAAACATGCAAACGGCACAGATGCAGATTAAAGAGTCCCATTAAACAGTAAAAGAACTCCCAAATTGGCTGTTTGTGTTTTTCATCTTGTTCCAGCGACTTTTATTAGACAAGGTGCTCAGACGGTTAACGGAGAGGACAGTCGGAGCGTCCCGCGGCGTGACGCGGGGGTCTGTATGGTGCTCATTATCAATGTGAAGCACGGGCTGTGTGGCACAGCACTCCCAGCCTGCTGCAGTTGAGAAGGAAGGCCTCCCGCATGGGGCGTAATTAAGGCTGGGGAAAACACGAGCCCTCATTATCTGCCTTACTGGATCTCCTACTACTGTACTTTAGTTATGACCTTTCAAAGGTTCTCCTGATGGAAGTGATGTCAGCAAGATTAGACAGATGGAACTGTTTAAGCGCATATAACATTTTAAACTGATTCACAGTGTAATATATAAAAGTTTCTGTGAGATGCTTCTAAACGGCTTTGCATTATTTATACAACAGTCAGTAGTTTCGGTTCTCGAATCAAGAGTGTCAGTATAACACTGGTTTGTGTCACTCCACTTGTCTGTGTTTGTTCTAGACAGACTGTCAGTTTGTGCATTAGTGGTGGGGATTTTTCGATGACTCTTTTTGCAAATTACAGTTAGTAGGTGTAGTATGTACGAGTCACTGAATCATTGAACAAATTTATTCCAAAACACAGATTCATTCAGGAATGAAGCACCACTTTTGTGTGTTGTTCGAAGACACTGTGGTTTTGACTTTGTTGTTTTAAAATGAATTGCATGCCATTTATCAACACAAGCCATCTAGCATTTATTAATATGATATTCTAATATCGATCTAGCTTACTACAGTGTGCAACAAGTGTCTCACAGCAGCCGCCAAGTAAACGCACAGAGTAACGTTATAACATCATTTTCAATGCACTCAAATGTATCTAATATGATAAACAGTGCTGCGTTACCCCACATACGCTTAACAGGATGAAGCGGAAGCGGCGACTGCGGCATAATAAAAGTTCCTCTGCTCTCGAGCCGTGTCGTGCTCGTCTCTCATTAGCAATCGCTCCAGCGGCCTTGTTCAGCTCAAACATCACTTGGCCTTGCCCTGCTTCATACTACAATAACGTTAATAATCTCATCCATGAACATAATTTCTGCCCGAATCCCATCTGATTCTTTTCCCTCGGCTGTGAGGTGAAGACGACATCTCCCACGATTCCGCCCTCAATCTCGACATCATTAAGCTATGTCTTTGTTTTGAATTGGTGACCTCTAGTGACGAAAAACTACATATTGTGCCTTTAAAGTGGCAGATGACAAACCCGCAGTGTTCGCTTAGAATAAACAGAACAATATCGTCCACTGACCCTTATATATTTATCGTTATAGTTATCATTCTTGGTGTGAACGGCCTTTAAAGACCTTTTTTTTTTTGCATCATTTGAAGTATCAGTATAGAATTTCTGTGCTGAAGGAATGCAGAAAAAAGATTTTGTTGACACTTAGCATTTCCATCAGTTAAACAGTAAATATTTTGATGTGTTAAATCAAAAATCTATTTCCTGTATCATTATTCCTGATGATCTGTATCTCTCCAGGTGTGTGGGCCAACAAGGTGGTGGTTCCTGAGAAGGTGACTGCAGTGCTGGGGAAAAACGCTACTTTGACCTGTAGGGTGGAGGTCAGCACAGACCTCAGCCTGACCCAGAGTTCCTGGGAACGCAAGATGCCTTCCGGCACCGTCACTTTGGCCGTCTTCAACCCTGTGTATGGCACCTCCATATCTGAGGAGTACAGCAAACGGGTGCGCTTCCTCAAGCCTTCGATGCGTGATGTATCCATTGTCCTGGAGGGCGTGAGTTTTGCCGACATTGGGACCTACACTTGTAAAGTGGTCACCTTCCAACTTGGAAACATGCAGGCATCTACAACTGTGGACATTATGGGTAAGTACATCTTTGTGATCTAACAGTTTGTACATTGTATAATTGCATAATAGACTCATTTTGTAAAACATTAGAAACCTCCTGAACCCCTATAGCTTGTTGGGTCATTTTATACCTCTTTTTTTTGATGAGGTTTTGAAAAATCTATCTATATCTATCTATCTATCTATCTATCTATCTATCTATCTATCTATCTATCTATCTATCTATCTATCTATCTATCTATCTATCTATCTATCTATCTGTCGTCTGTCTGTCTGTCTGTCTGTCTGTCTGACTTTTCTTTGTGAGAAGTGTGACTCCTTGAATATAAATAACAGGCATATCAAAAGGTTCAGGACACAAAGCGTTTAATCGCCTTTCAGCCATCCATCCATCCATCCATCCATGTTTTGTTTATTGGTTTTAAGCACAAAAAGTGTTAGCAATAACAAAGCATAGATAAACACATTTATTTATGCGAGGCACTTCCAAGTGATTAACTATCATTCAAAAAATTCTCTTTTGAAAACAGGACTGGAATTATAGGGAAGTTATGATTTAGAAACTTATTGAAATGGTTTATTTTTGTGGATTGTAATTATAGAAAGGGGTGGAAACACCCTTCAAATGGCCCCTTTTCTGCTTGAGTGAAATGAAGTGTTGTCAAATGCTACAGAGATGATAAAAATATCTGTCACACACTGGCATGATAGTACATTCCTTGTTCTGTTTTGTATTGCGGGCCGCCATTTTTTTCTCCTTGTTTATTTCCTGTGTTCCTGCAAAACAGAAGCTAATCTTTTCCTTATTGCAAGTGGTAACCAAAAGTTTGAATTTTATCAGTCCAGTCTGTAATGGCATTACAGATTCAGGCGTTGAAGCAACGGCGTATTTTTCCATGGCTTTTTCACAGAAAAAGGAGAAAGTTACTCAAAACCCTAAAACTATAAAAGTCACTGGCCAATCATCTGCTTCGAGCTTGTGTGTTTTTGCACACAAGCTTAAAGCCGCCATTCCTATTCCTGTATATTTAACAGTGATGAATCATCGCTGGAATTCTCAGTGACCGTGTGAGTTTTTACAATAAAACACATCAGATGTGGCACGCACGCTAAGCGGTGTAATTTGTACCCGCAATTCATTCTCTTACTTTTTTTAACATAATTATTTTGCTTTCACTTGCAGTCCATTATAATGACAGAAATTATTTGAGGAACAGTGGTTTTGGCGACAGCCGTGGTCTGCAACCCAGAACAGGAATGTCTCGGGTCTGGATTTATGTAGGCGAGGGTGACCCAGCCCTAATTCCTGCCCGGTCTGATGATAAATCAATACCCTGGCCCTCTCCAGGGCCTTCACCCACCCACAACCTGCGCAACCTCAGATCAGCTGGCACTTTATTTCTTCTATCAGGAGGGTTGGGTGTGAATGAGCTGCCAAGATGCCCCTGTAAGCTCTGAGTCAGCAGATCTCCAGCGTGATGCAGATAGAGTTCAGGTTGGATGAATGCAGGGTGGGTCTGATCTTGGCACTCGGATGTCAGCGCTCAGTGATGCACTGTGGTTCCCCCCCATTCAGGTGCCGCAGGGCTATATTTAGCATTGGGGTCCCTGGGGTTATTTAGATTTCTTGTATACCAGACCAGCCTGTAAACAGAGTAGAACAGGTGTGTGGAGCAGACGGCCTTGCGTGTTGGATTAAGTTGACGTTCCTGGCCCGCATGGTAAAACTGTTTCTTAAGAGCACAGCTGTTGCAATTCTCTAGAGAGATTGATAGAGAAAGGAAAGAGGGAAAAGGACAAATGAAAATGGGATTCATACATTTTTATTAATGAAGGATAAAATAACTCATTTGATTTGTAAGAACTCAAAGTAAAAGTTAATTAACTAAATATTTTATGTTAATTGCTATTAAAATGTATGAGTTAGCTAACTCAGTACTTCAAGTTAGGAGCAATTAACATGCATGAGTACTACAAATTCAAAACTTGATAGTTCTGCTTAATTAAAATTGGGAACATCATAACTTAAAAAGTTACTGAGGTAATAACTGATTACCTCAGATTTTTTGAGTTAGCCCAACTTATTTGGGTTTACAGTGTGGCTGCATTCACAACACATTTCACTGTGCGGCAATCTCAAAAAATCACATTCAATCTGAACAATTTTGTGCCGATTTTCATGCAGTACACTACTGGATTTTTACACGTTAATACTTTAAATTGTAAAAATAGAAATTTTTGTAACATTATAAATTGATAAATACTGTTCATTTGAACTTTCAATTCATCAAAGAATCCTGAAAAATGATGTGTCGTGGTTTCCACATAAATATTAAGCAGCACAACTGTTTTCAACATTGCTAATAATAAGAATTGTTTCTTGAGCAGCAAATCAGCATATTAGAATGATTTCTGAAGGATCATGTGACACTGAAGACTGGAGAAATGATGCTGATAATTCAGCTTTGCATCACAGGAATAAATTAAAGCAATAAATATATTCAAATAGAAAACTGTTATTTTAATTATAATAATATTTCAGAATATTACTGTTTTTAGTGTAGTTTTGATCAAATAAATGCAGCCTTGGTGAGCATAAGACCCTTCTTTCAAAAACATTTTTAAAAACTCTTACTCCAAACTTTTGAATGGTTTTGGAAATACTGTAAATTTTATCGCATATTTGTCAATAATCATTTAGACCAATAAATGCATTATAATGTCAATAATGTATCACGATTCAATATATATTGTAGTTTTTTATGTTTATTAAAATGTAGTTATTTTGTGATATATTGTGATTATTTGTGATTATCACTTGTCAATTAAAAAACAATTGTATTTAAAAAATATTTACTATCTAAAATAAAACAGAAATGTATAAATCTGTTTTTTTACAAAAATGCACATTTGCAGTATATAGTTATTCGGATTATTTAAAAAAAAATGTCAGTTATGTTATCATGGAAATGTTAATCCTGATGCATTTAAGGAAGACTATAAGTTCTTCTAATTTCATGTAATAATAAAATATGATATTATATTAAGTATTTTATAAACATACCAGGGTAAACCAGTGATATGAGCCACATTTATAATGTCCTGTGGGGAAAAAAAAAGTCATCGAAATTGGACACTGGCTTGTAGTGTGAGTGCAACCTTTGAGGTGAGTGCTATAATGTTATTTCATAAATAAAAACTAGTTGAAATTGAGTCAGTTGTTTTAATTCAACAAGTGTGGTGTTTTATTGCTTAGGGCAGCTGAACAAATCATGGCAGCAAAACATTTCACAATGATTGATTCAGCTGTAATACACAATGTTTCTTTCCTTTTGTTCTCTGTAAATCCATGTGGACTCTCTCAGTAATATTAAGACACTTTTCTGTAGAGACAGAATCCACTCAGAAGCACTCAGGGATGTTGTTGTACTCCAACCTCAGCACTCAGTAATTTCAGATCATCCATATTTAATGTGAATTTGTGGGGTTGGGGTAATCAATCAATTATGTGTGTACAAAGGCCTGTTTTTGTTCCTTCTTTATTTATTCATCTTGTTGTATATCATTGTAGGTTCAATATCAATAACACATTTTGTACAGCTCTTCCTGACCCTTCCATATTTGTATTATTTATTTCTTGTTTTCTTGAGGGATGTGCATTTACAGTAATCTTGTAGTAAAGTAATACGTACTGTAATAAAAATTGATTCATTTTATTTATTTTCTTTTTAAATGCATTTAGTACCATTCAAAAGTTTAGGGTCGGTAAGATTTTGTTCACCAAGGCTGCATTTATTTGATCAAAAGTACAGTAAAAAAATAACGGTTTTCTATTTTAATATATTTTAAAATGTAATTTATTCCTGTGATGCAAAGCTGAATTTTCAGCATCATTACTCCAGTCTTCAGTGTCACATGATCCTTCAGAAATCATTCTAATATGCTGATTTGCTGTGCAAGAAACATTTCAGATATCAATGTTGAAAACAGTTGCACTGCTTAATATTTTTTATGGAAACCTTCAAAAGAACAGCATTCAAAATAGAAATTTTTGTTCCATTATAAAGGTCTTCACTGTCGCTTTTAATTATTTTTTTTTTAATTTGCTAAACAAAAGTATTAATTTCTTTTAAAAAAATCTTTTGAATGCTAGCAAATTTATAAAAAATAAAAATATTTTTATTCTCAAATGCCTTCACCAATACATAAAAAGTAGAAATTTTTCTTATTTAAAAAAAAATAAACAAGATTTGAATATAGAAAAACATTTTTTAAATGTGGTGAAAGTTTTAGCCTGTTAGCATCTCTGATTTTATCGTTCAAATCTTTTTTCATCCCTTTCTCGTTTTTCCCTTTAGTGGAGCCAAAGGTCTATGTGTCTCCTGGCTCCTTGTCTCTGCTGGCTGGAGATGGTGAAACACTGGTGGCGACATGTACTGCTGAGAGGGGTCGCCCAGCGGCAGAGGTGTTCTGGGAATCAGACCTGCTGGGTCAGACAACAGTCTTCTCCCAGACGGAGCCTGAAGGCACTACCACCACTTCAGTACACTACCTCTTGGCCCCCACCCGAGATGCATTTGGCCGGTCCCTCAGCTGCGTTGTTCGTCACCCAGCCCTATCCAAAGATTTCCGCATTCTCTACAGGCTCAATGTGTCTTGTGAGTGTGAATAGCTTTTATTAATGCTCTCCCAGTAGAAGAATGATATTCTTGTTTTGTATTTCAAGAGTTTCATGGGTTGTCTGTATGTTACAATGAGCGCTGATCGCTCACTCTTGCCACTCTCAATATAGGAGTTATTTTAACGCCTTAATCCTCGATGTGCTTTCCTTTGGCATCTTGAACTGTTGGCTCCCGTCTGTTTGAACGGCGCGCTGCTTAATGGAGGTGCTTTATGAAATATTGATCTGAGCACAGCAAGGGCAGCAACAGGAGCGGAAATACAAGTGGGAGAGTTCATACTGACAGAGGGAGGCTTTAGTACTCAATAAATCACAAATTGCCTTCCAAAGTGTTTAAAAGTGAGAAAACTACTTTTGAGATTTACAGCCTCATACATGTATTAATACTAATGGTTTAATCATAGACAGAGCTAACCATGCAAAAATGTGATTTCCAGTAACAATATCTAAATATCCTTAATGCAATATTATTTACTTGAAGCTAAATTTTAAGAAAGTCTGGTTTGAAACATAAATCTTACATACATTTAGTGATATCTATGCTTAAAATAACAATTTGATATTGCATCAAGAAATCTAAATAGTATCTTAATATAATATTGCTATTATTCTTCTCAAGTAAACTTGTTTTACATTTTAAAAAATGTTTATATATTTTACTGAAAAAGAAGATGGAAATCTCATATTTTTTGCAATGTAGTGTTTAAATGGGCAACTGTGGTTTACATTATTCAATAAGAAAGTAGAACACTAGCCATGTTGATAAGAATTTGATCATGTTGTTGTTGTTATATAGACTGCTGGGGTTGAATCTCAAGGCTCCCTGTTTCACTCCTGAATCTCTCAATATCACACGTCAGTTTATTTTCTCAGCCACAGCTAAGCCTCAGTATCCTGAGGTTTTGTGTAATTGAGTTAGCCAATCACGCCTCCTCTAGCTGTTTCTGGGATTCAAGTCCAAAGCGTGAGAATGGGGTCATGCTCAATTTTTATGTCTCATTAAAATAATTTATAGTTTCATTGCTTGCAAATAAAAACATAGTTATAGAAAACATAGTTTATTGTTCATTTTAACCTTTAATATTGTAGTAATGGACCATATAGTTAGTTTACAGCATTAGTTAAGAGAGTTTTTTTCTTAAAGGGATAGTTCACCGAAAAATGAAAATTCTGTCATTTACTCACCTTCATGTCGTTCCAAACCCGCAAGACTTTCATTCATCTTCGAAACATAATTGAATATCTTTTAATATAATATGAGAGATTTCTGTCCCTCATCAAAGTGGTAGTTGCGTGGACTGTCAATGGAGGGACGGAAATCTCTCAGATTTCATTTAAAATATCTTAATTTGTGTTTCGAAAATGAACGAAAGTCTTATGGGTTTGGAATAACATGAGGGTGAGTAAATATAATTTTTTTCATTTTTGGGTGAACTAACCCTTTGACAGAAAATTATATTGTACCTGATATATCAAAATCAAATCAGGATTAAATATGTGTCAATATCCAGCCCTAAAAAATATCCTCTTTTGTGTTCTGTGGAAGAAAGAAAAGGAATAAAATTTTGCACTATAGCACTATATATTTTTATAGCAAGTTGATATTCATGTTCTGCCTTTTAATTTCATGCAACAATGATTTAAATTATATTACAGTTGCTCCAGATGTTATGGTGATGAGCCAGGAGGATGTATGGTACGTGGGACAAAAAAATGTACAGCTGGATTGTAGAGCCAGTGCCAACCCACCTGCTCTTTTGTACCTCTGGACCAGGTCTGTGCTCTCATCTACACTACATTTTGTTACCTCTAATCTTATTAGACATGTCAGTTCAATAGTAAAATCTAGCTATGGTTGTAGATGATATATTTTTTTCTCATTTTGCTTAGAGGTTAAGATTATGAGAGAATCAATGAGAGAAGTCATTGCCTACAGCCACTGCAGTTCTTTTTTTTTTCGTCTGCTGCAAACTTATTCAGAAAGTTTGCTTTGGCAAATTGTTTCAGACTTTGTTTTGGCCTGATTTTGTTGTAAATATTGTCACACTAGTTATTTCTTCGATTTTGCTCTAAGTATAATGGGGCCTTTAAAGGTTGCTTCCAGGTGACTTCCTGCTGCAAAACTTGTTGTCAACAAACTCTAAACTGATAATCTGTCTGTTGTCACTCCCCAGGCTGGACGCACCAATGCCTGCAGGTGTGGACACATCTAATGGCAGCCTGCTGTTTACTCGTCCTTTAAAGCTGAGCGACTCTGGACAATACAGGTGTGAAGTTCAGAACGATGTTGGGCAAAGCTTTAAGGATGTGCGCTTCTTGGTACTAGGTGAGAAATTTCTCGTAACCTTTCAGATCCACACATACAAGTGATGATGTTTAGTCCATGGAGGGCTGAAGTTTGAGGAAAGATTACTGGGTGATAAATTATGTCCTGACATTTGCTCTTCTCTCTTGAAATACACACCATTCATACTTACCCACACAGTTATTTACTCAAGTGAGGCATTGAGGCATAAACAGTATACCAAGTTGCTGACTAAAAATGACAAGGTTGACAAACATTGTTTTTTGTGCACCACACACATAGTTCTCCATTGTGCATGAGAGAATTGACTCAGTTGATATTTAGTTTGCTATTAAAATGTTAACACACAAAAATAATGGGTAAAATAAATTTATGATTTCTTTGAATAATAGAGTGCTGCAGGAATGAGTTCTAAAACCTAGAAATAAGCATGTTTGCACATCCAGTTCCATCTTTAAAAAGTAATTTATTTATTTATGTTTGAGTTTTAAATGCTAGAAATAAGGTTTGTGGTTAACACAAGCTCAAGATATTTTCATGTTTTATTCTATGACATAAAATACAGCAGTAATACCCCACTTTTTTTTAAGTTGCTATGTTTTGAAAAGTCTATCAAATGGCTAACTAAACTAAACAAACTAAATTAAATACTCTAACTAAAAGCTTTTATTTCTGCAAATGTATTTAGGCTTTGAAATGTATAAATGTTGTTATCATTTGTGAAAATTATCATGATGAACAAAACATGTATAAATCCTAATCTTTTGATGGTCACACAACTTACTTTCTGCAATAATCCGAAAGTCAATGGAAAAATCCTGTTGGGTTTTTGTAGAGGGAACCAGAGTGATGCCAACTTCCTGGTTGGCCGAAAAAATTATGTCATCCCTACAGCACCCTATGTATTGATAGTTTTTGATTGAATTCTTTCACTTTGTCTACCTTCTTTGATTTGTTTTTTCACTTAACTTTCACTAAACTTGCAGTGCATTCTGGTAAATTCTGGAACAGCTTGAGAAAACCTGACAAAACTCACAGGATGTTTTTCTGTGTTTGACATTCTGTTGTTTCTTAGTGTCTATTCATTGAGTCAGTCTGTATTTCCTGTTACTGAGTAGGTGAATTCCTGAATCTCTTGTTGAAACCATTTTAAAAATACCAGAAAGAAAGAAAGAAAGAAGCTGACCGAATGTGCCAGAAGGGTCTACATTTGGCCTGTGAGGTTTCTGCAATGACGTAAATAAAGTTGGATCAAACTCGCAGCAGTTTCAATTAAATCAGCTATATGCCACTGTGCTTTTTACCACATATTTGGCTCTTCCTCAGGCAGCAAAACATGAGGAAACTTTATCTTGTAGCTCAGGGATGGGCTGCAGGGTTTAGCTCCAACATTGATAACCTGATGTAGCTCTTGTGGTCAAATCATAATCCAAATATTGTGGCAGGTTTTCAACTTCAGTGGTGCACAAACTTGGATGTCGAAAGGACAGAGAAAAACTAAATGATATAGGGAAAAGTTTAGAGTGACTTTCTTAAAATGAACGTTGTCCCTAGTTGACGTCCTATACAGGAAATGGATACACCAAATAGTTCCACATTTATACCAGCCAAAAGAGCATTATTTTTAACATTCATCTCCCTTTTAATGTCCCCTGAAAATCTTGATGTACCAGTCTTTAAATCTTGTTCATTCTTCAGGCCTCCAAATTCAAATGCATGCACAAAAAACTAATGTTTTCTGTAAAACAGGTTGCATCGCTTCCAGTTCATGTCTTTTGTATGTGCTTTGTTAAATATAAAGCTGTTTTACTCAAGATGCCTTCAAAGGAGCTATCAAAGATGACGTCCATTGCATATGCTGATTGATATCTAAAATTTTTATCATTTTCTTTTTCCCACTAACTAACTAGCTAGGTTAGCTGACTACCTTAAAAGTCCGTAGATATTGTCGTCAGTTCACTCTGACATTAACACTTTCTCTGACAAGTGGATGCGATGAGACCTGTTTTCCTGTTTGTTCATGTGACATGTTCGACATAAAGCCTATTGTTCCCTTGGTGCCCAAACGTGCCGTTACATCAGCAGGATTTAGTTTTTCCTCTTTGTGATTGCAAGTTCTGTCCTTTTATCTTGAAAATAACCACCTGCCTCTAAAACACTTTTTCCTTGGACCTAACAGAGATTTTTTTTATCACATCGGTTGATATTGGATATTTAATTATGCATGCTCATTTCCCCTATTTTTACATTTAGCTTGGATTTGTCGTCATCTGTTTAGATAAATTGGGTTTTATAACACTAATAATTTCATAATACAGTTAAATGTAATCTTTAGCAAATCTCAAACTGAATATCCATTTTTCATGCTGTACATTATGATGTTGTGCTTTAAAATAATTAATTTTAGTTTTTAAAGTTCTTTATCTATTCAGAGAAAATAATTTAGGCTTGTCAGTGTAACGTAGGCCAGTAAGAGCTGTGTGTGTAAAACTCACTCCCCTGGCCTCAAGAGGCATGCTAGCGACTGACGCTAGCGAATGTGATCTTTAGTGTCCTTGTTAGCGCACCCGCCTCCCATGCCAGTTCGAGCCCCCTAGGAGCTGGTGCGAGTAGGACTGGTTACATTTGGTGCCGTGACCCGGATAAGAGTGAGGTTTAGGGAGGAGTGTAACGTAGGCCAGTAAGAGCTGTGCATGTAAAACTCGCTCCCTTGTCCTCAAGAGGCATGCTAGAGACTGACGCTAGCGGATGTGATCTTTAGTGTCCTTGTTAGCACGTCCCCGCCTCCCATGACAGTTCGAGCCCCTTCAGAGCTGGTGCGAATAGGACTGGTTTCATTTGGTGCTGTGACCCGGATAAGAGTGAGGTTTGGGGGGGAGTGTAACGTAGGCCAGTAAGAGCTGTGCGTGTAAAACTCGCTCCCTTGGCCTCAAGAGGCATGCTAGCGACTGACGCTAGCAAATTTGATCTTTAGTGTCCTTGTTAGCACGTCCCCGCCTCCCATGCCAGTTCGAGCCCCCTTGGAGCTGGTGCAAGTAGGACTGGTTACATTTGATGCTGTGACTCAGATAAGAGTGAGGTTTGGGGGGGAAGTGTAACGTAGGCCAGTAAGAGCTGTGCATGTAAACCTCACTCCCCTGGCCTCAAGTGGCATACTAGCAACTGATGCTAGCGGCTGCAGTCTTTAGTGTCCTTGTAAGCATGTCCCCGCCTCCCATGCCAGAGATGCCGGTTCAATTCACGCTCTGAGCAGGTCAAGTAGGACTGGTTACATCAGTACCAGACGGAATTTTAAACCTTTAAACCCGGATTTTAAACCCATTTGCGTGTCTCTATTTAAGAGCCAATAAAACCTGAACCCATATAGGTAGCACAAAAATTATTTTTGCATACAAAACCAGAGACTTTAGGTAAATTGGGTTTTATAACACTAATATTTTCACAATACAGTTAATCTCAAATCTCAAATCTCAAACTGAATATCCATTTTTCATGCTGTACATTATGATGTTGTGATGCCTAAGCTTTAAAATAATTAATTTTAGTTTTTAGAGTTCTTTATTTATCTATTCAGAGAAAATAATTTAGGCTTGTCAGTGTAACGTAGGCCAGTAAGAGCTGTGTGTGTAAAACTCACTCCCCTGGCCTCAAGAGGCACGCTAGCGACTGACGCTAGCGGATGTGATCTTTAGTGTCCTTGTTAGCGCACCCGCCTCCCATGCCAGTTCGAACCCCCTAGGAGCTGGTGCGAGTAGGACTGGTTACATTTGGTGCCATGACCCGGATAAGAGTGAGGTTTAGGGGGGAGTGTAACGTAGGCCAGTAAGAGCTGTGCATGTAAAACTCGCTCCCTTGGCCTCAAGAGGCATGCTAGAGACTGACGCTAGCGGATGTGATCTTTAGTGTCCTTGTTAGCTCACCCGCCTCCCATGCCAGTTCGAGCCCCCTAGGAGCTGGTGCGAGTAGGACTGGTTACATTTGGTGCCGTGACCCGGATAAGAGTGAGGTTTAGGGGGGAGTGTAACGTAGGCCAGTAAGAGCTGTGCGTGTAAAACTCGCTCCCTTGGCCTCAAGAGGCATGCTAGAGACTGACGCTAGCGGATGTGATCTTTAGTGTCCTTGTTAGCACGTCCCCGCCTCCCATACCAGTTCGAGCCCCCTTGGAGCTGGTGCAAGTAGGACTGGTTACATTTGATGCTGTGACTCAGATAAGAGTGAGGTTTAGGGGGGGAGTGTAACGTAGGCCAGTAAGAGCTGTGCGTGTAAAACTCGCTCCCTTGTCCTCAAGAGGCATGCTAGTGACTGACGTTAGCGGATGTGATCTTTAGTGTCCTTGTTAGGACGTCCCCGCCTCCCATGCCAGTTCGAGCCCCTTCAGAGCTGGTGCGAGTAGGACTGGTTTCATTTGGTGCTGTGACCTGGATAAGAGAGAGGTTTGGGGGGGGGAGTGTAACGTAGGCCAGTAAGAGCTGTGCGCGTAAAACTCCCTCCCTTGGCCTCAAGAGGCATGCTAGCGACTGGCGCTAGCGGATGTGATCTTTAGTGTCCTTGTTAGCACGTCCCCACCTCCCATGCCAGTTCAAGGCCCCTTGGAGCTGGTGCAAGTAGGACTGGTTACATTTGATGCTGTGACTCAGATAAGAGTGAGGTTTGGGGGGGAGTGTAACGTAGGCCAGTAAGAGCTGTGCGTGTAAAACTCGCTCCCTTGTCCTCAAGAGGCATGTTAGCGACTGACGTTAGCGGATTTGATCTTTAGTGTCCTTGTTAGGACGTCCCTGCCTCCCATGCCAGTTCGAGCCCCCTTGGAGCTGGTGCAAGTAGGACTGGTTACATTTGATGCTGTGACTCAGATAAGAGTGAGGTTTGGGGGGGGAGTGTAACGTAGGCCAGTAAGAGCTGTGCATGTAAACCTCACTCCCCTGGCCTCAAGTGGCATACTAGCAACTGATGCTAGCGGCTGCAGTCTTTAGTGTCCTTGTTAGCACGTCCCCGCCTCCCATGCCAGAGATGCCGGTTCAATTCACGCTCTGAGCAGGTCAAGTAGGACCGGTTACATCAGTACCAGACAGAATTTTAACCCTTTAAACCCGGATGGAGCGTCCGCGCTCCCATTTGCGTGTCTCTATTTAAGAGCCAATAAAAACTGAACCCATATAGGTAGCACAAAAATTATTTTTGCATACAAAACCAGAGACTTTACACATTCAGATCAACATGTTTCTGTTGCGTTGTTTTCACCCTCGAATGAATCTGAGTAATACGTGTTTACAACAAAAACAGCACAGCCGCTAACTGAATACAAATAGGCTATTTAGATTTCACGTGCTAATAACTTAATGAAAAATGCACAGATCATAGAAAATGGCACACCATTATTTAAAGCAGATTCTCTCGATTAACATAATATATTGCGTTGATCACAAGATATTACTCACGGAATGATTTAACATACTTGGCTAAAAACATGTCTCTCATCTTTCCGGGATGCAGTGTGTATCCAATGTTCCCGGAACCATCCATGTTTGTTTTCCAGCTTGGAATAACCCAAAATAGGCATCATCTTAAAGCTTTGAAACTCAGCTTTTTAATGCATCTAACCATTTTGAAAAACTCCTAATGATTGCTGAGAAGTTCCTCTAAACCGGAGTTTATCGCCCGTGGGCGCCATCTAACTGTGAAAAAATGAATAACACTTTATTCAACTATACTTTATGCTATCACCACAAAATTTGAACCAGATGCAGATCTCATGTAGGAGAGCATCACCAAAACAGAATTTTTCTCCGATCTTATTGCCTTCCTGAGTTACTCCATGTCAAATAATTAATAAAGAATAATTTAAAAAAATAATAATAATAATAATAATAATTTTTTGTCTTTTATCAGCAGTTTCTCAGCAAGAAAATGTCCAAATATAATGTAATTTATATTTTCTAAAAATCTGAAAAGAGTTCTATCAAATTATATTTTTTCTTTATTTTTCTATGTAGGAATCAAAGACACAGTACAAAATAATGAAGAAGCATACAGTCAATCCAGCTGACATACTATAAATTTAACTGTAATACCAACAGAACCAAAACATTACAACAGAATATTAAAAAAAAGACAAGAATACGACCAAACAGGGTATAATACAGTGTAATAGCAACTTCTTTTCTGACATCGATTATATGATTCCTAATTCTCTGGCTCCACAAATCCCCTCCAATTTGTCCATAAATAAATCGAATTCAAGACGTTTTATAGCAATTTTACTTCTCAGCTCAATTCATTTTGTTTTAATTGTATATACCTTAACAGTGGACTATTAGTGCCAGCCAGAATTTTCTTCAAAAGCCTCTAATGATCTATTTCTTTGCCTGTATTTTAATGTTTGCCCATATTTCTCCCTCTCAGAGCCGCCACCGACCACTGCAGCCCCCACCACCACCACCACCACCACCACCAAGTCCGTCCTGCCTGACACCAGCTTAACCATCACAGCTCCTATCAATCAGCATGCCCACTTCACCTCCCCGACTCAGGCCTCTCCACCGGACAGCAGTCTGGGCACTATTGTGGGCGGTGCTGTCGGTGGGATCCTGATCCTGGTGTTGCTGATGGCACTGGTGGGAGCTTTCTACATGCGTCGACGCCAAACATTCAGAGGAGACTACTACACCAAGCAGTACATTGGCCCATCAGACATGCAAAAAGAGTCTCAACTGGATGTACTTCAACCCCATGAGCTTCATGATGTGTACGGAGACGACTCAGGCAATGGCAGCCAGGACTTGAAGCCCAAACCGGAAGGAGACATTATCTATCCCGATTATCCCATTGACCACAAAGACATGGATGCCAGGAGTGACTATCTAACTCTTAAGAGAGAGGGCACGTATTACTCCGACCACCACAACCATCATAACGTGAACCCAAGTGGGCCGCCTCTACACAACGGCTCCCCTTACCTGCAGGACGAGTGCTACGACAACGGTACAGACAGCGACTATGTGTCTCACGTGGATGGATCTGTGATTTCACGCAGGGAATGGTATGTTTGAAAAGGCAGGGGAACTTTTACTGGACAACAATAATTTAAAGGTCAGCGGAGAAAGTGTTATTTAACTCAGCAGAGTGAGATAAAGTGTACATTTAAAATGTATTTTATGTATTTTCCAAGCTCTGTTTACGTTTTCATCCTCACGTTTTACACTTAGCAAACGGCTGTACTTCACTGCAGATATGTTCTGGAAGGTTGTCGTTCAGTGGACTGCTGTGACTTCAGGATGTAAAGGGAGAGGTTTACATGGTTTATGATCACAGGGTGGATTTACACAAAGAAAACAAGTCTGCTAAAATTAAGCTACACTGTGTGCGTAACCATTCCAGTTACCACATTGCACATAACTGTTAGCTTTAAAACCAGGTGCAGCATATTCTTGGCTCTTTCCTTTCACTTTTTTTATTTTATTTTATTTTTTTATTAAATATATATGTATATGACTTCTCCAGTGTAGGAGCAAAACATCACTTTAGTTTCACATGAAGAGTCACATAACCTGAGTTTGAAAGTCTTGAGTCCTATGTTTTGACTGCAGGGATTTTTTTTTTTTTTTTTTTTTTTTTTTTTTTTAATCAGTATTTTGGTCTAGTTTTTTAGGAATAAAATGTCTTCAGAATAAGATACTCTCTTTTGAGAAGCATAAAGAATATTCAAAAATCGGTTTTCCGTGGAAGAAAATTTTTTGTTGTTGTTGTTAATATCTTTTTGAGCATAAATCTAAGTTTTTGTAGGTTTTTGTTTAAAACAAGAATGAAAAGCCAGTGGGGTAAGAAAAATAAACATCATTCAAGATGTATTGTGCGAATTTGACTTCTCAGCTAAGTTAATGCAATATATTAAATATATTAATATGATATTGTAATAAATGTAAATATCTTTATTCTGTTCACGCTCTTTTTGCTTCTCAAGAAAATGAATCTTATTGTAAAGAACATTATTCATTTTTTTTCTTTTGGTGTTCCAAGGAAGAAAGTTAAAACGAGGAAAAAATGTCAATGAATAAATTCAATAAGTATTCATTTTAATTTTGCTTCTCAGCTAAATGTATTTAATATATTAATATTATATTATAATAAATATATTTAAAATAAGACATTTTTTGAGAAGCAAAATTGCATAATATGACAAAAAAATCTTCTAAAATTTATTTTTGGTGCTCCATGGAAGAAAGTTTTTATTGTTGTTGTTATTATTATTATTCTTGTTTTAAGCATAAATCATTTTTTTTAGGTTCATGTTTTAAAAAGATGCTAGTGGAATAATCTTAATTCAAGATGAAATTTAATTTGTAAATATTTGTACTGAAAAAAAAAGACAAAAATACTGATTAGCAAACGTTTTTGCAGTGTATGCATATAAATACAGCATGTTTCACTCAACTCAACACATGCAGTTTAATTTGAACCCAGCTTGTCTTTATCTTGACGCATATCATCACACACCCCTCTTTTTCATTAATGGATAAGTTAGAGAGCAATGGAAGGAGTCTGCTTTATGTGGTTGTGCTGAGGACCTGTCATAAGCCGATGGGGGGTTGACGTTCGCCACGACAGATCAAAAGGACCACGGCCGGCCCCTGAGGTTTTACCGAAGCCTTGTGGCCTTTGCCAATTTAGTTCACTCCTTTTAATTTTATGCTGATTTCTTTTTTTCTCTCCATCTCTCCACCCTTGCTACTCATACACTCCCGTCTCTGTGTCGAGAGCTTCGGATTTCCCAGAATAAACCGTCTGGCGCACAGCAGACATGTGCCGTATGGGCTTCCTCTAGCATGCTTCACCTCAAAGATCGAACTTTGTAATTAATATTTTCTGCTCTCTTGCAAACAGACCTGGTTCCATTCCATCTTAGAGTTGTGCTGAGCATCTGTTCGCAAGCACGCAAGGTTGTTTTTTCTCCATAAGTCTCTATGGTCACACGTTGCATGCCTGTTGAAAAAGATACGGCAGTTGCTAACGCCTGGATTCATTGTTCATAAATCAGCGGCAGTGTTGCTACAGCTGTGGTACAGTCTGTTTTGAGTTTTCAAGACAATTTTTTTTTTTTTTTTCAACAAATTGGGCTGCTTCTCATCTTAATATTAATGGGGCAGTTATTTGTATCACTATTTATCACAAAGATAGTCTTGAAGCTTCCTAAAAGACTCTCGAGTCTAGTATTTTCGCTATTTGAATTGCCTTTTTTTCTCATTTCATTCAGAAAGTAATTTTAAAACACACACAACAAAAAACTTTTTGTAAAACTCTTGCATGCATGTTTAATGTAACACAATTTCATGAAGTTATAGAAATGGCAAAACTGAGTGAAAGTTGGGCAGTTTGGTTATAAGGTTAAATTTCTACCTTTCTTCCTTTATTTAAAAAAAAATACAGTATATTTACAAGCATAGTGCCTTTGGACGTATATAAAAGCATCAGATATTTATTCTTTCACCATTCAATGACACGCTTCTGTTTTCTGTATTCGCGAAGTGTTATTTGTGTTTCCCACTATTACTGTATTTTCTGGATTTTTTGTTGTGCAAACTCACTGGAAATTTACAACAGTAGCACTTGCAAGTGTTACGGTGGCCAGTTGTTGGTATATATTATTTTTTGTACATATTCTGGCAGGAGATATTTGTCTATGGAATAAACATATTTTTATATGAGGCCAGAACATTGAGCAGAGGATGTTCACGCTTAGTTAACATGTGCTTTTTATCTTCTCATGTTCATTTTTATATTTAGTTCTCAGGAGTTTGAAAAATTATTTTGTACATATTAAGAGTTGATTGAAGACTTGTAAATCATTTTGGAAATGAGGGACAGATGTTGCTTTGTTTTGATGCCTTCTGTTTATAATAAAAAAGTTCTTTTTGAACATGTCAAAGCGGTTTGTGTGGCGTGTAACACTAATACTGTGATAAACTGTATACAGTGTGTTTGTATTTTGAACCATCTTGGCCAGTGTCATTAATTACTTACTTTCATTCAATTCCAAGTCTTTTTTTTTCTTCTATGCAACACAAAAGGAGATGTTTAGCACAATGTGCAAGCTGCTCTTTTCAATAACAGGAAATTGAGCTGTTAAAAATGCACCACTAAATTGTTAATGTATATTACTGAATATTCCAAGCGCTCTAAACTTTGTGTGAGGAATGCATCAAAATTGAATTCATTATTCTCACTCAAAGCTACATATCTTGAGGTGTCAAGTGCAAATGAGATTGAAAGCATGCAGGCATCTACAAGTGTGAACATTATGGGTAAGTACATCTTTGTGATCTAACATAATAGTTGTGAATTCTTTCAGGGGAATCATTTTGTAAAAAATTAGAAACCCTCCTGAACCCTATAGCATGTTGGGTTATAAATTATATCTGTTTTTAAGATGTGTTTTGGTCGATCGGATCACAAATGGACAATGCTAAATACATGGTGTAAACGGGGTGTAAAACATTTTGAGCTTGTCCACTTTTGACCATTTCCAGAGGTAGTCAAAAACGCATTCAACCGGATTGCTTTCATAGTATAGACGCTCATGTGGTCGAATGTGTTCGAACAGCCACAAAAAACTACTCCTCGCCTACTAACTAATGTGTAAACTAGACAGGATTCAAACTTTGTTTTTCTGGAGACCCAAGTTTGGTTTGAAAATGAAAAACATACCAAGCACAATGTTCTCTCACTATTCCTGATTTCTAACACACTTAGCGCTTCCGGCCGATCTTGTGGCTATCAGAGCAGAAATGAGATGAACTGATGCTCGCTGTGTGTTTTTCTGTCATCTCCGGTCACGTTCATATGTAAATTGCATAAGCTTATATCGTCCATTAGACCGAAAGATCTGAAAATCCCGTAAATGTACCTGCCTATAGACCCTACCCTCGAAGAAATCAGGACAGAAGTGGTTGAAAGTGGACAAAAGATTAAGACACCATAAAGATTAAAACACCATAAATGGGAATGAGTCTCACATGTGATCGGATCGACCAAAACGCATCTTAATATCAGGTGTAAACAGGGCCTTTGAAGCTACAAAGTGGGAGTTGCGTGGACTGTGAATGGAGAGACGGAAATCTCTGATTTCATTAAAATATCTGAATTTGTGTTTTGATGGCAAACAAAAGTCTCACAGGTTTGGAACAACATGAGCGTGACTCAATGGTGCATTTTTTTTCTTTTCATTTTTGGGTGAACTAACCCTTTAAAACCAAGTTTAAAAACAAGTGAAAAATGGGCCATGCAGTAAATCAAAGATACAGTCTATGAAAATAATATTTGATATTTTATGCAATATTTTATATTATTCTGAGTAAACTGATTGTTTTAAAGATTTTTAATTATTTTAAGCAATTTTTACAATGAGTGAAAAAAAAAATCTGGAAATAACTGTTTCTCACAAAGCTATTGTATGGATTCAGAAGACTTGGGATATAGACGAATGAACTACTTTTGTTATTTTAATAGTGATTTTTTGGAAGCTTGACAGCTGTTCAGAATGGAAAAGAGCAGTTTGGACTTTCTCATTTTGTGCTCAATGAAGGAATTAAAGGATTAGTTCACTTCAGAATTAAATTTCCTGATATTTTACTCACCCCCATGTCATCCAAGATGTTTATGTCTTTCTTTCTTCAGTCGGTTCAATGGGTTGAAGGTCCAAATTGCAGTTTCAGTGCAGCTTCAAAGGGCTCTGCACGATCCCAGAGGAGGAATAAGGGTCTTATCTAGCAAAACGATCAGTCATTTTCTAAAAAAAAAAAAAAAAAATGTATACACATTTTAACCACAAATGGTCATCTTGCACTGCTCTGCGATGTGATGTAGGAGGAAGTACTGAGCAAGTGTTTACAAAGTGAACACGCAAAGACTAATTCAAACAGCCTTTACCAAAAAAAAAGGTAAAACAATGATGTCGGACGATTTTGAAGTTGGAGGAGAAAATGAGATGGAGCTTTTCACCCTACTGAGGTACTTCCGCCACACATGACGCGTGACCTTTCCAACATGATTACGTAATGCATGGCGCATCACAGAGCAGTGCAAGATGAGCATTTGTGGTTGAAAAGTATATACATTTTTATTTTATTTTAGAAAATGATTGATCGTTTCGCTAGATAAGACCCTTATTCCTTGGCTGGGATCATGTAGAGCTCTTTAAAGCTGTACTGAAACTTCAATTCGGACCTTTACCCATTGTACCCCAGTGAAGTCCACTATATGGAGAAAAATCCTAGAATGTTTTCCTCAAAACCTTAATTTCTTTTCGACTGGAGAAAGAAAGACATAAACATCTTGGATGACATGGGGGTGAGCAAATTATCAGGAAATTTTAATTCAGAAGTGAACTAATCCTTTAAAATCATGCAGGTTAGAAATGATTAGAGTGAATAAATTATGACAAAATTTTCATATTGGCTGAACTATCCCTTTAAATCTTCCCATTTTGTCAATAACCAGATAAGGCTGTTGGAGGCAGTGAGGTGCAATCAGTCACGGACACCAACTATGCGCTTTTTTGACATCGATTTGTGTCAGCAGAATGTTATGTACCTCTGAAAGGATAAGGACATTTATGTTTTGGAATACCAACAAAGAAAAGTTTTTCTTTCGCCACTGCAAAGTTTGACCTGATTAGATTTAAAAACTGAACTCCACCATAAAATGAGACCCAAAAGCCACGTCCCCAAAGCCCCATGTAAAAGAACGCTTCACACCTGTGATTACTGGCTACTGACCCGACACATCACCCTCCATTAGGTCCAACTCAGCACCCTCTCCATCACTGGGAGGGAAAATAGATTTTTGGCAATGAGAGGTAATCGATCACATCAGCACAGCCCTGATACATCATGCTGTCTATTCTTCTCTGTATTGACCAACCACACAAAAACACAGACACAACCCACACCCAACGTCAGCTCTGGATCTGCCCCACCGCTACAGTCTTGAGTATTTCTCCCTGCTGTTGATTGATCCTGCAATGTGATCCTGGTAAAATGAGACCCCCAGAAGCTTCGGCCTTATTCCAGTAGCCAACATTTTTTGTTGTAATTTACATTTAGGTGACACTTTAGTCCAAAGTGACCTATTTGAAATAATATAATTTAAAGTTAAAGTTGACATCAAATTCATCCTTGTGGTTAATCAGCAGCTTCAAAGTATTTCCAGGAGGCAAGCAGGCCCTTAGTCACCCTCATGTCCTACCCGCTGTCTTGCTTTCAACACTCAAGTGGCTTTAGTATCTTCTCTACAGTGGGACAGCTTTTGTGCTGTCGTGTTGTTTCACCGCAGTGGCCCCAATCTCATCCATCACTGCTTTCAGCAGCACATTTGTCCAGTTTGAGTATAAATATCTCTCTGCTGGTGGCCTCAAGTTACCTTCTCACTACTTTCAGCTATCTTTCATAAGCATCACCTCCTCTATGTTTTACACTTAACACAAAAAAAAAAGTGAAAGTGACTAAATCTGTGTCAGCTTTTGTCCAAATGTTATCTAATCTATGTACAGTGGGGTCCAAAATTCTGATACCAGTAATAAAAAAAGGTTAAATTTTGTATTTTGATAAAAAGGATACACATTTTATTTCAAGTTATTTTATCATAATGCCGTAGTATTTGTTGCATACTCCCTTTTGGTTTAGGAATCTTTTGTTTCGAATCAGTGGTTTGGAGTGTGTATCAAACTGCCAAAGTCACGCCCCCCAGTGGTGAACCATTGAAATTTCTAAACACTTATCACATAACGAAGCCTCGTTTACTGAAATCACGTGACTTTAGCAGTTTGATACGTGCTCCGAACCACTGATTCGAAACAAAAGATTCGTAAAGCTTTGAAGCTTCATGAAGCAGTGTTTTGAAATCACCCATCACTAGATATTGTTGAATAAAGTCGTATTTTTTTTTTTTTTTTTTTTTTTTTTGGTGCACAAAAAGTATTCTCGTCACTTTATAACATTAAGTTTTAACCACTATAGTCACATGAACGTTATTAAATACATCTTTAATACCTTTCTGGGCACTGAAAGTGTTAAGGCCTTTGAGTCCGAAATTCGCATGCGAAATTTTCGCACGTTAAAAAATAAATTCAACCTCACGTTATGTCAATCAGGTTTGCACACTGCCTCTGAAACTTTCGTCCGCCAAAAAAATATTCGGATCAGGTTCGATTTTCTGCATTTTTTCGCATCCGTGGCACGCATTTTGAGAGACGTTTTGACAATTCAAAGCCACCGTACGCGAACGCAAAAATCCCGAATGCCATCTGACAAGTTGATCCACGTTGCCTACAGCACAAAACAGCAGCACCGAATGACAAACAACCTGAGGAATACAAAGACAGATTGTGCCAGTAGCAAAGCATCAAACTGAGCCACTGATATCCTGAAGTAAATTTTGAAACGCTCGGGATAATCACGCAGTTCCTTGATGAGGTGAAACTCTCCTTTCTCTCTATGCAATCTTGAAACTGGATGGACCTAATATTTCCTCTTTTTAAGAAGAGGACAACTAAATCGTGCTCACTGCTTGAAGACTTCATTTTGTATTGTTTTGCGATTTTTTTTGCAACGCATTCATTAATACGCATCGGACTCAGTGGGCAAGGTCTCTGTGCGTGACAAAGTTTTAGGATTACGAATACCAAAAAATGCATGCGAAAATTTCGGACTCAGTGTGCAAAGGTCTATAATTGTCTTGCTGGCAACGCAGGCCTCACTGAGCCATCGAATTTTATGAAAAATATCTTAAAGGGTTAGTATAAAACCCTTAAAAAAGATATTAAAATATCTTAAAATAATGTCATTTATTACTCACCCTCATTTCGTTCCACACCCGTAAGACCTTCGTTCATCTTCGGAACACAAATTAAGATATTTTAGTTGAAATCCGATGGCTCAGCGAGGCCTGCACAGCAATAGTATTTCCTCTCTCAAGATCCATAAAGGTACTAAAAACATATTTAAATCAGTTCATGTGAGTTCAGTGGTTCTATCTTAATATTATAAAGCGACGAGAATATTTTTTGAGTGCCAAAAAAACCCCAAAACGACTTTTTAACAATATCTAGTGATGGCCGATTTCAAAAAACTGCTTCAGAGCGTTATGAATCTTTTAAGTCAAATCAGTGATTCGGATTGCGTATCAAACTGCCAAACTGCTGAAATCACGTGACTTTGGCGCTTCGATCCACTGATTTGATTCGTAAAGCTCCGAAGCTTTAAGAAGCAGTGTTTTTAAATCACCCATCACTAGATAATGTTAAAGGTGCCCTAGAACTTCTTTTTAAAAGATGTAATATAAGTCTAAGGTGTCCCCTGAATGTGTCTGTGAAGTTTCAGCTCAAAATACCCCATAGATTTTTTTTAATTCATTTTTTTAACTGCCTATTTTGGGGCATCATTAACTATGCACCGATATATAGGTTGCGGCCCCTTTAATTCTCGTGCTCCCCCGCCCCCGGAGCTCGTGCTTGCCTTGAACAGCATAAACACAGTTCACACAGCTAATATAACCCTCAAAATGGATTTTTACAAGATGTTCGTCATGCATACTGCATGCATGCGTCGGATCATGTGAGTATAGTATTTATTTGGATGTTTACATTTGATTCTGAATGAGTTTGATAGTATGCTCCATGACTAAAGCTTACATTACACACTGTTGGAGAGATTTAAAGAATGAAGTTGTGTTTATGAATTATACAGACTGCAAGTGTTTAAAAATGAAAATAGCGACGGCTCTTGTCTCCGTGAATACAGTAAGAAACGATGGTAACTTTATCCACATTTAACAGTACATTAGCAACATGCCAACGAAACATTTAGAAAGACAATTTACAAATATCACTAAAAATATCATGATATCATGGATCATGTCAGTTTTTATTGCTCCATCTGCCATTTTTCGCTATTGTTCTTGCTTGCTTACCTAGTCTGATGATTTAGCTGTGCACATCCAGACATTTTGCCCTTGTCTAATGGCTTGAACATGGGCTGGCATATGCAAATATTGGGGGTGTACACCCCGACTGTTACGTAACAGTCGGTGTTATGTTGAGATTCGCCTGTTCTTCGGAGGTCTTTTAAACAAATGAGATTTATATAAGAAGGAGGAAACAATGGAGTTTGAAACTCACTGTATGTCTTTTCCATGTACTGAACTCTTGTTATTCAACTATGCCAAGGTAAATTCAATATTTAATTCTAGGGCACTTTTAAAAAGTCATTATTTTGTTTTTTTGGTGCACAAAAAATATTCTCATCGCTCATTAATATTAAGGTAGAACCACTGTACTCACATGAACTGATTTAAATATGTCTTTAGTACCTTTATGGATCTTGAGAGAGGAAGTACCATTGCTGTCTATGCAGGGCTCACTGAGCCATCGGATTTAATCAAAAATATCTTAATTTGTGTTCCGAAGATGAACGAAGATCTTATTGGTGTAGAACGACATGAGGGTGAGTAATTAATGACAGAATTTTCATTTTTAGGTGAACTGACCCTTTAAAGTCAGATTCTGAATCCCAGACTTTCAGTGTGGTTTTTTGGCCCCCACTGTATTTCCACTCAAAGGATGAGTACCAGGGTCTTTTTCACCATGCGCTCCTGTAAGTACTTAAGTGTTGTTCAAATTTTCTCAGGTCAGAAATTGGGACTCCCACAGGGTTCCAGTAGCTTGGATTTAAAGGTTATAGAGCAGGCTACACTCATTCTTGTTATTCCTAGAAAAAAATGAGCACAAGATCACACCATTGTTGGCTAATGAACACAACCCAAGCATCAGGGAGTTCACATCAAAGGCCACAACTGACACAGCAGAACACACAAATTGTCTGAGCTCATGGATTTGGAAATAATGAAATGATTCAGAGGGTGAGAGAGTGGGTGATAGTTAAAACACAAAGTGGGGTCCTGTGGAAAGAATGCCTTACGTGATTTTGGTTGGAAAATTCATCCAGAAAACTAAATAGAGTTACACTCTACCTCTGTTTTGAACAAGTGTTCCCTATGGGTCAATGCTTCACATCTGATTATGTGAGTGACTCTGGAGGTAAATGCGGGAATGTGGGGGGTTTGAAGAGGTTCTTCTTGCATCAGCAGAAAAATGCTGTCTCCATAGAAACTTGGCTTGCTGCACTCTGTGAATGAGGACAAGTCATTGAGCAAGACAGGCCTCTCCAATATTTACCAAATGACTCCCACGACTGTTTGTTGTTTAGAGTTTCTTCGCTGAGAGAGAAAAATCAGCCAGTTGCATGCTCATAAACTGTGAAAAAAAATCTTGTTAAATTAAAAGTAAAAAATTAGCAGCCGTTTACCATAACATATAAAAAAATGAAGTGTGTAGCTTTTTTCATTTCTTAAACAACTATGTAGGAAGACACATCATGGCCATATTCCAGGATAACAAAGCCAAGATTCATCAGGCTCAAATTGTGAAGGAATGTGTCACAGTTATGTTCAGTTTGTTTTAGTTTTCATGGACTTTTACTTGTTTTCATTAGTCACATGTGTTCCTTTGTTTGAGTTTCCCGCCACCCAATTCATCATCACAGCTGTTCATCTTTTAGTTAGTCAACATGTGTATCTAAATTTCTCATGTTCACTCAGTGTTTGTCTGGTCTCGTTTGCGTTGGCTATGTTCTGTTTTGTTTGCCTGCCTGTCTGTTTGGATTACCTTTTTGTGGATTATTAAAGACTTTTGAAAATTGATCATCATCATTTTCTTCTTCTTCCTTCAACCCTTGCTGACAGAAGACCGGACCAAAAGAAAAAAAATATCTAAAAATAGCCACGATCTGTTCAATTTCCCAGAGGGATTCTGGCATCTGCCATCACCAGCCTCTTGAACGACGACATCATCAAATCATTGGACCAGACGGGGGTGAACTTTATACATCCTAGGGAGCTCCCAGACATCTCAGGAATGGACTGGAGGGAGGCAATCATCCAATGTCTGGAGAGCATCATTCCCAGATTTGATACACAGCCAGACCCAGAGCCCAACGCACCACCTTTGACCATGGAGAATTCACGTGAGCCCCCCTGCAGACAGACAGCTACCCCTGCCACGATGGGTGAACCAGAGTTCGAGGAGAAGAGGACAGTGCTTACCATTGCCCCAGGGTGAGTCTGACCAGGGGTGTGAGCCGTCAACCTGTCGGCTCTGCCTTGGCTCCTTCCACCTTTGGCTCCACTAGGTCTCCAGTGCCAGCGATGTCACTTGTTACCATCGTCTCTTTTTCTGCGGATGGATCCATCGGCTCTGTCTCCGTTGGTCGTCGCCACATTGTCAGCCTCATTGACACCTTGGCTCCTTCCTCCCTTGACTCTGCCATGGGCTGTCATCGCTGCTATGCTCTGGGTTCTTGGCATTGGGCATCATTCATCATCGCAGCCAGGGTGTCATCTTTCCTTCCTCACCATCCCTTTGCCGCCTCCTATCACCATCCCTTTGCCGCCTCCTATGACCATCCCTTTGCCACCTCCTATGACCATCCCTTTGCCGCCTCCTATGACCATCCCTTTGCCGCCTCATATGACCAACCCTTGCCGCCTCCTATGATCATCCCTTTGCTGCCTCCTATGATCATCCCTTTGCCGCCTCCTATCACCATCCCTTTGCCGCCTCCTATCACCATCCCTTTGCCGCCTCCTATGACCATCCCTTTGCCGCCTCCTATGACCATCCCTTTGCCGCCTCTTATGACCATCCCTTTGCCGCCTCCTATGACCATCCCTTTGCCACCTCCTATGATCATCCCTTTGCCGCCTCCTATCACCATCCCTTTGCTGCCTCCTATCACCATCCATCCCTTTGCCGCCTCCTATGACCATCCCTTTGCTGCCTCCTATCACCATCCCTTTGCCGCCTCCTATGACCATCCCTTTGCTGCCTCCTATCACCATCCCTTTGCCGCCTCCTATCACCATCCCTTTGCCGCCTCCTATGACCATCCCTTTGCCGCCTCCTATGACCATCCCTTTGCCGCCTCCTATCACCATCCCTTTGCCGCCTCCTATGACCATCCCTTTGCTGCCTCCTATGACCATCCCTTTGCTGCCTCCTATCACCATCCATCCCTTTGCCGCCTCCTATCACCATCCCTTTGCCGCCTCCTATCACCATCCCTTTGCCGCCTCCTATCACCATCCCTTTGCCGCCTCCTATGACCATCCCTTTGCTGCCTCCTATGACCATCCCTTTGCTGCCTCCTATCACCATCCCTTTGCTGCCTCCTATGACCATCCCTTTGCCGCCTCCTATGACCATCTATGACCTATGACTGCCCCTTCTATCACCATCCCTTTACCAGCTCCTCATCCACCTCCAGATCCACCTCCATCTTTTTCCTTCAACCCTTGCTGACAGAATGGTTGGGAGGGAGCATGAAGAATCATTTTCACACATGAATTGCCACCTCTGAATCCAGACTTTTAATTCATTTAAAGTCTTTGGGATGTGCTGGAGTAGACTTTACAGAGTGCTCACCTCTTGCATTGCCAATACAAGATCTTGACCAAAAATTGACACACCTCTTGATGATAATAACATCACAACATTTATTTCCATCAAGAGACGCATCAATTTTTTACATTATTTGTTTTATAACCCATTTAAAGAATACTGCCTATGTAACTTTGACTGTCCAGATTTGTCCCTAACATTTGTATGGACAATCAAATGAGACTTGGCATGTTTGAATGACTTGAAATTGCTTTCTAAATTAGCAGTTTTATATACAGAAACTTAATGAATACAAAAGCCTGTTTGTTTGTTTTTTTTTAACGCCAGTGAGATGGAGAACAAAGTTGACGAAAGAGTTATGTTTTATCACTGCATTGATTTCTGGAGGTTTTTCAAGGACAAAATGTGAGAAGTATGTTTCCATGAGAAACCTCAGTCTTGCACACAGTGGCTCCAACCATTTCACTAGTCTTGGGATCTGTTGAGAACCAACACCTAAAAATACAGTTCAGTAGTTTGTGGTTGTGCTAATGAGAACATGTGTGATTTAAAGCTTCTCTCATGACCTGGGCTCTAATTGGGATCATGACATGTAAGCCCTGTGAACAATTTGGGTGGGCAACAATTTCACTGAAAACTGACAGTAAATTCTACCTCACAGTGTTTCCAGTTGAGGCAGATATAATCCTACATGAATGTAAATCCTTTGAAACAATATATACCGCCCAATTCCTGAAGTTCTGGACTTCTTTAATGTTTTCTTTTTCAAGCCAAAGTCTATTGATTGTAATACCATGTACAGCCATCTGTCAATCTTGTAATGTTTCTTGGCACTTACTGGAACAGTTTCCTTGTGTCGCTGAGGGATTTTAAAGTGTTTGTCCCACCTGCTGCTAACAGGTGGACAGTAACCGGACGAGAACCACATGAAAAGAGAGAGGATTTTACATAGCACTATCTCAGAATAAGCATTATGTGGGTTCAAGGACTGTATAATTAGTATGTGTGTTAGTTTATTAGTGTGTGTGTGCACATGGTCTGTTGCTATCATTAAAACATCTATCAACATCTGCATCTACTTTTTATTTTAATGTCTTGAAGCTTATTTTGCCATTGCCATGGGAGAAATTGTAAGATTTTACATTTTCTTCCATATGTCACAGATTAGAACATCATCTGTGGCTATTAGAAACATAATACACTACCATTCAAATAAATAAATAAAATTCACTTTTTCACAAAGAACAATTACATGACAGTGCAAGTACATACATTTGCCCACTCCTCAAGCAACATAGCAGCTGTTTAGTAAAAATATTCTTGCTGTAGTCATTTGCTTTGATTAATTGGTGCTCCTTCTTGATTCTTTTAATGAAAGCTTAAGATACCAGTGATTAAGGCATCCCAGTTTTAAAACAGTTTCGCTATTTTAAAAGTGGTTCACCACAAAATACATTTCTACAATGGCAGGGAGGAGGATGAGGTTAAGGAGTCTAATAAATTGCTCATGATAGAATGTGAGGGGAACAGCCAGCCTTTAAAAGCCATTAAAGGCAAGCAGCTTGAAGCCCTAATTACAGGGACTTAATGTTGGGCTGTGCTGCATTCATGCTGTGACGGTCAGAAGTTAGCCTCTGTTTTGGCCTGCTGTGCTAGAGGAAGCAAAGACTCTCCCTGTCAGAGCAATGAAGAGTTGCGCAGCACATTGCTAAGATTTTTAATCACATTGCCAAGTAACCTAATGAGAAGAAAAATTGTAAGAATGCAAATTCAGACTTAGTGTTTAATGGCACTTAACTTTATCCATGGTTACACCCCAAAAGCCATTAAAACATATAATAAATAAGTCTAAATTGCCCCCGAATGCTCTATTATGTGTCTGTGCCAACTAAAATTCCACAGGAAGAAAGATGAACTGTAGAGGAGACGGAGAAGAAAAGAGTTGAGCATTACGAGTCGAAAAAGCAACCAAGGAAGTATTCACGTGACGCCTCTTAACCTTGGCCTACTTTGTTTTCTTCAATGTAATTTCTCCTCTGGGTCCCTGTTGCAGTTTTCTAATCAATACCACATTGAGGGGAAACTAAGTCATGCTCTTTATGTAATGTTATCAGTTGCCAAAATGTTTAAGATGGCGCATTAACTAAAAGTTATTGAAATCCTATAAAAAACATAACCCAAAAAATCACTCAAAGACAAAATATAAAAATACTGTGTCTTGTTTAGCCAAGCATTGTTTTAAAAAGAATACAGGGAATAAACTATAGCAAAAGACAAATTCAGCTTAATTTGCCTGTCAAAATAGCCTGTGTGGCTCAGGTTTTAATTTGTCTAATGGCCAATGCAGGCCAATACATTCAATTTTACTCTTTGTTTGTAGAATGATATTAAATTCACCATGTAAACACGAAAAAAAAAAATTAAATTCTAACAAAGACTATAGATGTAGAAAGAGGTTCACTCCTATTAGTTATGGATGGGAGAAACCAGGGTTGCCAGTTGCCAGGTTTTCACAACAAAACCCACCCATTTGCTACTCAAAACTAGTCCCACGGTAAAAATCGCTTTCCGCAGGGTAAAATCTGTGTTTTTGGTGGGGTTCCCATAGTAAAATTCACATTCCAGGGGCTAAATATCATGTTATTTGGGGTCACTTCAACCCTCTGACATGAAAAACAATACCGAGGACTTGGCAACACTGGGAGAAACTGCAACGCGAAATAAGGCGGAATATGTCCCACCTTCTATGTAAAAGATCCAATCGCTGATTCATAAAATCATTGTGTCACTGTATTGTGTTCCCATAGAAACTTGATACTCCTGCTTAGGACTGTACATGCGCATTGGCTTGTCTAGCCTGAAAAATAAGCCTTTTTAATGCTATTTGAGCATAAGAAACAACATTTATGGGACAGTTCATGTCAGATTTTGTTGCTGATTTGAAATATGTTATTTAAAGGGATAGTTCACCAAAAAATAAAAATGTGATGTTTATCTGCTTACCCCAAGGGCCTCCAAGATGTAGATGACTTTGTTTCTTCAGTAAAACATGATAATTTTTAACTCCAACCGTTGCAGTCTGTCAGTCGTATAATGCATGGCAATGGGAACTCCATATATAAGAGTCAAAAAAACATGCACAGACAAATCCAAATTAAACCCTGCGGCTCGTGACGACACATTGATGTCCTAAGACATGAAATGATCGGTTTGTGCGAGAAACCGAACAATATTTATATCATTTTTTACTTCTAAAACACCACTATGTCCAACTGCCTTGCGCATCCAGTTAGTGAGGTGTCATCACGAGCCGCAGGGTTTAATTTGGATTTGTCTGTGCGTGTTTTTTTGACTCTTATAAATTGTGTTACAATTCACTCGCATTGTCTGACTGACAGACCGCAACGGTTGGAGTTAAAAATTATCATGTTCTACTGAAGAAACAAACTCACCTACATCTTGGATGCCCTGGGGGTAAGCAGATAAACATCAAATTTTCATTTTTGGGTGAACTATCCCTTTAATTGTGAGTTCGCCAAGCAGTTTTTGAGATTTCAGGATTCTCCCATTCAAATAGACAGGACTTGGTCTTGGATGCCCGAAATAGTTTCTTGCCTGGAGGCGTTGCAAATATGGCTGCCGAGTGAACAGACTTTCCTTGAAAGGGACTTTGATTCTAATCAGTGGGTAGACAGATGTAAAAAAAAAAAAAAAAAAAAAAAAAAAATTCTTAGACTGAATAGATGCATGTAGACACATTTTCCTATGTAAGGTCGATTTCATGCGTACTTATAGTTGCATTTTCCGCGCTGCCACAAGGGCGCACTTAAGCGTAAACTTGGAAAACGGCAAGAAGTTTTTTCTTTTACTTTCAACTACCGTCATGGCGGAGCAACAGAAGAGAATCTTACCAAAGACTATACTCAGAAAGTAAGGTAGAGTCTGAGTCAGTATGTGTTTAACAACTTCCCTGAAACTGGTTTAATATCAGACAGACATCTGAATTTAACTTTATAGCCCCATTGCGTACTGGGGTTTGTTTCCGCCCTCAAACAACTAAGTAATTAAATAGCCTGTGAGACAGCAAAACCTTAAAGTTATATCTGTAGCCCACTAACTGTAAATCACTATGCTTTCAATTAGTTCCGTCTCGCTAGTGGCACCTCTGGTGTCTGAGTAACAAAAGGCCTTCTGACAGCTCTCTGCGTCCCCTCAGGTCCTGTGTTGCCTGGGCGCCCAGTCATGTTATTAAATTCACCACTGGCAGCGCTACCTGGAGGGCTCGTGCGCTTATGTCTCTCTGTCATTGGGATAAGGGCTCTGGAAGCCGTGACAATGCAATTTCATTTCTCCCAGCTTTTGTAATGCCAGAATGCAATAAAACTGTCTGGCTCCAGACAGACTGTTTTACTGACCTAAAATTCTAGTCCTGAAAACTATTAGTAGCGAAATGTCAGACTCTAAAATGTAGAATAATGGTGCCTTGTTCCTTTAGGTTTAGCTGTTGGACACCAAAGAGCAGCTGCTGAGTCACTAACTAAGCTACCTAAGAGGTAAACCTCACGCTTTAATGACTAACCTATACTAAAGGTTGGGCTACAGGTCAAATCAAAGATCTGTTTATTTGATTTGGCAGTCGTCACTTTGGTGTTAGAGGTTTGTGTGAGGCTATTAAATGACTTATCTGTTAAAAGTTTATGGAGTCATTTCGGTTTCTTGCTTTTGGTAGAAGAAGCTGATATTTAAGTGAATAGAGGTGGCAAAAGTTTCCACTGTGGCCGGTTTTCATTTTGGTGGTTTTGCATGATTTGTTGGAAGCTGCTGTTACAAAATGTCTGTATTCAAGTGTTTTCCATTGCTATGAATAAAATGCTGCAAAGTATCAAAAAAGACTTTTAGCCCTTCTTATCTTGTAGATACCACATGGATCTTATAGAATTATCTGTATCTTTATTCAGGGATGATTAAACAAACAACCAATTTGTTTGTTTAGTCAGAGTGCCCTTGTGGAGATAAATATATTCACTGGGCCTATCAGCCCCACTGATGCATAGCATTTGCTTTAAATAATTAAATTTCTGGGAGTGTTCTGTATAGAGATGTTTTGACTGAATTATGGCTGGCTTTTGCCTGAATTGCAAACCAGGAAGGTCGTTCAGAAGGTTTGTAGTACAAAAATAAATGAATATAAATTATCTGATTTACTGCCCATTGATCAGAACTTTGGCCATTGCTGTGACAAAAAAAAAAAAAAAAAAACAGAAAAATGTGTGATCAAAACATTGATCAACTGCTTTCTTTCTTTCTTTCTTTCTTTCTTGTTTCTTAATCATCTGAGTCTCATTATCCAAATATTTATATTATTTATAAAACATTTAAATGTAAATTGTATTATTTATTAAATATTTAAATATTTATATCACTGAACTTTAAATATTTTAATGTAGACAATTATTTAAAATGTAAATGTTATTTATTATATAATATACAATTTATATAAAATAAATGTATTATAAGTGTGTAAATATTTTCATATATATATATGCATACATACACATACACACACAAAACAAATAAAAAATATTAACACACTTATAATACATATATTTTATATAATGTAATATGTGTGTATATGAAAATATTTACATTTTGTTTTATTTTATTCTTCATTTGCTTGTTTATTATTTTCTCAGACAAGCTCATCATCAATATTAATTATATATATATACACACACACACATACATACACAAGTAATGCATTTTTTTTAATTAAAATATTTACATTTTATTTAACATTTATTTATTTTATTTACATGTTTTTTTTAATGCTGTATATATGCATTTATACATTGATCAAAAAATTGTATTAGTATTTTATCACTACTGTTGTTCAAAGCACTATATTGTGAACCATTTTTCACTGATATTTAACACTTTTTTTCCCCTAAACCATTTCGTTAATTGTTTTTATTCATGTTTCAGTTTCATTGCATGGTTTGTTGTCATGCGCTGAAACTACCTCACGTTGAGCGTTAAAAGCACGACTAATTACTTCCAATTAGCATCGGTCTATTAGGGAAATCGATCTTGCCATTGGCAAAACGATTTGCTACAGCTGTTGTTTATAAACATCAACGGCAAGGTGCTTCTGACTGATACTCCTGACCACATGTATTTCTACAGTCAGCACAAGCTAACTGAGAGTAAATAGAATCTTTTGTCTCTGTTGTATCACATTAAAGGTTGAGCAGTGATTATGTGGGCAGAAGTGGACAGCACTTCTATCTTACGTCCACTCTTTCTAAACATTTGATTTGTGATAACATCAGTGCAGGGTCATCATTTAGCTGTTTGACACTTTCAGAAGCCTGATAGTGGAACTAGTTGTGGAACCAATATAAATGCATTTAAAACATTCAAGCATACACAAGGACGCTGACAGTAAAGGCTGACTGTAAGGTCATTAGAGCCAGATCAATAATGCTAATGAACAGACAGTTGCAACAGCAAGTGTGACAGACCATTTTAGATGAGCTCCACTTTGAAACTATTAGATCAGCACAGAGATGCTCCCATGGGAAGAACTGTTTTAGGGAGATTTTATGTTGGTTTATTCATGCATTTATTTATTTTTAGAATTTGAGGGTATGAGATAGAAAGCATTAATGTGCTTTTTTATTCTAGCCACACTGCTGATTATACCTAATGCATGCGGTTAATACTGTTACAACTGAATAAATGTAAATGTACCTTCCTCCAAAAGTTAATTTAATATCGTTTTTGAAGTGTCCCTAATGTGTCAGTTTGAGTTTTTACCCTTAGATGGCAGTCATGAGTTGTGCTTGGCACTCTGCATGACTGATGACTTGTTTTATAAGACTTCAAATTTCCTTCTGAAAGTGACACTAGTTTGATTAAGTGTCTATCATAAAAGATACATTTTGGAAATAATTAGATCTATTGCTGAAAACAATAAAAAAAAAAAATAAAAAAAAAAACATATTTTAATGGCCTCATAAAAAATACATGATATCTGGTTGGGCGATCAGGTGGAGTGCTGACTATGTTTAAAGTACATTCCCCAGGGAACAAAATATAGCACACTTAAGTGAGCATTTATGTATGATTCGGCTTCAAGAAATGTATTGATTATTCTCTCCAATGCCCTGCCTCTACCCGCAGCACTTTATGCTCTCATTCACAGGTTGCGTGTGGATTTTCTGTTGTGTCAGCTTGAAGAAATAATAAGGAATGCTTGCATGAAAGGAGATGTAATTGTAATTACTTGCCACTTAATTAATAGCATTCTGTTCTCAATCTGTGCAAGCTCATCTACTCATGCAATACTTTCATCAGAATTGGCCTTTCATCAGATACCACTTATTTTTACAATCTAGATGTATGAATGAATGAATTCAACATGAAATTGCAACCCATTTTACTTCTGTAATCTAAGATCGACTTGATTTTATCCATTGGGCATTGAGTGGATCCAGAAAAGTGGGCTTAGTAAAATGTCCCATGAGCTCAACTATAAGAATGGTGTTCTGCTGACATCATCCCTTGGCTGGAGAAAATGTAGACTCCCCAATGTTAGGACATCAGTGCTTGTTGGCATGATAAAAGCTTCCTAGTTTTCTAGTTTTACACAGTGACAGTGAGTGGTGAACGATTTGCCAGGCATTGGGGGCGAAAGTTTGGCTTCCACTCAGAAATATGCTGTGGACACCAAATCTTCTGCCATCTGTTACCATTGTCATCAGTACTAGACGTTGCTATGTAAACATCATTCTTCCTTTAAAATTGTAAGTACAAGTTTAATGTTCTCACTACCATTTCAGACTAATAGCCACCAAGAAAATAAGCCACCAAAAAGTGGTAAACTAGAAGGTCATATTGTGGCTTAAAGTTCATGGCCTTTCCATTAACAATGGCTAATAAACATGTACAAAACAACATAATTTACATCCCAGTGATGGACACTTTACTATCCCATGAGGCCATGGAAGAGGATTTGTGAATGACAACCGATGCTGGCATAATGACACATGGTGAATGTGGTACGTCCGGATTACATTCGTACTACATACATTCATACTATATATAACTTACTTTTTTAGCACTCACAAAGTACACTATATTGCCAAAAGATTGGGACACCCCTCCAAATCATTGAATTCAGGTGTTCCAATCACTTCCATGGCCAAAGGTGTATAAAATCAAGCACCTAGGAATGCATTTCTACTAACATTTGTGAAAGAATGGGTCACTCTCAGGAGCTCTGTGAATTCAAGAGTGGTACTGTGATAGGTTGCCATCTGTGCAATAAGTCCATTCATCCGGCCATGAAGTGGTAGGCCACGTAAATCACAGAGCGGGGTCAGCACATGCTGAGGCGCACAGTGTGCAGAAGTCGCCAACTTTCTGCACAGTCAATATCTACATACCTCCAAACTTCGTGTGGCCTTCAGATTAGCTCAAGAGCAGTGCGCTGAGAACTTCATGGAATGGGTTTCCATGGCCAGCAGCTGCATCCAAGCCTTACAAGTGCAATGCAAAGCGTTGGATGCAGTGGTGTAAAGCACACTGCCACTGGACTCTAGAGCAGTGGAGACATGTTCTCTGGAGTGACGAATCACACTTCTCTGTCTGGCAATCCGATGGACGAGTCTGGGTTTGGCGGTTGCCAGGAGAACAGTACTTGCCTGAATGCATTGTGCCAAGTGTAAAGTTTGGTGGAGGGGGGATTATGGTGTGGGGTTGTTTTTCAGGGGTTGGGCTTGGTCCTTTAGTTCCAGGGAAAGGAACTCTTAATGCTGCAGCATACCAAGACATTTTGGACAATTTCAGTTTAGGCATGGCCCCTTCTTGTTCCAACATGACTGCGCACAAGTGCACAAATCAAGGTCCATAAAGACATGGATGAGTGAGTTTGGTGTGGAGGAACTTGACTTTCCTGCATAGAGTCCTGACCTCAACCCGATAGAACACCTTTGGGATGAATTACAGTGGAGACTGCGAGCCAGGCCTTCTTGTCCAACATCAGTGCCTGACCTCACAAACACGCTTCTAGAAGAATGGTCAAAAATTCCCATAAACACACTCCTAAACCTTGTGGAAAGCCTTCCCATTAGAGTTGCAGCTGTTATAGGGTGGGCCAACTCCATATTAAACCCTACAGATTAAGAATGGGATGTCATTAAAGTTCATGTGCACGTAAAGGCAGGCGTCCCAAAACTTTTGGCAATATAGTGTAAGTAATTATTCAAAACAAATAAATACTCAAGTGAGTATGCAATTTCAGGTGCAGCCTTCTTCATCTTCTTCTTCTTCTTCTTCTTCTTCTTCTTCAGGGTTTAACAGCATCTTGCATCCAAAAATTGGGTGCTTTTTAATACTCAAATTGATGCTTCATTTTTTCTATGCTACTATTTCCTCCAGCCCATGACCTGGAAACAGATCAAACTCCACCATCTTAAAGAACATCTTAATTCTCTAATTGCATCGTGAGGAGGCTATGATGTTATGCCCAATAACGGCCCAGTCCCAAATGGCACCCTAAACCCTCACGGTCTTCCTCTGAGTCCACACTTTCTTGACATAATGATGCTTTGACTGCCGAGTAAAGTCCTCTGCATAGTAAAGTGTGCATCGAGGGCACATAGCGGCTACAAAGGGGGCACTCGCGAGCACCCTTCTGAAACCTAGAATGATGAATGGGGCACCCTACGGTCTCGTGGACTTAACGGACACGCGTACATGGCAGCCATTGTAAATCCACAAGACGGAAGGTGCATAGAAGTGTGCCATTTGGGATTCAGCCAACAAGGAGCAAGAAAGCTTCCTGAGGAGTCATGAGCGAGGATACACAGATGTGTCCTTCCCTCTGTCATGCCTGCCAACCGGAGTGTTTATGATAGTTACCAGAGGGGACTATTTCCATCTTTGTTATATCATCATGGACTGCATTTCCCATAACCCATTGCCCAGACTCATTATTGTGTGATCACTTCCACCTGTGTGTCATTACCCTTGTTAACTCTCTCTCTATAAGCCCTGTTTATTCAGTCATTCATTGCGAAGTCTTGTTTGTGTCATGCTGCAATTCACCCTATGGTCTTGTGGACTTAACGTACATGCGCACACGGCAGCCATTGTAAGTCCACAAGACTGAAAGTGCATAGAAGTGTGCCATTTGGGATTCAGCCTTTATTGTGCTGGGTTAGACCCTACTCTGAAACAGGAGCTAATTTAGTTCCCCCAAAAGGCATTTCTAGGACTAAAATCATTCCCAGTTCCTGCGTGCGAACACAGCAAAAAGTGGATACTTCTGCCATTAGTTCTAGGAACTATGAATAGGTTCCTCCAGAGCTCCTATTGGTTGTTGTTGTCAAGTGTTTCCCCATGTTCATGTATTTAAGCCCTCATGGTTGCCATATTTCCTTGTCATGTATTGGTTGTGTCAACCTGCTGCTAGTCTCATGTTTCTCAAGTCAAGTCATAGACAAGTCATCATCTTGTTTTTTATTTTGTTTGTATTTGTTTTGCACTTAATAAACTGCACTTGGGTTCATTCAGCTTACCTACAGTGGATTTTGACAGTGTACATTACTGATAAAATAAAACTGTTGCAGTATGTCATTTTACTGTTTTCTCTAAAAATGAATGGGCTCATACATTTTACTTACAATATTTTCTTGTAAAAGTACACATTTAGTCTTGATTAATGTAAAGGGTTATTCATTACATGCATTGTTTTTGTAAATGTAGTTTTTCCACTTTATAAGGTGACATTCAGTTAATAGGTCTTTTTTTACTGTACCATTTTTCACTCTTCTTTCTTTAAGAAGATTTTTAGTTTAGCCTCACTGAAAAAACTGTACAATTTTCACTCAGAAATTACAATTAATTGCAAAGAAGCAACAAGTAACTCATTGAATTAAATGTGTAATTTTCAAATACAAAGACTATTTTCTTGTAAAATGTTCTCCAGTAATAATTTTTTTACACCTAAAAATGTTTACAAGCCTTTCATTTGCATTTTATCAAAGTGCATCACAGCATAGGCACTACCAGCGCACAATGTATCGATAAACAATTTATCTCCAAAAGTAATTCTTTTGAATGCACTTTTCTTTGATTCTGGGAAAAGATTACTACAGTTCCAACAAACTGGCGTGCCAATGATACAATATCATTATAGAGCAATCTAAGGACATTTCAATCATAAAGTTATCATGTACTGATAAAAACTCCAGAAAGTGAATATGTGACAAATACAGAGTGCTTATTTTGCACATGCTCCACTGACTGCCTTTAAAGGAGATTTTAACAGTGACTGACAGGAACCCTGCGCTGAGGTTGGTATTTGGCTCATAGTCTTCCTGTTTACCTTGATAACTGTCGTTCTGTGGTGTAAACGTGTGAGAAAACGTCTATGAGTGAACGTGTAAATCTTTCTGTGCCCATCTCGGACTGTTTTTGTGCACAGTAATAGTCAGCAAGTAACAGAACATCTCAACAAAACAGACGGCAAACGCTCCTGACACCCACTATTTGAAGTAGGAAACTGAGAAACCTCAAGCCAAGTGTCTGCCGTGGACTGAAACTTCTGTCTCATTGTTCGTTGAATGAGTAAAAATGTCGTTGAAACCTCAGTATGATGAGTCAACAGATTTAGTGTAGTTTCCTAAACGGTGACCTCCATTCTCTACCTTTAAATGAGACTTACTGAAAGGGGATGCATGACTAAGAATGATAACTGACAATTTGACAGTTGTAAGCAAATGTAAAAGGCTACCTTTTGTGATGGAGAGGAAATGCTTGACTTGTCTTGACTGCTTCTCCAGACTCTGCTTCTCCAAATGCTTCTCTTTTTCTATAAAGCCAAACTTAATCCGTTAATCTAGTAATTTAATGTAATTTTAATGTTTGTCATTTAACACAAAATTATTTTAATGGGACCAATACTGTCTCTTCAAATATGACTTTGGTCTGAATGGTTGGCAGTAAAATGGAAATGGAACATGTAAATGGAAACTTTTGTGGTATATCTTTATAAGCATTTTTAAACACATAAAAATCACATTAAAAACACATTATTATAATCTCATTACCATAAGATCATAACATGTTGTCACACCAGAACATACAGAAAAAAAGATATTATATCATATCTATGACCATAATAAATGGGCATGAGATTCATTTTTGAAGTAATGATTTAAAAATATAGTGGAGACAAGCAGTTTGTGGGTTATTCAAAGTGTGAGTATTTTGGGGTTTGGGGTGAAGAGCGCACACACACACATACACACAGCTGACTATGACCTCTTCTGTCCCACAGCCTAACAGATTCAACCACACACACACCCTGGCACATACATTCAAGTGTTTTTTGCTCAAGTTGCCTTCTTTAATGACTTTAACATGGGCCTGCCAATATTTTTTATTTTAGGAATTGTTCTGAATCTTGCTCACAGCATGGAATTTCAAGGTAGGTTCATATCCTCTCAGGTTTAATCATTTTTGGCTTAATTTGAGCAGCTTGTATCTGATGATGTTGTTGTATTTTCTGGCCCTTCTGAATAGCTTGCATATTTTATGGTAGGCTAAATATATAAGAACAGACAGCTTTTGGATGGAATAATGTACATTAGAACTTGTACACAACCTGTGCATTTCATTTGATTCTGTGTCACTTTGTTCACACTGAGAGGACAAGAACAAGGGGGTTAGGGAGGGAATGACAATTCTCTGCAATTGTGCACATAAAAATATTGTTATTTCCATAAATTAACACTTGTTGGTATTGTTATTTTGAGCTTTGGCTGTTATTGCAGCGGAATTTTGAGTATGTGATGCTTATCATAATGATATTATCTATTACTCATTGAGAGAGCTGCATGCAATGAATGGAGATTCTTTCACACATTCTGCTTTAGGCATTTCCACTGTCCTTCGGCAGACATCCTAATTTGGAAAAAAGCATTTAACCACATGTCCCTTTCATTCTGAAACCAATAAATGCTGGGGCATGGAAACAATAAATTCTGGCTTGTATTTATTTGGAAGTACTGATCAAATAAGATCCCTAGAAAAGATTAAGTTCTTTAAAAAAGAGTTCTTTTTAAAAAATGTGGTTTAAAATGTTTAATAGATGTACAGTAAGATGCATCTTATTTGAGACGCTGAAGTGAATAAAACCTATTGCAATTGTTTTTCTGTTGCAAGATATGTAAATGTATCAAATCAGGGTAGTGATGACACATTCAGCAGCTGTGATTTTGAACAGAATTTTGTTTGCATGTAATCATTTAAATGACGATGAATCAGGGACAGTGGTATGTGTGTGGTTTACAGCAGCACGCAACATGTGTGTCAAAGACCTGTGTTGGAAAGTCGTGTCACATGATTGAAAAACCAAAAACATCTGCTTCCTCTCGTGCAAAGCAACTCAGTTTCCATCCAAGACTCTATGCACACTGCACGTGATGTCACTTTATCATTGCCTTATGCATATTCTTTGAACATTGTAAGCAACATTGCCTGTGCATTGCATTTTTTATGATAATTTTAGCTTTTCTGAACAGTGTGAAATTGTGAATGGTCCTTATAGTTCACCCAGAATTAAAATTCCGTTATTTATTTACCCTCATGTCATTTCAAATCCTGTATGACTTTCTTTCTTCATTGGAACACAAAAGGAGATCATTTGAATAATGTGCTGGCTGCTCTTTTCCATCACAATGAATGGAGACTGGATGCAAAAAGGATGCCTAAGCACCACAAAAACTAGTCGACATGACCTAAAGTTCAGTGTAACTTAAGAAGACTTGCGGTATATATCACACAAAAGTTGCGAGAACTTCTAATTTATTATTTTTATGGTGCTTTTTGTTATTTTGGAGCTTAATAAGCACAGTCACCACTCCCAATTAACTTTCAATATAAGGAAAAAAGCAGCCAGAACAGACTTTAAAATGCCTTTAACAATGTTTGAAACCACATGAGGATGAGTAAATAATGACAGAAATGTTGTTTTTTTCTGGGTGAACTCTCCTTTTAAGAATGTTGTTTCTTAATTTACTCTGTGTTACATAATATATGCCCTTCTGGATTAATTTCACAAAATGTTAGGGAGTGTTAAATGGACATGTCAAGAAATCCTTTTCTTGGCCGCCATGTTATGAATGAAGAATCTGTCAAGGTTTATTAAGAGTGCCAAGTACTGACACTTCCCCCGACTGTGCTTTATATATGTGGGGTTAAGAGGGGACGCAGTGAACATAAACAACAAATAAAACTAGTTGTTGCCATAATGATTATTGTAATGGACTATGTCATTAAATCTTTGAGTAATATTCATCCCACTCTTTTTTATATAGATTCAGAGCCCAGACACTTGGTTCTCAACCAAACAGTGACAGGGATTTTGGGGGAGGAGGTCTACCTGCATTGTCTGTACACTGGACAGATGGATATCCTGTTCTCCTCCTGGAACCGGCTGGATTCTTCAAAGAGGTCAAAGAAAATGGCAGGCTATATTCATCTTAAACCTTTCAACAGAGAAAACTTTGACATCCCGGCATCACCTAAAAACCTTACCGTAAAGTTGAACGTGACAAGTCTCGATCTAGAGGGAGAATACACATGCGTCATCAACACTGTTGAGGACGAAGTGAAGGACACCATGTTTCTCAGAGTTATTGGTGAGTATGAACAAAGTCCCTTTAAGACAAGTCATTTCACTCGGCAGCCATCTTTGAAACGCCTCTTGGGCATCCTGGGCATCATGCAATCTCTTTGAATGGGGAAACATCAAATTCTCCAAAACTGTTCGCCATCCTTACGATTAAATTTCATATTTTAAATCACCAATGAAATCAAACAACCGGCTCATAGATTTAGTTTCTAAACGCTCGAATCATGACAAAAAAACTGTATTTTTCAGTATGGATCAAGCTAATGCACATGCGCAGACCTAAATGCGCGTCTGACTGTTTCTATAGAAATCGGTGATTCTAACGGCCGCTGAAGTGACGCGATGACTTTACCAGTCGGCGATTGGCTCTTATTTAGAAGGCGGGACTTATTCCGCCATATTGCACGTTACACTTTCTCCCATTCAAAACAATACGAGTGACACGTCTTGTGTTATTCTATAGTCTTTGGTATGAATAAGAATTGAAGGGTGCTTTATAATCAGTGTATTTAGGTCACAGATTTGGAGTACAGTTCTTAAAGGAAATGTTCACCAAAAAAAAGAAATTCAAATCATTTACTCACTCTCATGTTGTACTGAACCTACTTTTCTTCCTCTGTTGAACACACACACAAGTGAAAATAGTGAAATAATAGTGAAAATACATCACCTTGAGTCCACACTGAGTCCGAAATTTTCGTTTTCGTCATCCTCAAAATTCGCCATCCAGAAACCTTGCGACACCGTTTTCAACTAAAACAGAAAACTTTTTATGCATTTTCACCGTTCATTTACACAACAACTGTGTTTTGGTGGCCTGAAAATGCAAACTGTTGAAAATGGGTTTCAAAGTGCAAGTTTTTGAACAAAAAGAACAAAAATGCGAATCTGTGAAAACAATGACGTCATGCACATGCACATTACATGTTCTGTCTATAGTGTTTCATCGCCATCTAATGGTCTGCTAGCAGAATACAGCGTTTTTAGTTAGATTTGTATGAATGGGGATCGTTTTGACAATGGTGTCACCTGTACGTGGAAAACTCAAAGGAAAAACTTCTCCATTTTAAGCATATCGTTGTCGTGTAAACGTACCCTGAGTCCGATGTGCATTAATTAATCCGTTGCGAAAAAGATTCACAAAATTATTTTTTATTAACGTAGTTCGGGAGGAACAAGTCAAATAAGCTACACAATCATTATGTCATCTCATTACGTCATCTCAACCAGCTGTCAACATTCTGTAATCAACATATCAGAGGCAGTGTGTAAACATGATTGACTCAATGAGGTTGTATTATTTTTTAACATGTGAAAATTTCGGACACAAATTTTGTACTCAGTGTGCTAAGACCTTAAGACATGTCAGGTTTGACATCAAACATCATGGGTTCCTGCAGGGCACAAGTCAAATGGATTACTTTTATGGAGCTTGACAGCCCAAGTTCCCCTTCACTTTCATTATAATGCAAAAATGTATGTATACCACAGAAAAAAAGTCCTACAGGTTAGAAATTACATAAAGGGTGAATAAATGAAGACATTTTCAATTTGTTGGGTGATCTATACATTTAATTTTGAGATTACCTTATACTGCAAAACTCATCAGTATCTGTTTTGTCTCTAAGCTCGGCCTGGTATTGACTTAACTGTGAAGAAGGAAGTTGTGAACAGGACCCTCTACCATGCTGTCACTTGCTCTGCCTCCAGTGCCAAGCCTGAGGCTGTGATTAGATGGGAGATCTCTGGTGCCCTTCCAAGAGATGACATCTTCTCTGTGAACACGACTAATACAGTTCATCTCAATGGCACAACCAGTTCAATCAGTGTACTGAGCTTCCCCTTAATTATGAATAATGAGAGCACTGTTACCTGTGTGGTCAATCATCCAGCTTTTACTGAACCTGAAAGAGCCAACATTGAGGTGGAAACATTTGGTAAGTTCAGTTTTGATAGGTACAGCAGGTAATCAAAAGAGATACCGCTATTAGGAAAAACCAGAGAGTGTCAGACAACATAAATTACTTTTCTGTTCTTGTGCATCAGCTGAGCTCAGTATGAAACCTAAAGACAGAACTGAGAAATCAAGTTGGTATTCTATTGTCTGCACTTTGCGACAGTGTTGCATGTGCTTCCTGTGGTACCTTCATATTTGCAGCAGCTGTCTGACCACAAACTTCACATACTCTGAAGCTGCAGCATAGAGGTGTTTCTTTTAGAATACCAACACTAATACGGAAAACTGTGAAGAATAAATGTCAGTAGAAACAACATAATATATAAAAATGTCTGCTAACCAAACTTATGAATACTGGTGAATTCAGCAAGAACTGTTCTCAGAGTTAGCATTTTTAGCGCCTGGCAAGCACTTCACTGGGATCCAGGCACATGAAACTTCTTTTTAAATGCAGAAAGTGTCTTGCATCTTGATATATGCCCAGTTATAATGCTGTTCTCCATCATTTGTTCAATTGCTGCTGCAATGATTGATAGAAAATGTACATAAATGTTTCTTTATTATAGCGGTAATAGCGCAACTGCAGTAGATTTTTGACTTGTAACATATTTACTTATACATGCTTTTTTGTATATAAGACACAATCTATAAAGGTCTATTTTACATATAAAGTAGCATTTGCATAAAGCAGTAGTGTTTGGCCTGAAAATAACAACAACAGCTTAATTTAAATACTCACTGCGCTATTTCAGTGCGTACCTAGCAAAATTAGATTGTTAGTGAATAGGGTTTTGCACTGAAATACAAAAGTGCCACTACTTTTTTTAGTGAATTCACCCTTTATTATTTCTTGAAACATGACAACTAAACCAAGTGTCCTTGTTTGAGCTATAGTTAGCATCTCCAACAGCTTGGTAAACAGACGAAACAGCTGAGAAAACTCAGTTAAACTCAAATGTCAGCTTGTTTAACCTTAAGATAATACTAACAGATACTCTTCTCAGTTTTCTAAAAAGAATAGTCTCTTAGAGGATTTTTCATGAACTTCCCCTGTTCTTATTGGCACTTTTCCCCTTTTTAACAGTTTCTCCTATTATGAGCATGGAGACCATCCTGGTCCAAGAAGAAGGAGAAGACTTTCAAGAGGTCATCTGCACAGCAACAGGGGGGAAGCCACATCCAAATATCACATGGAGACTGCCTGAATTCAAAAACACACCACCTATACTGAGAAATAACTCAGTTAATTCAGATTCAGTTATCAGTTCTTATCGGTTCCCATTCGATCCTTATGAAGGAGAAAATGTCTCTTGTGTTTTTGGCTACATGTTTTTCCCTTTCATAAACACAAGAACAACCACTTTGCCAGTTTACTGTGAGTACCAGCACTGTTTAAACTGAATAGATATGTAGAATGTATGAAGCACTCTAATTTGTAAAACTTTGTTCCCTCTAGATCTTTCCTCACTTCACTTTGTTGATTACGCCATTAAGAGTGAGAATCAGACTTCACTGGCGTTTGAGGAGGGGGACACAAATATTACAATCAGGATGGGTATTTTGGGAAATGTACCAAGTCATGAAATTAACTGTTCCAGGTAAGATTAATTATGAGCGTAAAATGATAATTAAAAAATAAGCACTGATGCAACACAATGATAGTCAGTTTATAAAAATATTTTATTTTAGTATGTTTACTATAGCATAAAGACACTGAGACAAATTGTGAAATGCTTGCTGTGCACTTTTGTTTCATTTGATCAAGGGAAGGCCAACCACTACCTGAGGATGTGGATGTGGTTGGCAATGATATCTTTCTCAGGGGACCTGTAGAGCTGCACCTCTCTGGACAGTATCTCTGTCAGGCCTCTTACCGTAGACATCAAGTTTCCTTGCAATTCACAATTGAAGTAAATCCAAAAGTTCTATTGCCAGGTACTGTATTTGCTGTAAAAATGTTTTATCATCAGACTGTATTTACATTCTACTCTCTATTTACATTTTAAACTTGTTTTTGTTTTTAGTGACATTTCCCCCAAATATCAGTGTGAATTTCGTAGAGAATTCAGATTACATTCACATCGAGTGTTTGGCCTCCAATGCTGTTCCCACTGCAAACGTGTCCTGGATCATTTCACAAGAGATGAATTGTACAATCCAGTCGAATGTCACATCCTTTAATGGATCGTATTCTGTCAAAAGTGTGTTGACTGTGCCCAACTGCATGGCACGCGAATATGTAGTTGAGTGTGTAGTCGACCATCCTGCTTTCATGGAAAAAGAGAGGCGGCAGATTGCTCTTCCTGTGTGTGGTAAGACACCGATGGCTACAATCATCATAAACAATGCCTCTTTATTCTCTTTAACTAATTTGTTCTAAATATTTAAACGTAGCAGAGTTGTGCACCATTCTGAACCTAATTGGGATTGCCTTTTAAAATTTAAATTCAATTCCTGAATTTGAATTGATGTTGCAAACTGGATGTAGAATTGTGATTCGAATTTGAATTGAAATTCAAAGACCTAACTGTAATTTTTAAAAGCAAAGTGTCATACACAAACCATTGAAAACACCTTGGTTAATGTTTTTAAAGAAATTGGATGGATGGATGGATGAACAGAATGATGTATAGATGAACAGATGGATGGATGGATGGACAGAACGATGGATGGATGGATGGATGGATGGAGGGATGGATGGATGGATGGATGGATGATTGAATGAATGAATGAATGAATGAATGAATGAATGGATGGATGGACAGAACGATGGATGGATGGATGGATGGATGGATGTATAGATGAACAGATGGATGGATGGACAGATGGATGATGGATGTATAGAACAGATGGATGGGGATGGATGGATGGATGGATGGATGGATGGATGGATGGATGGATAAACAGAATGATGTATAGATGAACAGATGGATGGATGGATGGATGGACAGAACGATGTATAGATGAAAGGATGGATGGATAGATGGATGGATGGATGGATGGACAGAACAATGTATAGATGAACAGATGGATGGATGGACAGAGCGATGTATAGATAAACAGATGGATGGACGGACGGATAGATGGATGGATGGATGGATGGATGGATGATGGATGGACAGAATGATGGATGTATAGATGAACAGATAGATGGATGGATGATGGATAAACAGAATGATGAATAGATGAACAGATGGATGGATGGACAGAATGATGGATGGATGGATGGATGGATGGATGGATGGACAGAACGATGGATGGATGGATAGACAGAACAATGTATAGATGAACAGATGGATGCATGGATAAACAGAATGATGAATAGATGAACAGATGGATGGATGGATGGATGGATGGATGGATGGATGGATGGACAGAACAATAGATAGATAGATGGATGGATAGACATAGATGGGTGTATAGATTTATATATAGATAAATGGAAGGAACAATCGTATAACAGTTATCAATAAAACATTCTGACATATAGTTAATGTTAATTTTTCTTTTTTGCAGCACCACCAAATATAACCCTGCAGTCTAGTATTAAATGGGACAGTGGCGTTGCATACACATGGCTGGTGTGTTCAGTGCAGAGCCAGACTCCAGCAGAGGCCATCACCTGGGCCGTAGACTGCCATGGCATTGATATTGCCTCTAGTGAGTTCGTAATGAGTCAGCCTGACTTTCAGCAGAGTCATATGGTTGTCGTTCAGAGTGTGGCACGTATTCCTATTCACTCACATGCCGGATGCAGCGTGACCTGTGCGGTTGTGCTTCAAGGGTTAGCGAAACCAGAGAACAAGAGCATTGACCTGCCGCCCTTAGGTAAGTTTTATTATTACGTTAACCCCAAAACCCCAATTGAGCCATACTTTAAAAATGTATTAATTTGAAACTAAATGTCAAACCATTCATTCATTTTAAATGTGACCTAATTGTCACTGTATGTTTATCGCTGTGAAACTGTAACAATCTGTATGCTGTGCTGCGTATTGCTTGAATTTAAAGAAATATAATGCATTCTTTAAAAGTTAAGCTTAATCAACAGCAGTTGTGGCATAATGTTGATTATCACTAAATTGCGACTTGTCACTCCAAATATGTGGGTTACAGTGAGGCACTTACTGAAGAATGGAAGTGAATGGGGTCAATCTGTAAATGTTAAAATGCTCATTGTGAACAATTTAGACACAATATGTAAACTGTATGTGTGTTAAAGGGATAGTTCACCCAAAAATGAAAATTATCCCATGATTTACTCACCCTTAAGCCATCCTAGGTGTATATGACTATCTTCTTTCAGACGAACACAATCGGAGTTACATTAAAAAATATCCTGGCTCTTCTCAGCTTTATAATGGTAGTGAATGGGGCTCAAGAATTTGAAGCCCACAAACATGCATTCATCCATCATAAAAGTAATCTACGGAAGAGGATTAGGGCCAAGCAATAATAAAATAATAAAACCATCTCGAGATTAAAGTTGTTAAATTTCGAGAAAAAACTCATTAAATTTCGAGAAAAAAGTCTAAATAAAATGTTGAGAATAAAGTCGTTAAATTACGAGAAAAAACTCGTTGAATTTCAAGAAAAAAGTCGAAATAAAATGTTGAGAATACAGTCGTTAAATTACGAGAAAAAACTCATTAAATTTCGAGAAAAAAGTCTAAATAAAATGTTGAGAATAAAGTCGTTAAATTACGAGAAAAAACTTGTTAAATTTCAAGAAAAAAGTCGAGATAAAATGTTGAGAATAAACTCGTTAAATTACGAGAAAAAAACTCGTTAAATTTCGAGAAAAAGGTCGAGATAAAATGTTGAGAATAAACTCGTTAAATTATGAGAAAAAACTTGTTAAATTTCAAGAAAAAAGTCGAGATTAAATGTTGAGAATAAACATTAAATTACGAGAAAAAAACTTGTTAAATTTCAAGAAAAAAGTCGAGATTAAATGTTGAGAATAAACTCCTTAAATTATGAGAAAAAAACTCGTTAAATTTCAAGAAAAAGGTCGAGATAAAATGTTGAGAATAAACTCATTAAATTACGAGAAAAAACGTGTTAAATTTCAAGAAAAAAGTCGAGATTAAATGTTGAGAATAAACTCGTTAAATTATGAGAAAAAAACTCGTTAAATTTCAAGAAAAAGGTCGAGATAAAATGTTGAGAATAAACTCATTAAATTACGAGAAAAAACTCTTTAAATTTCAAGAAAAAAGTTGAGATAAAATGTTGAGAATAAACTCGTTAAATTACGAGAAAAAAGTCGTTAAATTACGAGAACAAATTCGTTAAATTATGAGAAAAATGTTAAATTTCGAGAAAAAGGTCGAGATAAAATGTTGAGAATAAACTCATTAAATTACGAGAAAAAAGTTGTTAAATTACGAGAACAAATTTGTTAAATTATGAGAAAAATGTTGTTAAATTTTGAGAAAAAAGTCGAGATAAAATGTTGAGAATAAACTAAATAAAATATGACTTTACTCTTAACATTTTATCTCGACTTTTTTCTCAAAATTTAACAACTTTAATCTCAAGATGGTTTTAATTTTTTATTACTGCTTGGCCCTAATCCTCTTCCGTAGTAATCCATACGGCTCCAGGGGGTTAATAAAGGCCTTCTGAAGTGAAGCAATTGGTTTATGTAAGAAAAATATCCAGATTTCAAACTTTATAAACTATAATAACTGGCTTCGGGCAATGGCCATACACAAGTCTAGTTCCAGTGGAACTAGATAGATTTTATTAACCCCCCCGGAGTCATATGGATTATTTTTATGATGGATGAATGCACTTTTTTGGGCTTTAAAATCTTGAGCCGCATTCACTACCATTGTAAAGCTTGGAAGAGCGTCATGTTTCAGACATTCCATGACCGACAAATGCTAATTAAATATGTTCAATCAGTGAAATCAAGCACTGACCAACACCAACAGATGGCAACTGGGGTAACACATTGATCCAACAAAACCTGACGAATGTATCTGTTGTTGTTAGTCAGCATCCATGTGAATTGGCCTTAAGATTATATAATGGAAGCACTGGCCAACACACCAAGTAATGAAAACCTCTTTGCTATTAGGTCCGTCTGCAAGCCGCGTGTTTTTGCGTGAAGAGAGATACACTGATAATTGGCATGCTGTGTGTGAGTACAGCGGCGATGGGGTGATTCCCAAAATCTCCTGGGTCCTGTCTGATGAAGACACTGAAATGCAGGCAACTACTGAGTCCAAGTGCAATGGTATTAAAATAAATGTCAATTTGACTACTGAATTTCAACTCCGTCAGTATGAAGGGAAGGATTTGACATGTCTGATCCAGAACAAGTTCGGCAAGGATGAGAGACGGACGGTGCATGTTCCAATATACTGTAAGCTTTCACAACTTTTCCAGCAAAAATGGAAAAAAAAAAACTTATTTTATTTGCTGATTGCAATCTGCCGTTTCTTCCTCTCAGCTATCTCATCTATTGAGGTTGTAAACAAAACCACACTTGATCGTAGAAGTCATGGCCAGCATGAGCATCGATTAGCACTGCAAGAAAACCTCTCTAATCAGAAGATACTTCTCAGAGCCCATGGCAATGCATCATCATACAAGACAACATGTTACAGGTATGTTGAGTCATGGATGCTTAAATAAGGTACAACATACTTAAGAAATCATAGTTTGTGCCCATCAAAAAACAGAAAAAAACATTATGTATCAAAGCAGTTCCACAGCACTCTCTCTTAAAACCTAAATGTGGCACATTGATTTTTCTTTCATGTCAGACACCCAGTGGGATAAATGGAAAAGAGAAGGGCTAGTTAAAGTTTTCACAGTAATGTTTTACTGCATCAGACTAGAGTATTCATTTTGCTTGACACATCACATAGACCATAAATGTGGTGGTGCCTTTAATACTCTCAGCACAGAGCAATGTTCCCTTTTTTTAATTAACATTTTGAATGAACACTCAGTATGCTGTATAACTGAAATGGATAGTTGACCAAAAAAAATGTATATTCTGTCATTATTTACTGACCCTCATCTCATCCGAAACTTGTATGATTTTCTATGAAACCCAAAAGGAGATATTCAGCAGAATGCTCAAGCTGCTCTTTTCCACACAATGAAAGTGAATGGTGACAGATGCTGTCAAGCTGCTACAGTGTTATTGTTCACTAAAACCGAAACTATAAGTATCACTGATTGTTTTTGCTAATTGAAATTATAGGAAAATTAGAAATGTTCCCTTGGCCACTAACTGAAAACAGTGAAGTACTAAAATTACTAAAACTGAAATAAAAATAGAAATCTTGGTAACACTTTACAATAAGGTTATATTAGTTAACATGTTCTAACCTGTTGCTAGCATTAATTATGTTGCTAGCATGTTTTAACACATTGCTAGCATGAATTAGCATGTTTTGTTAACAAGTTTTAACACATTTCTAGCATATTTTTACATTTCTAGCATGAATTAGCATGTTTTAACACATTGCTAGCATGAATTAGCATGTTTTGTTAAGTTTTAACACATTTCTAACATATTTTTACATTTCTAGCATGAATTAGCATGTTTTAACACATTGCTAGCATGAATTAGCATGTTTTGTTGTTTTAACACATTTCTAGCATATTTTTAAATTTCTAGCATGAATTAGCATGTTTTAACACATTGCTAGCATGAATTGACAATTCTAGCAAGTTTTAACACATTGCTAGCATTATTTAGCATGTTTTGTTAACATGTTTTAACACATTTCTAGCATATTTTTACATTTCTAACATGAATTAACATGTTTTAGCACATTTCTAACATGAATTAGCATGTTTTAGCATGTTGCTAGCATGTTTTAACATTGTTAACATGTCCTAAGCTAGTTGCTAGGCATTGTTAGTGATAGATACTTGGTGGATGAAGCTTAAGTACTCTATTAGAGTTAAAAGTTTTGACACCCTCAATGAAAGTCTATGGGATTTTTGATCATCTGTTTAATGAAAATCATAAGTTAGAAAAGGTGGAGTCAGAACAGTCTGAAAGTTTACGAGCCCTACGAGGAGATACAGTTTTAACCAAATCATATTAACCAAAACTCTTGGCTTGACAATGTTCCATGAACTCAAAGAGGTTTCAAAGGACATGAGGCTGAGTAAATGATTACAGAATTTTCATTTCTGTGTGTAAACTATTCCTTTAATGTTTTGTTTCGTATGTGTGCTTATGTCAGACATCTAACCAAAACTCTTCTCTATGTTCCATCTCTCAGTGTTTCTAGGGAAAACATTGACCTTTTTCTTTTGCACATACACCAGTGTTGCTGTTGTTTTTTGAGCCATGTCTCTGAATTGTTCTTACCCCAGGGAGGGCAGGTCAGCAGCACACACTGTAGGCATGGCATTAGTTTTTACAGAACCAGTGACTGAACTGGATGCAGGACTGTACACATGCGAGGTCTCGTACCACCACCACATGGCTAAAGTTTTAATTCGTGTGGATGTAACTAGTGAAGAGACTCAACACAGTGAGTTTTGCACATATCATCAGTCCTAGTCAAGATGATCAATATTGGTAGTATATAGATATTCTGTGAATTAGCTCATAATTTTGATTTTCCGCAGTGATATTCATCACCATCTGCTTCACGTCAGCTGCTGCAATCACCCTCGTCTTGATCATCGTTTTGTTTGTCTTCTGGTGAGTAGAGTTGCTTTCTAACAAGTTTAGGTACAATTATTTTCTTTTTTGGATATTACCCTACAGGTGAGATCAGTGGAGGCAAACAGGAAGCAAGGTAGCTTACCTAGACCAATAACATGCGTAGTGTTCATAAACAGGATACATGGTGGCTTGCGAAGGCTGGCAGAAGAAACCGCATCTACCACTACTCTGCTATTCATGCGACATAAACAGATTGCACAAGCCTCAGTGGTAGACACTGATGATGGCAATTAAATTCTGTTAAACAAAGAAAGTGACCATATAAATTAACATGTCTCATCCAATTATTTTTTTCTAGTACAAGTGGGAAACGCCATTCATCACAAAAGGTACTTAGAAGTTTTATATGATTAGTTTGTCAAATAAGATATCAATGGCTCATTTAAATCAAGTATTATTTTTTTGTTGTTTACTAAAGAAAAACAGGAAAGAGCGCGAGTCTCTGGCAGCTCTAATGCAGGACCCTCGATGCCCGGAGAGGACGGTGCTTCCAGGCGAGGCTGGGCCGAACTATGCCGAACTTGTGCACTATTCCATTGTTTTTGATGTTAAAAGCACTGTTTGAGTCACCTGTTGGGTTTAATGCAGGTAACATATCCGTTTTTGCACATACAGTGCACAGCATAAATGAGTACACCCGCTCTGAAACTTCTGAAAGTCAGCAATTACTCAATTACTTAGAAGACATGTTAGGGTTCTTTAGAGATATAATGTTCCAGCAAGTCTGCTTAATCAATTACCAAAGAAGCCTGTCAAAATTATTCAGGAAAATAAGATTTTCTGATCAAGGTGATAAAATGTTGTGTAGCAAAAATGAGTCCACCCTCCTAAAAGTTTCTAAATAAAACGAAATAAAAATTTTCTGCTGTAAGTTTAAGGCTATGTTTGATCACCAGTTAAGTACATTGAACCAAAACATTTAAAGAGAAGTAATTTCTTGAAAATTAAAAGTGTTATATAGCCCACTGAATCATTCTCAGACTTAATGCTGACAACAATGGAACCACTTGGGAGAGAACTGTCTGGAGACTTATTTCTTAGCACAAAAGAGGACAGTGGTACAAGAGGATTACCAAATCATTGTTTTAAGTGTGAAAAAATAGCAAAAGTAACACAGAAATTCAAAAACAATGGACTTGTGACAAGGCCCCTGAAATAATCAGGCCTTCATTTTAAGCTTTCATTTAGTGATGAGGGATTTTTTTGCTAGACAAAGAGCAGGAGAAATACCAAGCGAGTGTCTCAGAGCCAGCAAAAGCTATGAAAAAAGTGACTGTTTTTCTTACAGAGTAAGATGCACCCTTCAGAAATGACATGCATGGTTGTTGTTCTCACTGGAACTACCTACTGTAGCCAAAGCACAATAAAGTCAGTTAGCCATTTCCAAAACCCAAATTTACAAAATATAGATTATGGGAATCAATACTCTGGTCTCATGAGACTAAATCAATCATTTTGGATCTAACAGCATCCAAAATGTTCTGGTGTTGCTAGAGGAGGAGTACAGTGAGAAGTGCCTGGTTCCCACAGTAAAGTTCAGTGGTAATAAAGCTCTTATATAGGGATGTATGAGTGCTGAAGGTGTGAGGGAGTTGTGCTTTATCAATGCTGTCATGAATTCCCACACCACTGTGTAATTTAATACACAAACTTGAAACAGAAGATGTTACCCTTTCCTCATTCCCTGCATTGTTGGGCATTTTTTCAACATGACAATGAGGATATGCATTCTCCCAAGTTGAGAAACCTTCTGTGGACATGTATTGCACTCAATCTTAACACTCTTGAGCCCCTGTGGGGGATTCTGTAGAGGCGAGTTGAGCAACACTCCCCATTAAAGATCAGGGCATTTAAGGAGCTCATCATCCAGGACAGATGTGTCATGAACTTGAACACTCTGTGCCAAGGATCAAAGCAGTATATTCAAAATTACGGAGGGCATACTAAGTGCTAGAATATTATACATTTGTTGAATTAAATCTAGGGTGTACTCATTTCTGCAATCCTTGATTTAAACAAAATTGGCTAATTTACTTATTTTATGACTATTAATGACATATTTCTCAGTTTTTATGATGTATATGTTTAATACATTTTAGTTTTGCCATCTTTCCATGAACTGTATTAGTGATCATAAAGAAAATACATCTTTTGTATTTGTTCAGAGGGGGTGTACTCATTTATGCTGTGCACTGTACTTGAGTTCAGGTCAGCTTGAGTGCATGCTTTCAAAAAGGGGGACATACCTAGAAAAACATTCATTTTCATATAAAATAATATAACTGGTAATGAAAAGAGAAATGTGGAAATTTCACTTTTGGACCCTACTGTATATATACATTGCAATTGGCTTACATCAGTGTTCTTGATATATATTTGCTCTTGTTCCTCAATTACGAATACTGACTGTAGGGGAAAGTCCCAGATTTAAGTAGCTTGGTATTATTTTCAGCATTATGATTTACTGTGATAATTAAGAAGCATTGTTTTTATAAATAGTATGAGCATATTTGTAATGTTTACTATCATTTTAGATTGTTATTTTGGTCTGATTTACACAGATTTACACTTTAAATGTCTTGTTGGTGCCTTCTATCTGGTTTCGATTCCAATTGGACTCGTAGTGCACAAACTGACTGAATCTGTAACGCTGTAGCGCCCTCTGGTGATCGTGCAGTATATGGATGAGGGAATCTACTTGGTATGGACCTTCTAGACCAGGGGTGTCCAATCCTGCTCCTGGAGGGCCACTGTCCTGCAAAGTTGAGCTCCAACCCCAATTAAACACACCTGAACCAGCTAATCAAGGTCTTAGGCATACTAGAAACTTCCAGACAGGTGTGTTGAGGCAAGATAAAGCTAAATTCTGCAGGACAGTGGCCCTCCAGGGCCGAGTTTGGACACCACCTGTTCTAGAGCAACTGATATTTTACTACTTATATTTTACTACCTTCAAAGTCTTTGTCTGAATGATGACTGGTCTTCCTATGTGTTGTTGATGTTCTGCTGTGAGCCGTTTAGGTGAAGTAATGTCACTGTGATACTTGTAAAAAGAATAAAATACTTGACAATTTTAAATATGAATTGAGTCAGTTTTCTTTTCAGGTAAATGCTTAATCAATCATAAGCAAATATAAAACAAATACAGTTTTCACAAAGGACAAAACTCTTTGAATATCACATTAAGCCCTCCTTTTTTATATATAAAATGTATGTTCCTGTTACATTGATTTACAAAACTTACAAATACAATGTTAAGAGGAGATCTGACCCTTGAATTAAACTGAATTATTGCTGATAAAACTTTCATACGCAGTCCAAGCTAAATATTTACTTTATGTACATTTATCGTTTCTTGTACAGGCAAGGTCTCAGTTGAAGTCCGGCTTTCTTCACATTCTCTGGTGCTCTTCCTGTCTTTATGAATTCAAAAGAGTAGAAGTGGCTGTTTTCTGTGTCCTAAAGAAAAATAAGTGGAAATAAATAGCTTGCATTGATTATATAATAAATTAAAGCTACAATTTGATTAATAAATTATGATAAGATGCAATCTCTATTATTTTACTGAAAAGCTGAGGAAGTACATTTTATGTTAGTGTGGTTTTTAATATATTCCATTATTGATTTGCATACTTGCAGAACAGCACAATCCTAGTCTGCAACACTGCACTGTTGGCCTGACTTTCCATCTCTAACACAGCATTAGACCTGCAACTAACAATCATTTAAGATAATTACGAAGGAGATTATTCTAATGATTGGATAGATTTTTGACAGCGGTCCTTTTTTGTTTACATGTTTTTAACAGTAAGTCTGTGGAAAATATTTTAACGAGTTCTGGTATGTTTACATGACAACGATGCACTAAAAACTGAGAAGTTTTCCTTTGTGTTTTTTTGCATATCAATTACAATGTTGTTGAAATGATCCTCGTTCACATGGATCCACGAAAATGACTAAAAACGCTGTATTATGCTGCCAGACCTACTACTATTTGCCTCATCAATGAACATGCCGAGAGTCCTTCTATAGTATGATCAATTTGTATCATGTGACATGGTCACCTGATTAGGTCATATGATACTAAACGTTCTTTTTTAATATGTCATTATGTTGCTGTCTTTGAGTATCAGTATATCTGCCCTTTGCAATGAACGCAAGAATGCGCAATAATCTTGTGCAAATTAATCCAGATATTTTAATCAAATCCGCAAATTTGTTTGAAGAACCAAATTAGCCAGAGATCAGTTATCACGATTAGAAGATCTGGCATCTGTCAAATCATCTCAAATGTATAAAGCGAGGTATGAAGAAGAGGTATGTTATGGTGCAAACGCTGAAGACTGTATTTTCAAATCATATCAAGAGTCAAATATACATTACAGTTCAAAAGTTTAAAATAATTAAGATTTTTTAATGTTTTTGAAGGAAATCTCTTTAATGCTCAGCAAGGTAGCATTTATTTGATCAAAAATACAGTAAAAACAATTAATATTGTGAAATACTATTACAATATAAAAACTTAATATATTTTGTATTTATTAAAAGTTCCTATTTTAATGTTTTAATGTCTTCAGTGTCACATGATCCTTCAGAAATCAATCTAATATGCTGATTTGCTGCTCAAGAAACATTTATTATTTTTATCAATGTTGTAAACAGTTGTGCTGCTTAATATTTTTGAGGAAATCATGATACATTTTTTCAGAATTCTTATTTAATAAATGGTATTTATTTGAAACAGAAATCTTTTGTAACACTGTAAATGTCTTTACTGTCACCTTTGACTATTTTAATGCATCCTTGCTGAATAAATTAGTTATTAATTAAAAAAATAAATAAAAATATCTTACTGACCCTTAAAGACTGGTGCACACTGTACGATTTTGGCCATGATTTGGTCGTCTGAGGCAAATTTTGAGAATCCTAAAAGATTCCTATAATCCTAGGCAAAAATCTGTAGTCTATGATCGCTAGTTTGACATTCACCAACACCAAATTAATGACTGTTGCGATCAAACTTAACCTCTGACGAAATTCTGGCAGTGTCAGAAGATATGGTGCACAGTCCTGCAGTGTGACTTCTCCTACAACAAATGTCAAATTGTCTTCATTTTTCAAGATAAGCGCAATCAAAATTAACGCTAGAGATGTCTTTGTTAGCCACCATTTCAGTCCCGCGTGTAATGCAGCTCACTGTCACCGAATGTGTGTGGGTTGATGATGTAAAACTCTGGACAAGTTGTCTTGACTGCCGTTCAGTCTGACAAATAGGACATCTGAGATCCCACAGTGAGGATCATGTTCGTACAGTCTGACAAGTAACAATCATAAAAAACTATCATAAATCGCACAGTGTGCAACCAGCTTAACTATGAACAGTACTGTACGTTCACTGGAATAAACAGGACATTACCTTATTGACTATCTTGAAGCCCAGACTTGACAGTGCACCAATGAACGAACGCACATTTTCAAATCTACTGGCCACTTCAGCGATTTTAAGAACACCCCTGTGTTGGAAAAGAGGACATATAAGGGCTAATTCTAGACACACTATGGTTTTGGATTTTAAAATAAACTTTTTAATGGAATATCAATAATATAAGAAAGTTACCCCATCACCAAGACTCTGTTTGCTTCTGCCAAAAACTGTCCTAGATTCGTCCCCATCAGAGAAAGACAGAAAACAACAATATCTACTGTAGAATCACGAAGAGGCACCTGTGAAAAAGCAATAAACAGCGCTGCCTTTAGTATTTTGGCTGCATTACAAATCAAAGCTTTAGAACTGTAATAACTTACTTTTGCCATGTCACATGCAGTGGCAAGATCACAAACCGGAGCCAAATCAAAAGAGTGTACTTTATTCTTTACACTCCGTGCAATTTTACAGTCTCCACAGCCGAAGTCTGCAACAACTAAAGAAGGTGGTCTGAAAAAAAGAAAAAGAAATTCATTAACATTTAGTGACATCCAAAAAGAAAAATACCTTAAAATGTTGTATTTTTGTAATCATGGAAGATCATTCCCTGTATGAACACTGCGATTTAATTAAGACAACTTTGACCTGATGTTTCAAAACAATTAACAAATTAAACTGTAGTTCAGAGAACTGTAATAGCCATGACAGAAAGATCATATCAAGAAAAAACAAAATAAAGACCATGCAAAATCCACCTGTTACAAATGTTTTTTGTTTAATGTGTATGTATATGTATGCTTGCTATTTTTTAAATATTGTATAGATAATAATAATTATTATTAAAAGTTGTATTATGCATAATATATATATATATATATATATATGATACATAATATAAATACATCATACCTATTAAACCTATAAAAATATACTACATGATTATAAAAATTGTAAAATACAAATCGATTAATCGCGAATAATCACATCTAACATAAAAATTTGTGTTTACATAATATATGTGTATATGTTATTATTTACACACACACACATATATATATATATATATATATAACACATATATACACACACTACCAGTCAAAAGTTTGGAAACATTACTATTTTTAATGTTTTTGAACCAAGTCTCTTATGCTCATTATTAAGGCTGCATTTATTTCATAATAAATACAGAAAAAACAATAATATTGTGAAATTATTATTATTTCTATTTTAATATATTTTAAAATATAATTTATTTCTGTGATGCATCATTACCCCAGTCTTCAGTGTCACATGATCCTTCAGAAATCATTCTAATATGCTGATTTGATCCTCAGTTATTATCAAAGTTGGAAACAGCTGTGTTGCTTAATATTTTTTTGGAAAATGTGATACTTTTTCAGGATTTACTGATGAATAAAAGGTTAAAAAGAACAGCATTTATTCAAAATATAAATCTTTTCTAACAATATAAATCTTTACTATCACTTTTATCAATTGAACACATTTGTGCTGAATAAAAGTATTCATTTCTTTCAAAAAAAAAAACAGAAAAAAAAAAAATGTACTGACCCCAAACTTTTGAACTTTTGTTACAAAAGATTTCTATTTTAAATAAATGCTGATATTTTTTACATTTTATTCATCAAAGAATCCTGAAAAAGTATCACAGGTTATAAAATAATATTAAGCAGCACAACATTGATAATATCATATTAGAATGATTTCTGAAGGATCATGTGACTCTGAAGACTGGAGTAATGATGCTGAAAATTCAGCTTTGCATCACAGAAATAAATTATATTTTAAAGTATATTTAAATAGAAAACCATAATTTTAAATTGTAATAATATTTCACAATATTATTGTTTATTCTGTATTTATTATGAAATAAATGCATCCTTAATGAGCATAAGAGACTTTGTTAAAAAACATTAAAAATAGTAATGTTTCCAAACATTTGACCAGTAGTCTATATAAACAAACTTTTATGTGATTAATCGATTTGACCACATATACGTACATTATATATATATATATATATATATATATATATATATATATATATATATATATATATATATGTAAAAAGCAACAAAAGGCAGATTCTCTCACTTTTTAGAAATATAGGAAATGATTGAATCCACAGGGTTTGTGGGCCAGTGCTGAACTTGTGTCGTGTAGCCCTTGTGGTAAACCGCGATGGCCTCTGGGTCCTGCTGAAACATGCGTTTGGCCTCACCACTGGTCGAGGTGTAAAGCAGCTCATTGATGTAGCGGAATCGAGCGGCTTCTAACCGCTTCTCCATCTTTGTCCTTAAAGCAGTCGAGCGATCAGGTGCCACTTGCTCTTCATCACCCTTCGAATTCACTCTTGTATCTTCTGGTTCCTCGGTGTCTTTATTACCGTCATCAGTAAGATGAGACTTTAAAATACGACGCAATTTCTCTTCCTGTAATTGTGTTTTTTTTGTCTTTTTAGAAGGTTTTGCTTTTTTGCCCACTTCATGGGAGATGTTATTGTTGCTAAGAGAGTGATCCACTATTCTGGAAGTTTCATCTGTTTTGAAGTCTTTGCCATTTTCAACATTGTCCGTGACGGAGGAAATTCCATTCTTTTCACGTGACTTTTTGGACTTTTGTTTCTGCACTTTCTTGGGTTCTTTGCTGTCCTGTGTTTGAACTAAGGGTTCCTTCTTTGCTTTGGCATCATCGACACCTGTGGTTTTCGTGAGATATTTGTTCTTACACCGTTTTTTGTTCTTCATCTTGTTCCTCCACTGCTTCCTGCTTAGCTTTGTCTCTGCTTGACTTTTGTTTTCCTCCAACTGAGGTCCAGCTCCTTCGTCATTCTTATCTTTTCTGGACTCTTGCGACACCTTAGAACCTGAAAACACAATTTGATGTGAAAAAGTCAGTGATGTTCAATAAATAAAATAACTAGCACACGCTCTCACTTGTTTGTTTCACGGTCTTCTTCATTGGCTTCTTCTTCTTAGCGGGTGTTTCAGATGAATCCACTTCATCCTGCTGCTTCCCTTCATCATCAGCGTTAGACTTTCTTTTACGCTTTTTGCACCGTTTCTTTTTCGTTGTCTGGACTGCAGGAGAGGTGTCTTTCTCCTCATCGCTATCCTCAAATGTTTTCTCAATTTCCCAGTTTGGAACTGACCCCAACGTTTGCAAAGTTCTCAAAAGACTTTTTTTACCCACAACCTTATCCTGTTGGGATATAAATGCCAGGTGAAAATTTGAATTCAAGTCTCTATTAAATAAGGGACAAAACAATCATAATACCTTGCTGGGGGCAGGAGACACTTTAACAGTCTGAGATGATCCATCTGCTGATGGAGAATCAGTCCATTCCTCTTCAGCAAACATGATTGTAATGTTGGATAAACACTGGAAAGCCGTGATAAGTTAAATTATAGAGTCTACAATTATATGACTGCTTATCTGGTCAGATGATAAAACTGATCCTGCAGAAATTAATTTTCACACACACCAAAACACATGACAGTAATATTCTACAACACATTTCAGATTAATTTACGTTTACGCCGTACTTACATCTTACTCCCTCTCACATGTGCAAAGCACCGACACGTGGTTTTGTGTACATCCGGGTTACCGTGACAACTTCCTTTCTAAACTGGGATGCTGCTGCGCTCAATCTTTCACTATTTAGTACATAGTAAATGATACATAATATTGGCAGAAAGGGAGCGAATTTGGAAGCTGATTAAATTAAGTTTAACTAACACGAATTACCGTGTTTTAACACTTACATTCTTTAGTTGTAGCGATGGGAAGTCCAACTCGGGTCCGCGAGTCGGTTCTTTCGAACGGTTCGTTTCAATCAACCAAGATTTCAAGAAAATAATAAGTGAGTGACACACGGTCTCTTATTTGGGCAGAGATTAAATGAATTCCGAATTTTAACTAATGAACTGATAATATTACCGTGTTTTAACACTTATAACGAGGGGAAGTCCGAGTCATTTTCGCGAGTCGGTTCTTTCGAACGGTTCGTTTTAATGAACCAAAATAATAACAATAACGCTGATCATTCTGTTCAAACTTCCCACGACAAATAATTTTAAGCAGATTGTGTGTAGTCTCGAATCTCGAAAAATCTATAAAGTCTCTATAAAATTATGACAATTTAGTTTTACATATGTTCCTCTAGATGGCATAATTTGTTTTCATTTCACCAACGTTGATTCCAACCGTGGTTTATGAAACAACTGTAATTAAAATCTGCGGTGTTTATCAAATTTTGACTAGATTTGTTGTATTATTCATTATGAGAAATCTAAATCTGAAATACATATTGAGGTAGAGTGTCCCGAAGCCAAATAAAAGACTTTTATGAGCCGGTTAATTTTAGTAAATTTAAAACACTAGCAGTTACAAAATTAATCTGACTCAAAAATGTTACTTTAATCATCTCTGACTTGAAAATAACCAGTAAACCCTCACGATGACAATGTGTAAAGAGTTATAATGAGTGATAATTTATGTAATGAATAAATTAAGCCTATTATTTTCTTTTGCAAATATGAATAATTTTAACCCTTGACAGCGATTCAGCAATCAAATGCCATTAATATTTTAGACATATGAAATGTAGTAGCGTTATCATGTGGTTCCTGTTACTTTTCTCAGCGCTGATCAGAATGACCCAATCATTTGTAGTTACTGGAAGAAGATTTTTACAAATCATTCTCAAACGGACTGTCATGTAAAAATCATTTCGATAATTAAATGTGAACGATACCACGTTTTAATGCGCAAATATGCCCAGAGAATGAATGCGACCTCTGTGAGAAAACGTTTTTTTGTCTCAGCTTCTTGCTAGCAACATTCGCCGCTCGATATGTTCACATCCGCTGCAGAAGCTTCAAGCGGAAGTGGTCGAGTTTGTCATCAACAATGGCGTCGCAGCAGATGAACACCAACAATGCTCAAATGGGCGTTCAGCAGCCGGCTGTTTTACAGCAACCGCAAGCGCAACAGCTCAGTCAACAACAAGATTTTGACCCCGTTCACAGATTCAAAATGCTGATTCCACTGCTCAAAGATAGTTTACAGGTTTGTGTGGCGTGTTTCATTGAGCATGCGAGCTAAAAGCACTTGTTTGAGCCAGAAATTAACTTTCATTTACACTTTTATGTTTTCAGAATGTCATGACCATTGCTTCGTTAAATTTTGGGCATAATACTGCTATTGACAACGGCTTAAGAACAACAGAGTAAGATCCCTTTAAAACTTTCTGTAGCCTATTATAACTGTCAATTGATTATCTGTCTGTCTATCCATCTATCTATCTGTCTGTCTATCTGTCTATCCATCTATCTGTCTGTCTATCCGTCTATATGTCTATCTATCTATCTGTGTCTGTCTTTGTCTATATGACTGTCTGTCTGTCTATCCATCTATCTGTCTATCTATCCATCTATCTGTCTATCTGTCTGTCTCTGTCTATCTGTCTATCTATCTGTCTGTCTGTCTATATCTATCCGTCTATCTATCTATCTATATCTATCTATCATCTATCTGTCTATCCATCTATCTATTTGTCTATCCATCTATCTATCTATCCATCTATCTATCTGTCTATCCATCTATCTATCTATCCATCTATCTATCTGTCTATCCCTCTATCCATCTATTTATCCATCTATCTATCTGTCTATCCGTCTGTCTGTCTATCCGTCTATCTGTCTGTCTATCCGTCTATCATCTATCTATCTGTCTGTCTGTCTGTCTGTCTGTCCGTCTGTCCATACATCTATCTATCTATACCTGTCTGTCTGTCTGTCCGTCTATCTATCTCTGTCTATTCGTCTATCTATCCATCTGTCTGTCTGTCGGCTGTCTATCCATCTATCTATCTATCTATCTATCTATCTATCTATCTATCTATCTATCTATCTATCTGTCTGTCTGTCTATCTATCTATCTATCTATCTATTTATCTGTCTGTCTGTGTCTGTGTCTGTGTGTGTTTGTGTGTGTGTGTGTGTGATGGCTGCATAACAAGAGATATATAAAAGTATATATTTCCTCTCAAAATGTAGGAAAGGTAATGATGCAGCAGTTCAGCGGTTTGACAAAAGTTTAGAAGAGTTTTATGCTCTTTGTGATCAACTGGAACTCTGCCTGGTAAGGAACTGTTGTGTTTCTGTTGAATATTTCATTCAGTTATATTTTATTAAATTGATTTCGGTTTAAATCATGGCTCAACTTCTTGACATTGAATATTTTTCTGCAGCGGCTGGCCCACGAGTGCCTCTCACAGAGCATCGACAGCACAAAGCATTCTCCAAATCTCGTACCTACAGCCACCAAGCCAGACACGGTGCAAACAGAGTCTCTGTCCTACTCTCAGTATCTCAGTATGATAAAATCACAGATTTCATGTGCTAAAGACATTCATAATGCTCTCTTAGAGTGTTCAAAAAAGATTGCTGGGAAAGGTCAAGGAGCTTGTACTTAGTTTACGTTTTTGTTTGTGTTTTGCATAACTTTGATGCTGATTGAAGAATATATTTTTTTGGTATTTTCAATTTTGTTTGTCTATTTACTACTGTGACAAATGTACTTATGCAATTAAAATGATAGTATTTTCAAAAGGTAAAATGTTTGTGTCTTTTAATCTGCTATTTTGATATAACAAGCTACATATATAATATGGATCCTATCTCCTTAGTTTCTAAAAGATATATCAAAACCTCTCCCACATTTAACTGTAATATTTTCAGTGTTATTTTACTATTGTGTATATACTTTTATAGTCTTTATCAATTTTTTGAATAAGCTTTTGTTTTCATATTTTTAGTTGTAATTTAATTTTTAGTAATTTCTTACATAACTTCTGTAATAATCTTTAGGGTTTTTTTTTTACTTTTTGTAGAAATAGGAATTTTAGTACTTAAACATTTTATTTCTGTTAGTTGACAAGGCTAATTTTTAAGTGTTTAATATTTATTTCAATTAATGATTTTTTTAGCAATAATAATGCTGACTTTTTTGCGGGTTAGTGCTTTTACTGTACTCTAGTCATGCTCGTCTTTAAGATATGTATCAGTATTTTCTCCCAATAATGTGATATAATTTGCAACAGATTTACTTATTGTACAGAAACATAATGTCTGAGTTGCTGACTGCTTATTTTGTTACTCAGCTATTTTGTTTTCCAAATGCAAACATAACACCAATGAGCAACAACACAAGCAGTGATGTGAAGTGCACTATAACACCAGGATTCATCAACCAAAATGTTAAAATTTATTTTTGAGTCCCATTGTTCCAGCACAAGAGTTTTTTGAGTGGATTACGCAATTTAATAGAGCACTTATTATAAAGAAGCCTCTTCGTTAATGACCTCTAGTCTTAAGGATTCAATGAAATTAAGAAAGATGTGCAATTAATTAATATGTCTGTCACATATAGGGCAAAAATTCAGTGTGTAGGTGATTTCGATCTAGTAAAGAGCATTTGTTCCTGCACAATATACAAACTGATAATATGATAGCATACTACTATTATAAATCTATTATTATTTACAATTATTGCTTGCAGTTAGTCAGTTAAGGCCTGTCTTATTAAGTTTGCATAATATTATAAACAACATTACATTAAATGCCCCTATTTAATTGTTGTGTGAAAGTATATTCTTTACAGTTTAAGTGTCAGTCAATTCTTGTCTAATTAACTTTGCATTATATGAACAAAATGACATTAAATGTTCCTATTTAATTGTTGCATATAATTATTTACAGTTAAGTGGCAGTTATTGCCTTCCTTATTATATTAGTTAATGTAAGTGTACATTAAAGTATTAACTTAATATAATAAGTATATAATATTTATATGAATATAATAGGTAATAAGTAAGTAATCTTGGGATTACTATTACTACATCGGTATCAGTTTTTTTCCCTTGTAATTCCACATAATTCCTCTAGCGGCGCTAGAACATCCTGTGAATGGTCGTCAAAGCAAAGAGAAGAAGTTGTTCTGCGATCTGATTGGTCGTGCTGTTGCTCAGCGGTATTATGTTTGTTAACGCAACTGTCAACAAAGTATGATAGTATTGATTCATTAATAATATTATTTAGTACACTCTAGATGTGAGGAATGAAGAATAAAAAGGTGAAACCCTCAAAGGGTGTGAGCAACAGAAAAAAAGGTAAGTTACATTAGTGTGGAGGTTATTTGTCGCTAATCCAACAGTCTTTTAAAGAGATTTAAAATCGCGTAACCCTAGTGAGGACAAAAGCTGTGTCTCAAAACTTATTGAGCTCCCTATCTAGACAGCATTTTAGGGCATCATTGACGGGACAGTCCGTTTTGAAATTGACCGATGCTTATTTGTTGTTGCTGCGCAGTGGACTGTGTGTTATATATATATATATATAAAAAACACTAGTTAACTTGAAATGGCTTTTTCCCCCTGTATGACCTTCATATCGTTCTTATTCTCCACACTCTGCAGTGCTCAGTGATGTGTCTCCATCCACCAGTATTCCTCCTCTGGTTGAAGGCCAGCTGAGATGTTTCCTGAGAGTGACCGTGAGTAAAGTGCTGTGGACCATCATCAGACCTCCTCCTGTGACTCTGATCAGGCTGAGATGGTGGGGAGAGTCTTCCAATGGCACCTTCTTCAGGCCTAGAGATGGACACGTCGAACAGAAAGGGGTTAAATCCACAGCCCGCTTTCCAGTTCGATGTGGACCGAAACAGCTGACGTCTTATTTGACAGGTTAGATTTGGTTGCAATACAGGTCCAGATATGATAGTGTATTTTAATGGTGGATTGTTGGGGGTCCCTTTTTAGAGAGACGTATTTAAAGAGATTGTTCACAAAACTTGTCTTATCATTTACTCACCCTCATGCCATCCCTGATGTATATGACTTTCTTTCTTCAGATACACACATAGGATAATGATCAATCTCTTAGTCCATATAATGCAAGTGAATTGGTGCCGCTTGTTTGACACTTGAAAAACCACACACAGCGATTGTGACGGTAATCCATATGACCCCAGTGGATGAATCAGTGTCTTCTCAAGCAAAAAGATAGGTGTGTGTTAGAAGAAATACTTTTTTTTTTTTTTTTTAAAGCGTCAACCAAGTGGCACCCATTCACTTGCATTATATGGACTCAAGACTATTTGGGAGCAGATGTCACAGTTATGTCACTGGCAGAAAAACAGTGGTAACAAGTGGAGGAAAATGAGCAAAATCCACAGAATAAGAGAAAAACATGTTTTGTTGTGCCTTTGGATGTCAGAATCAGAATGCAAAAAAGATTTATAAAAAGATTATAAATCATTTTTATAGAATACCGTCGTTGAAGACACCCTTTGAAGCTAAACACAGACGTTTATGTTGCAAGTCACAGACTGGACTGATGAAATCTGCAATGATTAGTCTACTATTAAAGCATGAATTTAATGTAAATATTCACATATGCAGTTCATAGGGGACACACAAACATAGCCATACAGTTTAAGCATGAAATAATATTTAAACCTATAACATTTTACATAGATAACTTTAAAACATATAACATTTTTATCTCACAATTCTGACTTTTTTCATGCATTTTCATGTTTATATCTTAGGGCTGGGAAAATAAAGCGATGCATCACGAATCGAAAAACAATTCTGGATCGATTCTGAGATTTTCCGGATGCATCGGCGATTCTCTCTCGAATCGATTCTTAGTTTTCAACAGCAGATGGCACTGCGTGCTTTAGAAACAGCCATACTCTGCTTGCTTCCAATTCCTTACACACACACACCACTTAAAGGTGCTAAAGAGGATGTTTTGTTACATTTTTGCAATATTACTTGAAACTGTCTTTACTAACTGATAAAAGACTATTTATTAGGTGCACTGAAAGGAATAATATTAATATACATAATCTATGCACGAGGTAGGGCCTTAAAAACATCAGCCAATTGTTTACGCTATCATCGCGTAAACGATTGGCCCTCCGGCTTGTCAATCACTGCCGTGACGTTCCTTGTGAGAGACGTGCGCGGATTGGCCCTCTGGCTTGTCAATCACTGCCATGACGTTCCTTGTGAGAGACGAGCGCGGCTGCACGCTCCAGTGACTTTCCACACTCCACAGGCGTTGCATGCAATGTTTTTGTCAGGAGACAGGAGTAACAACTGGAGATTATGAGTTACCTGCGGTGAGTCCGACAAAATGAATCCACTAACACGACAGAGCGAATGCCGGTGGTAAACACTCGTGTTCCAATACTCCTGCACGAGTTTTGGGAGGCGTTCCCTCTAAATGAGCTGTGAAGGAGGGGGGCTGTTCTTACGCATGCGCTCATTTCAAAAACTCACTAACAGTCTTTGGTTTCTCAGTCGACGAAAAGATCCTCTTTAGCACCTTTAAACCTTCTATAAAATAATCATTCATAAAGTTTTAAAAGATTGAAGCGAATAACAAAAGTGTTTGCTGTTTATATTATAGAGTTAGTTCAGTTGTGGCCTAATGGTTAAAGAGTCGGACTTGTAACCTGAAGGTCTCGGGTTCAAGTCTCGGTACCCTCAGTAACTCATGTGGTGCAAAACTGAATATAATATTTGTTTGTTCACAGATATGGGCTCATTGGTGCTGGATGTGCTTACAAAGGTTGATCATTTGCCTATAGCTCGAGCTCAAATCCCTGGGATTGCCCGGCTCTCTTTGTCTCACTCCATAAATGGATATTTCACACTTGTTTCGCCGACATCAGAAAAACGTGGCGAGCTTCAGGTTGGTGAGATTCTCAGCTGTAAGATTGAGCTCAGCTGAGTTTGCATTTATTCAGCTAATCAAATTCACTGTTTTCTGCACTATTTAGGTTCTTAATTTAATTGTGTGTGATTGTTTCATGTGTAATGTAGGTCACACTTGCCCTGGAACCGTTAACAGAAGGTTATGACAGCAGTAGTTCAGTACCCACGACTGATATGAGCCTCGACGCACAGACTCCTGGAGTTGTTGACCAGAACATGCCTGTACTGTCATCTCTGGATCAGGCTCTCCCGAATGTGAAGGAGACAGCTGGCAGCAGCTCTGGTCACATGCCCAGGTTTGTTTTTATGTTGTATTGAATGAACAGTGTGGAACTAGATAACTTAGTTGAAATACTGTTTTACTGCAAATACTGTTTTATGACTGATCTTGTTGTCAGTTTCAGACTTGACTGTGGTCTATGAAATTACTAAAATATGCATAAAATATTTAAAAGATATTATTAAAATTATTTTTCTAAGTGACAAATGTTTAAAGTAATTCTCTGGAAATGGGTTAACCCCCCGTGTTATTTTAGTATATTTATATTATTATAATTATACACTATTTATTAATAATATTTATTTTAATTAGATTTTATTTGTATATTTTCAGATTTAATTTTCAGTTTAGTTTATGTGCTTTTTTAATTTAATTTAATTTATTTATTTATTTATTTTTTTTTTTAGATATTTTCATTTAGCTTTAATTTTTAGTACTTCAGCTTAAACTTATTTTATTTCAGTTAGTGGCCAAGGCAATGTTTGTAATTTTTGTTTAAGTTTCTTAAGTTTAAAAAAAAAAAAAAAAAAAATGTCATCTAATATTTTTATTAGGGGCCAAGCCCCGAAGGGGCTGTAGCCCCTATTGTAATTGTACGTTTTCCCTTTTATTATTATTATTCTTCCTCCCGAATGGGAGTCTATGGCAGCCCTATCAACGGAACATGAGAAAATGATGAAATTTGGCACAGTTGTAGAGATGCTCATGAATAGTGATTGGACCAAATTTGGAGTCTCTAGAACCAACTCTATAGCGCCACCACCAGTTCAAAATTTCAACATTCTAACGGTTTTAACATTTGAACTGTTTGTCATAGAAAAATTAAATTTAGTTCATCTGATTCGTCTCTTCATGCTGATGCTATTCAACTTCTTACATTAAGTCTCCACCCATTACAGTAGCGGCCATTTTGAAAAGTACAGTATTTGTTTTTTTCGCTTCTCCTCCTTCAAAATTTGTCCAATTTTGTCCAATCTTTGATCAGATTATCTTTGGACTGAGCCGCACAGAAATGACTGAACAGATTTTTTTTATTCATCTTTGTTCAAAGGTTATGATGTCACGAAGTTAACGAGGTCGACCCAAAATTAGTATAGAGGCTGTATCTCGGCCAAACTTTGAGCAATCGAAACAAAAATTGGTACCCTTCATCAGAACCATGGTCTGAGGGTCTATGCCAAACTTGGGAACAGCGCCACCTACAGGTCATGAGATATGAAAAATGGCTATTTTGGCCAATAACTTTTGAACAGTTTGTCAGAAAATCAAGATCTTGGTGTCTATGGATTCCTTGGATCATGCCGAATCCGACGATACCGATTCTGTCAATATTGGATGAATCACGTGTCCGCCATTTTGAATTTTGTCATAAATTGCGATATCTTTTAAACAATTTGACATATCTTCACAAAAATTGGTATGTATGACCTTTAGAAGGTCGTGAAGGTACCTGAGAAGTTTCAGCACAGCGCCACCTACTGTTCCACAGATGTAATGATTATTTCAAAAACGCTTATAACTTTTGAAAACACTTTCCAAAATGTGTATGCTTCATGTCATTTTATTCCCTGGCTTATGCCGATTCCGACAATGTATCATTTGTCATTTTCCTTAAATGTACCTGTCTGCCGTATTGAAGTAAATGAAAAACAGTTTTTTCGCTACTCCTCCTACAAATTTTGGTCAATTTTGTCCAAAATCAGCTCAGATGATCTTTGGACCGAGCCGCACAGAAATGACTGAACAGATTTTTGATATTCACTACCATTTCCGAGATATTCATCTCTGAATGTGACCTTGCTTGTGTTTGTTGTCTTATGCTAGTTAGCTTAGCACAGTAATTGCTTAGCATGCTAAACTATTGCTATTCTTTCTAATGTGGTCTTCAGTCAACAGGTTAACCAAAACTTAGTTGGCATTAAATAACTTTGCATACTAATATGGTTAACATGCTATGAAGCTTTTTTTTTGTGAACTCTTTCTCACACTGAAACCTCTGCTTAGCATACTGATGAACTTGCATGGCTGATTAGCTCAATGTGTTACGCCACGGATCCCGAATGCTCTGCATCGTGGGTTCGAAACTCAGTGTGACACATGCCCAGACCGCATGAGGTACTGTGGCAGGAAAAGATGCAGAACTTGTGTCTGTTCTAGGCATTCTGCCTAAAACTGGTCTAATCTGAAGCTATCACATGCAATTCCTTTATGTCCAAATTCGTAGTTATTCTTCTTCCCCCTGTATGGTAATCAATGAACCATAAGAAGGAAAATTATCAAATTTGGCATGCTTGTAGTGATAGTAATTAAAAGTAATTTGACCAACTTTGGAGTATCTAATGAAAAACAGTTTTTTCACTACTCCTCCTACAATTTTTGTCCAATTTTGTCCAAAATCAGCTCAGGTGATCTTTGGACCGAGCCGCACAGAAATGACTGAACGGATTTTTGATATTCGCTACCATTCCCAAGATATTCATCTCTGAATGTGACCTTGCTTGTGTTTGTTGTCTTATGCTAGTTAGCTTAGCATGCTAATTGCTTAGCATGCTAACCAGTTGTCATTCTCTTTAATGTGGCTCTTCAGCTATCAAGTTAACCATGAGCTTCATTAGCATTAAGTTAGCTTAGCATGCTAATATGGTTAGCATGCTAAGTTATGCTTTTTTGTAAATTCTTTCTTACACTAAAAGTTCTCTTCCACAGATTGTTGAATGTGCATCCTCAAGTAGCTCAATGTGTAAAGCCAGTTACCTGATGAGCTCTGCACCCCAAGATAGTGGGTTCGAATCCCAGGTGGAGCGGTTTTATGAAATAGTGTGTTTTGATTCCTTTACTGCCTCTTGGATTAGAAATAAATGCTTTTTGTTTCATGCTGTGTTCATTTTCATCTAAGCTTATGTACATTCTGAGTTCATTTTCGCCCGTAATTCTGAACCAGCTGTTTCATGTTTGTTCATTTTCTGCTGTTTTTCCTCTTCCTGCTCTGTATTGCGCTACAGCATGATGAGCTGCAGAATGATCTAAAGTAGTTATTAAATATAACATTCAGTGCAGTTTTATAAAAATTCTTCATTTTGAGTTCATTTTCACATGAACTAATGAACTTCGGCAGGTGTGCCAACATTTACCTGCACAGTGGTGCAATGAGATGAGAAATGGACACTGGACTCGGAGGTCGTGGGTTCGAATCCCGTGTGGGGTTCCTTTATACAATTGTGTGTAATGAGTCATTTTGATACCTTTTTTATCCAAATAAGCATTGTACTAATCTTTATTCCTCTTGAATGAGATACAAGTGTTTTTAGTTCATTCCCTGTTCATTCTCTGAACTTCTATTGATTTTCATTTCATTTCCACCTGTCCTTCTGAACCAGCTGTTTTGCATGTACATTCAATTTCTGCTGTTTTTGCTCTTCCTGCTCCGTATTGCGCTACTGCCCCTTCTGGGGCTTGGCCCCGAATTGCTGCTTGCAGCTATATTTTTTTTTGTTTCAGTTTTATTTCAATTAATGAAAACAATTTTTAATAGATTTGGTTTTAGTTAACAATATTTCTTCCAATATTCTTGTTTTAGAGGGAAGGATTACTTGTATTTTCAAGAAAGTGGTAACGTCATGCCAGCTTCTTCCACTGGAAAACCTAAACCTGCTTCCGTCCAAAATCTCCCAGCAAATAGCCATACACCTGTTGACCTTTTGTCAGGTAAAACACATTAACTTGATTCACTGAATTTAAATCTTTAAATTACCATCACATTATTGTTGAACACAGCAAAAGTTTGGCTAAAACACTTTGTTTCATAAATAATTTTTAAGCATTGGTCAAATTAATGGATCATCTGCCAATCACTAAATTAATATTGCCAAATTCTGCTGATTGAATCTGAGTTCCTCTTTTAAATGTGTTAAAAATAATTAATGTACTTTTTAATAGTGCTCAGTTTTTATGTTGTGTACAGAACTATACCAATTACAATTTTTCTTTAGAGACATTTGCAGCAATCGTAACAGTTCTTTTGAAATTTGTTGACAAAAAGACCAATCAGCTCTTTATATTCATGTGACACTAATTAGTCAGTTACCTGATGCATAAAGTATTTATTTATTTATTTAGCTTTAAGTAGTTAACCTATTTGCACTATATTTTTAATTTTTTTGTATTTTTCAGTTCTTCTAGAACGTGGTAGCAAACTCAGAAATGCCATGGTGGTTTCAGCCTTAAAGTCTGATATGGAGTCAGATGTTCCTCTGAAGGACGTTCCCCCGACCCTCTTTAAAGACAACAGTGACGCTTTGTATGAACACTTTTAGTTCATTTACACATTAATGAGGAGTCAAAATAGACAGCAAAATAGCAGAATGGTGATGATTAATACTGTTAAACATTGTCTTCCTCCAAAGGCCAGATAGGCCCTCATCAGGACAGTTTCTGGAGAACATCCTTCAATCGGAACTCCAGCATCCTGCTCAGGACCTCGAAGAACCAAGTCAGAATAGAGTCAACACAGAGGACATGGCAGTGGATCTGCTGCTGGGAAGGTAGTCAAGGCTACTGTTACCTTTAAATTAAAGGGATAGTTCACCCAAAAATGAAAATTGTCCCTTGATTTACTCACTCTAAAGCCATCCTAGGTGTATATGACTATCTTCTTTTAGATGAACACAATCAGAGATATATAAAAAATATTGGCTCTTCAAAGCTTTATAATGGTAGTGAATAGGCCTCGAGATTTTGAATCCCAAAAAAGTGCATCCATCCATCATAAAAGTAATCCATACTGCTCCAGGGGGTTAAAAAAAGGACTTCTGAAGTGAAGCGATGGATTTTTGTAAGAAAAATATCCATATTTAAAACTTTATAAGCTATAATAACTGGCTTCTCCTAGTCTAGTTCCGGCGAAAGAGTGACCTCTGACCCAACGCATTATAAAGCTTGGAAGAGCCAGAATATTTTTTAATATAACTCAGATTGTCATATACACCTAGGATGGCTTGAGGGTGAGTAAATCTTGGGGTATTTTTCATTTTGGGAGGAACTATCCCTTTAAGTGAAGAAAATGTAACTTTTCTCTCAACTTTTTAGAGTGAGTTTAATGTTTTTGTCTGTGTTTGCAAAATATACGTTTGAATATTTGTAATGGCTCTTTTCCTCAGTGTTAATGGATCTGTGCTGCAGTTCTGGGATGGCGAGGGTTCTCTCCCAGATTCTCTGTCTGATCACAGTAGTGTGCTCATGGACAGTGAGCTCAACGACCCTCAATATGACCAGAGTCTTCTGGAGAACCTCTTCTACAAACCTCCTGTAAGTCATGCAATGTAAAATAGCACACTATTATATGTAGTTTCCTTAAAGTGCCCCTTTTTTCTGGATATTACCGTTCATGTAGTGTGTAATATAGCTGTTTGTTAATTTACAGTAAAAGTTCTGCAAGTTTCAAAGATGTGCATGATAAATGGAGTTATTGTCTCCCAAAAGAAAATTCTGAACTGCCCGAAATGAGTCGAGGACGAAATCTTTATCAAACAGTTTCTGACACTGTGAGAAAAGAGTTGCTACAATGTATATTTTGAGAAATTGAGATCAATTATATATATATATATATATATATATATATTTTTTTTTTTTTTTTTTTTTTTTTTTTTTACCTTGGATGCATGTAAACCTTTTGTAGCAGACCTCCAAAACTAAATTAGGAGCCTTTTAAAATAGAATAATAGGGGCATTTTAAACATAAAACTCTGTGATTCTTTTTTTTTTTTTCCTATTTAAGATATCTAATGAATGTTTAGAAGAGGACCATCCGAAGAAAGGCCCAGCAGGGAAGCCGGAACACATAAGCTTGGCTAAAAATACCCTGTCAGTGTCACTAACACACAGTGCTCAAAACCCAATATCCTGAAGTTAAAAGAAAACTACATAAAGTATAATAATAAACACATGTAAATGTTTCACATTTGTGTAAAGGGACAAAATATAATACATTTTAAAATAATTTGTTCAAATCTGCTGTTGTGTAAATTGCCTATATTTTTTTAAAGGCTTGATTCTGATGATGTGCAGCATTCGGAAGCAGGAAATGATCTCTATGGACTTAGCGTGGATAAAATATCTTTGCTTGGAGATAGTCGTTTTGCCAGGGTTACCATCAGTGAGTTAAAAGTTCCCACTGACAGTACTTCAAGAAGTCTCTCTAGAAAAGGAAGACCACCTCGCCCCCTCACCACAAAGAAATGGTACGACATGTAGGATATTTCATATCAGATAATAAATATAGATGGCTAGAAATTTTCAGTGTTTTAAAACTAACCTGACTTGTCATTGTCCTGTTTGTCTAGTTTTTATATTGTAGAGTACCTCTTTCCACTGCTCTCTGCTGGGCATGAGGATGTTCAACAAGTACCTTCAGAGATTACTAAAGTTGTCTCTAGTAAAGTAATAGATGGTGGTGAGTATGTTTGTTTTAGGGAACTTTAAAGGGATAGTTCACCCAAAAATGAAAATTATCCCATGATTTACTGATTGTTTTCGCCTGAAAGAAGATAGTCATATACACCTAGGATGGCTTGAGGGTGAGTTAAGGGTGAGATAATTTTTATTTTTGGGTGAACTAACACAAAAGAAAGTTTAACCAAGAATTAGTGTAACAAACTGGTGATTCGTTTTTGTTTCAGTGGTGACGTTTCAACACCAAAGTTTGTTTCCAGTGAGGTTCGGTAGGTCTTCTATTAAACAGTGGTGGGAGATGAACGTCACATTCAATATCTACTCCAGAAATAGCCTTCAAAAGACAGTAAGTGCAGTGTGTGCCAACCACAAAATATACACCTCAAACAAACCTGGTTTTATTTGTCTTTTATTTGTTGTTTAGCCCATTCTCATTGGGTCAGCAATGTTTCCCCTGAGATCCATGATGCTGAGTGAATCGCTGAGCATTTCTGCTGCCCTGCCCGTTCAAAAAACGGATGGAAACACTGCTAAACAGGCAGTTGGACCTCTGAAGGTAATGAATCACTCATAAGAACCAAATCTAGGAGATTTTATTGAACCCAGCAATTCGTTCCCCACATATTCATTCTGTATTTCAGCCTGTTCTTTGTTTTTAAAGGTTTCATTTGAATTAGTGGCGGACAAGAATGATTTCTCCACCAAAAAGAGACCTGCAAAGCACATGCTGAGTCCACAAAGGCTGAAGACTCATCTGACTGAAGAGCATGATGGGCAGAAGGGTGTGAGCGACCACAGGAGAGACCCGTCTCCTAATGCAGGTGTTCAAGTCCAGAGTATCCTGATACCTCCAACCAGATCTCGATCCTCATCACCACACGTCAGATACCAGAGCTCTCTTCATGAGCCTCTGCAGCAAGAAGTGGTAGAGACTAAGATTTTGCTTCATATGTTGCTCATGGTGCCTGATGGGAAAGATTTTAACTGCGCACCCATGCAGCCCAATATCTACTTGAACTGTAAGCTCCTTGAATCCGACGAAACGGCTCGATCGACAGTGAGCTGGGGCCATAAACATCCAACTTTCAACTTTATTCAGGTTTGTGCACAATGAAGATTTGAGGAAAATTCACAGGCTTTAGCCATATTAGTTAGTGGTGGAAACCCTCAGGAATCCCATAATACAAAACGTGAAAATCTAGTGTACGTTATTTGCTTTTAACCTAATTTTTCACATGATATAGGTGGCTCCAATCGCACTGACCAGCAGACTGTTGGAGAGAATGAAGAACAACATGATGGTCATTGAAGTTTGGTTGAGGTCCAGCAGCTCAGATCATGATAAACTCCTTGGTTTAGTAAAATTACCTCTCCACCAGTTCTACATGTCCTTCAGGTTGGTCTATATTATATTATATTATATTATATTATACTGTAGTATATTATATTGTAGTATATTATATTATAGTAAATTACATTATAGTAAATTACATTATAGTATATTATATGTATAACATCTATATGACAGTAGTCACTATATTTATATGCTGTATATTAATATTGGTTTATTATTGTGTATATTCGTAACATTTTTTATTGCAATAAATATATAATCAAATATCATGTTATATGTAATAAAATATTTATTATATATTAATGATGATAATAAAAAAATAACATTTTATTATATTAATTTTAACATTTAATGAATAACTTTATGTCAAACATAGCAGTGTTGTTACCATTAAATAAAGCAAAATCTATTAAAAATAATTTTCTTTAATTGAAATAAAATAAAATATAAATATTAGATGCAAAAACAAAAATGAGAAATGTTGCCTTGGCAAGTAACTGAAATAAAAAAAGTTACTAAAAATTACTAAAACTGAAATAAAATTAGACCTAAATAGAAAATTAAAAATAATAATAATAATAATAATGAATACAAATGCACATAACAAAATGACTAAAACATAAACTAGAATGAATTAAAATGTAAAGTGAAAATATAAAAATAAAAGCTAATTTAAAATATTACAAATAATAGTAAAATTGGGCTGGATCATAATTTGTCTTTTCACTTTGTCTTCAGAGACCCTAAGATCTGTGAGCTGCTCTTGCAGTCTCAGTATCCAGTGGTTGGAGTAGACAGTTATATGCCCGTGGTTGATGTATTCACCGGCAGCACTCGTGGAAACCTAAGGGTGTGTCTAGCAATGGGTCTAGCACAGCAGATCACGGCACTGCAGCGAATGAGGGACGACGAGTTGGCCCGTGTGTCACCACTGCCTCGACCTGCGCACATGTTAGACCACCGGCCACATGTAGAAACCAAGGCTAGTTCACTTTAAAACTCCAGAAAACAGCACTGATGCTTAAAACTGAAGCCTAAATTGTTTCTAAATCGATGTTCTTTTAGGCCAGTACCATTGCAGATGTTCTACGAGAGCATGTCTTCATGATCCGAGTAGAGAGAGTGAAGGGTCTGACGCCTCTGCAGTCCACAGTGTGGGGAGAGGCTGACTGTTACATCCAGTACTCCTTCCCTGCACAAAATGAGTCGAGAGAGGACATGGACCCACATGTTGTTGAGAGCAGTAAGACGCTTTCTTGCTGACTGTATCAGAACGCTTTTTTTATCTAGCTCAACCAACTTTCTTTTCCACAGATGTAGACCTCAAGGCATACCGCACTGAGACCACTCTCTGTGTGCCTGACCCTGTTTTTGGACATAATGAGACTCATGTCCTACTGGCTCCTCCTGACTTCCCAGTGCAAAGAATACTGCTAAGCTCACTGGCCAATCAGGGAATGAGGAACGGAGGAGGAGTGCAGTTTGAGGTTTGGTGCAGGTACAGTAAATGTAGTTTAGTCCTTAGTTTTAATGTATGTATTCTTGGACACTTTTATTTACTTTTTTTTTTTTTTTTTTTTTTTTTTTTTACATTATTCATTAATTTTTTTGCATGCCATTTTAGCATTTTGAAACATATCTCTTTCTTATTTGTCAATATTTTAATTTATTTATTTATTTGCTTTTACTTTTTAGAATTCAAAAATGTTTCTTTTATTTGACTATTTTTATTATTTAATTTTATTTAGATTTTTTTTTTACATTTTAGCATTTAAAACATGCCTCTTATTTGACAATGTTTATTATTTTTTAGCATTTAAAACATTGCTTTTTTAATTGGCTATTTATTTATTTATTTATTTATTTATTTATATTTTACATTTTTGCATTTAAAAATGCGTATCTTTTATATGCCAATATTTTTATTATTTAATTCTGTTTATATATTTTTTATAGTTTAGCATTTAAAAATGTGTCTTATTTGACAATATGTTTATTATTAAATTGTATTGATTATTTTTTTTACATTGTAGCCTTTAAAAAAAAAAACATATATTTGGCAATTATTTGCTTTATTGTGTGAAAAATATGAAAAACATTTTTCAGGTATTATTATCCGAATGTTAGAGATCAGCTAGTAGCCAGAGGATTGCTTCCCATGTCCAAACTGTGTGCCATGGTAACCATGCAGAAACAAGGTCAAACCGATGCACAACTTTTCTCCCTCCCTCTGGTACCAAGAACTGACCGACCTGTTGACACTCAGCCTCAGTCCCCTGGTAGTTATAAACCTAATTCTAAAACTGCATACAGATATACAGAGTATAATATGAATTTGAAGCAAATGTAAAAAAACTAAATTCTATTTTTGTCTGTACTTGCCTGTAGGGCTGCTTGAAGTAAGCATTCAGTACAAGTCTCGACCAATGAGGAGTGTCGGGGTGAAGAGTGGGGTCGTGCCCTCCCGCAGAGTGATACTGGTTGTGCAGGTGCACAGAGCAGCCGGGCTGCAAGCTGCAGCCAAGTGAGTGAATCTACCTCAAATCTCCCTTTAGGTTTTTTAACAATTACCCCAAATGCTTTCCACACAGCAACCTAGCTTGATTAAATTAATTGAAAGAGGTCATGACATGAGAAATCAAATTTGCTTTGATCTTTTGACATATAGGTCTTTGTACCATTAAAACATCCTTCTCATTAAAAACAAAGCATTTATTTAATCAAGCTCCACAAATGGCTCATTTGGATATTGTGGGAATTGTGACTCACACTAGAAAATATATTTGCATATGCCTGCTTCCAGAGCAAGACATCGACGAATAGGCATTATCATTGCACCATAGGCCCCGCCCACTGGCATTCAGTCGCTTAACGGCTGACATTTGCCTACACTGTATGCGAGCATCGCATCACATCAAAAGCCAATAGAACCCATTATAATCACTGATGCTGTCTACACTGATACAGTATACAGATGCACATTCAGTTTCTGACACACTGCGAGCGCTTGAGTCCGTCGACAGCAGGACAAATGGAAGAGTGAAAGAATGTACGCATCGATTAAACAGCTCGTTTGCGTCTCTGTACAGACTTCAGAAGGATCCCAGCATCATGAACAAGTAGATGGTTTATTTTAATGGCGTTTGTTCGAAGCATTTTGTTTTGTAAACGAGGCACAGTGTAATGGAGAGTTCACAAAGAAACTTTTGTTGAAAGATGAAGCAGTCAGCTGTATTGGATCTTAGTTACTCGTGTGCGATAGTAGAATGGGCGTTGATACTGTTTCCTATGCCACAACGTTAGCAAATAATAACAGTGGCCGTTTACTGACAAGCCTTAAAGGAGCTGCGCCTTAAAAATGGATAATTTCAGAATGAAATATATATTATATACTGTTGTTTCTCAGAGTTCTTGCAGATACAGACAGCTCACTGCAGTATTACTCTGAAGTGGGGCTCAACTCCTTCATCACCATGCAGTTGTCCTTCCTGCCGGACAGTGAGGTTCGAAGCACACGTGTGGCGGCCAGAAGTTTCTGCCCGGAGTTTGAACATCACGCAGAGTTCTGCTGTAACCTGCTGGTGCAGAGAGACAGCGGGGAGAGTGTCAGTCTTGCTGAACTCCTGCAGGATGCAGTGGCCATCTTCACCGTTTACAACAGAGACACGCGCAAAAGTGAGTTACTCGACTTGGAAAGGTAGACAGAGATGTGGAGATGTCATTTTGTCATGACACAGATGACTTCACAAAAACATGACATGCAGCCTTTCATTATATAATCCCATCTTGCAGAAGATCCAAGGATGTGTGTGGGGGTGTAGTTCTGTGTTGTAAGGAATAAAAAGTTATTTTTCAGTTCAACATGTTACTATATATTACATTAGTGGTTCATATTATTATTTTTTTAAATTCTGTTTGCAAATGATTTTTTTTCTTTTCTGTTTACTATTCATATTTTCACAAACACATATTTTGTAAGGTTTTTTTTTTACATTTTTGTTTATTTTTGACTTTACACTTACCGTTTAGTATAATTTTTAACATTTATTTTTAAATTACTAGTATGATCACTTGATTTCAGTGTTGTAAATACTATGTATTGTAAATTTCTTTTATCTCATTGTAGTGGTCGATACAACAAGATCGAAGGACGCTGTCTTGGGCACTGTGAAAATTAAGCTTGCAGATCTGATTCATAAAAGAAGTGGTATGAAAGTATTATATATGTGAATAGGATTTTATATATAATATAATATAATATTATTTATTTATTTGCATTTTAGCATTTTGAAATGTCACTTTTATTCAGCAATATTTCTATTATTTTTTTATTTATTTATGTAAGAAAGTATTTAATATTATGGAAGAGGATTAGGGCCAAGCAATAATAAAAAATAAAACCATCTCGAGATTAAAGTTGTTAAATTTCGAGAAAAAACTCGTTAAATTTCGAGAAAAAAGTCGAGATAAAATGTTGAGAATAAACTAATTAAATTACGAGAAAAAAGTCGAAATAAAATGTTGAGAATAAAGTCATTAAATTACGAGAAAAATGTCGTTAAATTTTGAGAAAAAAGTCGAGATAAAATGTTGAGAATAAACTAATTAAATTACGAGAAAAAAGTCGAAATAAAATGTTGAGAATAAAGTCATTAAATTACGAGAAAAATGTCGTTAAATTTTGAGAAAAAAGTCGAGATAAAATGTTGAGAATATACTCATTAAATTACGAGAAAAAAGTTGTTAAATTACGAGAACAAAGAATTTTGAATTTGACTTTTTGAATTTCTCAACTCGACTTCATTCTCAACATTTTATCTCGACTTTTTTCTCGAAATTTAACGAGTTTTTTCTCAAAATTTAACAACTTTAATCTCGAGATGGTTTTATTTTTTTTATTATTGCTTGGCCCTAATCCTCTTCCGTAGAATATTAATAGGATTTAAATGTTAGATTTTTTTATTTTGTATTAATTTATATATAATTACTTTTTACATTTTAGCATTTAAAAAAATGTCTTTTTTTTGCTTGACCATATTTTTATTATTTAATTGTATTAATTTGTTTATGGTATAAGGGTATTGAATATTAATAGGATTTAAATAAAATAAAATAATATTTTAAAAAAGTATTTATTTATTTACAGGTATATCTGGCTGGTACAGTCTCTCTCTACCTCAGAGCACAACATCACCTCACAGTCTGACTTCAGCAGGAGGACTTGAAATCTCCATCAGTTTTTCTCATCATGCAGATAGAGAGCGAGTCATCAGTTCGGCCCGTGGACTCGGATGGGATGTGGGGCAAGATAGTGAAGATGAGGCCGATATAGAGGATGAAGATACTTTGGAAGAAAGCACGAAGCCTCTGGCATTATCACTTTCCATGCCTAGAGCATGGCTGCCCATCCATTGCCTGTTGCTGCCAGGACATGAAGACTTACAGCGTTCAACCTACTGCTACTACAGATACAAACTGTACAACCAGCAGACCTTCTGCTCAGAACTTAGACATCCTGTTCCAGAAGAGAGTGAGGGAGAAGAGGGTTTAGCCACCGTGGCATTTCAGGGTAGCAGAAGCGTGGTGTTGAGGAGGACTCAACCCCTGCGCTGGTACCTGAGGGAGGAGAAGCTAGAGGTGCAGTTGTGGGTGTCCTTTGGGAAGGAAAAGAGAGTCCGGCCTCATAACGCTGACCGTCTGGTGGGCTCTGCCTTTGTGGATCTCTCTGCTCTTGCTGGGACCTTGAAGCACCACCAAACAATCAGCGGTAGAGTTATTTCATCTTTTTGTTGTTTACCTGTAAAGGGGCTAAATTTAAAATTTGTTTCCCTTAGTTCACAATGATATTAGTCAAAAACAATTGTAATTTAGTTTTACATGACCATTTATATTTCTATTTATATTAAAGCAATCAAGGCACATTTTTTAGAGAGATGGCTACTAAATTAGATATTATAGATAAACTGATATTTAATGAGTTTATAATATATATAGATATATAATTAGATATAATTAGATAGAAATCTTGTAATGCTTTATAACATAATACTATACTGGCATATTATATAATCATTATAAAATTCATTATACAGCAACAGTGTTACCATATGATGATTTCCCATTTATTTAACATAAAATTTCATCTTTATTTCAGTCTTTATTTCATCTCCTTTGGCTAATGCCTGTTTCGCTCTCGTTTTAGGTGTGTATCCTCTGTTCAAGCGCTCTGCTGTAAACCTGAGTGGTGCTGCTGTCAGAATCCATATCACTGTGACAACAGACTCTGTACCACATGAGCTTCAAGCCATTGAGAAGCTCAACAGTTCAGGAGAAGAGGAGGAGGAAGAAGGCCTCCCCAACACACAATCTCAATCCCCCAGCAAACAGTTCATCAAATCAGCCGTGAGATCTGATTCTCCACCATCTAAAGAACTCAACAATGAGGACACCTTCGCAGCCAATGTTACTGTGGACAGAGCCATGCATCTGAGTCTGAAGGGTAGAATAACTTATTTGCTTCATTCTCATTTGAAAGTACTTTGACTTCATAACATTTTAAAGCTGTTGTCATCCTCAGGCTGTCCTCTCGCTGAGCGGGGTGGAGGGTTGCCTAGTTGCTGTGTTTCTTACGCCACCACCGATGCCCCGGGCACAATGACCACAGCATTGATCAAAGACAGTGACTGCCCTGTGTGGGACCACCAGCAAGAATGCCGGTAAACCCATTTAACATTCCTCATGCAATTCTCATGGACCCTTTTCACAAACTGTGATTGATTATACATTTCCACAGTTATTAATATTGTAAATCTAGGAAAGTTAAGGCTGTTGAGTGCGTCTAATACTATGGCTGTGGGATGTAACCAATGTAATTAAAGGGTTAGTTCACCCAAAAATGAAAATTATGTCATTAATGACTCACCCTCATGTCGTTCCAAACCCGTAAGACCTCCGTTCATCTTCGGAACACAGTTTAAGATATTTTAGATTTAGTCCGAGAGCTTTCTGTCCCTCCATTGAAAATGTATGTACGGTAGACTGTCCATGTCCAGAAAGGTAATAAAAACATCATCAAAGTAGTCCATGTGACATCAGTGGGTTAGTTAGAATTTGTTGAAGCATCGAAAATACATTTTGGTCCAAAAATAACAAAAACTACGACTTTATTCAGCATTGTATTCTCTTCTGGAATCCTTTCCATTGAATTGATTCCATTGAATTGATTCCATTGAATCCTTTCATCTGTCGGCGCTGCACTTTTACATCACCGTGGTTGTTTTTGGCGATTAGGACATCCGCAACATGCACACTTACGCACCATTTTAAAAAATATAGCAATACCAAAATACAAACAATGTAGAATAGCTTGAATACAGCGTGCGTCTCCCTCAGACTGTAAACGAAGCTCCCGCGCACCGGATAACACGTCAGCAGCGTCTTACGTCGGCAGCGTCACTGCGGAGTCGTGAACCACACTCCGGAGCAGAAGGGGGCGGTAATGCACCAATAAGCTGGATGCCAACTGCCGTAAAACAGGAAAGAAGAAGAAGAAGCGGAGTCATGAACGCGAATTGACAACAGACCCGGAAGAGAATACAATGCTGAATAAAGTCATAGTTTTTGTTATTTTTGGACCAAAATGTATTTTCGATGCTTCAAAATGTCGCGGATGTCCTAATCGCCAAAAACAACGACGTAAAAGTGCATTACCAACGCCAACAGATGAAAGGATTCAATGGAATCAATTCAATGGAAAGGATTCCGGAAGAGAAGACAATGCTGAATAAAGTCGTATTTTTTGTTATTTTTGGACCAAAATGTATTTTTGATGCTTCAACAAATTCTAACTGACCCTCTGATGTCACATGGACTACTTTTGATGATGTTTTTATGACCTTTCTGGACATGGACAGTCTACCGTACATACATTTTCAATGGAGGGACAGAAAGCTCTCGGACTAAATCTAAAATATCTTAAACTGTGTTCCGAAGATGAACGGAGGTCTAACGGGTTTGGAACGACATGAGGGTGAGTCATTAATTACATAATTTTCATTTTTGGGTGAACTAACCCTTTAATAGAAATGCTATCATGTTTTTTGTTGTTGTTGTTGTTGTTGTTGTTGTTGTTGTTGTTGTTGTTGTTGTTGTTGTTGTTGTTGTTGTTGTTGTTGTTGTTGTTGTTGTTGTTGTTGTTGTTGTTGTTGTTTTTGCTATTGGAGCAAATGGAAACGCAACAGTCATGTCCCATTCTCATTGGTTCTTGCATGTCAAGCAAGCATGCTTGAGCTTCCATTTACCATATCAGATGTGTGAGTTGGTGAATGTTTATATGTGAATAAAAGACTAAATTAAATCTGTTCATCATATAGGGAAATTTGGACTAAACTGCTTAATTCATATGAATTAGTTTTATGACTTTTTAAAGTGTCAAGTGTCAGATGTGTAGGTGTCCAAAGATCTCAGGTTTCATCAAAAAGATCTTCATTTGTGTTCCGAAGATGAACTAAAGTCTTACCGGTTTGGAACGACAGAATGAAGACAGAATTTTTGGGTGAAGTATCCCTTTAAAACACGTGGCTTTTTCTTGTTTTCAGTCTGTCAAAGGAGCTACTTTTGGATCCCCAGCAGTCCTTGGTTTTTAAAGTTTGGCATAAAGGAGGTAATTACACACAGCAATCATCCACAACACCCTAGCATTGTGGCAAGTTTTACAAAGGCAGGCACCACTCATCTTTTCTTAAGAAAATGTAAACGGCTAGTTTTACAATGTATTTTCCTTTGCAGAGGTCGAACGGGTGATTGGATTTGTGTCTGTAGACTTGTCACCACTTCTGTCAGGATTTCAGTCAGTTTGTGGCTGGTATAACATCACTGATTTCAGCGGGCAGTGTCAAGGACAGCTAAAGGTGTCCGTGTCTCCTCTGAGGGCACTACATGACCTCCGGGCACAGAGACAGACGGCCCACGAGACTGTTGCTCCAGACTCGAGTGTAAGCCATTCATGGATTTTGTTTTCTTGCTTATTTGCTGCTCAAGAAACATTTGTTATTATCAGTGTTGAAAACAGTTTTGCGCTACTTAATATTTTTGTGGAATCTGTTATACACTACCATTCAAAAGTTTGGGTTATCTTTAACCCTATCCAGACTTTAACTTTTGATCAGACTTTTGACCGGTAGTGTATAAAAATAACCTGTTTTTTCCACCTGAAAATGTCAATACTGTTATCACACATGGTGATGGTTGTCTTTTGCAGGCTCTCTTTAGTGCACTTCCACTCTGCTATCAGACAACAGCTATGTACAGCAGCTTCCCCAGCCACATTAGTCGATTCTCAGAGCAGAGGATCAACACACCACCTGATCACTTTGAAAGACTGCTCTCTGACAGGTATTTATTTAGGGACAATGAAATAGAATCTGCCTTTTTATCAGATTTACGATCTGAAATAAAATCTATGGGGATGTTTTGTCAGATCCAGTGTGACAGATCGCCACGACGAGCACATGGACAACATAAGAATGTTCCATCAGACTTTGCATGAGGGTGAGAAAACATCTCGCTCCTCCTTGGCTGGAGATTCCCATACATCCAGTTCAACACTCTTCTCTGCTCTCAGGTAGCCACACTGTCCTCCACTTCCTGGCTGAAAGGTTAAGATGTCACATCAGATAATTATCAGAGTCCATATGAAATACAAATATCAGTTTACATGTTCAACACATGTACTCCAAATAAAAGTTATGCACATTCAAAAAAGACTGGCTTTTAATGTCAGAGAAACCATATCATAAGTAATAGTACAGACATGTACAGTGTTACAAATGATTTCTATTTTAAAAATGTTGTTCTTTTGAACTTTCTATTCATCAAATAATTCTAAAAACAGTTTCCACCACAAATATTAAGCAGCACAACTGTTTTTAACATTGATAATAATAAGAAATGCTTCTAAATTAGCATATTAGAATGATATCTGAAGGATCACGTGACACTGAAGACCGGAGTAATGATGCTGAAAATCCAGTTGTACCATCACAGGAATAAATTACACTTCAAAATTTTTCAGATCCAGGCTTTTATTTGGACTGCCAATTGATTCATTCCAATTCGGCTGTCATTTTTATTATTAATTGAATTTTTGTTGCGTTTTAAGGAAAAACCTCAGTGAGCTGGATGATATTCAAAGATATTTCAGCCGGAAGTTGTCCACTCCAACATTCCCAAAGCTGAGTGAGCTGAGAGGAACCTCCAGGCAGGAAGAGCACAGGGACTCGGAGACGGACACGACACAACTCCTACTGAAGTCCAGTCAGCTGGTGGGAGAGGTCAATAACATCATAAAGGGTGAGTTGTTATTGGTCTGTGTGATTTCCTGTTTTAATTAAGGCGAGACACTTCAAGCAAAAACACTGTCAATTTTGAGATTTTGGGCTTTTTGGCTTTTCATAAAGTGTTTTTTCAAACTAGTGAAAAAGAAAACATCTAAAATATACTTTTAAGTGGATCTTTTATAGCACTTTTTCTATTTGCGTCTGTAGATTTCAATTACAGTACATATCTTTAAAGGCCATTTTCTCAAAATGAGTCAGAAATCTCCACTTCAACTCTTACATACACCAAACTTAACAATTTTATTCCTATCTATGTTCTGGAGGTTCTTACCGAGGGGTTTGTTCATGTATCATTTGCCTGATTTTATACATTTTATTCCTAAGAATCCCATCTGTAAAAACCTTTGACTCTAATATGTCAAAAAAAATAGAACTAGAATTTTGATCCTGTCTTTATCCAACATTCAGATTTTTGTTCTTGTAATGTATGCAAAATAGTGCATATTTAATTAGATAATTCCTCATTTGCATATTTAAAAATAATATTTCAGAAAAGTTGTTATAGAAAAATGCAGTTCTTAATGTAATCAATCAACTGGGGAAGTATGGTAAATTAGTTAATATTTTTTTTACCCTATTTACCTGGGGTATCTGGGCTTAAGACGATTCCACCCTTTGACGTCATGTTCCGTCATGAAAATTTTCCGAAAAACCTACTTTTTCGAACTCCTCATAGGCCGTTGCTCCAATTTTCACGAAAATTGAACCAGATCATCTTCAGACTATGCAGACAAAAAGTCAAACCGTTTTCGGAAAACGTATGAATGAATTTTACGTAGAGTTTGTGAAAATAGACGCAAGGCTGTATCTTCTCAACGCTTTATCGTATTCAGACCAAACTTTGTCCATGTCACCACAAGCATGACCTGAGGTTACATGCTGAGTTTTGTCTCAGTGCCACCTACTGGTCAGGAGATAAGAAAAATGGCTTTTTTTGCATACAACTTCTGAACGGTTTGTCCAAAAATCATAAAAGTGGTCTTGTTAGATTCGGGGCGTTGACCATTTTGAATTTTGTAGTAAAATGCTGTATTTTACTAACACATGAATATATCATTACAAAACTCTGAATGGGTCATTGGCACAATGCCCTGAAAGATTCTGAAGTTTTTGGACCAAAAAATTATTTACATGCTTATAACTGTAGATGTGGTTGGCTCATTTTCACAGAAGTATGGATTCCTGAATCCTTGCCGAGTCCAACGACACCAAACATGCTAAGTTTCGCCTTATGGTTAGTGCAACATTGTGATTTAGTGTTTAAACAGCATTCGCGAATATCTTAAAAACCACCTTAGTAAAATCCGTAACATAGGTCGTTGACATTATGTTAATTGCCAAATGTCAAAATTTTGATAGTAAGTGGCAAAAAAAAAAATGCAATCAAAGTCAGATGTGGGTAATTTTTTGTGTTCATACATATAAATGTCTATAACTCCTAAACGAAATGAGATATTTTCAACAAATTTGACATTATGACATTGTTGGTCTGCTGCTAGCTTCTTTGTTTGCTTTTGTTGTGCTTGGACCCTTAATTGCAGCTTGCAGCAATATTTTTAATACTGTATTTATTTTAAATCAGGCTTAAGTGAACACCAGATGGAAGAAGCACCAACTACCCATAAAAGGTTTACCACTCCTGATGCAGTCGATGAGCGTTTAACCTCTGGGGTTGATCAGCTGATATTATCGGAGTCTGACAGCTGTGAGATAGAGCCACGCTTTCATAAAGACTCACACATGCTGTTGGAGGATGAAGATGAAGTCTCGCCCATCAGCTTTCCTCCTCCTGCAGAGATCAGACAGCCGCCAGCTGCACCTGAAGATGAAAAGCTCCATCACAGCTCCAGCAATCACTCTGATCAATCTGATGAAGATGAGTGTAAAGAAGAGGATAAAGACGAGGATGAGCATGAAGACTTTGAAGAAACTTTAATACAGCCCCGAGCTCTCAATGAGGTCACTTCAGTCACAGACAGAACCAGTCCCTGGACCAGCCTACTGTCTGACCCAGATATGGGATCTCTGGAGAGTCTGGAGTTACTGCATGACGACACCGTCCACACTCGAGGAGAGGAAAGAAACGGTAGAGAACATGTTCCAGGTGTTAACCCGCAGTCATCGACTGCAGAATCACAAGGCGTTGATTCTGATTCAGATATCTGTGAAGGTTCTGAAACTGATCTGGATACATTTAGGAGTGAAAGAGCTATTGCCACAGATCATCGGGAACAGCAGCCCTCTCCAGATGGTCTGGATGGAGATGGTGCTCTTACTAGCATTAGTGAGGTTGAAGATTATGACCTAAGTAACAGTGGGCCTGAAGAAAGAGATGAGAAACCAAACTCGCCTCCTCCTGCAGAGTCTGGTTCAGAAACAGATGATAAAAGTGTTGAGAAGAGAACAAAACCGTATCCTTCCAAGCTTTATATGTCACAAAACAGCTTTTTCTTTTGACAGCATATCTGGCATGCTGTTGATTACCTCTGAAAAATGTCATCCTGTGCCTCAGTTTGTGAAAACCAAAAAAAAAAGTTTTGACACTTTCCCCATAGACTTACATTATAAACAGGGCTTGGCATTAACTTTTTTGCTCACCAGTCACTGTGGCTTGTGGTTTTCCAAAGTTACTAGCCACTCAGCATTTTCACTGGCCACAATTTTGACATTGATACCATGAGGAAAAACTACCATATAGATATTTTTAATATTATCTCATAATTTGGGAGCAGGTATATTAGGCTGCTGTCACTTTAAGACCCGAGTCACAGATCCATTATACTGTTACACATGCGTTTTCTTTCTCAACTGTTTATGTTCACTTAAAACATAACTGACTGTCTTTATGTGAATACTCGCCAAGACCGGAATTTTGACATTATTTTGTGTGTATTTGACTATTTAAGCACAATAAGCAGCGAAAAAGAACTCAATTCAGTACTGAGAGGCAGCTTTATGTGTGCGCACTTTGGGCATGAGCACAAAATCTGCGGAAATGAGTAAAATTATGCGTTATACACGCAATTCTACGCCGAAATTCAAGCCCTGTAACACCAACAACAATATTCATCTGGAGCAAATGAAATGAGTGTGTGAGGGAAGGCGGGTTTGTGTGTAAACTCGCTGTCAGAGAGATAAGAGAGGGAGAAAGCGCAGCTGGTAAGGTGTATTTATTCTGTGGAAAATGAGTATTGGAAGCGTTTCAGATATTTCAGTATCGATACGTATTGGAAAATCTATATTTTTGACAACACTGCATTGCACTTAGTTTATTATTATTATTATATAAAATTCAACCAGCCAAAGTGGCTAGTACACGCCACTGCTGAAATCCACCCGCGTTTGGCAGGTTGGCAGGTGTTAATGTCCAGTCTTGATTATAAGTTAATTTACAGTGGAAGTCTATGGGCAAGTGTTAAAAAGTTGACATTGACAGGTGAATATCCTTTAAACTGCCTTTTTTATTATTTGATATCTGTGTTATTTTTGGCTAAACTCCTCCTTGCAGTTCGGAATCTGTAGAGATTCCAAATTTCTTCTTATCGGCGCACCATCTGGAGGCATCCATGAGGGCTTTGAGGATGGCACCTGTCTTTCCATCAGCAACAACTGAATCAGTGAGTACTCTCCCATTTTTAGAAGTTTCAATAAAGCTACTGCTACCATTTGGTAAAAGACTATAGATTATAGATAAAACTATACTTTTTCTGATTTAATTAATGCACTGAAGATATTTCAGTTAATGCATTTGGTTGTTTTTCTTATGATTTTTCTTCTTTATCATTATTTTCTTTTTTGAAACTCTCAGAGAATATAAGTACGGAGATAGTCCCAGGACAGTGTTATTTTAGTTTTTATTTTTATTATGGTTTTATGAATATTTTAGAATTAGCCTTAATCATTTCATGATGTGTTTTTTTTTTAATATTGCTATTTAGGTTTAATTTATTTTTATTTCTATTTTAGTTTTAGTTAGGGATGCACCGATATGAAAATTTTGGCTGATACCGATAACCGATAAATCTTTATATTTGAAAGCCGATAAACAATATATTGGCTGATGAATCTAAATCCAAATTTTTATATAATTTTTGAGAGCCTGATTACAAAAACAAAAGGCTCACCATTTAAAGCCATGTCCCAAGCACACAATTATAATGTTCTCAATATAATTTCATGTGGCCTATATGACAGATTAGTGCCACACATGTTGCACTCTATTTTCCTTTTTGAAGTGACTCCAAACATATTTCAAGCAATTCAAAAATATCATGGTGGACAGTGCATATCTGAAGTGTCTCAGCTGAAGGAAATAACCCATTATATGTCGGCTTTAAAATATATCGGCCAAATTTTCTTATCGAGCCGATAACATTAAAAAAGAACATATATCGGCTGATACCGATATGGTGGCCAATATATCGTGCATCCCTAGTTTTAGTTCATTTTAGTTTTTATTTATTTCCAGTTAATAATTTTAGTGCTTCAACTTAAACTTTATTTCAATTTTAATTTTAGCTAATATTCATTTTATTTCAGCTTTATTTCAATTAAGAGAAATGATTAATAGTTTTAGTTTTAGTTAACGATAATAATCCTGTGACCTCTCCCAGGATGGTTAATTTTTTTCTTATTTATGGTAAGTAGTTAGTTATTTGTCCATCCATCCATTCATCTGATCTGTTGGTCATATATATTCCATTTTCGCCTATATCAAAAACTGAAAAGCCTCTAAAACCTACTTTTTTGGGTCATCCTAGGCTATTGGTCAAATCATTCAGTAAATATAAGAGAATACATTTTCAAATGTGGTCCATAATGACCTTTATATTGTGAACACAATTTCCAAAGTTCATGAATCTTGGTACGCTTTCTTATTTGTAAAATTATTTAATTTAATTTAAAGCTGTCCTGATTTTGTCATTCAAATTTTTCTTTTAGGAGACTGTAAATCCTGTAAATCTATATCGAAGAATGCCTCGATCAAGACCCAGCATCCCTCCATCACAGAGGAGTGAAGAGACCAAAAGAATTGCAAAAATATTTGCTTCAAAGTTTACAGAAGGAAGTTAGTACATTCTTCTGATTTATGTGTGCACTTGTTTTTAATTTTTTTTTAAAATTTGTATTTAAAGTATGTGCATTTTTGATGCTTATTTATTTCTTACATAACGCAATATGGTTTTCTAATGGGATTTTTGGATAATGTAAGCATTAAAAAAGTTGTTTATTTACAGTAATAAACTATTTTTGTAATAAATAATTTTTGTATTTCCATATACGGGTAATTGTTTTTGAAGCTCCCATTTTCACTATTTAGTTTTACATAGTTGGTTGTCTGTGGCAGGTCATGGCTGTCAGACTGAGCTGCTCAAAGGCTTTAAGCATTTAGCTGACAGATGAGAAAATTGCCCAATTTGAGCTGCTGCAGACAATAGCACATACTGACAGTGATGTAACCAAAGTATTATCCAGAGACAAAAGAAGCCAACGGTCAGACAAAAGCCTCTCTTTACCCTCTCAGCCTGTTTAATGAGCTCTAATTAGAGAGATGAGTCTGATCAAGGAACTGGACCTCGTGCTGAACTTCTTCTAAACCAGATGAATCAATTGACAGACTCGAAGCCATAGAGAATGGCAGCAAATTAGGTAAATATAATGAATGAAAACTATTAACCATACCAGTTATTAACAGTTTTACTACCTAGAGTGCTGAATTGATAAATACTTGTAATGCAAAATTACCAATAGATTATTTAAACCGTAACAGTCGGCTTTGATGATAGAAATGCAGTGTTTAGTTAATATTTTTAATGGTTGTATTTATTTGACTAACACATAATAATATATGATATTATATGATATATAATAATATATTTAGAGACCAAATCAGTCAGTCACATTATACATTAATGATGACAAATGGTACTCAGTATTTCTGAAATGAAATGGACATTAATTTTTACTTAACATTCACAAAACTAAAACATAATTGTCATATGGTAACAACATTAGTTTAGGGTCAAATTCTCACTATTAACTAATTGCTTATTAGCATGCATGCATTTGCTGTTTATTAGTACTTATAAATAGGGCTGTCAAACGATTAATCACGATTAATCGTATACAAAATAAAAGTTTGAGTTTGCATAATATATGTCGGTGTACTGTGTGTAATTATGTATATATAAATACACACAAATTAATGTATATATTTAAGAGAAATATGTTATTTATGTACAAAATATTTTTATTTATATATAAATAAATACATATACTTGTAAATATTTCTCAAATATATACATGAATGTGTTTGTATTTATATATACATAATAATTACACACAGTACACCCATATATATTAGGCAAACTCAAACTTTTATTTTGTATGCGATTAATCGCGATTAATCGTTTGACAGCCCTACTTATAAAGCACATATTACTGCCTTGTTCTGCACAACCATATTTTACATCCCTTAACCCTACCCAATACCTAAACTTAACAACTACCTTACTAACTAATAATAAGCAGTAATTAGGAGTTTTAGGCAAAAGTCGTTGTTAATAGTGAGAATTGGACCCTAATCTAAAGTGTGACCATAAATATATATCTCAGAAACAAATATGTATCAGAAACAAAATGGTTTTAAAAAGATTTTAGAGTTTCTGGATCACCAGCACAACTTTACTAGGGAGTCTGGTGAATGTTAGGTTGAATCTTGTCAAGTGGCTGTAAAGCAGCGTGTCTTTGTGGCCTTTGGCGAGTCTCAGTGCATTTACAAAAACCTTGTTTATGGCTCCATTCATTTTTGGATATCAAAGTCGAGCATATATCAACACAGCCATGATGCTTTAGAGGAGGAAGATATGATGTCGGAGATAAATGAGGATACTGGAAGCCAGGCAGTAACATAACAGGATAGAGGCCACTGTAAACATTGATCGCAGTCGGTGAGTACCCGAAGTTTGGACGATGCCCGAGACGGGAAAAATCAACATCTTGATTGTATATTTGTGCTTGTAGGATGAGGTTCTGGATCTTCTCAGCTTGAATAAGATGTCGATGGCATAACGTCTGAGAGTTTTGAAGTGATTCCACAAAATCTGTCAGCAGAAGTGTTCCTTCTGTGAACTTTAGCCAGAGATTCTGAAGAGTGGAAGACGGAAATCTCAATCAAGGCTTTGAAATGATAACTTAAGTTTTTCAAATCTGCATTTCATGAGTCATTTCTCAGATGTACCTCAGACTGACGTAAGGACTGATTGGTCTTCTCCTTAATAAGTTTATGAATCGCTCTAAGGCTGAGTTTCTGTTGTAAAGTTTCTGCATGTGGCACAAGAAGCATTACATCAGTAGAAAAAAACATCATATTACAAGCATAATCTCACCACTCAGAGAACTTACCCAGCCTTCTCTGTTTGCGCCGCATTGAAGACACCATTTGACCAAGAATCTGGTACTTTTCAGCTAAGAGAATTTTAGAGTTGTTCAGACGTGGCTGATGTGCTAAATTCTGCTCTGCGAGCCAACAGTTGGACGCCATCAAGATCACTTTACACCTCTGAAGATGCTGTAACTGCAGGCAAGTCCTTCAGATCAAGTAAGTCATGTAAAAATGCAAAATACATGTAAAATCTCGATGGTGTACTTGTAGTTTGGTACCTTTGAATTGACCCTCACAGTTTCTCGCATCCTTTCCTCATCTTCCAAGAGCTCCAGAAGCTGAGCAGTGTTCAAACACCTGAGATAGTCCAAATTTAGCATTGAATTCCCTTCATGTGGCATTGCAGCCCATTTATAAAGACACTGCCTCTCACCCGGGACTTTAGCTACTGGTGCTCTGAGATCACGGTGCATTTGTACATCTTGTAACATGATAACAAGCTCCAGAGAGGTTGGTTACTAGGGATTTCTGAGCTTACACTGGAGCCAACATATACCAGCACAGAACTACACATTCTCTTACACGCTTTATAAATGTAAATGAGGGCTTCTGTGGGCCTTCAGCACCTTGGACAGCTCTAGAATATTTAGAATAACCTTAGAAAAACTTTAGAAAATATTACTTGTATTATTCAACTGTATAGATATGAGTTATCTAGGTTTCATTCTATGAAATGCATCAATAATTATAAAAGAATCACCCACACCCACATTTACTGTCTGTTATGATAGGTAGAGTAGATGAGATAAGCTTCTTTTATCATTATTTACACATTCCAAAAAATGAAACATAGATAACTCGTATCTAAACCGTTGAATATTTACTTATAATTACTTAATTATATACTTAAGTGTTTACAAATTCCATTTGTTATATAAGCAAATATGCACATTTGATTGGTAAAATATAAAACATATAGGACATATAACTATTATATTTATAATCTAGTGATGTACTATTAAAAGACTATTCAACCCTGTTACCATTTTATTTCCCCTATTTTATAAACAAACCAAACTCATAATGACATCATCATCCTTTCAGGAAGTAAATGTTGCAAGAACAATAAAGTGCCTCCTCTTTTTTGCATTGTATAATTAATTTTGTAAGGTTTGTCTAAAGAGTATGACAATAAATTGTCAACCCTGTTACTGTGATCTGTTATTTAAAAACCCTCTTTCTAATAAGATCATAAACACAACATAATAATACCCAAATGAATTATAAAACTATAAAACTGGTTATCGTCAACCCTGTTACTTTACATTTAGTTATATTCAAACATATTACTTTTCATTAAAGGGTTAGTTCATCTTCGGAACCCAAATTTAAGATATTTTTTGATGAAATTCGATGGCTCAGTGAGGCCTCAATTCCCAGCAAGATAATTAACACTTTCAACCTTAATGTTATGAAGCGACGAGAATACTTTTTGTGCACCAAAAAAAATAAATAAATAACGACTTTATTCAACAATATCTAGTGATGAATGATTTCAAAACACTGCTTCATGAAGCTTCGAAGCTTTACGAATCTTTCGTTTCAAATCAGTGGTTCGGAGCGTGTATCAAACTGCCAAAGTCATGTGATTTCTGTAAACGAGGCTTCATTATGTCATAAGTGTTTTGAAATTTCAATGGTTCACCACTGGGGGGCGTGACTTTGGCAGTTTGAGACACGCTCCGAACCACTGATTCGAAACAAAAGATTCGTAAAGCTTCGAAGCTTCATGAAGTTAATTATCTTGCTGGCAATAAAGGCCTCACTGAGCCGTCAGATTTTATCAAATATATCTTAATTTATATCTTAATTAATGACAGAATTTTCATTTTTGGGTGAACTAACCCTTTAATTTAGATTCAAATTAAAATATTACCTCTTTGAAATGGCAAAGGCACCCAATTGATAGAATGAAACTTCTGATACTATTTTCCAAACTGGGGGAAGCTATTAAGCATATGACAAATGCCTTCTAAAACTCGCAAGACAGACAATGTTCTGATTATAAAGAGCTTGACATGACAACTTTGTTTTGGATTAAATCCTATCTTGCTGCCCAGCAACATGAGGTTATGTAACACTTGATCTTCTTTCCCACTGTTTCAAGTTTATATTACTTCAACCTTAAAGTGTTATCCTGTTATACTTTAACTTCAAGAGGTTCAAACACTTAGCCACTTAGTCATTAATTTCCAAGCCACCCTGCAACAGGAATAACTTGTCATAATTCGGGTGTTCACACCTTAGGTACTTACCCAGGCATTACCACACATGCCCCCCAGTATGACGTAGCTTGACTGTTGTTCATGTCCTTTCACTGACTGCAGCCAGTTAAAGTAAACAGTCTTTTGGATCAGATATAGCCACGGTAGACTAAATGTGACCATGCTAGCTAATCCTCTTTGCTTCTGTGATCCCAAAGAGTCTGGAGACCTCTGGGCTTCAGAGACTCAAAAGTGTTTCTGCCTGATGAGCGGAAGAGCATGCAACACTATGGCTGGCGATACAAATTCATGTTTCTCTATGTAAGTAATTACAACCCCTTTACATACTATAAGAAAAAGTAGAAACCTGTACAAATAATGCTTTCCTGACTGAGGTCACCCACTTTTCAAATGCTTTGTTGTTGCATAAACGTTTGTTGTATACAAGATAATATAATTGTCTAAACGTGTTGATTATTTCTGTACCAATATAATGTATGAGGTTAGACTGATTTAGTGTTATTTTAGAATAACTGAGCTGCTATTATAGTTAATATTTTGAATTAGATTTTATGTTTTAATTTTAGTTGGATTTAGTGATTTTGCTGTGTTTTGTCATTTTTATTCGTTTTTGTCTATATGTCGATATGGTTTAGTCTTCATTATGTTAATAATTCAACTTAAACTAAATGAAAATGACATGTTGCTGTAGTAACTAGCTGCAATAAAATACGTTTAAGGGTTTTAATTCCAGTTAATGTTTATTTTATTTCAAGAAAGCATATTTGAGGGCTATATGTAAGAAATTTCATGTATTAATCGATTTTTTTAATTATTTATTTTATTTATTTTTGTGTAAATGTGTGAAGTTGTGAGCTTGTAACGAAACTTAAAAAAAAAAAACGAGACTTTCCCCGACTTTCTAGGTTGTCTATGAGAGCCTGATTTTTTTTGTGAATGACTCGGGACGTTTTTGCCGGGAAAATTAAAAGGATGAGACGTTTACGCGCGCTCCCGAGATCCTCTCTTCCGTCCAATGACACTGGAAATTAATGTTTATTCTATGTTCAGGAGGATAATGCCAAAAGAGCTATTCTGTAATTTAAATACAAAGAATGTCATACAAAGAAAAGGGATTAATTCAAACATAGTCAGATCTATACAGTCTATGTTCTCAAATATACTTTATAATCAAACTATCATAACAGTGTAATTTTATTTACCTCATTTGTCGACATGATGCCAGTGAATTGCAGAGCTGATGCAAGCATATCCACATCGCTACACTCAAAAAAATTAACTTTCACTGTTGTTAGTTTCACTCAAACCACCCTTGTTCACATTACTTAAAAAACTCATGTAACTACATGAACGTAATTTAACTGCGTTGTTTCTACTAAAATTGAGTATTGTCATCTTTACTTAGTAAGTGTTTGTTCAGTCAACTTAACATTGCTGTGTGAAATGCGCACATTATTCTTGACATAACTAACTGTGCAGTGGATCCGTAGTTCCCAGCATGCTTTGCAAGGGACTGCATTAGGAGAGTAAATTTAGGGATTAAAGTGTTATTTTATGTGTTTTTCCATAAAGGGAAAGATGTTGTTAGTTTATGTTAGTGTTTAATGTTCAGTTATGTTGGACATTTAGAGTAGTTTCTGTAATGTTTTTGCATTTTGTGGTTACCATTATGCAGAAGAGTGTCGCCTGTGTTTAGGCTATGCGCACTCATATACGCATGTTTATAGGATGAAATTCCTGCTCTCAATTCAATTGAGTTTGTTCAATTAGTTATTTTTGAGTGCATTTTGGGGTGAGGGGCTGCATTCTGATATGTTGTATCCTATTTATTTAAATGATTATTCAAAAAATCAACATAACATTATTAAGTAAACTGCACATATAAATATTATGTAACAGTGACATTAAAATTATTTGTATTTACTCAAAGAAATTTTGTCAGCTTTACTTGAATTTCTTTTGTTCATTCAACTAAATCGTTTTTTTGTACAAATTACTCAATATTGTTGCGTGGAACCACTTGACACTTATTTTTTAAGTAAATCCAACAATTCATTTTTTTGAGTGTATGATCAGTTGCTGCTTTTTCACAGTTTGTTGCGTTTATTTTGTTATTGAGAGGAAAGTGCGCAGAACATATTAACATGGGTGGTGTCTGGATGTTCGCTGCAAATGTATTTCCAACTTCTTTTTACTTCTAAACGAAGAACAAAACACAACTTCGCCGTGAGTATATCGGGGCCTTGACTGAATAAAGTCTAGTCTCTTGTACATTTCATGCGCACTAGTGCGAGCACGAGCAATAAGTTGCTGGCCGCAGTTCACTTGACAGCCACCGGTGTCGCTAAAAACAAGAGTTTCTGAATTCTACATATAGCCTGAGATGTGGCTTAAAATGTTTAACACGCTCTGTTATCTAAAGAAAACAGGGCTTGTGAAATGGCAGTGAGTGTGATTTGTTATTGTTGTCTCTAACTAAACTATCCTGTTCTGCTGTAACAGTTTGAGGTTGTCATGGACTCTCTGAAGACACTGGACTCTGCGATGTCCATTGAGATGTGTACTTTGTTATAAGCAGCTCAGACTGAGGCAGGACACTCATGAGTGCCGACACAGCCAACAGGATGGATCTGGACCCTGATTATAATGCTGAACTGGCTGACATGGTAGCAGCCATGAATGTGTCTGCCAACAGACTGACCCCTCCAAATGGACAGAGGACCACCCCACATCGCCTCAGTCTCTCTGATCGCAAGATGTCACTCCAAGAGAGATCAAGTTACGCGAATGGCTTCACCCCGAGAATAGCCAGAAGACCCACTATTGAATCGAAGCGGGTGTCTATCTCTGATGGTGATGTGAGTCGGGCATGACATTTTTGACTTCAGAATGTTGACCGTCAATGAGTATGTTCAGTAAAATATGGCATTGTTACTGAAATTCATTATGTAAGGGCTGTCACAATATCAGATTTTCATTACATAATTGTGGCTAAAAGAATTCAGGATCGCAATTTCTACACTGAACAAAAGTGGTGTAGGATTTACTTTGAAATAATTTTCACTTTGAAATTACTAGTAAATTTCTACGGAAGAGGATTAGGGCCAAGCAATAATAAAAAAATAAAACCATCTCGAGATTAAAGTTGTTAAATTTCGAGAAAAAACTGAGTCAAGACAAAATGTTGAGAATAAACTCGTTAAATTACGAGAAAAAACGCGTTAAATTTCGAGAAAAAAGTCGAGATAAAATGTTGAGAATAAAGTCATTAAATTACGAGAAAAAAGTCGTTAAATTACGAGAACAAATTCATTAAATTATGAGAAAAATGTCGTTAAATTTCGAGAAAAAAGTCGAGATAAAATGTTGAGAATAAAGTCATTAAATTATGAGAAAAAGTCGTTAAATTACAAGAACAAATTCGTTAAATTACTAATTTGTTCTCATAATTTAACGACTTTTTTCTCGTAATTTAATGACTTTATTCTCAAAATTTAACGAGTTTATTCTCAACATTTTATCTCGACTTTTTTCTCGAAATTTAACAAGTTTTTTCTCGAAATTTAACAACTTTAATCTCGAGATGGTTTTATTTTTTTATTATTGCTTGGCCCTAATCCTCTTCCATAAATTTCACATCTAAATACAAAGAAATGGCAAGTAATAAACACAAAGTTTTGAAGCAGAAAGACTGAAATAGAATTTTATTGTAAAAAGTACTACATTTAATCATCATTTTATTTACCACCTTGAAACATAATTTTTACAAAAAGTTTAAGGGGAACAAATTAATCTTTATTTTTTAAGTTTATTTTGTGTCTTTTCTTTTTTGGCCAGTGATTAACACACAACATGAGTGTAATGAAATATAAAAAATTGTATTTTTTTAATATCGCTATATTGCAACCCCTAATATTCAGTCAAACCAAAATGTATTCAGACATCTTGAACATTTCATTCATTAATACAGTTTATTCACTATAGTTTAAAAAAAAATGGTAATGAATGATAAACTGTCAGAAAAAAAATAATCTTAATTATGTCAGATAACACTTAAGCAAAACATGGTCAGGTCAAAGTCTCTGAATAGTTTTTGGTTCCAAATTTTTATTAATTTTATTGGTAGTCCACTTTATGAAGAATTTTTGGGTATAATATGTCACATTTTACTTTATTTTGCTATCCTCACTTACATAAATGAACTGCACCCACTAGTAAAAATATATCAAAAATATAAAAAAAAAATGTCTATATCATTTTTAGTTTGACTCTATCCTTTTCTACCCACAGGACTGTGTCCAGCTAAACCAGTACAAGTTAAAGACTGAAATAGGAAAGGTTGGTGATTGTTTCAAATATTTATGATTGGTTGGAAAGATCACACATGCATAAATATAAACATAATGTTATCTGGTAACCTTCCTTTTTTACCCAGGGTTCATATGGGGTGGTCAAATTAGCACATAATGAAGATGATGACCAGTATTATGTGAGTAAATGTGTTGTAAAATTGTATTTTTTTTTTTTCTGTCAGCATTTAGTCATAACATGATCATAGTAATTGTTAAAAAATATTTTATATTATATTATAATGACTAAATGCTTATAAAACACAACAAAATGGCTTCATATATAATATAATATAATATAATATAATATAATATATTTATTGCAGGCTATGAAGTTGGTATCCAAAAAAAAGTTAATAAAGCAGTTTGGATTCCCACGTAAGTAATACACATTTACATTTTAAGCTTGTGACTTTTTTCTTATGAAGTTTAGTCTTATGTCTTTACATTATAATTATTACATTATTTGCTAACTGCATTCTTTAAATTGTGATGTTGACATGCATTCTCTGTAAAGCTGCTTTGAAATGATATGTATCGTGAAAAGCACTATACAAATAAATGTGAATTGAATTGAATTGAATTATATCTGCAGAACATTAATGTTGTGATGGTTTTGTAGGTCGACATCCTTCCAAAGACTCCAGTGGATCACAAGAGAATCTTTTAAAGCATTCTGGCCTGTTGGACCGAGTATATCAAGAAGTTGCTATTTTGAAGAAACTTGACCATCTTAATGTTGTTAAATTAGTTGAGGTGAGTCAGATCTGTACTGGTGCTTAAAGAATGTTTCACTGGACAAGTCAAATATGTTAACAAATAACAAACCAAAACACATCTGTCCCGTGATATTTAACTGAAGGTTCTTGATGATCCAGCTGAGGATAACTTGCACATGGGTGAGTAATTCAGTCATTATTCTTTGATATAGAACAGTTTGCTTTATACTTTTTGATTTATTCTGTGTATCCTTTTCTCAGTCTTCGAGTTGGTACCTAAAGGGTAAGTATTTGTACCCATAGATCACAAATTTTTTTCTTTAGTTTGTTTTTCTCTAAAAATTTGTTTCACCTGACCCTAGTCCAGTGATGGACGTCCCTACAGACAGTCCACTAACAGAAGAAATGGCTCATTTCTACTTCAGAGATGTCATCCTAGGAATTGAATACTGTAAGTTTCAATAGTATATAAAAGTATTTGCCATATGTCATCTATAAACGTTGAGGTTTGGTGCTAGTTCTTTGTTTCATGCTTTATTTTTAGTGCACTATCAGAAAATCATACATAGAGACATCAAACCCTCAAATCTGTTGCTGGGGGATGATGGGCACATCAAGATAGCAGATTTTGGTGTCAGTAATGTGTTTGAGGGGAATGACGCTCTCCTGACAAACAGTGCAGGAACACCAGCTTTCATGGCGCCTGAAACTCTAACCGATCAGGACCTGAGATTCAGCGGAAAGGTTAGAAGACTTCTAGAATATTCTGGTTTGCATACAATGAAGACATTGATTCTTTATCGTTTACAATTGACTCTCGTTGGCTTCAGGCTCTAGACATATGGGCAATGGGAGTGACGCTATTTTGTTTCGTCTTTGGAAGGGTAAGACATTTACCTGTGTATATATCAAATACAATATTATTTTATTCAAATACAATATGTTAATATTTTGTTGTGCAGTGTCCTTTCCATGATGAATACATCTTAGGCCTGCATGATAAGATCAGGAATATGGCAGTGGAGTTCCCAGATAAGTGAGTCACAAACACTGATAAACCATTTTACGAGGTTAAGTCCCCCTCATTTACTCAAAGCATTTGAAACAGCCCGTGTAATAGTTTTTGTATTGTTTGCACAGGCCTGTGATCAGTGAGGGGCTGAAGGAGCTCATTACCAGAATGCTGGACAAAGTCCCTGAAACTAGAATCACATTACCAGAAATAAAGGTGAAATCATAATAAAAGATTGCTGAGAAGTATTTTCAAATGTAAACTTCAACATTCAAATACTTTGAATGTTGTGATCCTATCGGACTTATGATAGCAACCTGAGTCGTAACAAAGCACTGTTCGCCAGAAGAGACTACTGCTGGTTTCTCCCAAGGTTTTTTTCTCCATTTTAACACTTGTTTGCCACCTGATGTCACCTGTTGGACTTTGGGTTCCTTGCCGCTGTCGCCTTTGGCTTGCTTAGTTGGGGACACTTGACATTTGACTTGACATTTGATATTCAACAGTGCTTTGAACCGTCTGCATTGACACTATTCTTTAAGAGCTGCTGTGCAGCCGAAATTATGTACCAGTTATCAATGTAAAGCTGCTTTGACACAATCTACATTGTAAAATGCGCTATATAAATAAAGGTGACTTGACTTGTTACTGTAATCTGGTCTCTGTGGGCAGTTGCACCCATGGGTGACGGTGGATGGCACGGATCCCCTTCCCCTGGAGGAGGAGCACTGCACAGTGGTGGAGGTCACTGAGGAGGAGGTGCAGAACTCTGTCAAACTAGTTCCCAGCCTGTCTGCTGTGGTGAGTACATCTGAGAAAGAATAGATATTTTAAAGATATAGTTCACACAGGGAACAATGTCTTTCTCGTCCACTTGTGAACTGATCGACCAAAATGCATAATCTTAGTTAGTTCACTTTCAAATAAAATTTTCTTGATAATTTACTCACCCCATGTCATCCAAGATGTCCATGTCTTTCTTTCTTCAGTCGAAAAGAAATTAAGGTTTATGAGGAAAACATTCCAAGATTATTCTCCTTATATTGGACTTCAAACGGTTGAAGGTCAAAATTACAGTTTCAGTGCAGATTCAAAGGGCTTTAAACGATACCAGATGAGGAAGAAGGGTCTTATCTAGCGAAACGATCGGTCATTTTCAAAAAAAAATACAACTGTATGCTTTATATAAACAAATGATCGCCTTCCAAATGCTTCCACCAAAACCGCATTTTCATATTCTTCAAAAAGCTTAAGCCCCGGGTATACTTCACTTTCCGCGCCCGTACGCGTCACGCACACAGTCACGTCCGCGCGTCTTTCAAAGTATACTACACCACGGATGCGCGCGGATGACCGCGTTCGTCACATGCGCAGTACAGCTTTTTTCTGTGCTCTACCTGACATCGGAGAGCAGCAATGAGTCGTGTCATCAACATGACATTCACTGGGCATGATCGGAGAAGAAAAGAAGTGCATCCTTTCCCATATTTTACTTATCCCCCTCCATGAATTTGCCGCCCTAAACACTTCTTTGTACTCTTTAAACATGCATTGTACAAATGTGGTTAGGGTGTGCGACCGGCTGCGAGCCCTCCGCATGACGAAAATGACGTCATGCGGACGGTGCACGAACGCGGACGGCCGAAGTATAACTGGGGCTTTAAGCCGCGGTCACACTAGACTTTGAACGTGCGAAATTTTTTCGGATGCTGTAACGGTTGTGATATGACGTCACGGTTTACAGCGTCTTTTTTTATAAACATGAATTCAACACATAACTTAAAGCAATACATTTAAAATGTAAAAATACAGAACCTACTCGACTTTACTGCAAAAGTATAATTCTTTTAATTCAGCCAAGAGGTCATGCCGTGACGAATCGATCTTCTACTGGTCGCACGTCTTCACGTGATGCGAATTCGCAGGTCAGAGTTCACCAAACTTGAACTTTGGAACGCAGCGAAATGCGAAATTTTTCGCACGAGCTTGCGTTTCCGGTCTGACGCATTCGCATGCGTTTGAATGGAAGTCAATGGAACGAAAAGTGCAGTGTGACCGCCCCTTTACGCTGTATGTCCTACGCCTTCCCTATTCAACTTACGGAATGAACGCAGCGCCAGTTACATTTTTTTCCGTAAGTAGAACAGGGAAGGCGTAAACTTTTTGAAGAATATGAAAATGCAGTTTTGGCGGAAGCACTTGGAAGGCGATCATTTGTTTATATAAAGCATATACATTTGTATTTTTTTCGAATTTACCCTTATTCCTCATCTGGTATCGTTTAAAGCCCTTTGAAGCTGCACTGAATCTGTCATTTTGACCTTCAACCGTTTGGGGTCCAGTGAAGTCCACTATAAGGAGAATAATCCTGGAATGTTTTCATCAAAAACGTTCATTTCTTTTCGACTTAAGAAAGAAAGACATGAACATCTTGGATGACATGGGGGTGAGTAAATTATCAGGAAATTTCAATTCTGAAGTGAACTAATCCTTTAATAATAGGTGTAAACAGGGCCTGGGTTTCAGAGTAGGTTTAGAGTTGACAAAACCATACAAATCCGATCAGGAGCCTATACCATAAAGCCGGTTTAGGTGGCTAGTCAGATATGTTTTAGTTCAGTTTCCGCCAATCCTGGTTTTTAGGCACTATGAAAGTGGCTCGGCTTTTAGCTGTGTTCATGGCTAACCTGCTTTGGCGTAGGCTATGTTCTGGGCAAAAGATCTCAAAACTTCCTCCAACATGAACTGGGCCCGGCCCATGCTTGTGACGGCCCTGTATACAAGACCAAATAAGAGCACTCAGTGAGGGCACAAACACCCAGACCGTGTGCTCACAACAATGACAAAACATGAGCAGGGCCTTCCTTAGGTCAGTGCTAATGATGTGCACGGACCCCAAACTTTAGGGCGAACATGGACTGAGAGTACCCAAGGGAAGTGCTATCGCGAACAGACTGACTGAGGGGGGCCCTTCATCCTCTAACGCCCTGCTTGGGATGGCCCTGAACATGTGCATGAATGTCTGGGTCCCAACACTGAACTGAAACGGACAGGAGTGCCGGAAATAAAAAAAAAATCTTACTGACCCCAAACTTTCAAATAGTAGTATTCACTACATTCTGTAGCTCAAAAGCCCCATGTTCTGGATCAAAAAGTCCCACGTTGTGGTTCTTTAATGTAAATGTGTGCAGTGCATGTCTAAAATTTGTTTTGCACTGTATTTTAAGATCCTGGTGAAATCCATGCTGAGGAAGCGCTCCTTCAGTAACCCCTTTGAGTGTCCAAGCCGCAGGCAGGGCAGGTCCATGTCTGCCCCTGGAGGTCTGACCTTGTAAGTCAACCACTGCATGTCGTCGCATCCTACTGTATGCTGATACTCTGAATACCTGTGACACTGATATGTTGCTCTTATTTCTCTCAATAAATTCTGCAGGGATATGTCACTGTTTCGCCCTTTAAGGTATCACACAATATACCTCACTACCATGACAATAAGCTCATTTTATTATTTCAAACTTGATGCTCATGTTTGAGTGCGTGTTTGTACTACATATTCATGTTTTGATGGTCTGTGTCTCCAACAGCAGAGGGAGTAACAGTAACGGGAGCAAAGAGGGGGAGCTGGAAAACCTGATTGAGGATGAAACTTTTTCATGAATTCGCTCAAGTCGTTTTTTAGATTGGTCCAGTCGAGAACAAAATAGTTTAATCACACATCTGTATTAGATTTTACAAAAGCCTATGTACTGGACATAGCATGATGGATAGGTTTTGAGGTACCTATAAAAAATATAATGCTGAATCTGGTAATAAGTCCTTTATATTAGAGTAATATTTGTGTTTCATTGCATTTAAGTGCCAAATTTAAAGAAATTGATTTAAATGCATATTTAAAAAAGATATCTGTGCATTTGACATTAGCATGGCAGCAACAGTGATGACTTTTCTGTGGAAATCAGCAAAATTTTGCATGAGATGTATAAAAGTCTATGTGTTATATAAAAGGTCTTATGCTGTTTTATTGTCTTTTTGAGGTCTTGCAGTTGTACTGTGTATCTGGTCTGTGGTATCACAGAATGGTCTGTAGTTTGTGTAGTTGGAATTTTAAAAAACGTTATTTTGCAGCAATTGTGACTTTGTTGTTCTTTCCTTGACAAAACTACTACATTTTATTAAAGATATATACATATACATGCTATAAGCTATATACTAAAATTATGAGTATTATGAGAGAGAGATCGAATAGCGAGTGTGATTACCTACTTCTGATACAGCATTCATTCTTCAGGTCAATATCATATTCCTAAAACGCTGAGGAAAGTGATATCTTTGTCTTAGCATCCTTTCAGCGGTTGGTTATGGTTCACGTTCTTCTGTTGCTGTTCACGGTCAGGGACTATTTTTTCCAGTGGAAGGAAGCCTTTTAATGATTTTACTTCATGAAAGTTGCATTGATGCATATTTTTTGGCTTTAATATTTGTATTGAGTGGTAACCGTTTTTTATAAAAGCAAAAAGCCCCGTGAAGCCGTGGTTTACAGTGAATTTATAATTTTAAAATGTATAATTCCGTTCCGCATCATGCCTAACAACACCCCTTAGCTGTTATAAATTCACTGTAAACCATGGCTTCTTGGGGCTTATTGCTTTATTTAACCACTTTAGAGACATCAAAGCCAGCAGAAAATTCCAGAAGAACTTGCCGAGGTTAAACAGCTTGACGGGATACATGTATGGAATCCCAAGTCTGCCAAAATTAAAAATAAATAAATACATAAATAAATATACAAAGAAATGTAAAAAAGCAAAAATATATAAATAAATATACATGTAAAAAAGTATATATTTATTTTTTCCACATTTATTTATTTTTCTTTTATTTATACATTTATTCATTTCGATTTTTATTTATTTATTTCCATATTTGTTCATTTCCACATTTATTAATTTCTACATTTCTTTATTTCTACATTTCTTTTGTATTTTTGTATTTCGGGTACACCACAAGGTGTCACTGTGGCCTCAACACTTCGTCCTTGCCTACTCTGAGCTCGATTGCGGTAAACCACGCTCTCCTCATTACCCTATGGACAAAGAAATGTAAAAATACATAAAAGTAAAAATACAGAAATGTAGAAATAAAGACATGTAGAAAATATGGAAATAAATAAAGAAATGTAGAAATAAAAATCTAAATGAATAAATGTAGAAACAAATGAAAGAAAAAATTAATAAATGTGGAAAAAAATAAATATATACATAAATAAGGAAATAAATGTATAAATAATTATTTATTTTAGTTTTTTTGCTTTTCTATGTATATTTATTTATTTATTTATGCTTTTTTACATTTCTTTGTATATTTATTTATGTATTTATTTATTTTTAATTTTGGCAGACTTGGGATTCCATATTACATGAGCGCTGAACGACCACTGACACCCAGGAGCTCACATCTCCGCAAACGTCGAAGCAAATTTTCAAATAGGCGCTATCTTTATAAATAAACCGCATATTCAAAGTTTAAACAACTACATTCTAAAATTCTTAAAACTACATTCCGTAGCACAACAACAGTAGTACTTGTAAAATTGTTGCTCCTCCACCATGACACTCGCAGTGAGAAATGCTGCAAGCGGAGTGATACAAACGGTGAAACGGTTCCTGTGGAAGAATATCACATTGTTGGAAAGACCTCTCAGCCACTCAAAACATGTTTTATAATTAAATATCTTTTGCTTATATATGATATTAATATATATATATATATATATATATATATTATATATATATATATATATATATATATATATAAAACATTCTATCCTAATTATAGGCCCCTGGGCTCCTTTAGTGTGCACTAGTAATCACTACAAAAATACTCTTGTGCCTCCATGAGGTTGTTCTCTGATTAGCAACACAAACCCCAGGGACTCTGTATGCCCCTGTTTTATAAAAAAAATAACTGTGTAAGGGAGACTGTATGTAAGAGCTCCAATATGGCCCAGACAGATGTGTCAACATAGTGAAGTTCACTGTTGATTCTCTTTAATGTTATGATGACCCCTCAACAGTGATGACCCTTATTTCATCACAGGTTGTATTACAGAACTTAATTATATCAAGCGTTTTTATCTGTCAAAGAGCATTCATTTTAACTGAAGAAAATTCTAACGGTTGTTGGCTAGTGTGCTTTGCTATGCGGATGCTCGGGTGTACTAAGCATTTGTGTGTCGGCTGTTGCAAGTGCACTTTCATTTAAATGGAAGTCTAGGGATTTTATCCACACCACATCGTTTGAGTTTCAGCCCAGTAGAAGAATAATATGGCAGTTAATTTTATTGCTCAGTTGACATTTAGACATAAAAACCTGTTCTGGCCCATTACTGTAATAAAACAATTTTGTTTAAATATACTTTTGTGGCTAAACATATTATAGGTTGATGCATGTGTGTGTTACTCGGGGTTTAAATGGACTGATGATCTTGCCAGGGTGTTTATCCTTTATCTCTTTAACAGTTCAACGTTTAGTCCTCAAATATAATCCGGGCACAGTTCTTATCTTTACTGCCTGTACAGTGTCAGTCCATTACACTGAAGAGAAAACAAACATTTAAGCAACTGAAGAGAATACATCACTTTGTCTTACTACAATCTGCCCACTGTACTTAGCTTTGCCCTGACTGGCACAATGAGCTGTAGGCTGGTTTATGATGAAAGAATGTGAAAGAAAATGGGCCACTGGAATTTACAATGTGGCTTTTTATATCAGAGGTTCAGCCTCATGGGTAATTTGGGACACAGGATGCGAGCATATTAATTTGATTCATATTTCGTGGTGTCTCTCCAAAGTATTCCACAAAAAACTACCAAACAGTAAAAAACAGAATCCAAAGAACAGAATCCTTTTTTTTTCCAGGGTAAATCTCTCAAAAACAGACACATTATATTACATAACTCACATTCCCAGCCACTTGATAGTGATCTGACTGCATTTTAAAATGATTTCAATTTCTTCCTCAGTGACGCTTGCTTGACAGCAGTCAAATGACGCGCAGTTCACTTTGTCAATATTCAGGTTACAAATTTATTCACCTAACATATGGCATTCATGTGATTACCTGCTGTCATATTTTCCTGGTGTGCACTATATATTTTAATTAGTGTACACTTAACCTAAGGTTAAGTATCATACTTTACTTTTGTTGACTTTGTAAGACTAGAGTATACATTTCAGGAGTGTACAACTAGGATTGGGTGACTTTGAAAACTCGGTGGGGCATCATTATCTTAATTAAAATCATAATTCATTGTTTTTTTTTTTATTAATTTCAAAAGCTTTTTTTTTTTTTTTTTGCAAAAAATAAACTTTATTGCCCCAAAAGTAATTTAGTTGAGGACGAGGTCATAAGTTTACCCTTGCAAAATCTTAATTTTAAAAAGAGATCATTTTGTTTTTATTTACTGCTATTTTAAAATAAGCTATCTCACATAAAAGAAGTTTACATAAAGACTTCTTCCAAAATCAGTCAAAATAATAACTGATTTTACACAAAAGACCCAGTTCAAAAGCTATAATACCCCTTTTACAAGATGTAATATAAGTCTCTGGTGTCTCCAGAATGTGTCTGTGAAGGTTCAGCTCAAAATACCCCACAGATCATTTATTATAGCTTATCAAATTTGCCTCTACTTGGGCATTTTAAATGCAAATGAGCGGCTGCTCCTGGCCTGCTTTTCAGAAGAGGGCGGAGCTTTAACAGCTCGTGCTTCGGTTGCTTAACAACAACAAAGCTGGAGAATCTCATGAGCCAAAATGAGGATTGTCAGTAACATGTTCAGCCTTATGCTGCGTTCACACCGAACGCGTCTGGGGCGTCTGAGGCATCTGATTTACATGTTAAGTCAATGTAAACGCGCGTCTAGGTGTCCTGCGGCGCGAATCGGCCGTTGACGCGCGAATGGCGCGGCGCGAATTGAGCATTCACGCGGCTGACGCGCGAATTGAGCGTCTGACGCCCAAACGCCCGAGTTGAAAAATCTGAACTTTGGCGTAAATTCGCGGCGCGTTAACCAATCAGGGACTCTGCTTTGGTATAACGTGTTTATGATGTGATGATCAGCGGTGGAGCCCAGAACAAAGATGTCGCTGTGTGTGGCCACCCTGAGCCCTATGATGTGTTATTATATTTTTATCGAGACAGGAATAAGGACCTTGCCTGGAAGAGAATAAGCGAAGAAATCGGACAATCTGGTTAGTTGTAAAACTTTTTGCATGATTTTAGCCGTTGATACTAGCCCACCTTCTAGCTAGCAAAAGTCGGCCGGCATAACCGAGTTAAATTGCCGCTACTGGTTTCCAACTGACGAGATTATGTGTTTATTTAGAGTGGATCTGTGCAGAAAGAGATGAAAGCCCCTCCCATGACGCGAATTCGCCGAGTTAAATTGGAAACTACTAGTTTCCAACTGACAAGATGATGTGTTTATAGAGTACCTCAGGGATGACATGTTTTTGTAGGCCAACCCGGAAGTTAGCGGTGCTCGATCGAAAGCCTATTCATTTTTCCCATAGACTTTTGGAAAATCGCAGAAAATAAGCTCTGTGTTTAACAAAGGGTTATGACACTTACACGTTTTGTCTATCAAGATAATCTTTACAAGTTAACAAAACATTTATAGATTTTGAAGCCTAAATAAAGTCGTTAGATATAAAAGGCTAACAGTAGGCTATAAACGGACTACAGCACACCATGGTCGTGGATCAGTCACCACCACCAAGCATCCTCAAACTGCATTTAAAAAAACAACTCTATTTAAAAACATGCTCGCTGATTATGATCTGCGCTGTGTAATACTTATCCACTTTTTCATGAGAAATGCTGTCCAAATGTCCTGTTTGTCATGATGACATCTAAAGTCCCCGCCAAAGGAAGTAGTCTGTTTTAGCACTTTGTTAGCAACCGCCGTTTTTAAGACACAGTAAAGGTTTAAAAAATCACAAGCAGGTTATAACTGGTGTGTTTTATGTCATAGATCAAAACGTGAAAATATTTAGAGGCTTTGTTAATCACAGACCTTATTTCAGGCGATTTAGCAAAAACCCACTTTGGAGGCTGGTTCGGAGCGATGGAACCGGAAGCCCTAAAATGCTAACTCACTTCCGGGTTTTGCCTACAAAAATGCGTCATCCCTGAGGTACTCTATTCAGAGGATCTGTGCAGAAAGAGATGGAAGCCCCTTCCATGACGCCAATTCGCGTCTGAACACGCTTTGTTTAGATGCGCGAATAGAGCGAATTTGACGCGCGTCTGAAGCGTCTGACTTCAAAATGTTCAAGCGTCCAACTAGACGCGTCTGGGACGTCAAATTCGCGTCAGACGCGTCTAGTTGGACGCTTGAACATTTTGAAGTCAGATGCTTCAGACGCGCGTCAAATTCGCTCTATTCGCGCATCTAAACAAAGCGTGTTCAGACGCGAATTGGCGAATTTGGTGTGAACGCAGCATAAAGCTGCATTTAAAAAAACAACTCTATTTAAAAACATGCTCGCTGATCGCGAGCATGGTGGTCGAATGCTGGTCGCATTGCAGCCTGCCTGACAGCCATTTCTGCCTGGATGAAGGACCACCACCTTCAACTCAACCTTGCAAAAACGGAACTGCTTGTGATTGGGGCCAACCCAACACTTCATCACAACCTCTCAGTTCAGCTTGGGTCTTCAACCATCACTCCTTCCAGGACAGCCAGAAACCTTGGAGTGGTGATGGATGATTGTCTAACCTTCACAGATCATGTTGCAACAACAACCCGGTCCTGCAGATTTGCCTTGTACAACATCAGGAAGATCAGACCCTTCCTATCGGAACATTCCACACAAATTCTTGTCCAAGCTCTTGTTCTATCCAGACTGGACTACTGTAATGCTCTCTTGGCTGGCCTTCCAGCATGCACTATCAAGCCTCTGCAACTGATCCAGAATGCTGCAGCAAGACTGGTCTTCAACGAACCGAAGAGAGCGCACGTCACTCCTCTCTTCATCAGTCTGCACTGGCTGCCAGTAGCTGCTCGCATCCAATTCAAGGCTCTGATGTTTGCCTACAGAACGACCACTGGCTCTGCACCGCTATACCTTAACTCGCTACTTCAGACTTACGTGCCCTCCAGAAGCTTGCGTTCTGCAAGTGAACGGCGTCTTGTGGTGCCATTACATAGGGGCACAAAAACACTCTCACGGACCTTCTCCGGGTCTGTTCCTGGTTGGTGGAATGACCTGCCACGCTCTATCCGAGCAGCTGAGTCTCTAGCCATTTTCAAAAAAATGCTAAAGACGTATCTTTTTCGTCAGCACTTGACCCAGTGATAGTAGCACTTGCCTTGACTAATATTCTTCTATCTATTTGTGTATTTATTTATTTAAAAAAAAAAAAAATTCTTGCAATGAGCACTTTACTGACATACTGTGACTTCACACAGCACTTGCAAATTGTTGTTCTCATGTTGATTTGATTGATTCTACTACTCTCATTTGTAAGTCGCTTTGGATAAAAGCGTCTGCTAAATGACTAAATGTAAATGTAAAGCAGCCCAACATGGTCTCACCCCCTTTGTTGCATGGGGGCAGGGTTTATGTAAATTTTAGAGTTAGTGATGTCACTAACCCGGGAAGAAGCTTGTTGTACCAGCTGTTTGTTGTAGTCCTTAAACAGCGAATTCTTTAATACTCGAATACTGTGTCATTACCTGAATGTGTTTTCACTGTTATACAGAAGGGGGTGCTATTACACAACTTCTGAAAGAGTACAGAATCTCCGGATCAAAACACGTGCAAAAAAGGAGCAGAAACAATCGCTAGAAGCATTGCTTATGCACATTGTAGTTTTTGAAAAAGACGCATTTTTCTCAGCTTTTTGTTCAAAATATTGCTTTTTTTTAATGAAATTACGCATATTCAAATGTTGCTAAAAATGTGCATGAAGATTTTTTCCCTTTCTTTCTTTAAAGCAGTGGCTCTGTTCTTTCTTTTGATATATTGCATATTCAGATATTCACACAACAAAATATTCTGGGGGCCATGGAAATTTTGTGAAAATTCAGAAAACCGGAATGTCATAAGGCTGGTACAGCATTAATTCCAGGTTATTGTTGTATTTTTGTTAGCAGCCCTAGATGTTATAAATAACCTTTTCAGGCAGACAGTTTGTAAAAATCCGTGGATGGAGAGGTCAAAACCATTGGTAAGTGCTCTTTATAGTCTTGTTACATAATGAAAGAACAGTGGAAGTGTTGTGGCCCCTATTCCCTCTGGACTATTCAGAGACACTTCACTTTATTTCAATGCTTCGATGTAAAGGCTGTTTAGACAGCCTTTAACATCTTCGATGTTAAAGGCCTAAAAGTCCCCTTTTTATTTGAATTAATTTCATTCTTATTTGCTCAGCAAAAACATGATAGCTGTAAAACTGTTACTGTAATCTCATATCTGATCATATTTGCTGCATTAGTAAAAAATTAAGATCATTATCTCATCTGAAGTGTGAAATATTCAAACGCTAATTGTGGCCTACAGTGAAATGAAGTCACAATTCATTTACCAATGGATTTTATTGAAGTACGTATCTCGGCATGTTCTGTTATTGATTTGGAACTAATTTCTACAATAGGCAGATGGGATCTTAGACTGAGGCACATCACAAATCCTTGGCATTTGGATTTATGCAGATGGTACAATGTTTTAATGAATGTTCTTGTCCTTTCTTTCTCCATATTAAGCTTTATATATGAACGCCCTTGAGGGGCAGAAACAGATGTATTACATCCTATTCCAATTGTCCAATCAATTAAGCATCAATAGAATAGAAATAAATATTGCTTTAAATATATTTTGAGGTGACAAATCTGAAAAGCTTATCTGAACAATTTAACCAGGGCAAACATGTTCAAACATTACACGTTTTTTTATCTTGCATCTGATCATAATGCAGCAGAAAATGGTGGCTTGCTCCTTTTGTCTACATGACAGAGTCCCGATGTGAACGAGGGGAGACAGGTTTCCCTTGAATTTTAATGGTGTCTCTGATGTTCTGATGTTTATCTCTTTGCAGGTTGTTCTAGATGTCTGAACAGTGCCAATGGGAAAGGGGATGTTTTTTCTCCAGCCCTAGCAACATGCACTGGATTGGTGGATATGACAGCTCACGCTGCCTGCAATTGGCTGTTATTGTGGAGCATTTTGAGCAGAGAAATTCATCTCTTGCTCTACTGGGTGTGGGTTGCTGTAGGAGGCTGCAGCAGAATGTTGAAAGAGCTAGCAATTCAGCGTGTAAGTTTGTTTTACCTCCGCAATATGAAAAAGAAATAGATATGAACTCAATGGAAATCGAATGAATGCAATGAAAGTGTCATTTCAGGTGCAATTTATGTGGCAGTCACACATCAGAAGAGATCCGAGTTTAGCATCAGTGAGATAATTATTCAAATAATTAGTCATGCTGATAATGAATTCACATGGAAATGTCTCAAGGCATGCATGATGCAGGTTTGTCATGTGACCTTCAAAGGAAGAAAGTCAGCCATATCTTTGCAGTTTCTACTCTCATCGAACATCAAATCATTTTTAATGCATGCATACTCTAACCAAAGCCAATAATATAGTCCTTATCAAGACACATTCATACTGTATGTCAAGCACATTATTAGTTTGGAGAGGTGAGCTCTGCAATGCAGTGCTGAACACTAATCATGGATAGTAGGTGCAATGCAGAGAAAAACTATTTGGTCTAGAATCACCACAGTGTTTGAACCTGTTGGAATCTTGTGCTTTAAAGGCATACTTCACCCAAAAATGAAAATTATTCCATGATTTACTCACCCTCAAGCTATCCTAGGTGTATATGACTTTCTTCTTTCAGATGAACACAATCTGAGATATATTGAAGGCCAAAAAATGCATCCATCCATCATACTCTTCCAAGCTTTATAATGGAAGAGAATGGGGGGCGAGATTTTGAAGCCCAAAAAATGCATCCATCCATCACACTCTTCCAAGCTTTATAATGGAAGTGAATGGGGGGTGAGATTTTGAAGCCCAAAAAATGCATCCATCCATCACACTCTTCCAAGATTTATAATGGAAGAGAATGGGGGGGTGAGATTTTGAAGCCCAAAAAATGCATCCATCCATCATACTCTTCCAAGCTTTATAATGGAAGTGAATGGGGGGTGAGATTTTAAAGCCCAAAAAATGCATCCATCCATCATACTCTTCCAAGCTTTATAATGGAAGAGAATGGGGGGGGGGGGGGGATTTTGAAGCCCAAAAAATGCATCCATCCATCACACTCTTCCAAGCTTTATAATGGAAGTGAATGGGGGGTGAGATTTTGAAGCCCAAAAAATGCATCCATCCATCACACTCTTCCAAGCTTTATAATGAAAGTGAATGGGGGGCGAGATTTTGAAGGCCAAAAAATGTATCCATCCATCATACTCTTCCAAGCTTTATAATGGAAGTGAATGGGGGGCGAGATTTTGAAGCCCAAAAAATGCATCCATCCATCATACTCTTCCAAGCTTTATAATGGAAGTGAATGGGGGGTGAGATTTTGAAGCCCAAAAAATGCATCCATCCATCATACTCTTCCAAGCTTTATAATGGAAGTGAATGGGGGGTGAGATTTTAAAGCCCAAAAAATGCATCCATCCATCATACTCTTCCAAGCTTTATAATGGAAGAGAATGGGGGGGGGGGGGATTTTGAAGCCCAAAAAATGCATCCATCCATCACACTCTTCCAAGCTTTATAATGGAAGTGAATGGGGGGTGAGATTTTGAAGCCCAAAAAATGCATCCATCCATCACACTCTTCCAAGCTTTATAATGAAAGTGAATGGGGGGCGAGATTTTGAAGGCCAAAAAATGCATCCATCCATCATACTCTTCCAAGCTTTATAATGGAAGTGAATGGGGGGCGAGATTTTGAAGCCCAAAAAATGCATCCATCCATCATACTCTTCCAAGCTTTATAATGGAAGTGAATGGGGGGCGAGATTTTGAAGCCCAAAAAATGCATCCTTTAAGATGCATTTTTTAAGGGTTTCAAAATCTCGCTACCACACATAAGGCTAAGAGCCAGGGTATTTTTAAATATATCTCTGATTCTGTTCGTCTGAAAGAAGATAGTCATAATACACTTATGATGGCTTGAGGGTGAGTAAATCATGGGATAATTTTCATTTTTGGGTGAACTATCCCTTTAAATCATTTACAATGCTGCTTAACTTTAGATTGGTTGCGATGAATGCAAATACAGTAGGCAAAAAAATGACAGGACTTGGATTTGAGCACACATCGCAAATAGAAAGTTGACTTTGGTGTAATTCAGTATTTTGAGTAATTGTTTGGTTTGAGTAAATAATAGAGGAACAATACACACAACCAGCATTGACATGATGCATCTATGACTACTTGAATTCTTTTTTTTTTCTGTCTTTTTATTGTTATAATTATTTTGGCTCTTGTGCAACTGCTACATAGTTATTCACATTCAAGATATTGTCACTCAGGATACAGCTAAAAGTAAAAAAAAAAAAATATTGAAAGGAAAAAAGGCAAATAAATGAATTTTAAAAAATACTGCCAAAGACAATTTATGGTCCATGTTCTGAATCGGTCACGGAAACACTGATTCGGTAACGTCACTTGTTTAAACCACACGTTCAATGTGCATAATATGACAAGAAGAGCACTCATATATTGTTCAGAGAGCAAAACATTGCTTAACAATGTCATGGTTACAATTTACCAAGAAAAACACCGGTACATTTAAGTGATCAGTAGTGTTTTTCAAAAATCAGCCTAGCTAAAGAAAAAACATTCCATGTCACAACGGCAACGCCCATAACAGATCGATTTATTGTTAACAATCACAATTTTGGAATAGCAAATCAAAACGAAAACTGATAAATTATAAATAAACAATAAGAAGCCAGTTTACTCTTCAATTATAGGAATACATAACATCCAAGATATAAGTTAATAAAGTCAAGCTATTGTATAAATACATCACCAGCATGCACAATATTGAATCATTGATAGTATCGTTGTAATTATCTTACACTGACAAAACAGTATACTTGGCAAGTGCAAAAATAAATTAAACACAGAAGTAAACCACAAACTTTGAAGCTGCAATATTTGTCCTATTTTTTTTTTTTTTTTTTTTTAATCTTTTCTTTTTTTCCATCCAGATCAGTCTCTGTCCTTCAAAAAGTGAATGGTTCCAGTAGTATCAGACTGATTATTATGATTATATGACAATGACTGAAATCTGTTTTGGTGCATTCAAAGAACACAATTTCATTCACTGCACTTCCATCTAATAGCGAACGGAATAGCTTTCCAGTTCAATTAATCGAGCGCAAACAAGATGATTCGAACAGATCAACTCGTGACTAATACTGGAACCATTTAATACTATTTCTATCCTTCGAACACCACCTAACCCTCTTTTGAAATGCATTTCTACTACCCAAAACATAAATAAGCAGCATCCCTTTGAAATACATCAGTCCATATGCCAGTGTGAGGCTGCCATTCCCAACCAACAACCACCGCTTCCGGCTGATTGACTGACATTTCAGTGGTTTTGGCAAATGTCAAAGAGAACCAAGAAGAGGGAGGCCCATTCAACTATATATATTTCTGTATATATTCAAACTAGGACTTCAGCCCCCCCTTTACGACCCTTGATATTTTTTTCTTTAAACTCGTGGAAAAATAAAGAACTGCTGCTGCAGAGGAAACCATGGCAAAAGCTGCTGCCAAAGTCCACCAGCCATTTTTATGTAACTAGATAGAGAGGTTTTCTACTTTTAATTGTTGCCTTCCCCACCCTCATCGTCTTGCTGGTCACTCGTCCACAGTGTTAAGTTGTCTCGGAGGAGCTGCATGATGAGGGTTGAGTCTTTGTAGGAGTCCTCATTGAGGGTGTCGAGCTCGGCGATGGCGTCGTCGAAGGCCGTCTTGGCCAGATGACAGGCCTGCTCCGGAGCGTTCTGGATCTCGTAGTAGAAGACCGAGTAGTTGAGGGCCAATCCCAGCCGGATGGGGTGAGTGGGCTGCATGTGCTCTTTGCTGATCTCGTGAGCCTCGTTGTAGGCCTTCTCGGAGGATTCCACCACGGTGGAGCGCTTCTCGCCTGTGGCCACCTCGGCTAAGTAACGGTAATAGTCTCCCTTCATCTTCAGGTAGAAGACCTTGCTCTCGTGCTGGGTGTCGCTGCAGTTCTTGATCAGGAAGTTATCCAACAGGTTGAGCACGTCCTGGCACACGGCCTCGAGCTCCTTCTCAATCTTCTCGCGGTAGGCCCTCACCATCTCGATCTTCTTCTCGTTGCCATCCGCGGAGGTCTTCTGCTCGATGCTGGAGATGACCCTCCAGGACGAGCGGCGAGCGCCTACCACGTTCTTGTAGGCGACCGACAACAGGTTCCTCTCTTCGTTGGACAAGGCCTCGTTCAGCTCGGTTACCTGCGAAGGAGGCAAATAGAACGCCGTTTGAGGAAAGAGACGTACAACATCCAACAAGGTAATTACAGATACGCTTTCTGCATAAGTTGAGCAAATTTACATTAACCCTTAAACGCATACCTCGGGTCTTTAGTGACCCGGGACGTCCTCCGCATTCATTTTTAAAGTTAGACATCAATCTCAGTTCTTAGTATTCCTCAATCAATTCATCATAAACAATATAACGAGAAAAAAAATAATAAAACGATAAAAGAATGCCTGTTTTCCCATTCAATAGTGTGAGTATATTTTTTTCTGCACAACAATAATTGAATAAGTGCAAATCACCTTTATTCCACAAGGTGGCAATGTCTGATACACAATGATGAAGTGACGTTTCACTCATAGTTGCCGCAGGCAGAAAACAAAAGAATAGGAAGGATCATCAGCAAAACTCGAAACGGCTCAGCGATTTACTGTTCAAAAATCAAATATTAGTGTCACTGTCACTCACTCTGGTGAAAATATTGATTTTGAAGATGCTGAAAATTATAGAATTAGTTTGAGATTGCGAATATGAGCCAGTTGCTAAATTTACTGGGAATTGAGCTCTGACAAGGACAGTGATGATGGTATAAAACATCTGCTCAAACTGAACCCTTCCAAGCTCCAAAAGGTAACAAAATATGCTTTATTTTATTCTTCTGTAATTGTAACTCTAATATCAGGAGAGTTTTATATTATTGCGACAGGCAGAGATCCATCTGTGTCGCTAAAGACCCAAATATGTAATAATGATTGGTGAAACATTCATGCATTTAAGGGTTAAGTTTACAATGAAATCAAAATAGACAATTCTTGTTTTTTTATGGAGCATTGCAGTGTTAATTATAAAATGATATATTCATGCAAATCATAATTTTTTTAATTCATGTGTCCTCATAATCTTTAATGAAAATAACTCTCTTGCAGCAACATCTTTTCTCTTCTGATGATGATGTGTTTAATTGCACAAGGGCGGGACAACCTGTCACTCACATGAGATCGACCAATAGAATCTAATCAATTCTCCATTGACAAAACCAAGTCCTGCCCTACATTTCTTCTCATTCAAGAAGCCGTTTCACTCTGATATGCGTCGGAAAATGTAAGAAAAGACGATCGCAACTTTGACATAAATGTACAATGCTTCATTTTTCAGTTGCATAATGATAATATCCACACAGAGCTTCATCAGCTGAATGCATTGTGCTGCCATGAGCTCGAGCTATATGCCAAGTGCAGTTTCCATGGCAATAGTCTCATTTTGTACAGTAGTCCAACTCTATCTAGTGAGATGACGGAGCGCTAGCGCTACACAATGCACTTGAGGTGAAATCACTTCAGCTGGGAGTGGGGGCAGGGTGAGGATAGGGGGCAGGGGCGGGAGGCGAAATGTTCCCACATACCCCTCAGGGCAGCTGCAGTGTAAGTTAATACGATCTCTGTGTGGCAGTTCATGTGTTACGGTGGCCTTCTCTCTGACCTTTTCTCTTGCCAAACTGAGACAAACATACTATGTATGTTAAACGAGTCTGATTGAGTATTTTTCATTCATTTCAACTACAGACCTCCTTTTAGGTCACAATGTCAGAACCTCTTTGTGGTGCACTTACATAATATATGTTTGTAATGTGTTTTGTGTAATGATGAAGGAACTGTATGCATGTACCCATGTGCAATTAAACACTTTGTGCATCAGATCAAGGTTTCTGATTTTAGATTTCAGCTAAAATTATTCCCTCGGAGTACAAAGAGAATTGAATTCAAAGACAGCTTCAATAAAGATCAGAGCAGAAAACAGGAACACTGGTAGGACAGGAAGACGAGACTCATAGCGAAACACAGGCAGGAGGATATGAAAGGGTTTTATTTAAAAAGGAAACAACAAACTTATAGCTATTTATGTCTGGGTACACAAGTTCTGCGCAACACAGATTTGGCATTCCTCTCGGAGACGGATAGTAACGGATAGTTGTGGTGGGTGACGGGGTAACCTTGTTATCTTGGTAGCTGTGTTGCAATTGGATGCAAATATTTACACGTAAGGAAGTCGTTCACAAATTTTAAGTAAAAGGCCGGATGATCTTACTCCGATGTGAAGTTTTAAGCTCGGCCTATTGCTGCACATCTCTTTGGCTGAATGCATCAAGATAATGGAGGCCTGTGGGCACTTTCCCATCAGCTCTGTGGCTAAATGGGCTTTTATCCATGGGGCCGAAGTAACTTTAGAGTTTTAAATCTCCTCCACAGATCCATGAAGCTAAAATTGTACAAAACAATCCTCCAAAGGATGAGAACCTCGCTTTTAACAGTCATTTGGGATTTAGATCAAGGTAATATGGCGGTAAAAAAATAGAGATCTTTGGTACTTTTCGATCAGTACACTTATTGAACATTTCGGTAGACTATTTTATGTAAAACACTGCTATTGAGTACTAACACGTCTAGTAGATTTTGCACTGTAATGTCTATTTTCTGTTTGGAAATCTTTCTTTTGAGGTCATAAAGTAAAGAGATGCATCTACATGTCATTTGTAATTAAGTCTGAAACGTATTGCCATGGGTAAGAAACATTCAATCACTCAAGAAATAAGAGAAGAGATGCTAGATGACACCCTTCCAGAAAAAAAGCGTGATGTCAACACTTGACAAAGCAGAAACGGAGGGGTCCTCCTTAATCTCCATAAGCCTATGTAAGACTAGAGTCTCCTAAATGCGCTCACTCGGATGGGAATATAGTCAGGATGCTGACGTGAAGAAGCGTTAGAGCTTAAGATGCAGATGTTTTCTTCCCCCTCCACCCACCCCCCTCGAGAAGCCCTAAGGCCTTCAATGATTTCATTACAGTGTGCTAACCCCTCAAACACTGTTAAAATATTGAACAGAAATAATATTCACTATGAGTAAGCACTATAGACGAGATACGTTTCCTTTAGTACTATATAAATCTGTGGGTTTAAAACAAGAAGGAATCATGGACCTTACTGAATTACTGCAATATGACAAGGATGGAAGATTCTGGAAGGAATGCTGCTGCCTCTAACGTTGGTTTAGAGGAAATATCTTAACAACTGCCATGTGTAGAAAATGAATATGGCAAGACATAACTAAATTATTAGGATGCATGAGGAAAAAAACAAAGGCAGCTGGAATTTATATATGCTTGCTGATTATGGAAAATGAACATCTGATGCATTTATGACAATGCACTATGTTTGTGAACAGGAATGACAAAACGCCTGTTTCTAGTGTAAATTCAAATACTAGCCTATACACTGCGTTTATGACTATGAATATGCAGTATGTTACGCAAAGCAACGATTTAAAAAAGAATAAAGTGCAATATATTGATTTTTTTTCCCATTAACGCTGAAAGCGATGTTGAAACATATCTTTATACATTTGTCATGTGTCGTCTCATTCATTTGAGTGTGGGCTCGGGTAAGACAGGAGGCACCGCCCAAGATCCAGACAGTCTACACCCGATCCACTGCACTCTCAATAATAAAGCATTGATTTATCATAGATCAACACCCCAAAATTATTATACGACAGCATATGAAAGCCTTTCGTTAGGCTACATGCAATATTTTACTGTCACTTCACCCATGTGATCATTCAACATTACCCCTTTTTGTCCAAATGCATCGAGTTTATAGTAGGTTATGCATAATAAGACAATTATTTCACCAAATTGGATAGATAGGTAGGTAGATGATAGATAGATAGATAGATAGATAGATAGATAGATAGATAGATAGATAGATAGATAGATAGATAGATAGATAGATAGATAGATAGATAGATAGATAGTCTGATTGATTTAGCGATTGTTGGTCAAACTAAACTATCAAAAGAATAAAACCCCAAGGGTATATTAAAAGAATGACTTACCGATTTCATGGCTGCTGCCATATCATCATATCTCTCTGCCTGTTCAGCCAGCCTGGCTTTTTGAACCAGCTGCTCGCGGTCAACCATTTTGGATGGTTATGGTTTGGACGATATTATTTGTTTTTTGGGGAGGAAACAGTAATATTGTATGAGCTATGCGGTGTAATTCAATGAACGAGAGCTTCTCTGCAGCTGTTCCTTGCTGTCTGCGCTCGTGCCGACGGGCCACCCTCGCCCCTCCTCACGAGCTGGAGGGCTACGTCAGGGTTCTATAAACGTGGGTGCTATGGCAAGCTGCTAGGACATTTATTTATTTTTTTAAATTTTGGAAAGATTTGTCTAGATTTATTGAACTCCACCTTTTCTTTGTGATTAGACAATGTTATATTTGGTTTTACTAATATCTACGGAAGAGGATTAGGGCCAAGCAATAATAAAAAAATAAAACCATCTCGAAATTAAAGTTGTTAAATTTCGAGAAAAAAGTCGAAATAAAATGTGGAGAATAAACTCATTAAATTACGAGAAAAAACTCGTTAAATTTCGAGAAAAAAGTCGAGATAAAATGTTGAGAATAAAGTAATTAAATTATGAGAAAAAAGTCGTTAGATTACGAGAACAAATTCGTTAAATTATGAGAAAAAAAGTTGTTAAATTATGAGAACAAATTCGTAATTTAACGAATTTGTTCTCGTAATTTAATGACTTTTTTCTCATAATTTAATGACTTTATTCTCAACATTTTATTTTTAAAAATTTAACTACATTTTTCTCATAATTTAACGAATTTGTTCTCGTAATTTAACGACTTTTTTCTTGTAATTTAATGACTTTATTCTCAACATTTTATCTCAACTTTTTCTCGAAATTTAACGAATTTTTTTCTCGTAATTTAACAAGTTTATTCTCAACATTTTATCTCGACTTTTTTTCTTGAAATTTAATGAGTTTTTTCTCGTAATTTAATGAGTTTATTCTCAACATTTTATCTCGACCTTTTTCTCGAAATTTAACGAGTTTTTCTCGTAATTTAACGAGTTTATTCTCAACATTTTATTTAGACTTTTTTTCTCGAAATTTAACGATTTTTTTCTCGAAATTTAACAACTTTAATCTCGAGATGGTTTTATTTTTTTATTATTGCTTGGCCCTAATCCTCTTCCGTAAATATCCCCCCAAATAAAAGAAAAGAATACTATATTATAAATGTAATTTTAATTTTTGCTAAATTTCACATACATAAATGTAAGTACAGTAAAACTCATCATTTGTTTTTGGTTCTTGAAAAAGAAATGCAAATATATATCAAGACTATTCTTCATTCACATAATAAGAAAGCAATTAAAACTGTTTCTGTCTGTGAGTCCTTTAAAAGATTAGTCCACTTTTAAATAAACTTTTCCTGATCATTTACTCACCCCCATGTCATCCAAGAAGTTCATGTCTTTCTTTCGTCAGTCGAAAAGAAATTAAGGTTTTTGATGAAAACATTCCAGGATTATTCTCCTTATAGTGGATTTCAATGGCATCCAAATGGTTGAAGGTTAAAATTACAGTTTCAGTGCAGCTTCAAAGGGCTTTAAACAATACCAGACGAGGAATAAGGGTCTTATCTAGCGAACAATCGTTCATTTTCGAAAAAAAATACAACCGTTTATGCTTTATAAACACAAAATATCGCCTTGAACGTACTTCCCGTTTCCGCATTCTTCAAAACGCTTACGCTGAATGTCCTACACCTTCCCTATTCTACTTACAGAAAAAAACGAAACTGCCGCCGCGTTCGTTCCGAAAAAAAAATTTCGATATAGGTTGATATAGAAATTTTGATATAGAAATATAGAAATTATTCGATATAGAAAATTTTGATATAGGTCTATAGGCCTATTTTTTGAGTTCTCTGATTATTTGCTACATATTAGTACTTGTACAATAATGACAAGTAACTATTTTAAATATTTATATTTATGTTTTTATATCTGTGTTGTTGTGATTAAAATGATTAAAAACTAAATTTTTTTTTTAGAGCGAGAGAGAGAGAGATGGTGCCCCACTGACAATTTGTGCCCTATACAAACTCTGCATATAGGGAGCAGTTGTACTGCTCAGATGTCATTATTCACTTCTGATTAGTTTGTGTTTCAGTTGTTTCTGGCACCTATTCCAGCAGTAACAATTTTATCTAGTACTAATTTGATAGACACTATTAACTATTGGACACTAATGTGAATTCCAGTTGTTACTAGTCATATTTTAAATCTTACTAGAAGATAGCAGTACGAACTAGTAACAACTATAAAGTAAAAATTTTGATTAGTCATTGCATATTACACGTAAAGCAATAGAAATGTTACATATAAAACATCAGCAGAAATGCTACTAGTAACAGTTGATATATATACTAGTGTTCATAAATAGGTATTTGTCTAATAAATAAGTACTAGTAAAACAATCAGTAGATGCTACTAACTACTAATGTAAAATAGAAAATCTTTATTTTTAAAGAATTAATGTTAAAATGGCTTGCCATATAAGTGCCTCACTCATGATGTAATAGTCCTTATATGGGAGTCAAGAGGCCACATATCAGCAGTGATGATGATGGCACATTAGAGGTCTTCTAAGAACAAATGCAATATGGGAGAATGAGTCACCCCCTATTACCATTTCTAGCACCCCTCCTGTATGGAGTGGAGGATTTTGGGGATGACACAATTATGATAAAATTTGGGATAGTGTGTCTCATGTTTTGTCTATGCCCAGAAAGGTTATAGATATATTAGACCGATGGAACAGACAAACAACTTGGTTCTTCATATGGGTCATTTTACAAGACGGATGTAATTTTTATCCCTTAAATAGGGGAGACTGGGTCTATTTGTAACCTGGGGAATTTGGCACAAACTTTAACTCATCTTTAGCATTCTCTTTATGAAGTCAATTTTTATTCATTGTTCTCTATAAGTAGGTAATTGAAAAGTATCACAGATAAAGCTGGCCAAAATATGGAACAACCATACATAGTCACTTAAATAAGTGCCAGAATATGGTAATTACAAATGGAAAATTCCAGAATAGAATAGAATAGAATAGAACAGAATAGAATATGGGAGTGTCATGATCATTGTAATTACAAATATGAAATTGCAGAATGGAATAGAATAGAATATGGAAGTGTCAGTGAAATGGCAATTACAAATAGGACATTTCAGAATAGAATAGAATAGAATAGAATTTGTAAGTGTCAGAAATGGCTACAATAGAAAATTATATAATAGAATAGAATAGAGTATGAATGTGTCAGAAATAAGGTAATTACAAACAGGAAATTTCAGAATAGAACAGAATAGAATATAATATGGAAGTGTCAGGAATATGATAATTACAAAAAGGAAATTCCAGAATAGAATAGAAGAGAATATGGAAGTGACATGAATATGGTAATTACATATATGAAATTCCAGAACAGAATAGTTTATAATAGAATAGAATATGTAGGTGTTAGGAATAAGGTAATTACAAACAGGAAATTCCAGAATAGAATAGAATAGAATAGAATATGGAAGTGATATGGATATGGTAATTACATATATGACATTCCAGAACAGAATAGTTTATAATAGAATAGAATATGTAGGTGTTAGGAATAAGGTAATTACAAACAGGAAATTCCAGAATAGAATAGAACAGAATAGAATAGAATAATGAAAACAGGAAATTCCAGAATAGAATAGAATACGTGTCAGGAATAAGGTAATTACACATAGAAAATTCCAGAATAGAATAGAATAGAATAGAATAGAACAGAACAGAATAAGGTAATGAAAACAGGAAATTATAGAATAGAATAGAATAGAATAGAATAAGGTAATAAAAACAGGAAATTCCAGAATAGAATAGAATAGAATAGAATATGTGTCAGGAATAAGCTAATTACACATAGAAAATTCCAGAATAGAATAGAATAGAATATGGAAGTGTCAGGAATATGATAATTACAAAAAGGAAATTCCAGAATAGAATAGAATAGAATATGGAAGTGACATGAATATGGTAATTACATATATGAAATTCCAGAATAGAATAGAATAGAATAGAATAGAATAGAATAGAATAGAATAGAATAGAATATGTGTCAGGAATAAGGTAATTACACATAGAAAATTCCAGAATAGAATAGAATATGGAAGTGATATGGATATGGTAATTACATATATGACATTCCAGAACAGAATAGTTTATAATAGAATAGAATATGTAAGTGTTATGAATAAGGTAATTACAAACAGGAAATTCCAGAATAGAATAGAATAGAACAGAATAAGGTAATGAAAACAGGAAATTTCAGAATAGAATAGAATAGAATATGTGTCAGGAATAAGGTAATTACACATAGAAAATTCCAGAATAGAATAGAATAGAATAGAATAGAATAGAATATGGAAGTGATATGGATATGGTAATTACATATATGACATTCTAGAACAGAATAGTTTATAATAGAATAGAATATGTAAGTGTTAGGAATAAGGTAATTACAACCAGGAAATTCCACAATAGAATAGAATAGATGCTGTTTTACCTTACCAGTCAACAGTAGAACTGTCAATCAAGTTTTTTTTCTATAACCATATAGCATCTGGTTTATAGAATATCTCCACAATATTTTTTGGTTCTCCTTAGGTAGGTCCATGCAAACCGTTTTTTTTGTTCACAAAGGATTGTCCTGAAAAGGTGAAAAGGACATGCTGGGTTACTTCCTTGGCGATAATGCGGTTAACAGCTAGCTCTACTTGGCACAGTTCAGAACGGATGGCTCAGCTAATCGGCATGGCTGTGAGCAGCAGGACTGGGCCAAATCCAATGCCAGAGTCTTATTCCTTTTCCTCAGTGCTTCAAGTCTGTCCTTTCTCACTGTAATATGAATTTTTTTCATTCACTAAAGAATTCTGTAGACTATCTTAAAAAAAGAAAAGAAAAGGACTTTGACGTTTCAGGTTTGCAGTTGGGGATGTTTCAGGTAAAACTGATCCATTTCCTCCAAGAGGATTAGTCTCAGGCAGATTATCTTGTTTACCTCTTTTAATACTAAAGCTATAGGGAGCATATGGGTGTTTGATAACCACCTGTCTGCCTACTGAGGGGACTTCAGACGGACAGTCACAGGCATAGAGGAAGAAGACTGGAATGATTGGGCTGGATGTCTATCTGTATCCAGATGGTCTTAGGGTTGCTACACCAGAAGATATAGAGAGGTGGGAATCAGAGAGGGAAATGTATGAGCCGGATGTGCGCCTCTTTGTGGCTTTGTTCTCATACAACCCTGCGGTGATGTCACCAAACCCTGAAACAATGGAGGAGGAACTGCCTTTTGATCAAGGACAGATCATTAAAGTAAAAAAGTTTTTTTTTTAATCTTAATTCACAATCAGTCACAAATGCATCATCTTCCGATCATTTCTGCTTAGCTCATGTTGTGATGGGAAGCCTCAGAGTCAGTGGGATATGTTCTCTTGTAGGTATATGGAGATAAAGATGCTGACGGCTTTTATAGTGGGGAGACTGGTGGTCGCTTTGGTTTTGTGCCAAGCAACATGGTATCTGAGATTCCTGTGGAAGACGGAGAGCTTAAACATCATCTGTTCCAGCAGGGGTATTTACCAGAGGAGACACCTTCTATAGGCAAGTATTCTTTATTTTTATTTGGTAAAACTATCCACGTAATTATTAAAAGTATTAAACTAATATGGATTTATTGATTGATTCATGGATACTTTGTACTATTAATATTAGCACCCAGTGAAACTTCTAGTGTGCCGGATGGAGCGAAGGTCCACAGGATGGTGGCCATTTTTGATTATGACCCTTGGGAAAGTTCTCCAAACATGGATATTGAGGTGATTGCATTTTCTAGTTGTTTGATTCCCTGACATCCATTAATTATTGTAAAAAATGGTCACTTTTATATATCTCCATGTGCTCTGAATATTAATTGTACATACAGTATTTGTGTGTGTGGTCCTGGTAAACCCGTTATGAGGACAAAATGTCCCCACAAAGATGGCAATATCTGAAATCCTTTGCCTCGTGGGGCCATTTTTTGGTCCCCATGTGGAAAACAGCTTATAAATCATACATACATAATGTTTTTTGAAAATGTAAAAATGCAGAACGTTTTCTGTAATGAGTAGGTTTAGTGGTAGGGTTATGGTTAGGGGTAGAATATACAGTTTGTTCAATATAAAAATCATTATGTCTATGGAAAGTCCCCATGTCCCCAAAATGTGTGTGTGTGTGTGTGGTCCTGGTAAACCCTACATTATGAGGACAAAATGTCCCCACAAAGATGGCAATATCTGAAATCCTTGTCCTTATGGGGCCATTTTTTGGTCCCCATGAGAAAAACAACTTATAAATCATACAGAATAATGTTTTGTGAAAATATATAAAAATGCAGTTTTCTGTGATGGGTAGGTTTAGGGTTAGGGAATAGAATATACAGTTTGTACAGTATAAAAATCATTATGTCTATTGAAAGTCCCCATGTCCCCAACGTGTGTGTGTGTGTGTGTGTGTGTGTGTGTGTGTGTGTGTGTGTGTGTGTGTGTGTGTGTGTGTGTGTGTGTGTGATTTATTTAAAAAAAAATATATTTGATAAAATATTTTAATAATAAAATATACAATATTTAATTGTTAAAATATTTTGATAATAAAATTATTTAATTGTTAAAATATTTTGATATTGCAATTATTATTATTAAACTAATAAGCTTAATGTTTTATATTAAAATATTTAAACTAATAATATTCCAATATTATTGCTATTTTTTAATATGAAAATATTATATCAATATAACAAGTCTGGAATATTATTTATTTATTTATTTATCAAATAATAATCAGGACAACATCCTAGCTATTTATTTGTCATTTTTTTTATAAAATACCACATGAATGAATCTTAAAATATCAAATATAATTTTAAATTGGTGTATTTTGGTTGTTTTCTTCTTTAGGATGAGCTTCCCTTTCGTGCAGGAGACATTATATATGTTTTTGGGGAAATGGACAGTGATGGATTTTATTATGTGAGTATTATGACTCCATCTATATGTATTATTTTTTTATATTATTTAAAATATTAATATATGTAATTAAAAAAAAGATCATGAGTTAAAGAATTAATGTTTTATTGATCCAGGGGGATCTACATGGTTATCGAGGTCTTGTGCCATCGAACTTCTTGCAACCGCTGCCTTGGGACTGAATGAAAAGAGCAATCATAAATCAGGAACAGAAGAGTGACCTCAGATTGATTCTAACCCACTTTACTGAATTCAGCTCCAGTATTGTTTTTTGTTTTTCTGTTCCCATATAAAGTGTCTTTTTTCCTGTAATGTACAGTAAATGGCTGTATTGTATGCACCCCCTTAACGCATTCAACCTTTCCTCAGCATATAGCTCAAATAATTTCTGAATTACACAAAGCAGCTAGTGTATTATAGCCTTAAATTACTGATAATGGTAATTTAATAATTATCGTTTTTTACTTTATAAGTAAGCGTATCTTCTTTTCACTACTGATGTCTTTATATGATTTAAGCTGTTTTTGTAATATCATTCATCCACGTTATCTGAAGAACTTCACACATAAATACGCAGTTTCGCTTCATTTTATTTCTTAGTTTCCCATTTCATAGTTGTCTATACAAGTTATTGTGCATACGCTTTCAAAAAACATTGCCGCGTCACAATCAGTCATGAAACACAATCTTTATTAATATTTCACAAATGGGACATTCATATTCAGCATCTTTGCAGCTCCATCGCAGCCAACAGTACACTCATCCATAAAGTAGGAAACACTACACTGTGTAGAGACCTTTAGTAGTGCTGTCTACTTTATGAGTGACTGCACTGTACCTCTGAAGTTCCCGCCTCTTCTCAGTCGTTACATGCTTCCTCTTATCCCCATGTGCTCCAAATGTTCATTTTACAGCTATTTGTTCAATCTGTAAGAAATTAAATCATGTCAAATCATGTTTAAATACGGTTGGATGTTCAGCTGCATCAACTTCATTTGTTCATAGTGAGTCACTGTAAACCATAAAGAAGTTTAAAACAATGACTATATAGGTAAAAATGCAATATTACATGTGTAATGAACTAATCTACAACAGTATATTGTATAATACCTTCAGTTTTGCTGCTTTCTATAACGAAAATATACATGTATTTAATGTGGAATGAATTCAGTGTGAACCTTTGAAATTGACTATTACATTTTGGTATTGCTATTCAAAAGTACTAGTAAAAATAAATGCGTAAAAATAAAAATGAGTGTGCATTTATTGATTTTTTTCATTATTTTTTAATTGTAGCAAATTCATCTAATTCTATTCACAATCACGTCAAGCAGTTTATAATCTTATATCATTTAACCCAAGTTTAAATAGTAATATTCATCCAATATTTTAGATTAAACCGAAGAGCAGCGACTTACCAGTTCTCTGCCAACTTGATCCCGGAAACAACAGAGAAAAGAGAAAGAAGTTGTCGCCTTTTAACACTTTTTAGGCCACATGGTGCAAACCACAGGAAGAGGCCCTGCAGTCGCATGTCTTAAAGATGCACAAATTCGCACGCCTATTGGACTACAGCAAGTTTCGTTCGAAGACAGACTCAAATCAATTCCTTTTAAGGGCATTTTAACCGATAAAAGTCAGATCAGAAATGACAGAATAAAGCCTGGTCTTTAGCATACATAAAAATCACACAAAGAAATAAAGAGGAAGTCTAGCAAACATGTGATCAGATTGCATCAGGCTTCCACATAGTCTGAATTTGTCTCTTTAAACTAAGATACAGTATTCCATCGTGCTTAAATAACAGCTGCGTATGGGAAAGTATCATCAATGGAAGATGTACACATGTTTTGTGTGAGTTATTATAAATAACTTCACAATGGCTTAAATATATGAAGCATAATCTTGCTTGCAGCTCTTTCCTGAGGGGGAGGGGTGGTTGCTATGTTGTGCAAAACCACAATGTTTCATCAGCATATTACATATACTTTGAGACAAATATGAGGGTGTGTTGATGTGTCATATAAATGTCATTTGAGTGTAATTTAACATCATTGCTTGCTAATTTTACATCACTTTACGGTAAGATGCTGATAAAATGAAACGGTTATGACCTTTTGAAATATTGTGCATGTGCACATATGTAATCGAACAGATATGAGACTATCAAGTCATATGTAAATCAAAATGTAATGTCAGACACTCTTCACTTCACTTCAGTGTCATTTTCCTCAGATGCTCGGACTTAAACACTTTTGTCCCAAACTCCCCTGAGCATATACTTTGATAAACAGGAGGCCGCTCTCCCATTTCCCTGAACACGATGTACACGAGATGGACTTGGTTGTCTAGACAACCCAAACCTCAAACTCTCGTTTGACATGCACAGAAGGAAGTGGGGGATGTGCAGACACTTCTCTATGATGTACAATGATAATGGACCTAGTGTTGTAAAAAAGAAATATACAGACATCCCATGAAATTTAACTGGGCGATTCTTCGAATACAGGCAGTTTTTGGACTTTTAGAAAGTAAACCCTCTGAAAACATACTTTTCACATTTTCATTAGTTTATTTAATTTGTTTAAAGGGTTAGTTCACCCAAAAAATGAAAATTCTGTCATGAATTACTCACCCTCATGTTGTTCCACACCCGTAAAATCTTCATTCATTTTCAAAACACAAATGAAGATATTTTTAATGTAATCTGAGAGCTTTCTGCCCCTCCAAAGACAGCTATGCAAGTGACACTTTAACGCTTCAAAAAGGTCATAAAGAGGTTGTGAAACTAATCCATGTGAATTGAGCGGTTTAGTCCACATTTTCTGAAGAGACACGATCGAATTTAGGCTTTTATTCACATATAAACATTCTTCTTTTTTCTTCTTCTTTTGTGGATTTATTGGTGGGTTGCCAGTTTGTGCTGTCAGTTTCTGATCTGATCTTTAAAATATTGCATTACATAAACCTGAGTTGTGTTTGCCCATGATACTGAGCCTTGCATAAGGTGCAATGTATACATTTTAGGAGGATGTATTGACAGAAATGCAATATAATATACATAACTACATTTTCAGTGGTGTATAAAGACCTTACATAATGAACCATTATGTATGAGCCATTTCTCTCTACACTCTAAAAAATGTTTGGTTAAAAACAACCCAAGTTGGGTTGAAAATGGACAAACCCAGCAATTGGGTTGTTTTAACCCAGTGGTTGGGTTAAATGTTTGCCCAGCCTGCTGGGTAGTTTTATTTAACCCAACTACTGATTAAAAATGACTATATGTCTGGCTTAAAATGAATCCAAAATAGCTGAGAAATTAAAAATCAGACACATAATTACTAGAGGCAACAATAATAATCAAAAGGTGTACATTTATTAATAAGCAATTTAATAAATGTTTATTGTTTATTATTCATTATCTTATTAATAAATGCTCATTTATTAAACATATTAATAAATGTTAATTTCCAGCATATTTTGGGTTCATTTTAAACAAGCAATACAGTAAGTTTTATACAACAGTTGAGTTAAATAAAACTACCCAGCAGGGCAAACATTTAACCCAACCACTGGGTTAAAACAACCCAATTGCTGGGTTTGTCCATTTTCAACCCAACTTGGGTTGTTTTTAACCTAGCATTTTTTAGAGTGTACATACTCCGTCGGTCCCCTTACATGTTAAAGGGTTAGTTCACCCAAAAATGAAAATTCTGTCATTAATTATTCACCCTTCGTTCATCGTAAGACCTTTGTTGATCTTCGGAACACAAATTAAGATATTTTTGTTGAAATCCGATGACTCAGTGAGGCCTCCATAGCCAGCAATGACATTTCCTCTCTCAAGATCCATTAATCTACTAAAAACATATGTAAATCAGTTCATGTGAGTACAGTGGTTCAATATTAATATTATAAAGCGACAAGAATATTTTTTGTGCACCAAAAAAAAACAAAATAACGACTTATTTAGTGATGGCCGATTTCAAAACACTGCTTCAGGAAGCTTCAGAGCATAATGAATCAGTGTATCGAATCATGATTCGGATCACGTGTCAAACCGCCAAACTGCTGAAATCACGTGACTTTGGCGCTCCGAACCGCTGATTCGACACGCTGATTCATTTGTGCTCCGATGCTTCCTGAAGCAGTGTTTTGAAATCGGCCATCACTAAATAAGTCGTTTTTTTTTGTTTTTTTTTGCCGCACCAAAAATATTCTCGTCACTTTATAATATTAATATTGAACCACTGTACTCACATGAACTGATTTAAATATGTTTTAGTACCTTTATGGATCTTGAGAGAGGAAATACATTAACACAAATTAAGATATTTTTGTTGAAATCAGATGGCTCAGTGAGTCCGACATTTCCTCTCTCAAGATCCATAAAGGTACTAAAAACATATTTAAATCAGTTCATGTGAGTACAGTGGCTCAATATTAATATTATAAAGCGACGAGAATATTTTTTGTGCGCCAAAAAAACCCAAAATAAGACTTATATAGTGATGGCCGATTTCAAAACACTGCTTCAGGAAGCTTCGGAGCGTTATGAATCAGCGTGTCGAATCAGCGGTTCGGAGCGCCAAAGTCACGTGATTTCAGCAGTTTGTCACACGGGTATGGCTGAGTTTCTGTTTATGTTCGCTGATCAATGTCTAAATTAAATCTGTTCATCATATAAAGTGATCGAGTCTCTTCAGAAAATTTTGACTAAACCCCTTAAATCATATGGATTAGTTTTACGATCTCTTTATGAAATGTTTGAAGCGTCAAAGTGGTCGTCGAGTGGACTTTTTTTTCAGTTTCCTCACACATCAACACATTTCAACTCATTCACATATTGGTCACCTTGGTAAACAAATATACTGCCATACTTTAGAGCACCAAGGTTACTCTCTAAAGTACAGTATATAAATAAAAATAAATGATATCATCTTTTTTTTTTTTTAATGTATAAATATAAAAATGTTTTAACATTATTTCACTTCTTGTTTCTTTGTTAAAATATAATAATGGATCTTTTTACAATGAACTTTTATGATGTTTTATGATTGTACAGCTGTGTCTGGGACAAGGTTAAAACAATAAAATTTACACATAAAAGGTATTTAAACATAGTAAAAAACGTGATGGAGGCAATTTTCTAAGACGGTTAATTTGTTATGTCTGACCTTTACATAACAAAAGGAGAAGAGCTGTAATATGACGATCTGTTAGTAATAAAATTCAATACCTCAGACATGAAAGTGCCGGAAGCTGAAAAAAACAGCCTACTACTCTAAGTAAATTGCTCTATTTCAAATCATTTGCAGCAGTTTGCATATCCTGTGTGTGTGATACACTAGCATCAGACCTTATGAAAGCTGAAGGTTGAATCTAAGGTCAAACCTAGAGGACGTCATTTGCCTCCCTTTTATCAGACACAAATCACCCATTGAGCAATTCACTGTGACGAATGGATCCGTTATCAACTCTACCATGAACTTTATAGAGTTTTAAAACTTGGTTCAATGCTTGTCCTGTAAAAAGTATACTCACTGTTTGAGCAGGAAGGGTTGAGCCTGGACTTGCATCATACACCTATTTCTGTACAATACTGGATTACCTCCTGAAATAAACACCACAGTATAGATAGCGTCTTTAACCTAACTGCATGAGAAGATGGGTATTATCTAGACAGGTTTAGATCAGGGTTAACTCAATTATCTTCTTTACCTTAATATGTAAGATGAGCTAAATGCCTTCTTTGTTCGCCTTTTAGAGACATAAACGTTACAGATTTCCCCACTTTTTAATGATTTCAGACATTTCAAATAGGCTACAATCAATGTATTAATCAAGAAATTGTCATTAAAGTTCATTAAACATTTAAACTGAAAACTTTTACATAACAATTACATTCTTAGGGCTGCAGAAAAGGTCAGGAAAAGGGCCAAATGTTGCATGACCGCAGATATTCTATTTTGTTGATTTGTATTTGATGGCAAAACTATTTAAATATGTCCCGATCAGAGACTGTAACTGCCAAAAACAACCATCTGTTACATTATGATATATCCATGCATCAAAACTTTTAATACACTCTCAGAAAAAAATGGTCACTCAGTAAAAATGTTCTAATATGTACCTCTGAGGAACTAATATGCACTCTTAAGGTACAAAGATGTACCTTTTGAAAGGATACTGCCTCAGTGACAGCTTTTGCACACAGCAGTTAATAAATGTAACCTTTTTATTATGTTTTCAGTCATTTTAATGTTTGCTTACTGCAACAACATAATCTATTAATTAGCGATAACTGATAATAAGTGACAATAAGTGCTTTTTTATGTAGTAGTTGAAAACAAGCAAAGGTTTCTTATGGGTGGAGAACAACTTTAACAGATTAGATACACTGAATTACTCATAATTATCAGGAAACTTTATTATCTTAATACAAATGAGTTTTATGGTCACTAGGTTTTGTGCTGTAAAACTTAAAAAGGAGGGGACACCGAGATTGCGGCGTTATAAAAAGCACCAGCGATGAATCCCATCATAAAATACATTCTGTCCTCTTTAGCTGGATTGATGTGATTTCAGGTGGATTTTTTTCAATCCAAATATTAAGGATGAATGTGCTTTATCTTTCCATACTTACTGTTTTATGCAGGTTTGCTTCAAGTGAAGGTAGGTGGGTTAAATGGTTTGTGCATATGTCATATTATTTATCATCAAATTTATGGAGCTTTGAGTTCATCAATCCATCATTTTGGATTTTATTTTTTATAGGTTTTTAGTGAACATTTGTACTGTATGTGTACAAAGGCCTGTCTATACAGCAGGTCAAATTATCTTTGTCTGAGTTACAAATACACCAGAATTATAGAATATCAAGATTTATGAGAATCTGCCAACTAGATTTGTTGAAGCACATTAGACTGAATAGAATAACTGAATGACTGAACATAGATATTTGTCTGTGTTCATGTAATGTGTTGCATTATTAATTTTTAATACATTTACAATCCATATCAATTTGATTAGAATGACTGAACTTTGTTTTCTTTCAGATTGGTGTTATCAGACCCAAGTCACTTGCAACAAAACGTGTGCGGGTGAGAATTGAACTTTGTTTAATGTCATATATTAAATTATAAGGCAAAAATACAATAGTTTGGTTTCAGTATATATATATTTTTTTATGTATGTTTGATCAAATAAGTGCAGCCTTGGTGACTTCTTTCAAAATGAAAAAATCTAAATTTTTGAACAGTAATGTATGATTTATACTATAGCATTTATTTATACTATGATCTCTTTTTTTCATTCATAGGACCGGATGAATGGGAAACCATTGCCCCAGAATGTGGAAATAGAAAACAGTCACCCATTAATATTGTAACAAAGAATACTTTGACAGACAGTCGTCTGACCCAAGTGCAGTTTACAGGCTATCAAGAGGTGATCAATACTGTCATTATAAACAATGGACACACAGGTAGGCTAAGTATACTTTTTTTAATATAGTGAATAGCCTTTACACATATTATTTCACTTTATAAACACTTTTTTTGTCATTTTGTCATCTTTAGTGCAAGTGAATCTGCAAAATATAGCAAGAATTGACGGGGCCAATTTAGGAGCCACTTACAAAGCTCAGCAGCTTCACCTGCACTGGGGCAAGAATGGAGGACCTGGATCAGAACATACTATAGATGGAGAGAAATACCCTATGGAGGTACTAAGCTTTTGAGACATGTTTTATTCTTAAACCTAGGGCTGTCAGTAATGATTATTTTGGTAATTGAGTGATCGGATGATTATTCAAGTAGCCTAATCTGATTTTTTGTGGCATAGGCCTAATAAAAATAGACCTAATCAAAGACCTAAGCATTTAAAATGACTTAAAATACACATGGTTTTATAGAATAACACTGCTAAAATACATAATGTACATTATATAAACAATCGTCTTGTGTACATTAGGTAATGCCTGCAGAGGGCGCCAACGGCCTTGATCAAACCCTTGTTCAATATTGGTCAAACTATACATTTCATTCAAATGTTCAATTAATCTTTAATATATGCCACTTCTTTACGATTGAAATGCTACAGCCACTCTAATTTCTTGATCAAAAATATGTAGACATCAAAACATGCAAACTCAGAGCGAGGGTTTAAACTTTTATTTTGAAATTTCAGCCTTTGTGAGTACACAAAAGCACTATATGCTATAGTATGCTATAGTATTTTTATGCTTTTTAATAGATTGTACTAGGGCTGGGTGATATGACCAAAATCTTATATCATGATATGAGTAATTTTATATCACTATAACGATATATATTACAATATAGTTATTTTTGCTTTAAATAAGATTTTTATGATATCAAAATTTTCCATATCATTGAAATTTCTTAATTATCATAAATTTCAATATAATTAAAAAGAAATTAATACTAGCCTAAAAAACTCTCAAGCTTACTGAATTCAAATAAACTGATAAAGAAAGAGAAAAGAAAAGAAACTACAATAGAACAAAGACAGACGAAATAGACCTACATGAAAAAACTTCAAGCACTAGAAAATGTATAAAGTAATCAAAGGTAGGATATAAAAAACAATGCATAGTCTTTACTGTGTACATTAAATATACATTTATTCTTATTAAAGTTACAAATGCAAGCAGTGAGAGATTTTCTCTCTTTTTTGTTGTTTGATTAGCATTAATAATGACAGCAGGCAAATTTGGATGCTGTTCCTTTAGACTGACTGCACTCGAGCTTCGTCTTTCTCAACTGTACCTTCACTTAAGACATACATTGCTCTGTTTACTTGCAAATACGTGGTTACTTTGGCACATAGGTATGTGTATTTAACCGTACAAGCCCAATTAGGCATCAAAAAGCACTCAGTTCAGTCCTCACGCGCTCTATGAGCAGCGGCTTCATGTCGCGCATCTTTTAGACGACGCTGAAAAACGGTCTCTTCAGAGAGCGTGTGCATATGCTGAAATGAGTTGTCTATCGCTTCTAATTGCACTCAAACGGTTTAAAACCACTTGTTTTCAAACCGCATTGCTTAAAAACCCATGCAAATTATAAGATTTCGTGACCGCGCAGCATAGCAACCTCACGCGACAGAGACGATCGTCCAAAATCTCTACCAGTTGACAAATTTCTACTTACACCTATTTGTGAATCGATAAGGAACTATAATAAGCATGTATTTTGTATCTTTAACAGCTGCACATTGTACATATAAAAGAAAAGTACAGTTCTGTGGAACAAGCCATCGGTGACCCTTCTGGAGTGGCTGTTCTTGGATTTTTTTATGAGGTAAAACCAGATGCATTGGTCCCACTTTAAATTAAGTGTGTACTAACATTTAAATTAAGCATTTAATACAATGCACTGTACATACAGTACATGTTTTTACATTGTACTTCTATTTAAAAAAAAAAATACCTGCATTTAATTAGCTGTAATTAACTTATGTAAGTTGACACTGTTGACCCTTTCCTTGCCCTCAAACCAACCCACACCACTAAACCAGTCCCTAACATTATCCCATCTCAATAGCAGCAAGTGATTTGCAATAGAACATGAACACAATCAGTATATTGTACCTAATAATTTATTTTATTATGTATGCACATAGTAGTGAAAGATACCTAATATAAGTGTGACTGATGCGGTTATAAATGTTTGTTATTTATAGCTAATAAAACCATATTTTATTGTATCTTCCAGGAATCAGAAAATGCCAATAAAAAATATGAAGGCATCATAAATTCTCTGGAAAATATTACACACCCTGGTAAGATTTTTTTTTATCTAACTTCAAAGTTTAATAAATATGTTGTTTTATCGCTTCTTGATGAAGGTCAGTCAAGGTCACAATAGGTTATCTCTAATATAGGAGGTGCCTGTATAATGTATTACTGTTCACACAGGCTATATTTAGAGATAAGAAGAGGAACTTAATGACAGTTGATGGACATCTTTTTTTAGGCACCAATGTAACACTTGGAGATATATCATTAGACATGCTTATTCCCTCCCATGATAAACTGGAGAAGTACTATCGCTACCAGGGCTCCCTCACCACACCGGCCTGCTCTGAAGCAGTGGTCTGGACAATATTTGAGGAACCGATACCACTCAGCAGAGAACAGGTAGATTAATATATGCAGCCACCTTATTTTGCAACGCGGAAGTAAAGGTTTGTTCACACCATGATGAAAGTACAGCAATTTTAAGGTTTCAGCTTATTAAGTGTCCACATCCTTGTAGAGCTCGTAATCACATCTTATAAGATGGGACTTTTCTGAGAGCTCCTACTTGACCGCTGTACCACCTGACCACTGCAAATTCATTTAGGCTTTGATAGTGGTGCTACAGAAACACATAATTCCCAGTCCAAGGATGTGAACAGCTCCGAATAGAACGTCACATGCTCTCGAGTCTACGGTAATTACAACATGGTGTGAACGCAGCATAAGTTCTGTGAATGTGTGAAACGTCCGATACATTAACCACTACAGGGGCATTTTCTCCGAGGAGGCAAGGGAGGCAGTGTGTCCTCACAAAAATTGGATGAGAAAATAATCCATATCACAAAAATAAAACAACGCAAATATTACAAAATGTGTATAAATCACTCGTTTAGTAACACTGTCCAACAGCGACACCTGCAGGTAAAGTTACAGTGGGAGGCTTGCCTCCCCTGAGCCTATTGGGTTTAAAGGTGCCGTAGAACATTCTTTCACAAGATGTAATATAAGTCTAAGGTGTCCCCTGAATGTGTCTGTGAAGTTTCAGCTCAAAATACCCCATAGATTTTTTTTAATTAATTTTTTTAACTGCCTATTTTGGGGCATCATTAACTATGCGCCGATTCAGCGCGCGGCCCCTTTAAATCTCTTGCTCCCTGCCCCCCCCGAGCTCTCGACTATAAAACAGTGCATAAACAAAGTTCACACAGCTAATATAACCCTCAAATGGATCTTTACAAGATGTTCGTCATGCATGCTGCATGCATGTATCGATTCCTGTGAGTATAGTATTTATTTGGATGTTTACATTTGATTCTGAATGAGTTTGAGGCTGTGCTCCGTGGCTAACGGACTAATGCTACACTGTTGGAGAGATTTAGAAAGAATGAAGTTGTGTTTATGAATTATACAGACTGCAAGTGTTTAAAAATGAAAATAGCGACGGCTCTTGTCTCCGCGAATACAGTAATAAACAATGGTAACTTTAACCACATTTAACAGTACATTAGCAACATGCTAACGAAACATTTAGAAAGACAATTTACAAATATCACTAAAAATATCATGCAATCATAGATCATGTCAGTTATTATTGCTTCATCTGCCATTTTTCGCTATTGTTCTTACTTGCTTACCTAGTCTGATGATTCAGCTGTGCACAGATCCAGACGTTAATACTGGCTGCCCTTGTGTAATGCCTTGAACATGGGCTGGCATATGCAAATATTGGGGGCGTACATATTAATGATCCCGACTGTTACGTATGTCTTTTAAACAAATGAGATTTATATAAGGAGGAGGAAGCAATGGACTGCAACTCAATGTATATCTTTTCCATGTACTGAACTCTTGTTATTCAGCTATGCCAAGGTAAATTCAATTTTTGATTCTATGGCACCTTTAAACAGACCCCCTAAAGCATGTGGTGGGTTTGGTGGGGGGTAACTGAGAATTAATGGGGGAAAGTCACATGAGAGGAGGCAATGCCTCCATTGCGCTTTGATTAGATATGATTGGTTATGATTAGATATGATTGGTTCTTGCGATAATCCCGCCTCTTGTTCCCTTTCGATACTTCACTCGTACTGCGTATGGGGAAAAGTCTCCCTTTTTCCCCGTCACTGAAGCCTTTTTCAATAACGCAGTGCAAGTTGTTGAACCAATGGCGGCGCGGCATAGCTGCGCGACCTATGGCGAGAAAGCGCGCAAACTTTCCCGCCGAAATGGGCGGGGTTAAGTGCTATATAAGCAGGCATTTCGGCATAGGATTTCAGTGTTTTCTCCTTCGCCTTCCTGAGGGCTTCTCCGTGGCTTATTGCCGCTCTAAAAGAGCGTAAACAGCGGTTTTCACCGCTCCATTGAGCTTCCGCGGTCCTCGCCGCTCTAAAAAGAGCCCCCCAATCTCCGTTATCACGGCGGCGGCGTTGATCAAAATGCCGCGCCACTCATGTGGCACGTGCAGAGCCCCTCTGCACGACGACGACAGTCACAGCGAGTGCGTCGCTTGCCTGGGCAAGTCCCACGCTGACGGCGCGATCGCTGGAGCCTCATGCCCGCACTGCGAGAGCATGAGTCTCGGTTCCCTGCGCTCGCGGGTCGCCTTCTTCACTGAAGGCGATCTCGCCGCTCGCGCCCTCCCGTCTCCTTCCTCCCGCGAGCCGGCAAGGAAGAGACAGCGGGGTAGAGCGACCCAGCGCCCGGAGTTTGGCGAGCTCATGCCGGCCCAGCCCCCGCGTGCCTCGCCTTCTCCTCCAAGGGAACATTCTCCCGTCTTGTTCTCCTGACCCGAGCAGCGTCCCTCTGCCAATGCAAGCGACCTCGTCTCGTTTGGAGGATCGGACGACGAGCAGGATGACTCCATGTCCCTCGCTGCCTCCGAAGCAGAAGGTTGGGCTGGTGAGCCGGAAGATCCCGCTCCCCCACCTCCTTTGGAGCCCATTGAGCACGGCCAAGGCATGGATGCCGAATTATTCCGTATCCTGTCCAGAGCCGTGGAAGAGCTGGACCTCGAGTGGGCCCCTCCAGAGGAGCCTTCTCGCAGCCGCCTGGACGAATGGTTCCTCCCAGGCCGCCGCCAAGCGCCTCGCCAGCGCTCAGCTCCCTTCTTCCCTGAGGTCCACGAGGAGCTCACTAAATCGTGGCGCGCTCCGTACTCCGCCCGCCTCCACACGACGCATCGCTCTGCCCTCACCGCCGTCGACGGCGCCGAGGAGAAGGGATATGAGCATCTGCCACCCCTAGATGAAGCGGTGGCTGCTCACCTCTGCCCTCCCGCGGCTGTGGGATGGAAGACGAAGAGGGCCCTTCCTTCCAAGCCCTGCCGGACCACATCCACTCTGGCTGGACGGGCCTACACCTCGGCGGGCCAGGCTGCCTCTGCGCTCCATACTATGGCCATATTCCAGGTCTTCCAGGCCAAACTCCTCCGCTCGCTGGATGAGTCTGGAATAGATGCACCGGCCTTCAAGGACCTCCGCAGCGCCACCAATCTAGCCCTGCGAGCCACGAAGGCTACGGCCCAGGCCATTGGCCGCTCAATGGCCAGCCTGGTAGTGTTGGAGCGCCACCTGTGGCTCAACTTGATGGAGATCAAGGACCTGGACAAGACGGCCTTCCTGGATGCTCCGGTCTCACCCTCCGGTCTCTTTGGGCCAGCAGTGGATGGCTTTACTGAGCGCTTCACCACGGCGCAGAAGTCGTCTCAGGCTATGAGACACTTTCTGCCCAAGCGCTCCAGCTCCGCTTCTGCTTCCAGCCGCCCCAGGACTGCGCCGGCTCAGCAGAACAAGCCAACACCACCCGCCGTCCAGGCAGCGCCACCTAAGGAGCACCGCCAGCGCTTGTGCCCTGCGAAGCGCCCTCCCTTCCCGAGACGCCAGGGACCCCAGCCCAAGATTGTGCTGGACCCGGTGACTCCGAAGACGTCCTGATCTCTCAAAAAGGAAGAGGATGGGGGATTGTCTCGTTGCGACCGGACCACCCCAAAAGCTCCTGCATGCAGTTTCCCCTCCGCCTCCTTTAATTCCGGGGCGTGGGAAACATGCTTCATGCTGTAGCTGGGCCCACACCTGTTGCGCCCACTCAAAACGCCGTTTTCACGGCGAACACTATTTTACTTCATCAAAAAGAGAGCAAATTTCCTCTTCCTCCTCTCTCGGTGTGCGGCCCCCTCTCCGGCGGCCTGCCATCCGATGTCATTCAACCCCTTGTCACTCGGGCCGAGGCTTGGCAAGCCATCCCCGATGTGTCAGAATGGATCCTGGGGATCGTAACTCAGGGCTACTCGCTCCAATTTGCACGACGGCCCCCTCGCTTCGGCGGGGTGCTTCAAACCTTGGTGAACCCGGACGACGCTCACGTCCTCCGTGCCGAGGTTATGACAATGCTAAGAAAGGGAGCTGTGGAAATAGTTCCCCCTGCGGAGCGCGAGTCGGGCTTTTACAGCCGCTACTTCCTGGTCCCCAAGAAGGATGGCGGTCTCAGACCCATCCTAGATCTCAGACTTTTGAATCGCTCCCTCATGAGACGGAAGTTCAAAATGCTGACGCTGAAGCAGATCCTGATGCCCCGAGGACTGGTTCTGTTCGCTGGACCTGAAGGATGCGTATTTTCACATCCAGATAGCCCCCCTTCACAGGCGATTCTTGAGATTCGCATTCGAGGGGGTGGCGTACCAATATACGGTCCTGCCCTTCGGGCTGTCTCTGGCTCCTCGCACTTTCACCAAGTGCATGAACGCGGCGCTTTCCCCTCTGAGACAAATGGGAATCCGGGTTCTAAATTATCTCGACGACTGGCTCATCCTAGCCCGTTCGCGAGCCGAGCTGGAACACCACAGATCTGTGCTCCTCAGCCATCTGCAATGCCTGGGTCTCAGGGTCAACTTAGCCAAGAGCTCGCTGTGCCCCAGCCAACAAATTTCGTTTCTGGGGGCAGTCTTAGACTCAGTCTGTATGACGGCAGTAGTCTCGTCAGAGCGCGCTCTGGCGATTCAGCAGCTCGCGGCCTCGGTCAAGAACAAAGCCTATCTCCCTCTGAAGCTTTTCCAGAGGTTGCTAGGGTTGATGGCTTCCGCCTCCCCGGTGCTACAGCTCGGCCTTCTTCGGATGCGGCCTCTGCAGTGCTGGTTGAAGTTCCGGGTTCCTCCAAACGCCTGGCGGCACGGCCGCCTATGTCTCAAGGTCAATCGGGCCTGTCTTCTAGCCCTGAAACCTTGGTTGAACCGTGCCTGGTTCAGTCTTGGAGTACCCCTGCAGGCGATCTCACGAAGGACGGTGCTCTCAACGGATGCCTCCAACTCGGGTTGGGGCGCTGTGTGCGAGGGCAAACCGGCCTTCGGCTCGTGGAGTCACGAGGAAAGCCGTCTACATATCAACTGTCTAGAGATGCTAGCAGTGATGAAAGCCCTTCAATCTTTTCAGGCTCACTTGACAGGATGCCATGTCTTAGTCCAATCGGACAGCATGACAGTGGTGTCGTACATAAACCATCAGGGAGGTCTCTCGTCCAGCCGCTTGTGCGCTCTGGCGAAACGTCTTCTGATATGGGCTCTGCCAAGACTTCAGTCACTCAGAGCGACTCATATTCCTGGCCAGACCAATCTGGGCGCGGACATGTTGTCACGGAGCAACATCCCCTCAGACGAGTGGATGCTCCACCCCCAGACGGTTCTCATGATTTGGGAGTTCTTCGGGAAAGCGGACATAGATCTCTTCGCCTCAGAAGACAACTCTCACTGCCCAACATTTTTCTCGAAGAAGGTCGATGCTCTGGCCCACGCATGGCCCAGCACGCTCCTTTATGCTTTTCCTCCGATCGCACTGATCCCTCAGGTCATCAGGCGCATCAGAGAAGACCAACACAGAGTCCTTCTGGTGGCCCCGCTCTGGAGGAGCCAAGTCTGGTCCTCGGAGCTGTTGAAGCTCTCCACGAGAGCCCCCTGGCCGATTCCCCTGAGACGGGATCTCCTCTCTCAGGCAAACAGAACGATCTGGCACCCACAGCCAAAGCTCTGGGCTATACACCTCTGGTCCCTCGATGGGAGCCGACTAACCTCCCGGGGACCTTCTAAATACCATTTCTCAGGCGAGAGCCCCGTCCACGAGACGCCTCTACGCTCAAAAATGGTCGGTCTTTGTTGATTGGTGTTCCTCACGCAACATAGACCCTGTGGAGAGTGACATATCCTTCATACTGTCTTTCCTCCAAGAGCGTTTGGATATGGGGCGCGCCCCTTCAATGCTTAAAGTTTACGTGGCAGCCATCGCAGCGCTCCTATTGCCGGCCAATCAGTGGGGCGAAACGGCCTTGTAGTCCGTTTCTTAAGGGGTTCTAGGCGATTAAATCCACCTTGTCCCCTTACTGTGCCCACTTGGGACCTTTCTCTGGTCCTCAGGGCCCTAAAGGGCAAACCCTTTGAGCCGCTGCATTCAGCTGACCTCAGGTCCCTGATGCTAAAAACCGCTCTGCTACTTGCGCTAGCATCGGTCAAGCGTGTTGGCGATTTGCAGGCCCTCTCTGTGAGCCCTGCATGCATCGAATTCGGACCTAATGATTCTAAGGTCATTCTGAAACCCAGGCATGGCTACGTTCCCAAAGTGCTCTCAACTCCGTTTAGAGCTCAGTTCATCTCACTTTCCGCTCTTCCTTCCTCTACGGATGAACGAGAGCTGGAATTACTCTGCCCTGTCAGGACATTGAGGACCTATGTGGAGCGATCTCAGCCTTTCAGGCAGTCGGATCAGCTCCTTGTTTGTTTTGGTGGCCGCACCTAGGGGTCTCCGGTCTCAAAACAACGTCTCTCACGTTGGATAGTCGACGCCATTAATCTGTGTTACTCCTCCCTGGGTGCTGAATGCCCCATAGGAGTCAGAGCTCATTCCACTAGGGGAATGGCTTCCTCATGGGCTTGGTCCAACGGAGTTTCCATAAAAGACATCTGTGAGGCAGCCGGCTGGTCTTCGCCGTCCACTTTTGTCAGGTTCTACCATCTTGATGTCCCAACCTTACAAGCTCGGGTTCTTTCAGTGTGATTGGCGGCCCCTCATGAGTTCCGCCTCACGCCGTTACAGGATTCATTTCCTTGTAGTGTAACAAGGGATACGGCGGCTTTGCCTTCTTGCTTGTTTCCCTGGTCCCCTCCCAGCGTCCGAAACAAGTTTTGTCGTTCCCTGCCGTGGCACGGCGCGGTTGAATTCGTTCCCCATACGCAGTACGAGTGAAGTATCGAAAGGGAACGTACTCGGTTACTAACATAACCTCGGTTCCCTGAGATACGGAACGAGTACTGCGTTACTTGCCGTGCCACGAGGCTGCGGCTCAGAGTCGTCGCTTCAGTCGATTGACACTGAAATCCTATGGCGAAACGCCTGCTTATATAGCACTTAAAGTTTGCGCGCTTTCTCGCCATAGGTCGCGCAGCTATGCCGCGCCGCCATTGGTTCAACAACTTGTCTATGAGTGAACCAATGACGGTGCAGTTACACTGCGTTATTGAAAAAGGCTTCAGTGACGGGGAAAAAGGGAGACTTTTCCCCATACGCAGTACTCGTTCCGTATCTCAGGGAACCGAGGTTACGTTAGTAACCGAGTACGTTTTCGTGTGTGGCCCGAATGAAGAATATGATAGCGTTAATGAGAAGACTAATTAAAAAGTAAACAGCTCATCCACTTAGATATCACTGTTTTATGTCATGACAAAATCAAACTTAAAATGCCCTGAAAACATGATGACTTGGGGGGGGGGTTTAGTGAGCAATCAGCTTGGTGAAGTTAAAGGTAGCCTACAATTTTGTGTCTGTGACAGTGTTTTCTGAGCTTGATGACTGATGAAAATAAGTTGACTATTAACTCTTATGCGGTGTTCAGGTCATTTTGACCCAGAGAACATTTTCTTTTTCCCGAAAATACTAGTTAATGTTTTTTTTTTTTTTTTTTTTTTTTTTTTTACCTTGTCACACTTGTGGTGTTCCTGGTCAAAAATGACTGGCTTACAAAAAAGTGTTTTTTTGTGGATAATTTTGTCAATTTTACAAAAAATATGAAAAAAAAAATTGCATTGTTTATCACACTAGTGTGCTGTAAATAATGTTTAAGCAGAAAATGTGTTTTGAAATGTTTTTATCTTGGTTTTTATTTATTACAAAAAGACATAAAGTCACACTTGTGGTGTTCCCGGTCAAAAATGACCGGCTTTCCAAAATATCTTATAAATCACTTGTTACGCTATTATCACCAAATATTGGATTAAATCTTTTTGTCAACTTGTTTTCTTTAAATTAGGACAGGTTTTGTATTTATTTTTGAAACTGATTGATTGTAGGCCTCATTGATCTGAGCTTATATTGGTCAAAAATGACCACCCATTGAAAATGAATGAGGGAGTCGAAAATCAGAGAAACAATTAGTGTTCAGGAGCGTGTTCATCAGGTTCAAGTTTACATATATACATGTGGGCGAGCAAAAATAAAGGCCTCAGACCTCTGCGTGTGTGGATAAATGCATACTCGTGTATCCGCGCACATACACACACGTTCATGTATACAAACAAACCATTTTGAGTATTACAGGCTTTCTTTTTCACAGAGATGAACTTTATCCTCAAATCAGTGAGGCTCAGATCAATGAGGCCTACGATTAATCAGTTTCAAAAATGAATACAAAACCTGTCCTAATGTAAAGAAAACAAGTTGACAAAAAGATTGAATCCAATATTTAGTAATAAAATAGTGTAACAAGTTCTTTTTCTGCAGGCTGGTTATTTTTGACCGGGAACACCACAAGTGTGATTTTGTGCCATTTTGTAATAAATAAAAACAAAATAAACCATTTCAAAACAAATTTCCTGTTTAAACATTAAAGCACACTAGTGTGATAAACAGTGGAAAAACATTTTCATATTTTGTGTAAAATTAACAAAATTATCCACAAAAAACACTTTTTCACTCAAAAACTGAGGTACATAAGCTCAGATAAATAAGGCCTACGATCGGTCCGTTCCAAAAATAAACACAAAACCTGTCCTAATTAAAGGAAAACAAGCTGACAAAAAGATTCAATCCAATATCCAGTGTGGGTACCAGTGTGTTAACAATTACGACAATACATTACAATAATATGGTACTATAAATATAAAATACCAGTTGTCAATATCAAGCAGCATAACAAGTAACTATAGAATCGAATGACACCGGAAACCAGATACATTCAATTTACAAATGCCCGCTTCTGCTCTCATGTTACTCATGTTAAAAAATTGGTGGTTATTAAACAAGTGAAACTTTATCACAGAATGACAGAATACCATATAGTCATCTTATCTTTGTCTTTCAGCTTTCTGCATTTTCAAACTTGACTTTTCATGATGGGACTGCCATGGTAAACACGTACCGACCCGTTCAGCTGCGGTACGGACGTGAGGTGTTTTATTCTAGGAGTTATGCTTTCTGTGTTAGCACTGCCTTATTGATCAGCTCTGTTTTCACATCAATCTATGTTCTCATGGTGTGATTTATGCTTAAGTTTTTGGGGTATTGCTCGAAGCAGGTTATTTATCATTTCTTAATAATTCAAGACCAATCAAACTTTATTGTTCTTCAGCCTGTGGCTTCAACAGCATAACATAAAATGAACCTGAAGCACATCCTACGTCACAGGCCTTCTCAAATGTATCTAATGAAATGTATTTATACAAAAGTCATCATTTAATTGATATTGTTGTAAAAACTGTTGTAAAAGTACAATATTTAGCTGTGTCTGTTATAAGAATTTATAAATATATTTTGTCCTATTTTGAATCCCATTCGTTACTGTATTCTTGTTTTTCTGTATTGGTAGGCCCAATTGTTCAGTCCAAATTTTAAAACAATAAGAAATAAACTGATGAACAAACAATTATTCATTGATAATTGTTTATTTCAATGTATAATGAATAACTAAGCCTGTGAAAATTTTATAGCCTGAACACTTTCTACATACTGTAGATTTTATTGCACCTGTTATAGTTGTATGGGATAAAAAGGAATTGTTTTCATTGGCCAGATTCTCTGAAGACAGATTATTCATTGACATGCCAAGTTGGGTGATTTGATATTGGTATTGAATATCTGGCAACCGAAAAGAGAGAGGAGAGGGAGAGAAGGAAGTGGGAACTTTAGGAATTTTCCCATTTAAAAGAAAATGTAATTTAAGATGTAGACTATCAAAAAGACTGGGAAAAATGAAAAAGCATTGTAATAAGTTCTATGCATAATTCTAAGCATAGAAGTATCAAATAAAATAAGTCATATAATATACACAAATCAGATAAATGGAGCGGGAATCGGGTAAAAAAAACAACAACAAAAAAACAATGCTAAACGTGTACTGTGAGGTCCTGGGTGGAAAATCCAGCAGTTGTTTGAGTGCAGGTTTTAAAACAACTTTGGGCCGGAAAGCTTTGCTGGACCTGGCAACCCCCTGATCATCACTGCACAAAAGTGTAACTGCACAGTCAGCTGTCCAGCACTTGATCTTCCTCAGAGTAACTTGTAACATGGATCGCTGGAAAGGCAGGGTTGCTCTTGTCACTGGTGCTTCAGTGGGAATCGGAGCTGCCATCACGAAGTCTCTTGTGCAGCATGGCATGAAGGTGGTCGGATGTGCCAGAAATCTACAGCAAATAGAGGTAATCTACTGTTAACGAGCAAACAGCCGTACGGTTCACTGCTTACGAGAAGTAAATGAAGGTCTACTAACAAGTTGAAGAATCGTGTGTTTTTTGTCTTGCAGAATTTGGCAGCAGAATGTGTCAGTAGTGGATTCAGCGGCACTCTGTTCCCATATAAATGTCATCTGTCTGTAGAGGATGAAGTGTTATCCATGTTCTCCTGGATCAAAGTTCAACATCAGGGCATTGACGTTTGCATTAATAATGCTGGTTTGGCTCTTCCAGAGCCTCTGTTGAGTGGCAAAACCAGTGGCTGGAAGAACATGATGGATGTAAGTAAATGAATAGCGACTTAAAGCCAGTCAGTGATTCATTTCAGACCGAGTCAATTATTCATTTATGTCATCACGTGCTCTCTGAAATCACGGCGTGCATATTACGTTGCTGTTTTTTTGTTACATTTATTATTAAAAGGAATAGTTCACGTCTAGTTTGTTGTATGCGCCAGTTTATAAAAACGATTTACTTATACAATTAAATTTACAATTATAATTTTCTATGTTTGAATACAATGCTATTAAAAGCAGCTGTTTTCTCTGTTGAAAAATCACATATAGCCAATTTGTTGTCTTTTTTTTTTTTTTTGCTTTATCAATCAAAACCTTTTCATAAAATAATAAAAATGTTTTTTTTTTTTCAGGTGAATGTCATTAGCCTGTCAGTGTGCATCCGTGAGGCTTATCAGTCAATGAAGGAAAGAAATATTGATGATGGCCATATCATTAATATTAACAGGTACAAGAATGTTTTATTAGACATTTTTGCCTGTATTCTAATTCAAACCTGTGCTGAGGCAAAAACATTCAATATCCTTAAATATCTTGGTGTTTTAGTATTTGTGGACACCGGGTCGTTAACAATGCTGATGTACACTTCTACGCTGCCAGCAAATATGCCGTGACTGCTCTCACTGAAGGTCTCCGACAAGAGTTACGCGAGGCCAAAACCCACATACGTGCCACAGTAAGAGCTGCTTTAGATCAACACTATATTTATGTAATATGATTATTGCATGTCCAAAGACTTGTTGGCACTAAGATTGCTCTTTTTTTAACAGTGTATATCTCCTGGTTTTGTGGAGACAGAATTTGCCTACCGGTTCTTTAGTCAAAACCCAGAAAAGGCTGAGGCTTTCTACAAAAGTATAAAGGTATAGACAAATCCTGATTCTTGTTTATGCAATATGTTGTACATTATTGTTTACACCTTTAAATATTTAAATGTTATTCATAGTGTCTGCAAGCAGATGACATAGCGAACGCAGTGGTGTATGTCCTCAGTGCTCCTCCTCATGTTCAAGTAAGCATCATCCATCACTGTAGAAAATGTACTCGGTTACGAACATAACATCGGTTTCCTGAGATACGAGATTGAATACTGCAGATGGGGAAAAACTCCTTTTTCTCAGATTCGCTGAAGCCTTTTTCAATAACGCAGTGTAACTTCACAGCCATTGGTTCGAGCAGTGTAACTTTTTGAAACAATGATGGCACGGCGGAGCCGTGCGAGCCTATGGCGATGCAGCGTGCTGGAGCCCGCCAAACTGGGTGGGGCATCTGTCTATATAAGCGGGCGTTTCGCCATAGGAAAACAGGTCAATCTGAAGTGACGACACTGAGTCGTGCAGCTCTATGGCATGGCAATAAACGCAGTATTCCTTCCCGTATCTCAGGGAACCAAGGTTACGTTCGTAACCAAGTACTTTCCTTTTCAATACTTCCACTCATACTGCAGATGTGGAATGAATACAATCATGCCATGCTATGGGAGGGAACGACTGAACCTATTTTAGGCGCCAAAGGGGCATAGGGGATAAGTAGGGAGGCAAAGCCATCGCACCCTCATAGTTACACATGCTTAAAAAAGGAGCTCGCTCCCATATAACAACAGCACGATTGACAGGCTACGTAGAAGCCGTCAAGTAACGCCAGGATGTCCAGGTTATAAAACCTACTCTACTTCTACTCCTATGGGGCAATCCAGGCCCATAGAAGAGTAACAAAGAGCGATAGCAAGCCCCTTGGTGAGGCCACCAAAGCACACAAAGAGCTGTTCTGACTGCCGCAAGGGCATGGAACGCTCAATGTATGTCCTCAATGCCCTAACAGGGCAGAGTAAACCCAACTCACGCTCGTCCCCCGAGGGAGGTAGCACTGTGAGTGAGATAACCTGTGCTCTGAACGGAGTCAAGAGCAGTTTAGGTATGTAGCCATGCCTGGGTTTCAGGACAACCTTTGAGTCATTAAGCCCAAATTCGAGACGTGCAGGGCTCATGGAGATGGCCTGCAAATCGCCTACATGCTTTAACCAATGCTAGAGCCAGTAGCAGATCAGTCTTAAGCCAGAGGGGCCGAAGGTCAGCTGACCGTAGCGGTTCAAAGGGAGGATGCTTGAGCGCTCTGAGGACCGTGGAGAGGTCCCAGGTGGGGATGGTGAGAGGACGAGGGGGATTCAATCTCCTAGAACCTCTCAAGAAACGAACAATAGGCCGTTTTTCCCCACCGACTGGCCAGCAATAGGGGCATTTTTGCTGCTATGGCTGCCACGTACACTTCTACCCCTTTTCCACCAAGGCAGTTTGAGTGCTGGTTCTGAGCCAGAGCCTAGTTTCAAATCAGTTCTTTGTCTTTCGACACACAAAGCACCAGCTCTGAACCAGGAAAAGTGGTTCGTAAGTAGCACCAAAACATTGCTGGGCTAGAAGTAAGAACCGCGTCAGGGGCTGGGGGCGGGGTTACCGTGACCAACAAGAAACTTGAGACCGCCATTTTTGAAATAGCAGCTAATCGAGCTAATAGCAGCTCGATTGTAATCTCCGTCTATATACAAATTACGGCGAGCCGTGTTTGGATGCCGATGTAGGTTCACAAAGCCATGAGCATCAACAGTAGTGAAACATCTGCGATTGTTGATAGAAGGCTTGTTCGAGATGCATTGGAGCAGCGCGGACAGATTCGGCGGGTGCCGCGGGTCCACGGGAGCGTTTGCAGAGCATACGACTCCTTGTGCTTTTGGATCGTTCTCGCGGAGCTTTAATGTCATGCGCCGATCGCTTTGTGAGAAGCCGATGCATCTCGAACAAGCTTGGTATGTTTGTGTTTGGTGCTGCCACGCTACTTTGCTGTGAAATATGAGATGTATACAGTGACATAAGACCTGGCTCTGTGCTGCTTTCTAGCCTGTGGAAAGGCAAACCGGTTCTTAGAAGGCTCGTCAGTTGAACCAACTCCGAACTGGCACTAGCACTAGCTCTGAACTAGCACCCGGTTCGTGCTGGTGGAAAGGGGGTATTTGAGTGTGGAGGGAGTGAGGCCCTTGTCCGAACGCTCCTGGAGAAATGATAATGCTGACGATATGTCACAAAAAATCAGGTCTTCGTTCCGGGCTGTACAACAGGCGGAGAAGACCGAACCTTTCAGGGCATAGAAGCGTCTCGTATAAGGCATTCAGTTGTCTTGCTAACAGCGAAGAGATGACTGTTGTCGCTGATTTCCTATAGCGAAATACCCGCTTATATAGCCAGATGCCCCGCCCAGTTTGGTGGGCTCTGGCACACTGCATCACCATAGGCTCACACCGTCATTGGTTCAAAAAGTTACACTGCTCGAACCAATGGCCATGCAGCTACACTGCGTTATTGAAAAAGGATTCAGTGAATCGGAGAAAAAGATTTCCCCCATCCGCAGTATGAGTGGAAGTATAGAAAAGGAACTATTTTGCTGTAAATTATCACTGAGATTGTTCATACAAATATACAATGAGCTTGAGCTGCAGTGGGAATTTTCTGCAGTGTATTTTCTAGGAAGATTTCATGTAATTGTTTTTGCCTTCCTCATCTCTAGATTGGTGACATTGTGATGAGACCTGTGGAACAGTTGACTTAACCTGAGGAGATAAACAGGATCAGGCATCGCTGACATCTTAATCATCCTAAAGGCTCATATATACTTTCAAATATTATGTGGAAAACCACATGAATGTCTCTATAAACTGTTTCTGCACCCCAGATCTTTTCAAATACAAATAACAAGAACACAGAACACTGATCTGTCTAATCATAAAGTTTACATTTTTTAATTATTTATCAAATCTGTTATTAAAAAAAAGAAAGTTTTGAAAAAAAAAAAGAAATTATTCAAAGTACGCTTTTGTGCTCAAGTAATGAGTTATCAATCTTGCAAAATGCAGAATGTGTAATTTTTTGCTTTACATTGATTATATTGATGAACATTCACAAATGAACAAATGTTTTGAAAATTGTTAAGGAAATCTGATGCTTTTTATACATTTCTGTTCAGTTCTACCAGAAAGACTCGGGGAGGTAAGATAACGTGACAACCATATTTATTAACAATCAGCATGCAAAATGTTGTAAGAAAGTTCTTTGGTGTAGGCCCCGTCCGTAGCTCAGATCCTAAAGGGTTGCGGACTCTGCATTTCCTGCCTGAAGATGAAGGCAGGGGAGTAGCCGACCCCCCTGGGAGGTATGGACAGGGACCATCCTGGTGGTGGTGGGGAGGATGGAGGTGAAGGTTTGCGTCAGCATCTGCGGACTCAAACGTGTCAGCAATCTTATATACTCCAAGTGCAAGATAATGATTGGTTAGCTCCAAACTAATTGGTGACGTAACATTGAGTCTTCCTGGCAGAACTTGTGCTAGAGCTTTCATTTCTGTGCCTGTAGTTCTGAGCTGCTATATATTTTTTAAGTGATGCACTAATAAAAAAAGAGAGAGGGATTTATGTCATGCTTTTCTTCAAGTGTTTGTGATGAAACTATCAAATAGCTTTTTTTTTTTTCTTTGAAAAGAAAAGTGTCAACTGTTAAACAAAGAACTGAAAACATTTATAAAAATCAGCACATTTTATTGCCTCACAAACATGGTTTTAAGTATGTTAGAGGCCCAAAAGAACTGAATTTGCAACTGATTTTATAAAAATGAAATGTTACATGTAGTGTGCATATTTTTTGTTGTTTTTCAGTGAAACCCACCAATAATCATGTTATCAGTGCCTACAATTACCTAAATATTACCCTTAAATATTTTAGTGTATTAAAACTAAATATACAGTCAGCATTCAAGTTTTCAGACAACATGCTGCAATAGCCTATTTATTTCTCTATACTGTATTGAATATTGATATTTATGTTAGGTTTAAAGGTGAATTTTGAATGGCACTCCAAGAACTTGATGCTTCCAAATGGAAATGACTAACTGAACACAGACACAAAATGAGGCCTTCTCAAATGTATCTAAGGAAAATTATTTATACAAAAGTCATAATTGAACTGATATTGTTGTAAAATATTGTTGTGTGTATATATATATATATATATATATATATATATATATATATATGAATTATTATTATTTTATTATATTATATCCTATTTTGAATCCTATTTGTTACTGTATTCTTGTTTTTCTGTATTGGTAGTCCCAATTGTTCAGTCCAAATTGTAAAACAGATGAACAAACAATTATTCATTGATAATTGTTTATTTCAATGTATAATGAATAACTAAGCCTGTGAAAATTTTATAGCCTGAACACTTTCTACCTACTGTAGATTTTATTGCACCTGTTATAGTTGTATGGGATAAAAAGGAATTGTTTTCATTGGCCAGATTCTCTGAAGACAGATTATTCATTGACATGCCAAGTTGGGTGATTTGATATTGGTATCGAATATCTGGCAACCGAAAAGAGAGAGGAGAGGGAGAGAAGGAAGTGGGAACTTTAGGAATTTTCCATTTAAAAGAAAATGTAATTTAAGATGTAGACTATCAAAAAGACTGGGAAAAATGAAAAAGCATTGTAATAAATCCCATGCTTAGAACATAAGATCTATGCATAGTTCTAAGCATAGAAGTATCAAATAAAATAAATCATTTAGCTAATATACACAAATCAGATAAATGGAGGGGGAAACAGGGGTAAAAAAACAAACAAAACAAAAACAATTCTAAACGTGGAAAATCCAGCAGTTGTCGGAGTGCAGGTTTTAAAACAACTTTGGGCCGGAAAGCTTTGCTGGACCTGGCAACCCCCTGATCATCACTGCACAAAAGTGTAACTGCACAGTCAGCTGTCCAGCACTTGATCTTCCTCAGAGTAACTTGTAACATGGATCGCTGGAAAGGCAGGGTTGCTCTTGTCACTGGTGCTTCAGTGGGAATCGGAGCTGCAATCGTCAAGTCTCTTGTGCAGCATGGCATGAAGGTGGTCGGATGTGCCAGAAATCTACAGCAAATAGAGGTAATCTACTGTTAACGAGCAAACAGCAGTGCGGTTCACTGCTTACGAGAAGTAAATGAAGGCCTACTAACAAGTTGAAGAATCGCGTGTTTTTTGTCTTGCAGAATTTGGCAGCAGAATGTGTCAGTAGTGGATTCAGCGGCACTCTGTTCCCATATAAATGTGATCTGTCTGTAGAAGACGAAGTGTTATCCATGTTCTCCTGGATCAAAGTTCAACATCAGGGCATTGACGTGTGCATTAATAATGCTGGTTTGGCTCTTCCAGAGCCTCTATTGAGTGGTAAAACCAGTGGCTGGAAGAACATGATGGATGTAAGTAAATAAATGAATAGCGACTTAATGCCAGTCAGTGATTCATTTCCGCGAATCGGTTCTTTCAGTGAACCGATTCGACCAATTCAGTGATTCGTTTACGTCATCACGTGCTCTCTGACATCACGGCGTGCATATTATTATTAATTTTTTTTTTGTTTTGTTTTGTTTTGTTACATTTATTATTAAAGGGATAGTTCACCCAAAAATTTAAATTTTACTTTAAAATTAAATTATAATTTACTCACCTTTATGTTTTTCCAAACTCGTATGTGTTTCTTCCTTTCACAAAGGAAGATATTTCGAAGAATGTTGGTAACCAAACAGTTGACGATAGCCATTGACTTCCATAGTAGGAAAAAAAATACTATGGTTATCAACATTCTTCACAATATCTTCCTTTGCGTTCAACAGAAGAAAGAAATTCATGAGTTTGGAACAACTTGAGGGGGAGTAATTTTCATTTCTGGATGAACTATCCCTTTAAGGGTTTTTATTATAAATTCATGTCCATGTCCAGTTTGTTGTATGCGCCAGTTTATAAAAGTGAACCACAATATAATTTGCATTTTTTTTTTTTTTTTTACAATTATAATTTGAATGCAATGTTTAAATGCTATTAAAACCAACTGTTTTCTTTATGTATTGTTATTAAACTGTTGAAAAACACATATATAACCTATTTGTTGTGCTATTTACAAATTACAAAGAACCATGTTTACCTCAAAATGTCTTAATCGTTGGATTTAAAGGAATCTCGGTTTACTGAGTCAAGTGAGTTGTTAAACTTCTCAGACTATAAACCATTTCATGAAATTTTTTTTTCTTTTTTTTTTACTTTTTTCCAGGTGAATGTCATTGGCCTGTCAGTGTGCGTCCGTGAGGCTTACCAGTCAATGAAGGAAAGAAATATTGATGATGGCCACATAATTAATATTAACAGGTACAAGAATGTTTTATTAGACATTTTCGCATGTATTCAAATTCAAACCTGTGCTGAGACAGAAAAACATCCTTAAATATCTTGGTGTTTTAGCATGTGTGGACACCGGGTCGTTAACAACACCGATATACACTTCTACACCGCCAGCAAATATGCCGTGACTGCTCTCACTGAAGGTCTGCGGCAAGAGTTACGCGAGGCCAAAACCCACATACGTGCCACAGTAAGAGCAGGATGAACAAGAATTGTTTTGGATGAACACTTTATTTAGGTAAAATGATTGTGTGTCTGTTCTAAGACTTTAAGATTGCTCTTTCTTTAACAGTGTATATCTCCGGGTTTAGTGGAGACAGAATTTGCGTACCGGCTCTTTAGTCAAAATCAAGAAAAGGCTGCAGCTACGTACAAAAGTATAAAGGTATAGACAAGCCCTGATTCCGGTTTATACAATATGTTGTACATTATTGTTTACACTTCTAATATCTAAATGTTATTCACAGTGTCTGCAAGCAGATGACATAGCGAACGCAGTGGTGTATGTCCTCAGTGCTCCTCCTCATGTTCAAGTAAGCATCATCCATCACTGGAGAAAACTGTTGTGCTGTAAATTATTGCTGAGATTGTTTATAACAAATATACAGTCCGCTTGAGCTGCAGTGGGAATTTTCTGCAGTGTATTTTCTAGGAAGATTTCATGTAATTGTTTTTTCCTTCCTTATCTCTAGATTGGTGATGTTCAGATGAGGCCTGTGGAACAGTTGACTTAACCTGAGGAGATAAACAGGACCAGGCATGAGGAGATATGGAGATAAATAGGATCGCTGACATCTTAATCATCTAAAATCTCATATATGGGCTGTTCTACAGAATTGGTTCAAAGTCAGAATTGAAAACGTCTTGAAACAAATTGTCCTTTTTCACAATTATTTTTTTCATTCTTTTGTATGCAAATTGTATAATATCCAAGGTACACATTTCTAGTAATTGTGCAGTTAAAATATTTCAAGTGTAATTTATGAGATTAGTTGTATTTTGAATCCAATCTTTCTTTGTAAAAGGCGTAATGTTTATCGTAAGGATTCATTAATTTGAACATGTATTGAACCAAACATAATTCAATATACTTTGTGTTTCCATGTTTCGGTCATGACTACACATTTTTGGTAGCGACCACATCTTATAGAATTTTAACTCTCATACTAAAACATACTAAAATACTAATGATTTGCATAACTGTACCAAGGTTTTGCTTATTTTTCCCCAAATAAATGATTATGTTCCCTTTTGTCACTACCAAAACAATGAAGACATGTTTTGGTAGTGACAATTTTAGAAACTTTTGAGTCCAGCTCACAGATGCTAATTGGTACATGGTTACCTAACATAGTTCTAAACAGTTCTACACACACAAAAACTGAATTTTATGGAATAATACCCAAAAAAGTGTGCTTAATTGCAGAAAAAAGGTGTTTGGTAGTGATGTTCCTTAAAGTTACACACAGATTTTCAGACTTTGAACATATTTAACTCAAAATGATGGGATCTACTATGAAAGAGAGGCAATGAGAGGGAGGGACACAGGAATATTTCCTGATCAAAAATGTAGAAGTGTGGTTAAATCAGTTTCAGCCAATGGACTAAAACTTTCACTGTTTTCGGTAGTGACATGAAAATGCGGGACACATTTTTTACATAAAGTTTCATGATTTTAAAATAAAATATAAAATTTATTTTTTTTACCTTCACTTTTTTTATAAAAAAAATCTAAAATATATTTTTAAGAAAAACAATATTTTCACAAGTTGAAATTTAGGGGTTAGGGTTCGGGACAGCCACCTCCCAATTGAAAGTACCCAATAAATGATTATTTTATATATACAGTACAGTCCAAAAGTTTGGAACCACTAAGATTTTTAATGTTTTTAAAAGAAGTTTTGTCTGCTCACCAAGGCTACATTTATTTAATTAAAGATACAGTAAAAAACAGTAATATTGTGAAATATTATTACAATTTAAAATAACTGTTTTCTATTTGAATATATTTCACAAAGTAATTTATTCCTGTGATGGCAAAGCTGAATTTTCAGCATCATTACTCCAGTCTTCAGTGTCACATGATCCTTCAGAAATCATTCTAATATGCTGATCTGTTGCTCAAGACACATTTAATGTTTACAATTGTACAAAATATTTGTGTACAATATTTTTTTCAGGATTATTTGATGAATAGAAAGTTCAAAAGAGCAGTGTTTATCTGAAATCTAATCTTTTGTAACATTATAAATGTCTTTACTGCCACTTTTGATTGATTTAATGCATCCTTGCTGAATAAAAGTATTCATTTCTTTAATTTCTTTTCAAAAAAATAAAAATAAAATTCTTACTGACCCCAAACTTTTGAACGGTAGTGTATAATGCTACAGAAGCTTTGTATTTCAGATAAATGCTGTTCTTTTGAACTTTCTATTCATCAAGGAATCCTGAAAAAAAAAGTACACAACTGTTTTCAACATTGAAAATAATCATAAATGTTTCTTGAGCAGCAAATCAGCATATTAGAATGATTTCTGAAGGATCATGTGACACTGAAGACTGGAGTAACGATGCTGAAAATTCAGCTTTGCATCACAGGAATAAATTACTTTGTCAAATATATTTAAATAGTACACAGTTATTTTAAATTGTAATAATATTTCACAATATTACTGTTTTTTACTGTATTTTTAATTAAATAAATGTAGCCTTGGTGAGCAGACGAAACTTCTTTTAAAAACTAGTTAAAATTTTTAAAATTAAAAATCTTAGTGGTTCCAAACTTTTGGACTGTACTGTATACAGCTTGCTGATATTTTAAATTGCCATATATTTTATTGTGGCATTCAATAGATAATAGAAGGATCTTAGTAAACATCTAAAATCTGAATACTTAAATGCTTTTTAAATGTGTTTTTTGGTTGTGGGACAGCAGTTTGCACCAATTCTGTAGAATAGTTTCAAATATTAAATAGGGGAAACCACAATAATGTCTCTATAAACTGTTTCTGCACTCCAGATCTTTTGAAATGCAAATAACAAGAATACAAAACACTGATATGTCTGATCATAAAGTTTACATTTTTTAATAATTATCAAATCTGAAAAAAAGCTTTTGTGCTCAGGTATTGAGTTATCAGTCTTGCAAAATGCAGAATGAGTGTATTTTTTGCTTTACATTGATTATAGTGATGAATATTCACAAATGAACAAATGTTTTGAAGATTGTTGAGGAAATCTGATGCTTTTTATACATTTCTTTTTCAGTTCTGTGCCTGCAGTTCTGAGCTGCTATCTATTTTTAAGTGATGCACTAATAAAAGAAGAGAGATTTATGTTATGCTTTTCTTCAAGTGTTTGTGATGAACCTATCAACTTGCTTTTTTTCTTTGAAAAGAAAAGTATCAACTTGAAAAGAGAACTGACAACATTTATAAAGTCAAGAAGGGCAAAAATTAACACATTTATTACCTCACTAACTGAGGACTTTAAGTACCCTATGTTACAGGCCCAAAAGCAACTGCTTTTATAAAAATGAAATGTTATGTAGTAGGCCTAAAAATATAAATCTAAACATTTTAGTGCATGAAAACTGAATATACAGTCAGAATTCGAGTTTTCAGACAACAAGATGCAATAGCCTATTTATACTGTATTGAATATTGATATTTACGTTACATTTAAGGAAGAATTTTGAATGGCACTGCAGGAATGTGACAGAAGTGACTCACTGAACACAGGCACAATATGGGACGCAGAATTTGCAGAAGCAATTACACACGTTTACTGAACTGAATTTAACTGCCTCACTGGAAAATGGGGAAGACGCAATAACAATCTACTACTATTATAAAAAAAAAAGTGCGAGTAACCTATATGAATTCGGATTATTTACTGGCCACCACAAAAATCTCGGAGGAACTGAGGAGTGATCTGGTGTGGCACAGTAGAAGAATCGTGCATTGCTATTGGCTAGATTCTCAATGAGTATATTCATTGACCACAGGGAATGCATATGGAGTAAAGATCACTGCAGACTGTCAGCAGCTCTTCTGTAACAGTTTTGTGATTATGGATCGCTGGAAAGGCAGGGTTGCTCTTGTCACTGGTGCTTCAGTGGGAATCGGAGCTGCAATCGCCAAGTGTCTTGTGCAGCATGGCATGAAGGTGGTCGGGTGTGCCAGAAATGTGAAGCAAATTGAGGTAATTTGCATTATGCATTTGTAGCAGAGGATTAAAGGTTTGCGTATGATGAAGTACACGAATGAATAATGCATGGCTTGAAACACGAGCAGTGAGAATGTGTGTGGTGGGTCACCATTGATTCATTATTGATAACCTTTCTGCTTACTTTTTAAAGTTTACAGCGCCCTGGCCAGTTAAGGGAGAAAAAAGCAGCGTGAACATTATTCAAAATTTACACAATAAAAAGTCATACAGGTTTAAAAGAACATGATTCGGATTCGTCATTAAGCCAACAATTAAAATGCTTTATAAAATTTCATATGGTTTTATCATGCTACAGTGAACAATGTGTTTATAAGGACGAAGTTCTAAAACTTAGTTTAATAATTAACCTCATGATTTTTTATGCTTGGTCCGTTATTGCTTGCTGTTCCTCTGCCAATGGTTTTGAGCTTTGACCCTTACACATAAAGGTTCTTTATTGGCATCTATGGTTCCATCAAGAACCTTTAACATCCATGGAATCTTTCCATTCCACAAAAGGTTCTTTATAGTGAAAAAAAAGGTTCTTTAGATTTTTAGAATGTTCTTCACACTAAGAAAAAAAAGGTTCTTTTTAGAACTGTTCACTGAAAGGTTCTGTTAGGGAACCAAACATGATTCTTCTATGGCATTGCTGTGAAAACCCCTGTTTTCCTTTCACAGAATTTGGCAGCAGAATGTGTCAGTAGTGGATTCAGCGGCACTCTGTTCCCGTATAAATGTGATCTGTCTGTAGAGGACGAAGTGTTATCCATGTTCTCCTGGATCAAAGTTCAACATCAGGGCATTGACGTGTGCATTAATAATGCTGGTTTGGCTCTTCCAGAGCCTCTGTTGAGTGGCAAAACCAGTGGCTGGAGGACTATGATGGATGTAAGTAACTCAGCATAAACATAAACAAATAAGCAGGTAGGGCGAGTGGGGTATAGCCATTTTTACTAATGTAGTCCTCAAGATAAGGGAAAATGAGGCAGAAGTATGATGAAAGTATCTAAAGCAATTTCAGGATGCTGCCTATCACTTTAAATTATCAGAATACATCTATGACAAAGGGTTCTAAAAATATGACTTCTTATAAAAAAGTGTTCCTATGGCTCAGTTTACCCCAGGTTAGATCCGAGTCAGTGGGTAAGTTGCAAACTGGCCATCAAATCTGAATCAAACCCATGTGAAACTGCAAAGATAATTTACCTCTTTTAAAAACTATTTTAATAATATTTCTGTGTACAAATAATCATATTTTTTAAATAAATGATTGGTGGTTCCATAATATATGGTCACATGACAATAAAAGTGTACAGTTGCCAAGTGGCTCATCTTACCCCACTCTCCCCCTATTCCTGCCAACATGAAGAATGTGTGATGTTAGTCATCTCAAAATGTTCAAATTTTTCAGGTGAATGTCTTTGGCCTGTCAGTGTGCACCCGTGAGGCTTACCAGTCCATGAAAGAAAGAAATATTGATGATGGCCATATCATTAATATTAATGGGTACTATAATGTCTTATTGGAAATTTTCGCACATTTTTTCTGCATTTATATTCCTATACCAGTGCCAGGCACCAGAGCATCCACTATCTTTAAATATCTTCCTATGTTTTAGTATGTGTGGACATCGCGTCCTCCACAATGCCGATCTACACTTCTATACCGCCAGCAAATATGCCGTGACTGCTCTCACTGAAGGTCTGTGACAAGAGTTACGCGAGGCCAAAACCCACATACGTGCCACAGTAAGAGCAGGATGAACTTTATTTATGAAAATGATTATTGTGTGTCCAATGTTCAAGGATGTGTTGGCACTAATATTGCTCTTTCTTTAACAGTCTATAAGTCCTGGTTTAGTGGAGACGGAGTTAACCTACCGGCTTTTTAGTCAAAACCCAGAAAAGGCTGCAGCTACCTATAAAAGTATGAAGGTATAGACAAACCCTGATTCTTATCTGATTCTTGAGCATTTCGTAGGTCACTGTTTCCCTTTATAATATTTAAAAATCATATTTACAGTGCCTGCAAGCAGATGACATAGCGAACGCAGTGGTGTATGTCCTCAGTGCTCCTCCTCATGTTCAAGTAAGCATCATCCATCATTGGAGAAAACTATTGTACTGCAGCATTAGCATTAAAGGGGGGGTGTAATGCTATTTCATGTATTCTGACTTATTTACACTGTTAAAGAGTTGGATTCTCATGCTAAACATGGCCAAAGTTTCAAAACATGAGTTGGAGTATTTCTTTGCCAAAAATACTCTTCTAAATCCTCATAAATTTCACGGCCTATTTTTTGAGTATGGGCCTGTGTGATGTCAAGAAGGTTGGAATTCCTTGTACGGGCACTTCTCCTGGAAGAGCGTGCACGCACACGTCGACCAGAGCAAAAGACAAAGAGCACGCCCATCAACGTGCGTTCAGCTTTACGGAAGTCGTTGGCAGCGCTGCACAGGTCACAGGACTTGGAAATCAACAATTTCACCAAAGAAGTGTGTTTCTGGTTGTGAGGGAAAGATAACATTGCTTCCCAAAGAACCCAGCGTTAAGTGGAGCTGAGAGTTTTGTGCTCAAGCATTACATTGATGCGCTCTTGATATCTGTTATAAATAGAAAGATGAAGTTATAAATACAAACCTGATTCCAAAAAAGTTGTGACACTGTACAAATTGAGAATAAAAAAGGAATGCAATAATTTACAAATCTCATAAACTTATATTTTATTCACAATAGAATATAGAAAAGTGAGATATTTTGAAATGCCATGCCAAATATTGGCTCATTTTGGATTTCATGAGAGCTACACATTCCAAAAAAGTTGGGACAGGTAGCAATAAGAGGCCGGAAAAGTTAAATGTACATATAAGGAACAGCTGGAGGACCAATTTGCAACTTATTAGGTCAATTGGCAACATGATTGGGTATAAAAAGAGCCTCTCAGAGTGGCAGTGTCTCTCAGAAGTCAATATGGGCAGAGGATCACCAATTCCCCCAATGCTGTGGTGAAAATTAGTGGAGCAATATCAGAAAGGAGTTTCTCAGAGAAAAATTGCAAAGAGTTTGAAGTTATCATCATCTACAGTGCATAATATCATCCAGAGATTCAGAGAATCTGGAACAATGTCTGTGCTTAAGGGTCAAGGCTGGAAAACCATACTGGATGCCCGTGATCTTCGGGCCCTTAGACGGCACTGCATCACATACAGGAATGCTACTGTAATGGAAATCACAACATGGGCTCAGGAATACTTCCAGAAAACACTGTCGGTGAACACAATCCACCGTGCCATTCACCGTTACCGGCTAAAACTCTATAGGTCAAAAAAGAAGCCATATCTAAACATGATCCAGAAGCGCAGGCATTTTCTCTGGGCCAAGGCTCATTTAAAATGGACTGTGGCAAAGTGGAAAACTGTTCTGTGGTCAGACGCTCAGTTCAGAAGCCTGCATCTCTGATGGTATGGGGTTGCATGAGTGCGTGTGGCATGAGCAGCTTACACATCTGGAAAGGCACCATCAGTGCTGAAAGGTATATCCAAGTTCTAGAACAACATATGCTCCCATCCAGACGTCACCTCTTTCAGGGAAGACCTTGCATTTTCCAACATGACAATGCCAGATCACATACTGCATCAATTACAACATCATGGCTGCGTAGAAGAAGGATCCGGGTACTGAAATGGCCAGCCTGCAGTCCAGATCTTTCACCCATAGAAAACATTTGGTGCATCATAAAGAGGAAGATGCGACAAAGAAGACCTAAGACAGTTGAGCAACTAGAAGCCTGTATTAGACAAGAATGGGACAACATTCCTATTCCTAAACTTGAGCAACTTGTCTCCTCAGTCCCCAGACGTTTGCAGACTGTTATAAAAAGAAGAGGGGATGCCACACAGTGGTAAACATGACCTTGTCCCAACTTTTTTGAGATGTGTTGATGCCATGAAATTTAAAATCAACTTATTTTTTCCTTAAAATGATACATTTTCTCAGTTTAAACATTTGATATGTCATCTATGTTGTATTCTGAATAAAATATTGAAATTTGAAACTTCCACATCATTGCATTCTGTTTTTATTCACTATTTGTACAGTGTTCCAACTTAATTGAAATCGGGTTTGTAGAAAGATGGAGTGGTCACAGCAGTAATGATCCCAGTCATGAGTCGGAACCGCAGGTGGTGAGTAAAATTACTTCAAATGTCTGTTTTGTTGGCAATAGGTGCCTAATTGCATATAATGTAAACAACACGAACGTAGGTAATTCATAAATTCATTATTCATCATTCACTATACGCTATATTCATTATAGTGATTCAAAAGTTATCCATGGATAATGCGATGGTGTATTGTGTGTGTTTAAAAACAGTTGTTTAGCTGACCATTGATAGCTTGCAGACGATCTCTACACAAAATCTGCGCGTGCTCATCACTCTTTAGCTCTGCTCACACGGCACGTCTCTAGGTGCTCGGCTGTTTTCTGAAATACTCGGTACAGCGTATGCATCATTTATAAATATGATAAAACTAAAGACTTTTTGGAGATATGAAGGATGCACTACTACTCTATAGGTACTCAAGACTAACATGAGATTGGCAGAAACTGTGTGTGATACGCCCCCCCTTAATGTTTGCTGTCTTTCAGCAATATGAGTTAACAATTTGTTAAGTTGTACTATATCCACATTATGTTTAAGGAAGAAACTTGATGATTTAATAATTTAAGAGTTTTTTCTTTGCTTTTTGTAGATTGGTGACATTCAGATGAGACCAGTAGAGCAGTTGACATAAACTGAGCAGATAAACATGATCAAGTGCCAGTATCAAGGATCAGCATTCACAGATGATCAAAGATCACAGACATGTCCAATATAATCGAATACTATGATGTAAATTATTGTCAGGTCACTACATTTTTTAAATGCATTTTGTAAAAACACAAAACACTTTTCTGTCTCATGATGTTTGTTTTTATTGTAACTGAAATGATTTGAGAAAATATGATAGCTTTAATGAGTACATTAATGTGATAAATACTTTAGGTGCTTTTCTAATAGCTCTTTCTGTTTTTTATTTTTTATTTTTTTGTAATAAACTGAACTGCAAGCATATAATATCAAGGATATAATAAAGTCTATTTATTATTATTTTTACCCCACAAACGTGGTTTTATCTTATGTATTGGAACCTATGCGTTCCCAAGTTTTTATTTTAAAGAGTTCTTATTGTCCAGAAGGGAAACGAAAGCAAAGGTCAAATACTAATCACTGGACAGGACGCTTTTAGGGTCATTTCAAACAAAAGCGTCAGTTGTGGTTTTGGACACAGATGTGTTGTTTGCTGCAAAATGAATTTTTCTGTCGTACTTCATGAATATTTTCTTCTGGGTGTCACATTTCTGAAATGAAAACTGGGGACATTTCCGATGTGAGTGGTCAAAATACCACCAAAATCTCATTTGTTATTATCTATTAATTAAAAAACGGGGACAGTGCATTTTTGATTTTTTTTTTTTTTTATTGTTGTGGGTTTGACATTTTACATTAATAAATATTAGGATTTAATTTTATTATTAGGATTTTTGGTCTGGTTTTAATACAGTTCACCAAAATAACTAGCCAGTAGGCCTAACTACAAAAAAACTATTACACTATTTTGAAAAAATCACATTACAAAATATAATGTGAGATAAATAACACAAATAATATTTGCAACATTTATTATTGAATTGAATATTTTAATTTTCACAAGCTGTTTATACTGTACGAAATTACAACTTTTGTCCAATAACATTTTAATTTTCTGTTAACAGCTTTACTGAAATGAAAGGAGCTTTGTTGTAGTATTCTTAAGTAAAGTTCATAAAATGAAGGCTATATTATTATTTCCCACTGGAATTTGTAAAATGTTCTGTATACCTTCTCTACACTGTAAAAAATGACCGTGATTTTAACAGTAAAAGACTGTAAAAATGCTGCGGTGAAAAACTGTTAATTGGTTTACAGAAAGTTTCCGTACTATATACGGTGAATAACTGTAATAGATCTAACGGTACATTTAATGTAATTTTACGGTAAAATACTGTTAAATTCACAGTTTTTGAAAGTGAAAAATAACAATTCATTGTAAAATTTACAGTGAAAATTGGCATTCCCACAATTCCCTGCGTGACACTTCACATTTGATATATTTTCGTTGAAATAACTCTGTTTCTTCTTAGTTTTTCTCATTTTTTTCTAATCAGTTATGTACATTAGGGTTTTATGTTACATCTAATGTTGTTAAATTAATGTTTATTGCATTTTTAAAATTTCATGCATGTTACCATGATGGTGTTTAGTGTGTGTGTGTGTGTGTGTGAATGACACTGTGTGCTCCTTCTATATATTAGTATTGTCCTCCTCAGCTTGTGGAAAAGCTGCTTGTGATGAACTTTGATTCATCATGTGACTCTTATCACCACTGGGTTTGGTGACTGTCAGTGTATTATAAAGATACAAAACAGATATTAGTACTTCATTAGGTTGGTAAATTAACATTATATCAGTTAATGAAATATGTTATTTTACCGTAAATTTTACTGGGATTTTTTTACAGTGTACTGAAATCCAATGTTAAATATACATATTTAAAATGTAAAATTCACATGTAACTCTGTAAGTATGTTTACGGTTTGATGTAATTTTTACAGTATTGTTCTGGTAACCACAGCTGCCGGTATTTTTCCGTAGAAACAACGGGATTTTTTTTACAGTGTAGGTAAAATGTAAAATTTTGTACATTTTAAGGTTAAATGCATGAATCTGGTTACATTATTACAATAAAATAATAATATAATAATGTTTTAATCCTATATAATTATTCATATGACAATAATATCCATATATATATATATATATATATATATATATATATATATATATATATATATATATCTCAAATGCACTCTAATTTTTTTTTTTTTTTTTTTTGGCTACTTTACACAATGTAGCCTATAGGGAAATTAAAATACTAGTTTGTAGCCAATTTCTAAGATCCTTGAGCTTTTACAAACAGACTGTATATATGAAACCATGGCGGCGCACAGGGTCATTAATGGGAAACACTGAATGAATGTTTAGCTGACACATATTGTTTTATGTACTTATTAATTTAAATACATTATGGCTGATAAGGTATAACTATTTTGTTTAAATAACTGGTGCTTAATACATTTTGGTTAGGGAGAATTTTTCCTTCGTAGTTTTTTTGTAAGAAGGTGTAATGTGAGATAGTCGTTTGTTATGTGGTATATCTTTTTGTTTTGTATGGTTTGAAGTTTAAATAAATGTATTGAGAAAAAAAAAAAAAAAAAAAAAAAAAGTTTAGCTGACACATGTGCTAAAGTTGTCATATCAGGTGTTATATCATAACAAAAACCCTTCAACCGGACCGAGAGAGAGTCTCGAGGCCTGCCGCTGCTCTGAGTGAGTGACAGGAGGCGTGGCTCTGTACAACTGCGGTGTGTGTGAACTCACTGCCGGTGTATATGGATACTGTAGAAAAGCGCTATTGAACATATTTTAATAGAGAGATATGTTTAGAAAAATATATATTTTAACAGCACTATTAAGAAAGCTGTATGCTGGCCAGACTTTTTTGCAATGTATTTGCGGATTATTTTGAACGATATAAAACGGGGACATTTCCGGGGACAACTCCAGTCGGGGACGGAGCACCAAAAACCGGGACTGTCCCCGGAAAACGGGGACGTCTGGTCACCCTAAGACAGCAGCAGCAGCACATTTGAACAGTGTGTTGCTCACTTTGACTTATGGATATTGATTTGCTTTTATTACTTTTTTATTTTGTTGTGGCAATTGCTAAAGAATAAGACAAAAGTGTTGCTATTGCAGATATCGTGGGGTCGTTTGTATAAGCCTATGCAAAATAATAGTAGAATCGGAAGTTTATTGCTATTGGCTAGATTCTCAGGGAGTGTTCGTTTATATAAGAGATTGCAGTGAGGCTCTGCAGACTGGCAGCAGCTCTTGTGAGAGTTTTGTGAACTTGTAACATGGATCGCTGGAAAGGCAGGGTTGCTCTTGTCACTGGTGCTTCAGTGGGAATCGGAGCTGCCATCGCAAAGTCTCTTGTGCAGCATGGCATGAAGGTGGTCGGGTGTGCCAGAAATGTGGAGCAAATTGAGGTAATTATATACAGCTATCTGAGGATTTAAAGTTTGCATGTGGTGCTGATTGCTGATGGCATCGTGTGGAAATCTAAAGTTATAGGCTATACTGTTAAAGTAACGCCTCGCACGACACAGGAGCTGGCAAAAAAAAAAAGTTTGAGATATTCTGCAAATACCTTGATAATTTATATGAATGGAATTTCTGTCAGCATTTAGGCTACTCACTTTCATCATAGTTTGTTTTCTTAGAACACAAAATTGGGGACATTTTTGAAGTTGTGTCTCTTTTCAAGACTAAAAGTCACTATGAAATCAAACTAGGCAGTTTTTTTTTGTTTTTTTTTTTTATGGAATATTGCAGTATTTTAAACTGATGTGCCCTTGTATTCTTTAATCAAATACTTCCCCTCCCACTTGCAACAAAATCTCTTCTCCATCAACCAATGTTGGGGGTAACGACGAAATTACAAGTAACTTGAGTTAAGTAATCAGATTACTTTTTCAAGTAACTAGTAAAGTAACACATTCAATTTACAACAAAATATCTACGTTACTTTTTCAAATAAGTAACGCAAGTTACTTCTTCACATTTATCGACTGACTGCTCTCCTGTCTCCATGAGAAATAAAGTGCAGAGGTGTTGTGTTTGCTTTGTAAACATGACGGTTATTGTAGCTCTAGACTGAATGTGAATATGCATTTACTCATCTCACTTGCACGAAAACATTCAGTATTCCTGCTGACCTTCAATGATCTAATTCAACCATACTAAGCAAAAATGACTTTAGATTAGATTAAGAAATAAGAGTGTTAAACTTCCGTCTCCTGTATCCTATTCTTCTTTAATCCAGAATGGCAGCAGAGCTGAAAGGTACAGGTGTAAATATGCATTTCTTTCAGCCTGAGGGTTATTTATTTCACTTTTGGTGTGAAAGGGCCCTAACATTTGCCGAAAATAAAACTTTGTTGTTTAAAAACAAACAAGCAAGCCCAGCCCAGGTGAGAAAAAGTAATGCAAAAGTAATGTAACGCATTGCTTTTCATAAAAACGCAATGGGAGTAATGCGATATTGTAATGCATAACTTTTAAAAGTGACTTTCCCCAAAACTGCTGATGATCACATGAGATCACAGCAATAACCATCCAATCAATTCCCAGTGGACAAAATTTAAGTCCTGCCCTACATTTTTTTTCTTGTTGAAGAAGTAATTTCACTCAGATGTAGGCTACGTCACACAATAGGGAAGAAAAGACGATCGCAATTTTTGTTTCATGCTGAAAAAATGCTGTCTCAGACCTCATTTGCAAGTGATTCGGATAAATATGTCTGCTAAAAGAAATAAATGTGAATACCTGAAAACTGTGAACAAAGGTTATTCAATAAGAACAATGCAGTGTCAAAATAGTATGATACAACAGCATTAATAATAGTTTTGAGCTTTAAAACTTTCATGAAATATGAATCTCAAAGAACTTTTTCCTTTCACAGAATTTGGCAGCAGAATGTGTCAGTAGTGGATTCAGCGGCACTCTGTTGCCGTATAAATGTGATCTGTCTGTAGAAGACGAAGTGTTATCCATGTTCTCCTGGATCAAAGTTCAACATCAGGGCATTGACGTGTGCATTAATAATGCTGGTTTGGCTCTTACAGAGCCTCTGTTGAGTGGTAAAACCAGTGGCTGGAAGACTATGATGGATGTAAGTAACTCAATAAGCAAATATTCCTGATGCCAATATGAAGAATGTGTAATGTTAGTCCTCTCAAAATGTTCAATTTTTCCAGGTGAATGTCATTGGCCTGTCAGTGTGCACCCGTGAGGCTTACCAGTCCATGAAAGAAAGAAAAGTTGATGATGGCCACATAATTAATATTAACAGGTACAGTAGAATTTGATCACACCTTTTGTATGCATAATCAGGAGGCACCAAAGTATTCAGTATCTTAAAATGTGTGTTTTAGTATTTGTGGGCATCGGGTCATCAACAACGCCGATGCACACTTCTACACCGCCAGCAAATATGCCGTGACTGCTCTCACTGAAGGTCTGCGACAAGAGTTACGCGAGGCCAAAACCCACATACGTGCCACAGTAAGAGCTGCTTTAGATCAACACTATATTTATGTAATATGATCATTGCATGTCCAAAGACATGTCCAAAGACACTAAGATTGCTCTTTCTTTAACAGTGTATATCTCCTGGTTTAGTAGAGACAGAATTTGCCTACCGGTTCTTTAGTCAAAACCCAGAAAAGGCTGAGGCTACGTACAAAAGTATAAAGGTATAGACAAGTTCTCATGCTTTCTACACATATTGTAGGTCATCATTTACACATTTAAATATTTAAATGTCATATTTACAGTGCCTGCAAGCAGCTGACATAACCGACGCAGTGGTGTATGTCCTCAGTGCTCCTTCTCATGTTCAAGTAAGAATCATCCATATTGTGCAGTTAATGTTTGCTGTCAGTTTTCTGATTATACGATGAATGGGATCTTTTTGTTGATGGAATGATCCTCATGTGACAAAGCTGAGAAGAATTAAATCTTTGTTCTTTATGCTGATACAGATCAGCAGTGGGAAATTTCCTAGATAAAATCTTTTTTTATATATATATATAATAGTGTTTTCTTTCTCTTTGTGTAGATTGGTGACATTGAGATAATGCCCGTTGAGCAGACGATGTGACAGATAAGCAGGATCGAATGTCTCTGATACCTTGTGACAATGATCAAGCACAGAACACTGTTCTGCTTCACCTTGAAATACAATTTTGTATAATTATTGATTTACTATTTTATTTACTAATAATAGTACAGTTACTGTTATTGCAAATGTTACTAGAAAGACTAAAATCAGGATTTTTAGAATCAAATCCTCTTGGTTCTGTTTAATTAAATATTAAATATTAAAAAAAAACATTTATAAGGCTTGCAAAATGCAGAATCAGTGTCATTTATTTTGCTTGGCATATTGATGAGTGGTTATGCTTCTTCACAAACTGTATTTTAGCTGTGAATTTACAGCTCAACATTGCAGGGTCATATTGCATCATTGGCTTGAATCAGACAGTAACACAAAACCATAAACCCTTGTAACCTGATACATTAATACATGACATCAGAATACATTTTTGGAAATAAAACTCTTGTGGAATCAGTAATATTTAGTTAGCTTTACATAGTGAAAAATGTTTACAAGTGAACAAATTATGTAAGAATTAATGATAAAAAAATCTTCAAAACATTTGCATTCACTTCTGAGTATATAAGTGCATCTATAAGTGTGGTATTTTATGATACATATATGGAGATTTTTTTTTATGATTATTTTGGAGATGACATCAGACATTTTATGGGTAAAGAAAATCATGCGAGTTTGAACAACATGATCATCTCTCAACATATTTTTGAATGGACAGTGCTATTACATCCATGACTAGACTAAGTGTGTGTGTGAAGAAACTACCAGGTAGGTCTTTACTCTTTCTGGTTTTTCTGCTTTTCTCTGAAAGCGTGACAGCTGTTGAATACTGAAAAGTACTGAAAGTACTGCCAGCGTTTATCACGCCAAGAACTGAAAACAAAACCTTAATAAATTATTTAACTTGACGTATATGGTTGAGAATACTGAAAGAGTCTGTCACCTTGTTTCCTCCAAAAACAGTAGTGCTGTATAGTATAGTAATGAAAGGTTTTAAATATAAATGCTGCTTTCCAGTGTCATTATGATGAACATGATAATCATTAAACTGATATTTGCTCTTGCATCAGTTTTAAGGCTCTGTTGCAGCTCTCCTCCTCATGCATGATTGGCATCTCAAGGAAAATTACCTAGCAACCAGAAATGTTCAGTCCAGACAAGTATATGTGTGTTAAGGCTTTGCATGAAGTGCTCATTGTTTTGCCATTAAAGTATTAAAACGGTAAAGCGCATTACAATTTTCTTGCTTTAAACCAAAAATGATTTATTTAGTTATTAAGCCATTAGTTATTACCCCTTCACCTTCATTCCAGTTCCTCTGCTGTCTTTAGATGACCCGTCTCATCTCCGCATGTGGACAGAACGTGCAGTTACTCAGCGAAAGCCTCTTGTTCTCATGGGAACACTGTCCCGCCCTCTTAACCCCATTTCCATGACCGTAACAGCACGAAACGCTGTGGAATCAGTGGTGAATTGCCTTTTATGCTTTGTAAGTGATACTATTGTATATTACTTCATAATGCCTACACCCTCTGAATGCTGGATTATTTTTCCATGTCTGGGAACCAGGGAGCTGGTATGAAACTTCACATTGTTTGAGCTCGTTCTGAAACTGCTGAGTACAGCAGGGTCACGGAGGAGGAAGTTGGTGTGATGCAAAATGGGGTGATGTTCTGCTCAGGCCATATTATGAATAAATTTGGGTGGTTCCTCATTTGAATAATGGAAATCCCACAAAAAACGTGTTGCGCGTATATTATCGCATTGATTTAAATCGATTAATCGCATCCAACATACACAGACACGTGCATACACACAGACATATATATATATATATATATATATATATATATATATATATATATATATATATATATATATATATATATATATATATGTGTATATGTATATATGTATATGTGTATATGTATATATATATATACAGACACATATATTAGGTAAACACAGACTTATATGTTATATGCGATTAATTGCAATCGATTTGACAGCACTATATATTATATACATACATACATATATATTAGTGCTGTCAGATTAATATGTAAAGCATTAATTTAAATCGATTAATCGCATCTAACATAAAAGTCTTTACATAATATATGTAATATATGTGTCTATATACATATTATATTTATATATTATATACTTGTCTGTGTGCGTGCATGTCTGTGTATGTTGGATGCAATTAATCGTGATTAATCAATTTAAATGCTATATATATATATATATATATATATATATAAAATATGCGCAACACGTTCTTTGTGGGATTTCCACTATTCATATGAGGGATCACCCATATTTTTTCATATTATGGCCTGAGCAAAACATCACTGTATGTATGTATATAATTTTATATATACACCTTGACTAACTTTTGTGGTTATTGAAACATTTAAAATCCCTTTTGAAGCATATATACTTTCAAGAGCCCAAACCTTAATAGTTCAAGTCTTAATTAGGAAGTCATACCTCCCCAAACCCTAAAAATTCACACCCTGATTGAACATAAATGTCCAAGCCTCTACATTAAATAATTCTTCATATGCATTATTGTAACACTGTGGCTTAAATCACATACATACTTCAGACTGCGATTCTGCAAAGGCTTCACTTTCCAACAAGAGCATGTGAGGGTCAGCTGATGGGAGATTTGAGTCCAGTGTTACAATACTCATTTAAAGTCGAAAGCTGGGTGAGGCACCTAAACCAGATTATCCTTTGAGAAGAATGTGACCCTTTCTGCTTAAGTCCACTGGCAAATGGCCAAAATGAAGGGCCAAAGTCTGTGCTAGAACAAAAACCATCATAAATGCACTATACAGGAGGGCAAATACTGTAAATAATCAGGTCATCTGGAAGTACACTTAACACTGTTTATTAAAAACAAAACCCATACTGTGTAGCAGAGGATTGTTTTCTTAAACGACGATATATGAGAACCACCAGTGCTCTTGTTTACTTTATTCAGGAATCATGTCGAGAAACACATGCTTTACAAAATTGATCCGATCTGTCAGTCTACCATCAAAAACAGAGTAGGTAAAAACATGCTGCTTATTAAAACAGATTTGCTGCATATCGTATGGCAGCCTAGAAGATAAGATGTGGAGCTTATTGAATATCACTCTCTCTTAATTTTTCCACGCTTTTCTCGGTTTCCTCGCTCCCTGCTTCTCTTCATTTTCGTGTTCCTAGGTCTGCGGGTTGCCATGGGCGGAGTGTAAGTCTGTACAAGGGGAAACATTGATGCCGTATTTATCTCAGGATCCTTCAGCTGAAACGCAGTGTCCTCTTCGATCAGGGCCGGGTGGGGTGTTGTGTCTGTAACGTCAGGCAAAACGGCTTCATAGCAGATTTTAACTACACGTCTATGTTTGTTCCTTCTTCCCTTGGTGTCCTTCAAACTTTGTTGTCCGTTTTTCATTGATGATGTGAAGCTTTCCGTTGGGTTTTCAAGTCCCAGTCTCTCTAGCATGTCAGTTGGCCCGACGGTCGCAGAACTTGTGGACATTTGAGGATCCTGAGAGCTGATTTCATGAGGGGGTTCCTCTGTAGAGGAAGCACTGATTTTCCTTGTTCTTTTTCTTCCTTCTCTCTGCCTCGAACTTGGCCTTCCGGTTCTAACAATGGGTGTTTTTTGTGTAGTGTCTACAAGTCCCTTTTCTTCCGTGTACTGTGTTCTTACAGCATCAATGGGACTCCCGGTTGTTGACGTTGCGAGGCTAACGTCTTCGGTCGGACTTGTTGAGAGCGTTTCTTTCTTGAAATGATCTTCTGTGGAAGGATTGTTTTTTCTTAGCTTTTTCTTCCTGCCTCTTTGTCTGAGCTTAGCTCTGGTCTTATCACGGACAGCTAGAGTAACCTGAGCTGTAGGTGAGGAAGAGGCTAACTCTGTGTCGTTTGCTTGTCTGTGCTCTACAATCTCTGGTTCTTTATCAGTTTTTGTTGAAGTGGGAATGCTAACATCTCGATTATCATTCATTGTCCTCTGAGGATCATCTCTCATCATCTTATTAGAAAGCGGGCCATTTCCTACAGAGTCTAGCTCGGTGTTCATGAAATTGTTTTCTTTACTGCCAAACCGATTTGTTTTCGCTGATTCCTCCACAAAGTTGTTCTTACCCATGACCTCCTCTGTTGGACCGGTCGACGGCGCGCCGGACGTTCCTTCATCGACCTTTAACACGGCGTCAAGCTTTTTATTCTTCTTCCTGCCTTTACCCTTCCCTCTTTTCTTCTTGTTCTCCTTTTTCTTTTTGCCAGAGTTTTTCTTCCTCTTCCTCTCTGCTGTCTGAGTTTCTCCTTTACCTGCGTCTGTCGATGAGCTTTGTGAGGTGGAGACCGTGGCGAGGACTTTAATGAAATCCTCCGCAGCTGTCACCACATTTGTAAGCGAGGGCTCCTCAGGGGCGGCGGTCTTTGATTCGGAGAATGTCGACTGTGTTGTACTTTCAGTCTCGTTCTGCTTTTCTTTGTCTGACTGTTTCTCCTTTGGAGGAGCGATAGTTAATACGTCAATGACATCAATCCCCCCGAAATCATAAGGGATTGATTCTTTAATCACTGCAATGGGAACTCTGTCATACTTTTTACACCTTAATGATGGAGAAAAGAGCAAGAGTTGCATTAATTTGGCTACTACACCGGAGCTTAAAGAAGAATTTATAATTCCACAGAATTTGATACTTACACCCCATACCAATGACGCTCAACACACTGTTCTTCAAATGAAAATTCAAAGCAGGGCGCTTCGATCACATTAAAGAAGGCCTGTCCGACCACTCGGGATGAAGTGTCATTTACATCTCTCAGGCATTCCTTTAAGCTGTAAGAAGCACATATATATATATGATTTCAAAGTATTTGATTTTTGAGCATTTTCACAGCTCACATCAGTTTAAACAAAACTTTCATTTGAAAACATACAAAAAAGTTGTAATCTGCTGCAGTCATTAACTTGATTTTGTTTCTCCCTGATCTAACCCTTAAAGTTAGCTTTGCTGGTGTAACCTGATGTATAATATGTTGATTGTAATATATATTTTTGGTGTTGAATAACATTGTTATTTGTGGCGTTAACTGTTTTAACATCTCCACATTAAGCAAAATTCAGATTAACATTTCTTTCACTGTAATGTCATCAAGATCTTAGGTTAAAGTTTATATTTTTGCACAAGTGTCAGTTTTTTCATCACTTTAGCCTTACCATTAAATATTATTTTTCTAAAAAAATTAATAAATAAATAACATTTTCATACAAATGTGACCTCATAAAAATGAAATGTAGGCAATAGTACAATTTCTTTTAAGTACATTCTAAAAAATGCTAGGTTAAAAACAACCCAATTTGGGTTGAAAATGGACAAACCCAGCAACTGGGTTGTTTTAACCCAGCAGTTGGGTTAAATGTTTGCCCTGCTGGGTAGTTTTATTTAACTCAACTATTATTTAAAAATTACTGTATTGCTTGCTTAAAATGAACCCAAGATATGTTGAAAATTAACATTTAATATGTTGAATAAGTTTACTGAGTAATAATTTGTTTATTGTTTACTAATAAATGTTCACCTTTTGATTATTATTGTTGCCTCTAATAATTTTTTGTGTCTGATTTTATCTATTTTGGGTTCATTTTAAGCCAGCCATATAGTAATTTTTAAACAATAGTTGGGTTAAATAAAACTACCCAGCACTTTGGGCAAACATTTAACCATAAAACCACCCAATCCCTGGCTTTGTCCATTTTCAACCCAACTTGGGTTGTTTTTTACCCAACATTTTTAAATGAAGTAGGCTATCGCTTGCTGCAGGACAGTGCTGTCAGCTATCAAGCATACATTTCTGGACCACATTAAACTTACGCATTGTCGCAGTCGCAGTGGCTAAGGGAGTGCCATTTAAAGTTGGTGTATCCATATTTGGAGGAGAACGCATGGATGATGTATGGACAGTGATCATGAACTCGGCAACACTTGTCGGTCTCTTCGAATTCACCTGGTGGGGAGAAAAAAAATCACATGCACTATTTCAAAATGCCTAAACACCTGTCACAGTCCGGGAAACTCAAGTAAGTGAATTAAAATCAACTCACCTAGCTGATCATAATGATCTGCGATGTTTCCTGCACCGCACCAAAGTGTCCCGGGATAAGTGAAGCCTCGCTTGGTCCGCGTCTTTTTATTGTTCGCGGCATCAGATTTCGGCTCTTTCGCTTGTTTTGTCTTCGCAATCACGCCTTTTGATTTCAACTTGTTACAGTTCGCCTTCGCTTCGGACACCCCAGTCAAACTCATCTTCAAATCGGAGCTCATTTGGTTTCTTAGACCAAGTCTGCAAACATGCATGAAGGATTTAACTTGCATTTGGTTTTGGATCACAGAGCAGTCGAGCAGGCGTCCCTCAGAGTCATGCACAGAGCGGACCTCTTCAGCTCCATCGGTAACCTGATGGAGATGATACTCTCCTACAACTGAACTTTTGGCGCAAAGAGTGTTGTTGAGCATGTAAAAGAGCTCTTTGCTCTCTTTTTCGGCATCTAAAGCTTGGCTTAAGAATTCGCCTTTAACAAAGTTCCTGTCTAGATAAGACAGAAACACGAAAAACACGGACCACATCGCGGCGGGCGGCACTTTCAGCACCACGGAGTCTCAGACAGCACCGCAGCCTCTCCTGTTCAACGAGTACCGGCTTCTTTCACGGTCTGTCGTGGGGATTAATATATTGCCGGTCAATAATGGGAGGGGTCTGTCATTTAATTAACCCTTTCCTCCTCCAATGAACTTGAATATACCCCATGTGCATCTGTTTCCTCCTCCTTTCGTCTCTGTGGCTAGTGAATGTTCAATGATTGCCTATTTTTATGCAAAAACCTTTATTTGCAAAAGGCAAATTCGTATTTCTCTTATTTGAGAGAGGGAAATGTTGCAAGGCGAAAAAAAGGAACAAACAAAAAGGTGTTTGTTTTGTTATTTAAAGTAAATCGATGCTTTGTTTTAACCACATTTTGTGCTATTTTCTTCTTATTCATTCAATTATAGGACAATGGAAAGCTAATATTAAAACTGCATGCATAAAACAGTCCAAAAGACGTTGGAATTACCGGTTCTTAAAGAAAATTTAGGCATGAACTCTACAAAGAATTTCCAAACAAAAGTATTGGGATCTTATAAGCATATATCCTATAGACTGTATATATATAAATATATACACACAACCTTTCATTAACCACAAAAGTTTATTACAACACTAAAATAAGCGACCACATAGACATATTGACAGAATATAGATAGCCTATTTAAATGATTTTGACCTCCTGAAAGGCATTGAATAGCTACTTCACAGAAACTTCACATCACATTTACAACTACTATATCCTTTTAAATGAAATGCAAAAAAATCTTTTTAATCAAATCGTTTTTGCTGTGTGCACGAGCATCATAATGTGTAATCCTACATAATGAATGGAGGGTGTAATGGATATCTGTGTTTTGACCGTGAGTAACCCCATCGCTCCCCACACCTCGAGATTTACTTTGGTGACGCAGCAAGGAGGAGGTTCCTTTGGCGCTTTCCATAGTAACAAGAGATGGGGTGATTCTTCCGACCCAACGAGATTGGGCATTCTAATTTCACAAAAGAAATGGGTAGTGACCTAATTTGGAACAGTGGGTTTTTTCAGTGCAGACCATTGAAGATCTCCATGCAGTTACTGAACATCAGTCAGTCTTTTCCTATGGTTACATGGATCTTAACTTGGGGACTTTAACGGACGCAGGCGCCAGCAAAGTGAAAAATAAGAGTAATTTATGAAGAGAATGCACGTTTGTCCACATAAATAGACCTATATTTGCAATTATACATGGCTGCTGCGATCAGGCAATTAAATATTTAGTTTCCCAGTGCAGTATTTTGTTTATTTTTTTTTTTTTTAAAAAAGTAAGAAAAAAGAAAAGAACAAATAATGATGATGATGATTAAAATTCTGGAGTCCAGATGAGATTCGATTTTTGCAGAAATGTTTTATTAGCCTTTGCTAATTGGTGGAACATTGTTGAAAGGGGTTCAAACATCGAACTAAGCAAATTATCAAAAAAAAAAAAAAAAAAAGAGGAATTTGGTATGTACAAATGCAAAATATTTATGGTCGGCTTTCAAATAGCCCCCACTGAGTCCAACAGTGGGCTTTGGCAAGGAAATCGGATTGGTGGGGGTGGAAACAAATGATGTAAAATCACCAGAGGCAACATGCGACATTGTTGGAAAATCCGCAGGATGTATTATTAATTTAATGCTCGTTAAAAACTTTTGCCAGGATAATCACTGCGTGTTTCACATACCTGACGAATTGCAATTTCATCAAAACTCACTGTGCAATTTAGAAAAAACACAATGTTTGTGATACAGTAGCACATTTCTCTCAGTTCTTGGAGCATAAATCTAAAATGTTGCAGCTTAAAAGCACCTTGATATAGGGTGAATTCAGGTTAAATCGGGCGGCTCTTGCACCTTTCACAATAAAGATGCTTAGTCATCTGATTATGCTTTGTTTTCACTGGTTTTTCAAACAACCCACCAATATCGAAACCATTATTCCGCTTTTTCCAACACTGAATTTACATGCTGAAGAACACCAAGAGAACTTATAGACAAGCTAACAAATTCTTATAGAAATCTCGTACGTTGGAAGTGATAAAAAATAATGGTAGGCCTAACACTTTACATTAAGTTTCATTAGTTACTTCATTGGTTAACATGTACTGCACTTCTACAGCATTTATTAATCTTTGTTAATGTTTATTTCAACATTTACTAATACATTATTAAAATCATGTTAACATTAGTTAATGCTCTGGGAACTAACATGAACAAACCATGAACAGCTGGATTTTTATGAACTAACGTTAACAAAGATTAACAAATAGCCTACAGTAACAAATGTATTGCTCATGGTTAGTTAATAAATTATCTAATGTTAAAAAGTTAACCTTTTTGTAAAGTTTTACCCCCCAAAAATTGAATTTGATCTGGAAAAAATATCATGTTGTTTTTAGCTTTGCTGTAACCCCGAATAGCGACACTATTAACAGTCGCCAATAAAATAAGGGGAAACAGATAACAAATTATATGGAAACCTGTTACGAAAAAAAGAGTCCTATAATATACCAACTTTTGTGAATAATAGTTAATCGTGATTATTTTAAGTCACTAGTCACTTATTTCTTATCTTCACTCCTACAAATTTCTTTCTACGGTTGAAGAACTACTTCACGTCTTTGTTCTGCAAGAAAAACCGATGTGTGATGAGATTGTTCATTTGGTAAGAAAATATTTTGGGCGATCCTACTCTTTCTGAATCTGTTATATTTTTGCTTGGCTCATGTGCTTGATGACCGCGTCCGCGAGTGACTGTTGGGACCAGTGGAGGAGCCAGAGGGGTGAAATTGAATTCACTTCTTCAATTTTCACCTCCTGTTGAAAGAAGCATGACGTGCGGCGACGTGGCGCATTATTAATGTAATAATGTTGAATATTAAGAGAATAGGCTATTAACAATAGTTGAAAAAACATACAGTATCTCACAAAAGTGAGTACACCCCTCACATTTCAGCAACCATTTTATTATATCTTCTCAAGGGACAATACAATAGAAATGAAAATTGGATATACTTTAGAGTAGTCAATGTGCTGCTTGTATAGCAGTATAGATTTACTGCCCTCTAAATAACTCAACATGATACAGCCATTGTTGTCTAAATAACTGGCAACAAAAGTGAGTACACCCTAAGCGAACATGTCAAAACTGTGTCCAAAATGACAATATTTTGTTTTAGCACCATTGTTATCTAGCACTGCCTTAATCCTCCTGGACATGGAATTCTCCAGAGCTGCACAGGTTGTTGCTGGGATCCTCTTCCACTCCTCCATAATGACATCACGGAGATGCTGGATGTTAGACACATGGCGTTTCTCCACCTTCCACTTGAGGATGCCCCACAGGTGCTCAATAGGGTTCAGGTCAGGAGATGCTTGGCCACTCCTTCACCTTCACCTTCCTCAGCAAGTTGTCATCTTGGCGGTGTGTTTGAGGTCATTATCTTGCCGTTCGGCCCAGTTTCTGAAGGGAGGGCATGTTCTGCTTCAGAATGTCACAGTACGTGATGGAATCCATGTTTCCCTCAATGAAGCGCAGCTCCCCGGTCGGTTACCGAATGTAAACAGTTGAAAAAAATCGGATGTGTGTCAATATATTGCAATATTGCATTCAGTCTTAAAGTGACAGCAGCCTATACCTGCTGCCGTTTCTGTGCCATTAAAGTTAAACAAAAGAAAAAAAATCACTCACTGATCTTTACTCACTTTTGTAGATTTAAGGATTAATCTATTTAATTTATACAGTGAATATTATGCAATGTTATTTTATGTTTGATTGATATTTAATTTCTGTATAGGCCTACTGTTGAAAAACTTAAAGCGCTTAATTCTTAGCGCTGTTCTTATTTTATGACTGACTGTTCACTTGTCTTCAGTAATATTTTACATTTAGCCTACATTAGTTAGGCTTATAGTAGCTGGAATCGAGAATTGTGAAATTTTACTGGTATTTTTGGTAGCTTATTTATTAGAATGCAATGTACAAGTATTACACATGATATTCTTTTACAGATCCCCTAAAATAGCCATGTATAAAAGTCTAGTTCCGCCACTGTTTAGGACCTCGGCTGAAATCGCGGAGGGATATTATTTTTTCTTCATATAGCACTCCGGAGTGGGGATAGCAACATAAGAGATACTGCAGATTGATATCATGATGATAGCGCAACCAAAGAATTTATTTGGCATTTACACATCCAAAATGTATGGGTTCATAATTTTACTCTCTTTTTTCAGGCTTAATTATTGTAGGCCACCATATAAGAAACATTGCGCAGGAACAATCCACTTGGTTGCCGCCTATAGCTACCCCAAGACAGCTCAACTCCCTTATATATATTTTGACATTGACGAGCGATGTTGACAACAGAACATGCTTAAAGTTGAACTCTTTTTGTCATCCCAGCAACAACTTTTTACAAATAGGCTATTGTAGCACATTAAAGGTGCCTTAGAATCAAAAATTGAATTTACCTTGGCATAGTTGAATAACAAGAGTTCAGTACATGGAAATGACATACAGTGAGTCTCAAACACCATTGTTTCCTCCTTCTTATGTAAATCTCATTTGTTTAAAAGACCTCTGAAGAACAGGCGAATCTCAACATAACACCGACTGCTACGTAACAGTCGGGATCATTAATATGTACGCCCCCAATATTTGCATATGCCAGCCCATGTTCAAGGCATTAGACAAGGCCAGTATTAACGTCTGGAGCTGTGCACAGCTGAATCATCAGACTAGGTAAGCAAGCAAGAAAAATAGCGAAAAATGGCAGATGGAGCAATAATAACTGACATGATCCATGATTACATGATATTTTTAGTGATATTTGTAAATTGTCTTTCTAAATGTTTCGTTAGCATGTTGCTAATGTACTGTTAAATGTGGTTAAAGTTACCATCGTTTCTTACTGTATTCACGGAGACAAGACCCGTCGTTATTTTCATTTTTAAACACTTGCAGTCTGTATAATTCATAAACACAACTTCATTCTTTATAAATCTCTCCAACAGTGTGTAATGTTAGCTTTAGCCAGGGAGCACTATCAAACTCATTCAGAATCAAATGTAAACATCCAAATAAATACTATACTCACATGATCCGACGCATGCATGCAGTATGCATGACGAACATCTTGTAAAGATCCATTTTGAGGGTTATATTAGCTGTGTGAACTTTGTAAATGCAATGTATTAGTCGCAAGCTTGGGGGCAGGGAGCGCACGATTTAAACGGGCCGCAGCCTGAATCGGTGCATAGTTAATGATGCCCCAAAATAGGCAGTTAAAAAAATTAATTAAAAAAAATCTATGGGGTATTTTGAGCTGAAACTTCACAGACATATTCAGGGGACACCTTAGACTTATATTACATCTTGTAAAAACTGGTTCTAGGGCACATTTAAGTGCATTGTTATGAGTTATCAAATAGTCACATTTACAGTTAGGCTACTGCTACCATTATAGTTCTCATAGGATAATTGACAAAAACAGCAAAAACACTGTCTAAATAAGCCTGGTTTGGAGCTAATGGTTAAACGACTACTCTGGAAGAGACATGCAAACGCCCCCTTTAGACTACTTGAAAATTGACACCAAATACTACATGCCGTTACCGGGGTGAGTTTTCAGAAGTCTAGTGGTCTTTCCAGAATGGATGTTTTAGCAGTTCCCCAAAAGAGAGAAGACGGCTGGTACTTGTCTCTTATGGCACCAAACACAAAGGGACCAAAGTTTGCATGGCTTGATCCGTCAAGACTCTATTGCAATTCACAGGTAAACAATCACTCTGTTGCATGCAAAGCTCAATAAAGGAACTTTATTGAATAACCTTGCTTTGAAACATGTATCTTGAGGTGTGGAAGGTAAAGTAAGAATTGGTTGACAACCATGGGCTTTAAAGTTTAAAGTCTCTGAACTCTCTTTTCTGTTACTCTTGGCTGATCCAGGCACTGTCAGATTGTGTAAAAGATCTTCTCAAACCATTCCAAAATGAGACCATTGACCTGGTGGCTGGAATAGATGCCATGGGCTTCATCCTCGGTATAAAACTTTCTGTTTTGTAGCTGACAGTCTGAACTCGAGAGACAATATTTTTAGCTCAGTTCACATGTTGCAGGAAAAGTAAATTTAACTCCTGGGCAAGTAGGCTAAATATAGAGTGGGATATACTTTAGGCCCCATCTGTAAAGCCTTTCTTAGTGTAATAGCCTATCTGTTCAGTGGTTTGAGATCAATTAATAAAATATTTTAGTTTCATTTTTACTTTCGCCTCCAATTTCAGGGTCAGCTGTGGCCATGAGTTTAGGAAAAGGCTTTTTGGCCATTCGAAAAGCAGGACACTTGTGTGTTCAAACTCTCACTCAGGACTACAGCGACTACTCTGGACGAGAGAAGCTCATGGAAGTGCGTGTTGATGTGTTAAAGCCAGGTACTGATGTATGTAAACTCATATATTGTCACTATAATGCCACTCTTAAAAATAAAGATTCCAAAGGCAGGTTTTCACAGTGAAGAACTATTTTTAGGTTCCTTAAAGACTTTTCAATGAAAAGTTCTTAAAAGAACCATTTTCTTAGTTTGATGAAACATTTTAAAAATCTAAAGAACCTTTTATGGAATGGAAAGGTTCCATGGATGTTAAAAGTTCTTTGTGGAACCATTGATGCCAATAAAGAACATTTACTTTTAAGAGTGTAATGTTGTTGAAGGCCACATGGAAAAAGCCATCACAATCAAATTAGTCCTCTTTTTACATATGTTTGCAGTATTTTATATCGATCAGCTCTGCTGTCCTATTTTACACAGCAAAATGGGAAATTCTGAGATATGTTATGATGTACTTCAGGTCTACGGGTTCTTATTGTAGACCAGTGGATTGAGACTGGAGGAACTATGAGAGCAGCTATCAAACTGGTGGAGAATCAAGGAGCTACTGTAGTAGGTAAGCATAAAACACCTAATACAATAAAAGCAAAGGTATGTTTTGAGACATGGTGAACATATTCACTGCCCCTCTCCACCCAAAACCTTTCTATCTTTCTTTGATATTGACTTTTAGGACACTATCAAAATAAATATTGTAACTGAAATACGACTGGTGAGAGCTTATTGACATTCTTGTTCCATTAGCTGCCGCATGCAAGATACAACACAAAGGATTTGGACAGCTGCTTTCTGGGAGAGGGTGTAATGGCTCCCGCTGTCGAATGAATAGCTATTAGGATCACTTTTCAGTAGTCTCGATTAACTAGCTAAAATGAGTGCTATTATTTCTCTATTCTTTGTAGGCATTGCTGCTGTGGCCATTGAAAACAGTGAGGGAGGAAAGTGGATAAAGGAAAACTATAAATATTCCCACTGCATTCCAAAAGAGCTGCAATCTCAGATAGACAGTCAATACCTGGAGTTTTTTAACAACTTCAGTGGTTAGAAATAAGGATATTCACATAAAAATGTGAGATTCCAAGGGGAATCAGCCGTTGAGTAACATAATAGGTAAGAAATGATCAGAGCTTATGACATGTATTTTTATATGTGGAGATGAATGGATCGTGTGAGGACTGATCTTTCTAAGCTGAAATGGATTCGATCCATTACACTCTTCCTGTTTTAAGCATTCAGTCAAACTGGTCAGAAATAGTCTGTAATTGTTTCACGAAATTACCAGTAGAGGTCACTATCAGATTGTAACTCAGATTTCTAACTTAATGAATTATGATGAATAATGATGAATTTAATTTAAATTAAATGTTTATTCGAACAGTATTAACACAGGATTTCTGCAGGTTTTATGAAGATAAATTCAAGACATTTTTAAGACCGTGTAAAAGACCAATTAAAGAAAATTTAAGGAATTAATTGAAGGGAAATCAATGTCAATAAGTTCTCTAAATGTAAATGTTCAAAGGAGAAACACGAGTTGTATTAGCAAAACGCTGATGTTTTTTCCAGTGAAAATGTTTTAAATTCTCAAATCAAGACGCATTTACTGGAGATACAAAATTATATAAAATATGAAGTCTTTTTTTCTGTGATACTGATCAAAATGAAATGAGTTTATGATCAAAACAAGAACAAATATCTGCCAATGGGCTAAAAATAATCAACTTCATTCAAAGGGACATTTTCATAACTTTTTCATTGACAGATATTTTTGGTTTTAAGCAAACTCACTTCAATTTTTCAAGACTTTATTTTGCATTTGTATCTAAAATAAATGCATCTTGATTTAAAGGTGTTTAGATATTTGTATTGGGACAAAGGAAGAGGAAGATATTCATTTTTTTTTTTTTTTGCCATGCATGCAACATTTAATGTAAGACTTTATGCTCTGATTTAAGACCTTAATTTCTACAGGGGTGAATTAAGACTTTTTAAGACTGGCAGAAGCCCTGTAATATGACAATGCTGTTAATATTAGGACTTTTTTTGTGTGTGTGTGTGTGTGTGTGTGTGTGTGTGTGTGTGTGTGTGTGTGTGTGTTTTAATAAATCATTAAACAGCTCATTAAGAAAAAGGAAAAGCATTTTATTTAGAATAAAAATGTCAGTCACAAAAAAACTATGAATACAACTACTAATACTTTTTTTTACAGCAAAATTCAATTTGAAGCTATATGAAGGAATTCCTATATAACTTCAAGATAAATGACAGCTATGATAAAATACAGTTATCACTGTTTATTGCTTTTTGTGCAACTCATGCATGATCCTCTTGTGTACCTTTTAAAATCACTGCTTACTATAAACTAAGTAAAACTGTGAAATAAAAATGTATTTGTAATTAACACAATATAATAATCACTGATAACTATTATGCATAAATTGTGCATAGAACTCCTGGGAAAACAGAACACAGCAATGGACAAGTTGTCCAACAAAAGAATGTTTTCTTTTATCCAGCGGATATTCAGTTACACCCTCTGAATAACAAACCACACGGTTCTCTGGACAAACCTTTGGTTGAAATATTGTCCATCTCACTTTTTATATTCTCCCTATGTACGTTCATGTACGCTTGTGTGCATGTTTTGCTTTGGTACCATTATATGTTGGTGCAAATGTTTGCATTTTCACAATGAAAATAAATTCTTTACTGACAACAGTTAGACTGTTTCTTCTTGGAAGTTGCATACAGGTTATTTGAGTTGCTGTTGATTTCTGTGTGAATAAAAGAAAGTTTACACATTTAATTTAAATGCAAATACAGTATTGATTATATGTAATATTCATCAGTCTGGATTTTATTGTTTCATAACCTTTTATAAAATGCAATAACTTTTTATTCTTCTGAAATGATGCCGTTTAATGAATTCAGGCCACCCAGGCAAGGAACCAATACTGTCACTGCCAGCTTTTCATGATGCAATCAAATTCCGTGGATATAATAATGTCCTTATTGTACTTACGAACAACTTCCCCAATCCGTCTGGATCCACTTTTCTCCAGTTCTGCCAGGACATTGGCCTCAAATGTTAAAGATGCAACTCTGAAGAAAAACTCTCTCACATTCTCCCCTACAGTCACAAAAAAAATGTAATTAAGCAACATAAACAGTAGCAATGTATATCTAAGGTTTCCCAAATACTTTGTAATACATAAAATCTGCAAAATTGAATGATGACAGAGTTTTCATTTTTGGGTGAACTATCCCTTTAAGAACTCACCAGTCAAAGCGGACACAGCCCAGTACTCTGCCTTCATCTGATCTGCCAGTTTAATGGCATCCTGCTCTATTAGTGTGTACTGTGCAGGAGACTGCAAGAGAGACACATTGGTTTGACATAAATATAGACATATTGTATTATGCATGGCCTTGAACTTTAATATAAAAAACATTTATGGAGCCAAAAAGTAACTTTTTTTTTGTAATTATGAATTATAAAATAATATAATGTTTATATACAATAAAAATGGTCACTCACACTCAGATCTTTCTTTGTGCCAACCAAGAAAAGTAATACACTTGTAGGATCATTCTCTTTCATTGCGTCCTCCAGCCATTGCCTTGAGAAGAGAATGATACATTTCAGTGTATGAAGCACACAGTGTATTTGTTAAAGTCTTTATGAAACGGAAATTGCGATCGTCTTTTCTTCATATTGTGATGTATGTGATATGGCATCTTGAACTAGTAAAAAAGTAGGGCGGGAATTGATTTTGTCCTTTAGGCAGTGATTGGATGGTGGTAGTTTGCTAATTGCTGTGATCTCATGTGAGTGACAGATTGCTGGAGGTGAGGGATTATTGGCCAGCCCTCGAGCCGGTTTTTCTGAACCGTCATCAGAAAAGAAATATTGTTGTGAGGGGGAGGAGATGTTAATGAGGGCATATGAATTTTAAAAAATACCGATGCATGTGGATTTTATAATAAAAACAGCAATATTTACATAAATAAAATAAAATAAAATAAGGATTACCTTGTATGTTCCAGTGAAGCCACATCAGTCAAATCAAACACAATGATTACAGCTGGAAACAGGAAATGAAAAAGAATAAGAATTGTTATATCTCAAAATTAAGGCTGTTGATTTAACATGTTAACTTGATTCGAATCAATTAGCAAATCGATCGGGTGAACCAATGATTCAATGGCCCATTCATAAAGAGAGCCATTTACTTAATGGTCCTGAATGAATCAGCCGTTTGAATGAATCAAATGAATGAATGATTCAATGTCTGCATCTGAAATCGCATACTTCCCTACTTTATAGTGGGTGAAAAACAGTACGTGACAAAAGAAGTATGTCTGAATTCACAGTATTTTTTTATTTTTTTTGCGAGTTTCTGAAGTTTGCATACAATGGACACTTTCCTGTGTGGCCACGGGAGAGGGTTTGTGAATGGCAGTGACCTGACGCAACTGACATTGGTAGGTCACATGATAATGACAGCATGGTGAATGTGCTACGCCTGGATTACATGCATACTACACACATTCATTCTATATCGAACATACTTTTTAGTAGTAATTACTTATTCGAAATTAGTACCTACTCAAGAGAGTATGCAATTTCAGATGCAGCCAATAACTTACTTATTTAGACATTTGCTGCCACCTATTGGCAGTTTTAGTTTCTTATTTAGAGTATCATTTCATTTAAAAATTATCACATATTTCCATATTAATTAAAAAAAAACATTAAAGGTATAGTTCACCCAAAAATTAAAAAATACCGTCATCATTTACTCAACCTCATGTCCGCTAAAGCCTAAAAGTTTATGAGTTTATGAGTATATATTCTCTGTTGAATCAAATAAAATATGTAGCCTATATATATATATTTTTTGGACTACAACTAATCCAACGTCTATTGCAATGCATTTCACTCCTTTTTAGGTTTTTTATTTTTTTATTTTTTACAGTGTGGTGCTTATTCTAACTAAAATTCATCGTCTGTCTGATGTTGGAGTTTGACATCAAACAAATGTTGGGTTTAGACGTCAACCCGATTATCATTTTCAACAAAAATTTAACGTTTGGCTGACGTTTACGGAAGAGGATTAGGGCCAAGCAATAATAAAAAAATAAAACCATCTTGAGATTAAACTCATTAAATTACGAGAAAAAAACTCGTTAAATTTAGAGAAAAAAGTCGAAATAAAATGTTGAGAATAAAGTCATTAAATTACAAGAAAAAAGTCATTAAATTATGGGAACAAATTCGTAATTTAACGACTTTTTTCTCATAATTTAATGTTTATTCTCAACATTTTATCTCGACTTTTTTCTCGAAATTTAACAACATTTTTCTTATAATTTAACGAATTTGTTCTCGTAATTTAATTACTTTTTTCTCGTAATTTAATGACTTTATTCTCAACATTTTATCTTGACTTTTTTCTCGAAATTCAATGAGTTTTTTTCTCGTAATTTAACGAGTTTATTCTCAACATTTTATCTCGACTTTTTTCTCGAATTTTAACGACATTTTTCTCATAATTTAATGTTTATTCTCAACATTTTATCTCAACTTTTTTCTCTAAATTTAACGACATTTTTCTCATAATTTAACGAATTTGTTCTCGTAATTTAATGACTTTTTTCTCGTAATTTAATGACTTTATTCTCAATATTTTATCTCGACTTTTTTCTCGAAATTTAACGAGTTTTTTTCTCGTAATTTAACGAGTTTATTCTCAACATTTTATCTCGACTTTTTTCTCGAAATTTAACGACATTTTTCTCATAATTTAACGAATTTCTTCTCGTAATTTAATGACTTTTTTCTCGTAATTTAATGACTTTATTCTCATTTTATCTCGACTTTTTTCTCCAAATTTAACGAGTTTTTTTCTCGTAATTTAACGAGTTTATTCTCAACATTTTATTTCTACTTTTTTCTTGAAATTTAACAACTTTAATCTCGAGATGGTTTTATTTTATTTTTTTATTATTGCTTGGCCCTAATCCTCTTCCGTAAACGTCAGCCAAACGTTAAATTTTGGTTGAAAATGATAATCGGGTTGACGTCTAAACCCAACATTTGTTTGACGACAAACTCCAACATCAGGCAGATGATGAATTTTAGTTAGAATAAGCACCACACTGTAAAAAAAAAAAAAAAAAAAAAACTAAAACCTAAAAAGGAGTGAAATGCATGGCAACACATTAAATCTCTGGAGACCTCAGCAGAGGAGGATTAAACAGCTCCACAAACAGCATTACCAGCTTTACTTATTACTAACTAGACTGACTTTATTTCTGTCACACATCTACAGGCTCTTGACCCTTGATTTTTTTACATTAGTTTTTTTTTCTTTGGCTGCTGTTATTGTTTGTTATGGCAAGGAAAGCAAGAGAAAATGCGATCAGATGATGTTGTGTACTTGATGATGAAGACATACAGTAATCATCATTTAGTGGTCAAATTCACTGATATCATCCAGAGTCTAATCATTTGACATACTATCATTTTATAATTGATTATAACAAGTCTATAATTCTACATTGTCCATTAGATTCATATGCTGATTCTTTAGTGCCTGCGTGTATCTTTAAACTTTTTGTGGCACAATCCCTCAGATTAAAAAACTGCTGGACAATCATGGGATTATTGCAAATCAATAATCTCAATGTTAAAAAGTCAAGTCAAACTGCCGAACTAAAGCAAACACTGATCACAATGACAAATGAAACATTTTCAACCAAACGTTAACATCAAAACCTCTGTTAATTTTAAATATGAACTTCTGTAGACATGTGACAGAAATGGTGAGTAATAAGTGAAGCTAATCCAGCGAATTATTCTTCACTCTTATTAAACAGTTTATAAATCTACTAAAACTGTAGTTAAGAATGAAGTATTACATTTCTGCAAATTGACTCCTGTCTTTATTTTTCTCCATTTGAAAACATTAGACATTCTATATTAATTTTGCTTATTGTTAACATTAGTGTTGCTGCTGATGCTTTTTATAAATAAAATTATTTTTGTAATATGAAGATTAAAATTAACATGAAAGACTACTAATTTTCAACAAAAAAGTAACAGTGTAACAGCGCACTTTTTTATTTTTTGCACTTTCAGACCCCTCTTTATTGGTGTATAAATAAGATTTGTTTTGTTTTCTATGCAAGGAGGGAGTTATTGTTATAAATAAAACAGTTTGTTCAGTTCAGCGGTGTTGTAATCAGGTCAAAAACAGAAGTATAACAGTAAATAAATATCAGTTCTGCATATCAGTTATCGGGCACATAAACACACAAATTATTGGTTCTAAAAATCAATATCGGTCGATCACGAATGTTTTTGGTGTTTATTCCAACTAAAATTCAACGTCAGCGCAACGTTGGATTAAGACGTCAACCCGATTTTCATTTTCAACCAAAATTCAATGTCTGACTGTAAAATATTTGTATAGTTTTATGTAATTGAATTACATTCAAATTTTCCATCCATTTGGATTACATAGTTTTTACATAAACAAACCAATAAACTTAATGTGATCCATATTTGTAAGTCATATGTAAATGAAATAGGTAAGATTTATGTAATAGTATGCAGAAAAATGCCTGGGTTATATAACACTGCTTAGTGTTCATGTGTGTACACACAACTGAGTTAAAGTACCATTGAAGCAGTGTCAGAGTTAATGAGATAATTAAGTGATGATTGAACATTAATGATGAACACCTGCTGTTAACAAGCATAATCGCTGAAGGAAAGAGAAACAGCTGACTTCAGTCACAGCCTTTGATGAAATCAATTGAAGATAAAAGACATTAAATCTTTCACAATCTAATTAAACAACTCCACAATCTCTACAAAACATTACCAGCTTTAATCATTACTAAATAGACTGACTTTATTTCTGTCATACAGTACAGTCCAAAAGTTTGGAACCACTAAGATTTTTAATGTTTTTAAAAGAAGTTTCGTCTGCTCACCAAGGCTACATTTATTTAATTAAAAATACAGTAAAAACAGTAATATTGTGAAATATTATTCCAATTTAAAATAACTGTTTTCTATTTGAATATATTTCACAAAGTAATTTATTCCTGTGATGGCAAAGCTGAATTTCAGCATCATTACTCCAGTCTTCAGTGTCACATGATCCTTCAGAAATCATTCTAATATGCTGATCTGCTGCTCAAGAAACATTTAATGTGTACAATTGTACAAAATATTTGTGTACAATATTTTTTTTCAGGATTATTTGATGAATAGAAAGTTCAAAAGAACAGTGTTTATCTGAAATCTAATCTTTTGTAACATTATAAATGTCTTTACTGCCACTTTTGATTGATTTAATGCATCCTTGCTGAATAAAAGTATTCATTTCTTTAATTTCTTTTCAAAAAAATAAAAATAAAAATTCTTACTGACCCCAAACTTTTGAACGGTAGTGTATAATGCTACAGAAGCTTTGTATTTCAGATAAATGCTGTTCTTTTGAACTTTCTATTCATCAAGGAATCCTGAAAAAAAAGTACACAACTGTTTTCAACATTGAAAATAATCATAAATGTTTATTGAGCAGCAGATCAGCATATCAGAATGATTTCTGAAGGATCATGTGACACTGAAGACTGGAGTAACGATGCTGAAAATTCAGCTTTGATCACTGGAATAAATTACTTTGTCAAATATATTTAAATAGTACACAGTTATTTTAAATTGTAATAATATTTCACAATATTACTGTTTTTTACTGTATTTTTAATTAAATAAATGTAGCCTTGGTGAGCAGACGAAACTTCTTTTAAAAACATTAAAAATCTTAGTGGTTCCAAACTTTTGGACTGTACTGTACTTCTACATAAGTTCTTATGAGAATTAACAGAGGTTTAGATGTTGATGATTTATTGAGATATATCCCATAATCCTACTATAATTATCCCATAATCCTACCAAAACTTAACAACTACCTTACTAGCTATTAATAAGCAGTAATTAGGAGTTTATTGAGGCAAAAGTTATAGTTGATAGTTAGTTAATGAGAAATGGACCCTAATCTAATTGGACCCATACTAATAAAGTGTGACCAAAACTTATTCATTATTATTACTAACATTAATTTTATGTTAAATTAAATTAGAATATAAATATTAGTTTAAAAATTATATTATTTGTATGTTATTTAATATTATTTTAACCATTCGTTACCCTGAGCTCCTCTGTAGTATGTAGAGGCAATGCATTTAAATCTCTCCTGTCCTGCAGTGTCCCACCTGAAAAATGAACACAAAAATGTCTTTAAAATAGCTGTCTAAATAACTAAATAACTGTCTAATAACAGTCACAAAATCTGGTTCAAACTCACAGTTGTAGACTGAAGGGGACTCCAAGAACTTCAAACCTCTCCATCTCAAAGTCCACACCAATGGTGGCCTTGTAATTCTTGTCAAAGACATCTTTACAAAATCTAAAAAAGTAGTTTAAAAAAGGTTAAATTACTATATTCAGCCAAACACTAACCAAAAGCAAGCGTTGACATAATCGGTTAATTCTGCAACTTTGCTCACCTATTAATCAAACAGGTTTTCCCCACTGCAAGATCACCCACTACAATGACCTTGGAGATTTTAAACCTACTAAACAAAAAGCACAGGATAAAACAATGCTGCATAAACCACTGCTTCAACAAAACAAAAGATAGCATCTTCTCACCCCACGGTTCCTGTCCTCTGCTGCTGACAGGCCGTCTTCACCTTGCTGTGGAATTCATTGTCTGTGTTCAAAGCAGCACCTTTGTTGAAGCACTACAACAGGAGTGAACATTAACACTCGGGAAGCACTTGAGGAAATGGGCCAATGGATGAATTTCAGAACAAGCACTACAACGAGCTGCATCAGTGCATTGTGTGTAACGCATGTACCTTAGGCAGCTGTCCGATTATGCGGTCTTTTCGTACAGGGGGCAGCACACTCATGGTGATGTTCCTGCAGGAAAACTACAGTTATGAATCACAGCTTGGCGTTTTGTAATATGGCACACACCATTAAGGAAGGAATGAGTAATGGCTGCTCAGAATGAGGCTCTAGAGAGGGAGACTTGCAGGAATAAAACAAGGCCATATATTTTAGTTTAGCATGTGTAAATGTGACTGTCATCGAATATGGTTAGTTTTAAATAGTTGGTCACTATATAGCAGCATGGGTGATGACTCACTAAGCCGCATTTCGTTAATCCCAAAGTAAATCTGAGAACAAAGAAAAACACCTAATTTGTGTCAAAAACGTGTTTGACCTTATTTGTGATGCCTCTTTTATCTACTTTTGGTGCAATGTGTGCTGCTTGAGCTTACACACGTACTTAAGAACATATGTGAGACTTATTAAACACAGTAATAGCTACTTAATTACTAGTTTTAATTACTCATCTGATGTAAACAAACATTTCAAAAGTCACATTTTAAGTACAAACTATAAAATCTTCGTTCCATTCTTCCAAAGTCAATCCGTGCTCCGCAACACTGTTGCTACAAACAAACGTGTGCTTCTTACCTCAGGACGTTGTTTCTGTGAGTGCGTGTAATAAAGCGCTCGCTTCCTGAGGCAATGGCGTTTGAAACGCTTTTATAAGTTCAGGGGAAGAAAAAGAAAAGGGAATGAGAGAAACGTGAGGTGGGTTTAGCATTCATCTATCGCGTACAGTTTCCAAGTTTCTAAAGAAAACGGCAGGATACTCCGTCTCCCACCGACGGAAGCGCTAACTGCATACAGATGGATTCGTCTCCTCCAATCCCCCGGTCTCTCCTCACCAAAACCAGGAAAGAGGGATAGCAAACGCCCCCTTCAGCCCTCGGTTTGGGTTATGTCCGTATACAGCAAATTTTTACCGTGCATCTTTATTAATCAGGTTTGGGAAGTTTACATTTAAAATGCATTTCACTACAGATTACAAAATACATGCTTAACGTATTTTGTTAGATTACACAAGTTTTGTAACTTAATCTAAATACTTTACAATACTTTGGAATACTAATAAGGTACGCAACAAAAACTCTAGTGTTAAATTAACTCTCCTGGGAGGAGACCACAGACATGTGTTAAAGTGTTAAAATAAGAGTGTTAAATGAACACTGAAAATTGCAAAATGAACACTGAAGCAGTATGAGATAATTAAGTGATTAACTGAGTGATGATTGAACATTTTTGAAGATACCCAGGCTTGGGAGGGTTACTTTAAAAATGTATTCTGTTAAAGTTACAAATTACTAAATAAAAAAAGTATTCAGTAATCCAAGTACCACAATATAAAAGTTATGTAATCTGATTACTTAAAGGTCATATATATATATATATATACATTTTGGTTACTTTTAAAACTAAGCAATAGTGTCTCATTTCCACAATTTGGGAATACACAGCCCTGAATATATGTAAAGGGCTATTCAGACATCTAGTGGCTACAGTATGGTATTACAGATTATTTTTTAGTCCTTTGATAAAGAAAGTGTTTTTGTAGCTGGAAGGCAGAGTTTGCACTGTACAACCATGTTGTTTGCATTTTCTTCTTTGAAAACAAAATAGCAGCAATTTCAATGAATTGAAAGCGTTTTTCCTGCAGGCAGCATCGTTTCAACTAGCAGCAGTGATTCAGTCTGCATCTGAGGAGATTGAAGGGTGTTATTTGCGCATGCACCAGCGGGTGGCTCACCTGAGTCATCACTGGCAACAGAACCAGGAATTACTGTATAATCAAGCAGCGCTTAATATGTGTTATTATGGCAAAATAATGATTTATTTAGTTTTAAATAAAACGATTGTAATCCTGATAGTATCCCCCTTTTTTTTCAAAATGTAACTGTAATCTGATTACTATGTTTGTTTGTTTTTTAAGTAACTGTAATGAATTGCAATTACTGGATTTTTGTATCTTGATTACGTAACGCTGTTACATGTATTCTGTTACTCCCCAACCCTGAAGACACCTGATGTCAACAAGCAGAATCACCAAAAGAGAAAATCACAACATTTAAGACACCATTATGGAGATCAGTGTTTGTGTCTTGACTTTTTAATATTAGATTTTGTTTGGCTGTAACTGAATTGTAACAGCCAGACAAGCAAAGAGAAATGATGATTGGGTGGTGTTGGTTATGTTTTCACATAATCATTATTTGATCTGAATCACTGAACTCATTTAGAGCCCAATCTTAGTTATTACATTATTGATTACAGCAGCACTGTGATTCTACAGCAGAAGATTAACTTTTTCAATATAATCCAAAAGATTTCTTGAAGAAAAAAAAATCTTTTAGGCACACACAGACATCAAAAATCAGCGAATCTCAACAACGGTGACATATTCTGATAAACAGATCAACTCTGAACATTAGAAAACAAGCTACTGAAAAGTCACATAAAAACAGCAAAAAATAAAATAGTGAGAATAAAGGAAATTAAGCTTGTAATTTATTCATGCAACAATGCATGATGGGAGCCATGGATGAATTTTGTTTGGTGGCACCCAGAATGCATTGCAACATGCTTTTTGATGGTCACAGGCTGAACTTGATGTCTGTGTGTGCCTAAAAGAAGGTTTTTTTCTTTCAGAACAACTTTTAAGAAATCCTTTGGAATTATATTGTAAAAGCTGATCTTCTGCTGTAGAATCACAGTGTAATCAATAATGTAAATCTAACTCCGAGATTGGGCTCTAAATGAGTTTGGCGATTCAGGTCAAATGATTATGTGAAAACACAAACACTTGTCTGGCTGTTACAACTGTTACAACAGCCCAAACAAAATGTAACATTAAAAAGTCAAAGGACATCTAAACGCAAACACTGATCTCCATAAAACTGATTTTCTCCTTTGGTGTTTCTGCTTGTTATCATCAGGTGTCTTCAATAATGGTCAATCATCACTCAATTAATCACTTAATTATCTCATTAACTTTAACACTGCTTTAGCATTAATTTAACACTTTAACACTCTTGAGTGGGGTCTCACATATACTCCCATGAGAGTTCATTGGAGTTTTCCTGTATATGTGTAAAGGGTCCACCAAACATAGGACTTGGTTTTCCTCTGCATATTATCAACATCAGTATTTCTTGAAGGAATAAATGCAGTCAGACAACCTTTAAAAAAAATTACTGATGCAACACAATTCATTAAGAGCTGGCGTGTGTAAACTTTTTGAATTGCATGAACAGAGTAATATAATTCTTTTGTCTTCTGGGAACATAGAAGTATAGCTTCGGAAGGGCAGTACTAAATGAAAACAAAAAGATCTTTAAACAAAATATTAAACATCATCATCCTGTTCAGAGTTTACTGCTCTTAATGCATTGTTTCCTTCTTGAGCAGCAGTAGCCTAAATGTTTTCACCATTTATAATAGTTGCATATGAGTCACTCAATTGTCCTTATGAAAAGATAGATCTAAAAATCATACAGTAATCATACTGCTGTAAAGGTGTCAAATATGCAGAGAAGATGCTGAAAAACTTGAGAATTTGCAGGACCTGGAGGATTTTTCTGAACTGTTAACAGTTCTGGACAAACAAGGAACTCACAAACTATCACAAAAACAGTCATTCACTGGATCATTCAGGTAACCACAGACAGTTAAGATGCAAGAGTATGTAAAAAAAAAAAAAAAAAAAAAAAGAAATATATATATATATATATATATATATATATATATATATATATATATTAATTCAGTTATTTTGTCTTTTAGAGTATGTAAAAATCTGTTATGTAAAAGCTACTTTTACATAAAAGTATAAAAAAAAACATGCAAAATTGAAGTAATTTTAACAAAATAAGAGGAGTCATAAAAATGCATGTTCTGAAAGGGGTATAAATATGAGCAGAACTGTAGCTTAGGATGCTTTTGCAGTGTCAATCACCAATTGCTGTTTACAATAATTGCCCTTTAGCTGTTTAGCGAAGTGTGTTGTTTCTTCTCAGCCACCAGAGGGCGCTATATTGAAACGCCATTCTGCTCTACTGTTCTCAGCGCCAAGCATGAACATCAGTCCTAAAGGAAATAAGAAAACTTTGACAGGGGTTTTCCTCGATGCAAGAACAAGGCTGTAACAAACCAAAATATTAATAACAAAAGGTCAAACACACTTCAGGGCTTGGTGGAGTCTGTCTGTGCTCCATTCTGCTTTAGACTGGTCTCGCTGCGTGGGAAGAAGTATGACCTCAGCAGTCTAAGTAAATAATAAAAAAAGGATTTGTCCATTGACTTTTGTATTGTGGCAGAAAATAAGCTCTGTGGCCAACAAAAGTGCTGCTGCTTGGTGTTGTTGCAAGGCTCTGTAAATCTTATGTTGTGTTTTTGTGAATCTCTACTACAGCTGTTACATCTTCACCTCCAAACAAGTTAAAGGTAGGGTAGGTAATTTTCGGAGAGGCTAGCAATAGCGAGTTACGGCCGTTTTACACCGCAAGCCGCATATTTTTTTCGGCGTGCATGTTAAAGTGAGTGCATTCACACCGGAGGAGGAGCGAGCAACGCGTGAGCGTCAAGCAGGAGCGGTAAAATCGTAGGAAGATGCAGTCGACATTGTGTCCACAAGGTGGCGCCAAAAGACAACAAACCTTGTGCTGGTCTTCTTTTCCCCAAAACTGTTGACATAAAGTCACCATGACTTGATATGTCGATTTCTTAATGTCATAATTATGACTTTTTGTCATAATTTAGCCTTTTTATCTCATAATTATTATTTACCAAAGCATAACTTTTTTTCTTATGTGGTATAAATGGGCTTCTGTAGTATTTGGACCAGCATCAAAGTCTAGTAAGTTGTTGTCCAAAATGCCAAAGTAACTTTGATCTATATATATATATAGAACTGGAAGACTTTCTGAACATATAGCAATAGGCTGTATTAGAAAGACAATTTAAAAAATAAAAAGAAGAATTACATAGAATCAATAAATTCTGAATAATTTCTGCCACATTGTGAATATTGAGTAATCATGTAATCAGTAACAATGTAAGTCTGATTATGTAATATAATCTAATTACGAATATATAATTTTTGGAATCAGATTACATATAATCAGTTTTTTTGTTTTGGTGAAAACTACGTTACATGTTTGTATGGGAATTTTGCAAACAAAGTCTTGCAAAATTTTTTGTTTATTTAACAATTTCTGTTAATATAATGCATATTTGGTTGCTTACGCGGTCACACTTAAAATGTGTTAAAGATAACACAAGCACTCTTTTAAAGCAAAACATTTCACAACAATTTAAGTTTATTTGTTTTCATATTAGTCATTGGAAAATCCCAAAACCCTGTTGGAGAATCCAGGTCATGTATTTTGCAACTTGGTGGTTTCCCGCTGGTCTTTTGGTAGTTATTAGATTAACCACTCACCATGTTCCAACCTGTTTGACCATAGCAGGTTTAGTGGCAAAACACTTTTTTAAAATTCAAAATACTTTCTAAGGCCACTGTATTGTACTACAATGAAAGTAAGTGTAACATAAGGAAGGTCATTTAAAGTATGTGCTGGTGTTGTTTATAGCATATGTACGCTTGTGTTTGAGTGGCCCCTTCCGGCCTCCTCTCTCCCACCGCAGAGGCCTTTTGTCTTGATGTGATCCTCTGGGATTGTGGGTCGCCACGCCTGAACAACCTGATGGTCGTATGGCGTGAGGAGCACAGAGAGGAAGGAGGAAAGACGGGACGGTGTGTGTATTTGTATATACGTGTGTGAAGAATGCCTTAAGGAAAGGGCCGTCTTTCATATAAACAGTAACTACGCTTGGGTTGTCACGCTATGATGCTGTTCCTCATGGAGACTGCAGATGTTTTCATGTCAAGGCATGTTTTTATTATGGCTGCCAATTTAATATGTTCATTAAGTGTGCATGTGTAAATGGACCAACATTTGATCTACTAAAATCTCAACTGCAAAGTAGATCGACTTCTAAAGACTTTCAGTAATGTATACTTTGCGTTTTCTTCATTTGAGGGCTTTTCTCACCATATATTGTTATACAGTCATTAAAGGGATAGTTCACCCAAAAATGTTCCAAACCTGTGATAATTTAGTGAAAAGATATTTTGAAGAATGTTTGTAACCAAACGGTTGATGGGCACCATTGACTTTATTGTTTTTTCCCCCCCATAAGTCAATGTCTACCGTCAACTGTTTGGTTATTCTTCAAAATATATTCTTTTGTGTTCAGAACAGAAATTTTAACATGTTTGGAACAACTTGAGGGCGATTAAATTATGACAGAATTTTCCTTTTTGGGTGAAAAAAGTCCCTTTAAATTGCTTAAAGGTGCCATCGAACGTTTTTTTACAAGATGTAATATAAGTCTAAGGTGTCCCCTGAATGTGTCTGTGAAGTTTCAGCTCAAAATACCCCATAGATTTTTTTTATTAATTTTTTTAACTGCCTATTTTGGGGCATAATTAGAAATGCGCCGATTCATGTTGCGGCCCCTTTAAATGTTCACGCTCCCCGCCCACGGAGCTCGCGCTTGCCTTAAACAGTGCATAAACAAAGTTTACACAGCTAATATAACCCTCAAAATGGATCTTTACAAAGTGTTCGTCATGCATGCTGCGGATTATGTGAGTACAGTGTTTATTTGGATGTTTACATTTGATTCTGTATGAGTTTGAGGCTGTGATCCTTGGCTAACGGCTAATGCTACACTGTTGGAGAGATTTATAAAGAATGAAGTTGTGTTTATGAATTATACAGACTGCAAGTGTCTAAAAATGAAAATAACGATGGCTCTTGTCTCCGTGAATACAGTAAGAAACGATGGTAACTTTAACCACATTTAACAGTACATTAGCAACATGATAACGAAACATTTATAAAGACAATTTACAAATATTACTAAAAATATCATGTTATCATGGATCATGTCAGTTATTATTGCTCCATCTGCCATTTTTCGCTATTGTTCTTGCTTGCTTACCTAGTCTGATGATTCAGCTGTGCACATCCAGACGTCCTGCCCTTGTCTAATGCCTTGAACATGAGCTGGCATATGCAAATACTGGGTCATACATATTAATGATCCCGACTGTTACGTAACAGTCGGTGTTATGTTGAGATTTGCCTGTTCTTCAGAGGTCTTTTAAACAAATGAGATTTATATAAGAAGGAGGAAACAATGGAGTTTGAGACTCACTGTATGTCATTTCCATGTACTGAACTCTTGTTATTCAACTATGCCAATATAAATTCAATTTTTAATTCTAGGGCACCTTTAATAAATAAACATCAATTATAACGTAATTCACAACGCACTCACAGTGACCATATCAGATAAACACTATTGTTCAAACGTTTTGGATCATCACTTTTTCTTTTCTTTTTTGAAAAACAAAACTGCATTTTTCAGCAAGGGCACATTAAATTGATCAAAAAGTGATAATAAAGACATTTATTATGTTCTATTTTAAATAAGTGCTGTACTTTTGAACTTTCTATTCATCAAAGAATCCTGGAAAAAAATGATTCACAAAAATATGAAACTGTTTTCAACACTGTTTTTTTCTTGAGCAGCAAATCAGCATATTAGAATGATTTCTCAAGGATCATGTGACACTGGCTGGAATACATCACGTTCCAAATTATGATGCAAGTGACATATCAGTAAGATTTCAGTAGAATAAACATTCAGATTTTAGTTTTTCTAAGAAAATGTTTGTTTGTTTATTTATCCATGTCTTTTTAGATAACTGGTATCAATCATTTGCCAGGTCAATGGAAACCCTACTTAGAGGTTGTTCCACATTATTAAGCAAGTCACAGTTCCCATGCAATATGGGAGGAAGAAAGATCTTTCTGAAGATGAAAAGCATGAAATGGTGCAATGTTGTGCAAAAGGCATGAAAACAACTAATATTGTGTGAAAACTGAATGGAGATTATCGAATTATCATAAGATTTGTGAGTGATTTAGAGCACAGCAGAACTCTGTCAGATAAAGGCTTATTAATGAAAGTTCCTGTCAAAAAAATTAATTGTATTAAAGGGCAGCTGTAAAAAATGCCAGCAAACAGATGTTTGAAGCTTCTGGAGTCTCAAGAAACTCACCATGCAGGCTGGCAGTTGTGCGTAAAGATGCATTTTAGACACCACTAACCAAACCTAACAAAGAGAAACATTTACAGTGGGTGTAGAAATACATTTTCAAACAGTTTTACTGCTGTGGTGTTTTTTTGCAGCATGGGATAGTGCATAGTGCATTGTACAATAGTGCATTGTACTATGCACTATCCTCCTTTTTATACCATAGCTGAAAATGGCCAGTTATGAACTCCCCATATCTTGCAAAAGTCATTTTAATACCCTCAGAGACCCTAAAGGGACTTTCCATCTCACTTCCCAGTATTCCAGTCCAAATCATCACCCACCAGCTCCTTGCTGACATTACAGTCTTGTTGGAACATGGTGGCCATTCACAAACCATCCAGAAATCCATCCATTTAGACCATCCATTGTAGTACAGCATTAGTCAGTGAATAAAACTATTTAAAAATGAGTCTTCATGTATTTCTAAATCCCCTGTAAATGTTTCTCTTTGTGAGGTTTGGTTAGTGGTGGCTAAAATGCATCTTTACGCACAACTGCCAGCCTGCATGGAGAGCTTCTTGAGACTCCAGAGACACCAGCAGCTTCAAATACCTGATTGCTGCTCAACACTGGCTTTTTTTATAGCTGCCCTTTTAATACAATTATTTTTTTGACAGGAACTTTCCTCAATAAGCCTTTATCTGACCGAGTTCTGCTGTGCTCTAAATCACTCTCAAATCTTATGATAATTCGATAATCTCCATTCAGTTTCACACAATATTAGTTGTTTTCATGCCTTTTGCACAACATTGCACCATTTCATGCTTTTCATCTTCAGAAAGATCTTTCTTCCTCCCCATATTGCATGAGAACTGTGACTTGCTTAATAATGTGGAACAACCTCTAAGTAGGGTTTCCATTGACCTGGCAAATGATTGATACCAGTTATCTAAAAAGACATGGATAAATAAACAAACAAACATTTTCTTTAGAAAAACTAAAATCTGAATGTTTATTCTACTGAAATCTTACTGATATGTCACTTGCATAATAATTTGGAACGTGGTGCAATGATACTGACTTTAACGTTAATGTTAGGTGCAATTAATCGCGATTAGGCCTAATTACAGGAAAAATGTGTGATTAATTAGTTAATTTTTTAGACGTGAAGACATTTGAGACAAAATTAATAAGCAGATAGTCAGCAAAAAGAAATATGAAATATCTTATGAGGTCAAAAAAATTGTATGTAAAATAACCATAATAATAAAATGAGTAGAAAAATCTGTCAATTCTGTTACTGTCAAACTGCCGGGGTAGAGTAACAGTGTTGACAGTCTTGTAACAACAAGAAATCATTCAACAAAGACACTTTTTACAGAAAATATTAAATTGTTATGGCCTGTAACATCTTGTATTAAAATAATTAAAAATATAACTGTTTGAAAAAAGCAGAAACACCAAATGTACCTGCAATTATAGAATCACACATATGTCCTCACTGTGTCCTTGTGTTTGTTTAATGTTTTTTATTTGAGTTAGTGTTATCTCTCCAGACGTGTTAACCCAGCTCAGTCTGGTTTAGTTGGAGGTCAGTCGGAGAGCACTATATAGACAAACTGCTCTAGTAATCTGAGATAGATCCAAGAGCAAAGGGCGCATTCGTAAACACACTCGCACACGGTGCAGATGATGAATGAGCAGGAGGCTTGCGTTCAATCAGAGTCTGCACCGGATAAGGAAAAACACTTCCTGTTTGTCGACACATTCCAGGACTAATATCTCTCCAGCAGCTGAGGAACGCAAGATGACACTGATCTAGGACCAGTTCCTCTTTAAAAAAACAGACACTTATCAACATGACATCAATCGCTTCTCAGCGTTATCAAGCCAGTGTTCTAGTTAAAAGTTCAAGTAGTAGTAATATTAGTAGGTCACACGTGTGTCCTAGGACGTATTGATTTATTTTTACTTATATTTACATTCAAATTCTCACAAATTAATTACTCACCCTCATGTCGTTCCACACCCGTAAGACCTTTGTTCATCTTCAGAACACAAATTAAGATATTTTTGATAAAATCTGCCAGCAAGATCATTTCCTTTTTCAATGCCTAGAAAGCTACTAAAGACATTTTTAAATCAGTTCATGTGACTACAGTGGTTCAACCTTAATGTTATAAAGTGACGAGAATACTTTTTGTGCACCAAAAAAACAAAATAAAGACTTTTCAACAATATCTAATGATGGGTGATTTCAAAACACTGCTTCATGAAGCTTTACGAATCTTTTGTTTCAAATGAGTGGTTCGGAGCGCCAAAATCATGTGATTTCAGTAAACGAGGCTTCGTTATGTCACAAGTGTTTCGAAATTTCAATACTTCATGTGACTTTGGCAGTTTGATACGTGCTCCGAACCACTGATTCGAAAGTATTCAAAGTATTCTCGTTGCTTCATAGCATTCAGGGTGGATCACTGTAGTCACATGAACTGTTTTAAATGTTTTTAGTAGCTTTCTGGGCATTGAAAATGGAAACGATCTTGCCATCAATGCAGGCCTCACTGAGCCATCGGATTTTATTAAAAATATCTAAATTTGTGTTCTGAGATGAATGAAGGTCTTACGGGTGTGGAACGGCATGAGGGTGAATAATAAATGACAGAAATTTCATTTTTTGGTAAACTATCCCTTTAACTTCTAGTATGATGCAAAAACTTTTTAAAATCAGAATATCAGCCACTTCAATGGATACATCTCCATTATAATTTAGAAATAGAAAATAAAATAAAAATGAGAATACATTTGTATATCTAAATGTTTAGACTTTTAATAAGAATATATTAAGAATTATTAGACCTTAATAGATTATTAGAGTCATAATTAAAATTTTAATATTATTTAAATTAGCATTTTAGGTTTTAGTCATTTTGTTTTGTGCTTTTGTGTCTCTTCTTATCTAGCTTTACTTTTTATTTCAGTTTTAGTTTTATTTTATTTGCTAAGGCAATGTTTTAAGTTTTTACACTTTTTCATCTTATAATATTTATATTTTATGCTTTATTTCAATTGAAGTAAATGATTTTTTAATAGTTATACACATACATCATTTAAAAAAATATTATTAAAAATGTCAATAATATTGTAATAACTATATATATATATATATATATATATATATATATATATATATATATATATATATATATATGCCATCTCACCCAGAAATGTTTTATCCCAAATATCTAAAAATTACCAAAGCAATTAAGGAGAAAAAGATCACAGTGGTCAACTGTACAAAATCTGACATTTTAATTAAATACTGCCAAACTCAGAAAGGTTAAGCGAACATCATTTTGTTCTCAGTTGATTTAAGTTTCAAACTGTTACACGGCACAGAGCATTTTCTTTCTGTAGCTTCTCATTCAAACATCACACATACTATGATAAAGTGCTTTACTGTTTCACTTCTCTGGCCACCTATGGCACTCAAACAGAACAATACTACACTCCTTCTGTCAGAGCATGCTGGGAAACCCACTGTTCTCTGCTGCTTTCTTTTCTCAGACTGTGACTATGTTCAGAATTGCACACTACTGTACTGTTTCTGTAGTATGTAGTATACTGTGCATAGTATGCAAATGTAATAAATGGATGACATTTGCCAATATGTGCAGTATAAAACCAAAGCACCCACAATGCATTGTGCTTGACTTGACCTGTGTCCAGAGTGACGAATGAATGATACAATCAGGTACATTTTAATATTTACAAATGTCAAAATATATATTTATTTAATATACATTTTACTTAAGACATTTTTACACAAATTGTGATTAAACAATCTTATATTTACTTATTATTATCTTGTTGACATGACAACGAGCTAATTCATTAGTTTAACATACTACTGTTGGAAAAAATTAGCATTCTGTTGCCTTTGCATACTGTTTTTTATAAATAGTACGCAGTGTACACTGCACAGTATGCTAGTATTCCATTCTGAACATAGCCTCTTAAAAGCATCTGATGAACTTACAATGCCCTCTGGGAAATGTAGGCACAAGGGTAGTGCATGTGTGGACACCTGATAGAATGAGGCTGTTGTATTTTCCAGGTCACCTATCCACCTTATTTTTCAACGCGCAAGTAAGCTATTTTCTGTCAATGTGAGGAGACTTTTGATAAATTTGCCGCTATAGGTAAGAAACTGGAAGAATGACAAAATTCTGTAAATGGTCAAATAATTAGCACTACAAATCAGTGTGTTTACGATAACAATACTAAATGTAAATTGTATTATAACCATTTGCAATATCAAGCAGCATGAAGGACAGTTTTTTACAGCTAAAAAACTGGAAGCAGATGTATGGAAGCTTGTTTCCGCCACTGAATAAAAAATAAAAACGCAATTGCGACTTTTTAATCTTGCAATTCTGACTTTTTTCTCGCAATTGCGACTTATAAAGTCAGATTTGCATGACCAAAAGTGGCAACTGCGAGATATAAACTCACAATTGCAAGTTATAAAGTCAGAATTGTGTGATATAAAGTCAGAACTGCGTTGTTAACGCGTTTTGAGAAAAAAATAGCGAGAAAAAAAATCAGAATTTCAAGTTTATATCACGCAATTCTGACATTATATCTCGCAATTAAGACATTAATACATGCAATTGTGACTTTATATCATGCAATTCTGACTTTATAACTTGCAATTGCGTTGCAAAGTCAGAATTACGTGATATAAACTTGCAATCGCGTTATGAAGTCAAAATTGCTAGATATAAACTTCTAATTCTGAGAAAAAGTCAGAATTGTGAGATGTAAACTTGCAATTTGCAAGAAAAAAAAAGTCCGAATTGTGATATAAAAAAAGTCGCAATTACCTTTTTTATTTTTTATTCAGTGGCGGTATGGTGAGAAATCGAGTCCCCCCCAGGAATCAGGTCTCCTTTAGGACCCCGAGTGATCCCATTGGTTCAACTGACTTTTAATGAGTAGCATTTTCAGCGCCTAAATATAATTACTGCAAAATCATGTTATGATTTATATAATTTAAAATGCATTAATGACCATTAATGTTTTTTTAAATTACATGGTTCATTAACTAGTATAAGTGAAGCTATAGGTGTGAAATTAAGCATGTTTTTAGTTAGCTTATGTACTAGCATAGCATACATCTACCCAATTAGTCTGCTAGCTTAGCTTATATTATATTAGGCATGTTTTTTGCTTCCAATATCTGTTTCCAGTTTGTTTTATTATGCAATACATAGGCATTAATTTTATATTTCAAGCATGTTGTTTGTGCACTTGATGTAGTTAACATCATACCATAGTGAAATAGGTTATAATTAGTTGAGACATCGCGATAACTTTTGATTACCGCCTGGGTCCTAAAGGAGACCCAATACATGGAAGGGACTCGATTTCTCAACAAAGCGGAAACAAGCATCTATATGGATGCGACCGCATCCGATCAACGCATTCAAGTTACAATGGCCGCTCCCGCTCTTACGTTAACAATAAGGTGGATAAGCGCCATCATTTATGGAGAGCCACATATCGTCCTCTTGTGTTGTACAGCGCCTCTCTGAGGCAGGAAGGAGATTGTCAGCTCTCAGGTAAGTGCATCACTATAGAAAGACCCTTTAAAGCCAAGATAGCATGCAGCAGTATTAGTCTAATGATCATATATATTAAAAAAGGTCACAAATACCCTGTTTGACCTTTTGTTACAGAACAAACATTCTGCAGATTGCAAATCGAGTTCGTTCTAATTGGCGGTAAATTACAACCTGAAAGCCTCACTTGCACTAGCTAGGCTACTTTAGCACACAGCTAACGCGTTTCACCGCTGCACATAGAGTCCAGATTATTCAGGTTCTACGTGTGCTGGTAGGCCATTGTGCCATGCACATTAAAAGTAAGTCCTTGTCATTATTTTCTAGGCAAACATACCTTCCTTCTATGCAACTGAAATGTGCCAGATTCATGTGTACATGTACCATGTGGCCGCTCACTTAACACTATTGCCATCCATGAAAAGCAGGTGAACTGAATTTGATTTAAAAAGATTTAAAAGACAATATTTCATCAAATGATGATGAAGGGCATTAAAATAAGGCATATATCTAGAGATAGAAACATTTTTAGCATTTTTAAGAGCTGATTCATGTGAATGGATTGCAATGGTGAAGCAATGCTGCAAAATATTTATGTATTTGAATTGCATATAAAATGTCAATCCTTTTGTATTATACAATTTAAAACTAATAAACTTAAATTTATGCATATTTGTCAGTCACACATAAATGAAACTGGTTAGAAACAGGTAAGATTTCTAGACTCAAAAAAACTCATGGCATAGTTGATTATTATTATTATATATTTATTAAATATTTATTATTATAAAATTTATTTTACTATATTATATATTGTGATTTTATTTAATTAATCATATTATCAAAATGCGTTTATTCAAACTGCTTAGAATCATATTGATGATAAATTTATAAACCTGGTTGTGCATTTAAAACCCATTCAGTTTATCAGTACTATTACAGAAATCTTACCCGTTTTGTTCACGCATTACTAACAAATATGCATAATATTAAGTTTATTAGTTTGTTAAAACTGCAATCCAAATAAATGAAATTTTTATATGCAATAAATTTTTTTTTTTCAATTATCACAGTTTGGAATGTACAATATATCGGTGCCATATCAGTTATCGGCCGATATTGTTTTTTTAATGTATCGATATTTGATGTTTAATTGTATAGCTCATTTTCTGTACTTTTACATTTAATTATCATTGTTGCAACACTTAAAATTCTTTAAAAACCCTAATAATTTAATAACACAGTTAAATGTAATAATTTTTCATACTGTACATTATGATATGGTGCCTAAATTAACATGTAGCATTTAAAATGACTAAATTCACTTTATAGTATTTAATTTTAAATTTATTATTGCAAAACAGTATCAAATTTTAATATTGTCAATTTATCAGTTATCGGCCATAACATAAAATAATATTAAACATTAATTGTCGATTATCATTATCGGCCGGAATTTTATTATCTCTGCATCCGAAAGTACAATACAGTCTGAGAAAAGCATTAGAAATTAAGGGTTGGGGCTGTTCACACAGGACACATTCTGGATGAGTTTATCAAAGCTGAATTACATTTTACATCTCGTGGAGCGAAACTCTAAAAATAGATGTGACGCAAAAGCAAAGACAATAAAAAAAATAGCGCAGTCGGACCAGAAGTATACATCCTACGTGTACGGCCCTAAATTCTCCGGAAAACTGGGGAACTGCGGCATTCATTTCTCTGTTGCTACCACATTCGCATAATTCTTGCAGCAAGGCCGGCCGTGAAAATGATCACCTCCAGAGGGCGCTGTTCGTTCTGAGCGAATTCACCCTGAATGTTTCCTAGGACTCAGGTTCAGTCGTAAGGGATCCTGTCCACTGAAGCATTCATGTATAATGTGATCGTTGGTTATTTTATGTCAGTTTTCATGATCTAGCTGAGCACTGGCGTAAGTCAGATGTCAGTGTTAAGCTGGTTACACACTCATGGGGCAGAACAGGATATGACAAAGGCCACTAGAAAGTCTCACTTACACACAGGAGTGTAGTGTCGTGAAAAGCGAGGGCTGAGTTTAGAGATTGTAATTCTTATTTAATTAAGTAATTACTCAAAATACTAAAGTAACTGAAGTCCATTCGTGATGTTTCTGTTGTTGACTTTCCACTGGATGAGGAATAATCGGCCATTCCTGCCAGCCTTTCAGTGCCGCGACCATCAAGTTTGAGACACCGTGGCGTTCGTTTAAAAACAGTCCCGTGTTCACCCAAGCAATTCAAACTTGTTGGATGTTTGAGGCCACAGAAAGAGCCGATATCGTTGGGCTTCTCGCATCTCTTGAAAACGTCCAATCGCGCAGAAGCGCAGGCATCCACACGCATGAACAGGACACACTTGAGTGTTCACTCGACTGCCTGAGTTTCAGGTCTTGCTGCTCTGTGTGACGGGCACTTTAACTCCTTTCTGTCCTGTAGCTGTGAAGGACAGAAAGAGAGAGAGAGAAGACATTTAATGATGGACAGAAGGCAAATTACAGTCTTTAATATTTTACAGAGAATTAAAGCAAGAATTTAACCCTTGTGCTGTGCTAAAAATCCTTTACCTAATTTGGTTTTTTCTTGGATCAAAAATGACCTGACCTTTTAAAATGCTTGTAAATCTCTCGTAATGATATATTATGACCAAATATTGGATTCAATCTTTTTATCAACTTGTTTTCTTTCATTTAGCACAGGTTTTGGAACTGACTAATCGTTGGCCTCATTGATCTGAGCATATGCGCCTCAAGCTTATTCACCTCAAAAACAAAACTTAGGTGCATAGGCTCAGATCAATGAGACCTACAATCTATCAGTTCCAAAAATAAAAAAATCAATACGATTGAATCCAGTATTTAACAATAACATAGCATAATGAGAGATTTAAAAGCATTTTTTGTAGGCCGAGGGGGGGCAAAGTCAGTAATAACTTTTTAAATGCAATGGATTAACATTAACTAGTATTTTAGGTGAAAATTTTCATGTGTGCGTAAATATATATAGTTGTGTATATACAGTATATAAGCTATTTTTATGGCTGTGAATGTGGCTCATCCAATCAGATAGATGTATTTTGAATCTTTTGTTTTTAGCTTGACCTTCCTAATGTGAAGCAGCTGTTTTTGCGCAGACTTTTCATTCAATTTTTATTAATAATCTTATCTTTTGGTTTGCGTCCATCAAGTTACACATAAAAAAAGAGAAAATAATAATATTAGGATGTACACAACATTATCAAAACAGGTTATAGTTGTCTAATGTATAAAGATAAAAATCTGAACAACTTTTAACTTCGAAATGCGTACTTATTTACCCAAACCCGATTCCAAAAAAGTTGGGACACTCTACAAATTATGAATAAAAACAGAATGCAATGATGTGGAAGTTTCAAAATTCAATATTTTATTCAGAATACAACATAGATGACATATCAAATGTTTAAGAGCTACAGACATTTGAATTTGGGTATGTCGTTTTCAGAAAATTCTCAAAAATAGGGGCGCAGGTTAAACTGAGAAAATGTATCATTTTAAGGGAAAAATAAGTTGAGTTTAAATTTCATGGCATCAACACATCTCAAAAAAGTTGGGACAAGGTCATGTTTACCACTGTGTGGCATCCCCTCTTCTTTTTATAACAGTCTGCAAACGTCTGGGGACTGAGGAGACAAGTTGCTCAAGTTTAGGAATAGGAATGTTGTCCCATTCTTGTCTAATACAGGCTTCTAGTTGCTCAACTGTCTTGGGTCTTCTTTGTCGCATCTTCCTCTTTATGATGCGCCAAATGTTTTCTATGGGTGAAAGATCTGGACTGCAGGCTGGCCATTTCAGTACCCGGATCCTTCTTCTACGCAGCCATGATGTTGTAATTGATGCAGTATGTGGTCTGGCATTGTCATGTTGGAAAATGCAAGGTCTTCCCTGAAAGAGGTGACGTCTGGATGGGAGCATATGTTGTTCTAGAACTTTTCACCTTTCAGCATTGATGGTGCCTTTCCAGATGTGTAAGCTGCCCATGCCACACGCACTCATGCGACCCCATACCATCAGAGATGCAGGCTTCTGAACTGAGCGCTGATAACAACTTGGGTTGTCCTTGTCCTCTTTAGTCCGGATGACATGGCGTCCCAGTTTTCCAAAAAGAACTTCAAATTTTGATTCGTCTGACCACAGAACAGTTGTGCACTTTGCCACAGTCCATTTTAAATGAGCCTTGGCCCAGAGAAAACGCCTGCGCTTCTTTGATCATGTTTAGATATGGCTTCTTTTTTGACCTATAGAGTTTTAGCCGGCAACGGCGAATTGCACGGTGGATTGTGTTCACCGACAATGTTTTCTGGAAGTATTCCTGAGCCCATGTTGTGATTTCCATTACAGTAGCATTCCTGTATGTGATGCAGTGCCGTCTAAGAGCCCGAAGATCACGGGCATCCAGTATGGTTTTCCGGCCTTGACCCTTACGCACAGAGATTGTTCCAGATTCTCTGAATCTTTGGATGATATTATGCACTGTAGATGATGATAACTTCAAACTCTTTGCAATTTTTCTCTGAGAAACTCCTTTCTGATATTGCTCCACTATTTTTTGCCGCAGCATTGGGGGAATTGGTGATCCTCTGCCCATCTTGACTTCTGAGAGACACTGCCACTCTGAGAGGCTCTTTTTATACCCAATCATGTTGCCAATTGACCTAATAAGTTGCAAATTGGTCCTCCAGCTGTTCCTTATATGTACATTTAACTTTTCCGGCCTCTTATTGCTACCTGTCCCAACTTTTTTGGAATGTGTAGCTCTCATGAAATCCAAAATGAGCCAATATTTTGCATGACATTTCAAAATGTCTCACTTTCAACATTTGATATGTTATCTATATTCTATTGTGAATAAAATATAAGTTTATGAGATTTGTAAATTATTGCATTCCTTTTTTATTCACAATTTGTACAGTGTCCCAACTTTTTTGGAATCAGGTTTGTATAAATTATATAATATATGTAAAGTTTTGGGGCCAGTACGTCTCTTATGCTCACCAAGGTTGCATTTATTTGATCACAAATACAGTAAAACAGTAATATTGTGAAATTTAAGATAACCGTTTTCTGTGTGAACATATTTTAAAATGTAATTTATTCCTGTGATGCAAAGCTGAATTTTCAGCATCATTCAGCAGTGCTTGCTGAATAAAAGTATTAATTTCTCTCCCTGCCCTCACAGGTCTCTTTTCACATTGTACTGTTTGGTTGTGATCCGTGGCGGGCTTCCATCGTCATTCAACATGAGTATCACCGTGAGAAAATGTGTTCCCACCAACCAAACCTACTGAACTCTAAACCTACTGAAAACTGAAAACATGTAGTGAGAAAACAGCCTAAGCTACATGTTTCTTTTAAGAGCTATGAAACTCACCCAGTCTGTACTTCTCCTTAGCTTCGGCCCGCTCTTTTGCATCAAAGTACCAAACGGTGATGGCATAGCTGTGGGAAAAGAAAGACCATTTCAATCACAGTTGAGAGGTCAGGCATTCTGACTAGTGCATATTGACCTGATTAACTCAAGGCTGTTTAGGCACTGTGATATGGAGTTTGAGATGTGCAGAGTCATGTGGATTACTGTGAGGTCAAAGCACAGAAAGGGTTAAGTCAACAATAGTAGAGCGGCTGGTTTGTTTATTCCTGGCTCTGTCCTACCGGCATGAGCGCACAAACTGAAACGATGGCCGCTTACACTCAGGAAGCACGTACTTCCTGTGCCCCACCTCGGCCCCCAGCTGCGATGGTGGTTGATACACACCTACCCTCATCCTAAATGCAGAATGTAATGTAAAATGTAAACGGCAATTGTTTTACCACACCAACAATACAGCATTTAATTTGTTTCATCAAACTCATTTCAAGACAAACCCTCTTCCTGAGGAAGACCAACTGCAGGTGTGGTGTTTATACAGCAGGATCAAGCCGTAGTGTTTGTAGCAGTGGAAGAACAATGATGGTGATGACTGGGTCAGATGAGTGCACGTGTGTCGGGATAGATGTCTAATAGATGAGAGGTTATAAGAACTATAGGACTGTGGTTGTTACCACATGACGTTTTACAACCTGAACTAGAGACGCATGATTAATTGTGAAAAGATTGAGACCTCAATTCAAACACCCATGTGATCTTATTCCTAAATGACAGTGATTTGGCTGTATATCTATTAAACCTTTGACAAGTACGATCACTGCGAACATTCAGATCTGCATTGGCGCTGCCGCTGACCCAGAGAGAGCAATTGTCTTGCATAGGTATGAAAAAGCTTCACAAACAGTCTTTTCAACCACACACAGTATCATTATTTCTGTCTTACAAATATTCATATTATCAAAGAAAGTACAGGGATAAAAGTTTATAGTTTGGATATAAACATTGATGTCTACAGTAGTGATAAATAGAGTAAATCACCATTTGAAAGTAACTTGATGCTTCAAATAAAGATGGTATCAATTACATCGTTACACCAGTAGGTGGCGACAAGTGACTGTAAAAACTGTATTTGTCATTTAATCATTTATTCAAGCGATTCGTTGAAAAATGCTGATTCATCCAGTAATGAAACAAGTGAAGTATTTATGAGTGAGCATTGAATTATTCATTCAAGAGATTCGTTGAAAAATGCTGATTCATCCAGTAATGAAACAAGTGAAGTATTTATAAGTGAGCACTGAATTATTCATTCAAGAGATTCGTTCAAAAACGCTAATTCATCCAGTAATGAAACAAGTGAAGTATTTATGAGTGAGCAATGAATTACACATTCAAGAGATTCGTTCAAGACATTCATGTTTCATCCAGTAATGAAACAAGTGAAGCATTATGAGTGAGTCATTGAATCATTCATTCAAGAGATTTGTTCAAAAATGCTGATTCATCCAGTAATGAAACAAGAAGTATTTATGAGTGAGTCATTGAATCATTCATTCAAGAGATTTGTTCAAATATGCTGATTCATCCAGTAATGAAACAAGTGAAGCATTATGAGTGAGTCATTGAATCATTCATTCAAGAGATTTGTTCAAAAATGCTGATTCATCCAGTAATGAAACAAGAAGTATTTATGAGTGAGTCATTGAATCATTCATTCAAGAGATTCGTTGAAATATGCTGATTCATCCAGTAATTAAACAAGTGAAGTATGAGTTAGTCAGTGAATCATTCATTCAAGAGATTTGTTCAAATATGCTGATTCATCCAGTAATGAAACAAGTGAAGCATTATGAGTGAGTCATTGAATCATTCATTCAAGAGATTAGTTCAAATATGCTGATTCATCCAGTAATGAAACAAGTGAAGCATTATGAGTGAGTCATTGAATCATTCATCCAAGAGATTCATTCAAATATGCTGATTCATCCAGAAATGAAACAAATGAAGTATGAGTGAGTCATTGAATCATTCATTCAAGAGATTTGTTCAAAAATGCTGATTCATCCAGTAATGAAACAAGTGAAGTATTTATGAGTGAGCAATGAATTACACATTCAAAAGATTCGTTCAAAAACGCTAATTCATCCAGTAATGAAACAAGTGAAGTATTTATGAGTGAGCAATGAATTACACATTCAAGAGATTCGTTCAAGAGATTCATGTTTCATCCAGTAATGAAACAAGTGAAGCATTATGAGTGAGTCATTGAATTATTCATTCAAGAGATTTGTTCAAAAATGCTGATTCATCCAGTAATGAAACAAGTGAAGCATTTATGAGTGAGTCATTGAATCATTCATTCAAGAGATTTGTTCAAATATGCTGATTCATCCAGTAATGAAACAAGTGAAGCATTATGAGTGAGTCATTGAATCATTCATCCAAGAGATTCATTCAAATATGCTGATTCATCCAGAAATGAAACAAATGAAGTATGAGTGAGTCATTGAATCATTCATTCAAGAGATTTGTTCAAAAATGCTGATTCATCCAGTAATGAAACAAGAAGTATTTATGAGTGAGCATTGAATTATTCATTCAAGAAATTTGTTCAAAAACGCCAATTCATCCAGTAATGAAACAAGTGAAGTATTTATGAGTGAGCAATGAATTACACATTCAAGATATTCATTGAAGAGATTCATGATTCATCCAGTAATGAAACAAGTGAAGCATTATGAGTGAGTCATTGAATCATTCATTCAAGAGATTAGTTCAAATATGCTGATTCATCCAGTAATGAAACAAATGAAGTATGAGTGAGTCATTGAATCATTCATTCAAGAGATTTGTTCAAATATGCTGATTCATCCAGTAATGAAACAAATGAAGTATGAGTGAGTCATTGAATCATTCATTTAAGAGATTTGTTCAAAAACGCTGATTCATCCAGCAATATGAAACAATTGTAGACTTTGAGTCATTAAATCATTATAATATGTGTGTGTGTGTGTGTGTGTGTGTGTGTGTGTCTTAACTGTAAACAATGTCTACTCACCGGGTGGCAAAAGCTGGTTTCACCTCATGTGGATTCCGGCGATCTGACCAGAAAATGAGCAGACGGTCAAAGAGAGGCTCGATGTTGGCAACAACATTACGTCCCTCGGGGTAGATCTGCAATAAACCTCCATTAACCTGGGAAAACAGACAAAAAACAAATGGTAGAAATGGGTAAGAGAAGACTCTCATCTTGACTGATAAAATAACAGTAAAGGCCTGTACACACCGGGATGAATATCGCACGCCTTTATCGCCAGCATTTTTCGAGACATTTTTCGTGTTCATACCCAAGCGATTGAACGTGCAAATTCACTCCCTGACAGTATATGGTGCTTGTGCTTAACGGTAGTGCAAATAAACATATTTATGATATTAATAAAGTTAAAGAAGATAAAAATGCAGATATTAAATGGCATATATATGACATATGTTTTATATATATATATTAGAAACGGTAGTGCAAATAAACATATTTATGAAATAGACATTCTCAACTATTTTTCTAGAATGTAAAAGAAAAAAACAAACAAACAGTAAAAATACAGAAATAATACACATCTATTGGTGTGGCCAAGGCAGAGCACCCATTTGCGTGCGTCTCAATCAGCTCCCTAGTTCAGTAGTCAGGGCACTGATCAGGGAGTCGGCCACATTCATTTACACGGTATACTGATACATGACCTAGGCAGTTAGGGAGCTGTTTGAGACGCAGGGATAGTTTGTAGGGGTCTTCCTCGTCGGCAAGACCGTTTTGTGCTTGAGCGCCACCAATTCGTGTTTAACTGTAACTTCAGCATCTCCAGGCACGTGAACAAAAGCACCAATCTCATTGGTCAGCCAGTTTTTAACGCGGCACGTCAAACCAAAAAAACAAACCCGAGGCGTTTTTTAAAAAATGACACTTTTACGCCTACCGTTTTTCGTGTCGGTGTGCACACTCACATTGGCGCCCTTTGTTTAGTCACGAGGCGTTAAACGTCGGTGATAATCGCGCGCGATATTCGTCCCGGTGTGTACAGGCCTTAAGAGTAAACACAGCATACCTTCACATCCCAGTCCTTGTTCAGATAGTAGATGCAGGTTATGCAGCGTCCGTCACCGTTAGGATTGTCCACATGTCGCACATATCCTGTTCCGTTGCCAGGGTAACATGCCACCATAGCCTGGTTGTACAGAAGAGAGGAGGTTTAGGAATTTAGATTTAGATGAGGAATTTAGGGTTTAGATTTAAGGGTGATGAATGGTTAAATCAGGACATTTTGTGACATTGTTCACTAAGGCCCAGGTATTAAAATCCATTATGAGCAGTGTTGGAGGTAAAGCATTAAATGTAACATGAGATATGTAATCAGATTACTTTTCCCAAGTAACTAGTAAAGTAACGCATTACTTTTAAACAAAATTTCTGAGTTACTTTTTTAAATAAGTAATGTAAGTTACTTTGTTTTCCCATTTATTGACTGACACCTCTCCTACCCCTACTTTGAGAGTTTCTCAAAATGAATAAAAACAGTGAAATGCAAACTAAATAACCTGTAATAATTAAATTAGCTAAAGAACACAGATATACTTTATGTATTTGATCTCACTTTATTAACCGTTGTCTTTGCTGCTGACCTTCGATGATTAAGATAAACATCACATTTGTGTTTCTTTTCTTTTCTTTTTTTCTATTTGTTTTTTTATTGCTAAAGTAAGAGTGTTGAACTTTCTTCTCCAAGGAGATTCAGCCCAGGTGAGAAAAAGTAAGTATTGTGATCTGATCACTCAAATGTCACCACATTCAGAAGAGGTCAGAAGCACATACAGTATGCCTCATTGTTGTGTAAATGCTAATGTGCTAACCACTACAGGACCGCCTACTCTCATTACACATAATAACTGTAACCAAATCAAGGGTTTTAATCTATGTAAAAGGAACATACGTAACTGATGATAACCTTATTATAAACTTTTTCAACTGTAACTCTGACTTATTTCAGGTTTTGAAAGAGACCTTTGAATGAGACCTACAGAACTTAAGACGCTGTGGAGACATTACACGTCACATCGATGTCCTGTGTCTTTATGGGATCTTGATGGGATGTGTGTGAAATCACGCAGAGTTTCCAGAAAATCATTGGCAGTGTGATTGAACCAAAATCAAATGATCCCGAGATACTTTATCGGGGTATTTCTGGAATCTCTGTGTGAAAGGGGCTTTAGGAACATGCGTAACATTCATTTTTAACATTTTAACAGATGGATAGAGAGATAGAGAGAGAGATTATTTTAGTCGTCTGGCTCTTTAAGAGATTTACAGCTTGCTTTGGTGTTGGAATGATGAAGCTCTTCTGTTGCACCTGCCAAAGGTCACGCACACATATGCTTATAAATAGCACGCGCTGTATGGTACATCTACGCAGAGTACCCATTGCCTCACCGCCCACAGGCTGCCATTATCACTGCTGTTTATGAGGGTTTACGACCACAATTCTGGGTGATGATTGACATGCCAACCACTCATGGTAAAGTGAAATAAGATACATAAGATTCTTTTATAACAGACATATGACACAGCTTAAAATAAACATTTCTATTACAATCAATGATGTAATACTTTTTAAAACACAAACCACTGTAAATACACTTTCAAAAACAAAAATGAAAATCTGTTTTTTTTTTCAGGTTGTCCTGACCAGTAGGTGGAGCTGTGCCGAAACACTGCATGATGCCTCAGGTCATGCTTGTGATGACATGATTCGTCTCAATATGCTTAAGTGTTGTAGGGATATAACCTCACATCAATTTTGGGGTGCTCTTCGTCAAATTTGTTTGTACATTGTTCAAGAATAGTTGGGTTTATGAAAAAGCTTTTAAAGGTGCCCTCGAATGAAAAATTGAATTTATCTTGGCATAGTCAAATAACAAGAGTTCAGTACATGGAAAAGACATACAGTGAGTCTCAAACTCCATTGTTTCCTCCTTCTTATATAAATCTCATTTGTTTAAAAGACCTCCGAAGAACAGGCGAATCTCAACATAACACCGACTGTTACGTAACAGTCGGGGTGTACGCCCCCAATATTTGCATATGCCAGCCCATGTTCCCAACATTATGAAAGGCATTAGACAAGGGTAGAACGTCTGGATCTGTGCAGAGCTGAATCAACAGACTAGGTAAGCAAGCAGGAACAATAGCGAAAAATGGCAGATGGAGCAATAATAACTGACATGATCCATGATAACATGATATTTTTAGTGATATTTGTAAACTGTCTTTCTAAATGTTTTGTTAGCATGTTGCTAATGTAGGCTACTGTTGGTTAAAGTTGGAGACAAGAGCCGTCGCTATTTTCATTATTAAACACTTACAGTCTGTATAATTCATAAACACAACTTCATTCTTTATAAATCTCTCCAACAGTGTAGCATTAGCCGTTAGCCACAGAGAACAGCCTCAAATCCATTCAGAATCAATGTAAACAATATAACAGTATACTATACTCACATGATCCGATCCATGCATGCCGCATGCATGACGAACTTTGTAAAGATCCATTTGAGGGTTATATTAGCTGTGTAAACTTTGTTTATGCACTGTTCAAGGCAAGCGCGAGCTCTGTGGGCGTGGAGCAGGAGAATTAAAGGGCCAGTAGCCCTGAATCGGCTCATTTATAATGATGCCCCAAAATAGGCAGTTAAAAAAATGAATTAAAAAAAATCTATGGGGTATTTTGAGCTGAAACTTCACAGACACATTCAGGGGACACTTTAGACTTATATTACATCTTTTTTTAAAAAAGTTCTAGGCACCTTTAATAATTTTTTTGCCAGCATGGTCTGAAGAGGATCTGAGCCAATTTTGGTGAAAATCGGATGAACTGTCTAGTTTGAAAAAGTAGTTTTTTTGGAAAATTCAAAGTGCAAGAAAAATTTTCAGGTTCAATCATCTTGAGCCAAAGAATTGGGGGGAAAAAGAATTTTACTTCTAGTCTTACCGTTCAAAAGTTATTTGCATAAATGTAAGTGCAACTTTGGACAGTTGGTTGCACTAGAGGGAGTGAGTAAAAGTCTCAAACCATTTTTTGTGGTTAATGATGAGATTGTGCTCTATTTGCTTGCCAAATTTCATCATTTTCCCTCAAGCGGTTCTATGGGCTGCCATAGATTCAAGAGTGACAGCAGAAGCAGCAGCAACAGGTACAACGGGTTCCCTTCGAACCTTTGATGCTTGGCCTCTAATTAAGCAACACAACTGTTTTCAACATTTATAATAATAAATGCTTCTTGAGCAGCAAATCAGCATATTAGAATGATTTCTGAAGGATCATGTGACACTGAAGACTGGAGTAATGACGCTGAAAATTCAGCTTTGCATCACAAGTAAATTACACTTTAAAATATGTTAAAACAGAAAACATTTATTTTAAATTGTAATAATAATAATTCACAATATTACTGTTTTTCTGTATTTTTGATCAAATAAATGCAACCTTGGTGAGCATAAGAGAGGTATCGGCTCTGAAACTTTTGAACGATACATATATATTATGTAATTTATATGAACGCAGCCTTACTGAGAATAAGGTGAGAATAATAACTTATCAAAAATATAAAAACAAAACAAGAAAATCTTACCAACCCAAACTTTTGAATGGTAGTGTATATAAATAAGATTATACTTAGATTATATGAATATGAAAGAGTTTAGTTTAGTTCACATGCTCTGACATGTTGAACTCTGGCACTTATACGGGCAACCCCATTCAAATTTGCCTTGTACCATTTCCTGATCCCCATCCCCAATCACTCCCCATCCTCTTTTGACTATCATGCCTGCATGATAAAAGGGCCAACAAACCACCAACAGCATCTGGCTTGCCTTCTGTAGAGCTCAGTTTTGGCACAATTTCTGCTCTGGATGATATGAGGCATTCCTGGGCCTGGATGATGATGGGGGAGATGTTAACGGGTCGGTTTCAGCAGGCATGCGAGTCATCAGGGTGCTCTGTTAGCTGCCTGGTCTATGATATGGTCAGCACTTTATCAAGCCCCAGAGAGAAAACTCCCCTAACCCTTATCACTGCATCACAGAATAGCAGTAAACACAACGTGTGTCACATGGGTTAAACAGGAGCACGTGTGGATGGCAGAAGGGGCTTGCTCAGCCCACCTTTCTTTCACAACCAGCATGCACTCCGGCAGTAGGTTTGTTTGACGATCCACAATAATGATAATGTGCATTTTTCTTAAAGGGATAGTTCACCCCACATCATAATTCTGTCAGTGTTTACTCACCCTCATGTTGTTCCAAAAAAATATGACTTTCTTTCTTCTGCAGAATACAAAATAAAATAGTTTGATGAATGTTGGTAACCAAAGTTAGTTTTGGTGACCATTGTATGAAGTACGGACAAATTAACACTTTCTGAGACCGAGACCAAATTTCCACCATTTACTCATGTTGGGGAACAACATGAGTAAATGGTGACAGTTTTTGTTGAGTGGATTCATAAACACCTCTGATTGGCCACTGTGTTCACGTGCTCAACAGATACGTCTGTGATTGGCTACTATGATCAACGCTTCAAAAACATGTAAACAGACATCAATGACGCTCCTCTCCAAGTGCTTACACAGATGCACTCTTGCCTTCAAAATGCTTTAAAACACTTCCGTGTGCTTTCAAATGCTCCAGTGCGTTGATCATTGTAGCCAATCACAGACGTATATATTGAGCGCGTGAACACAATGGCCAATCAGGTGTTTGCGAATCCACTCAACAGCGCTCAAAGTGACACGTTTTTAAAATTGTCAGTACTTTTGATAACACTACACTAAATTATTATTATTAAATTGGCAATGGAAATTTGCAATAACATACAGGCTCCAAGAATTTTTAAATATTGCATTTTATTTTAAGTATTTTTTCCTATTGTTGCCAGTAATTTAGATTTTTCTTGTGCTGATAAAATTCCACTGGACATATGGAATTTCTCTGGAATTTCATTCGTTGGGTTACACATGGCTTGTAAATTTGATGACCACGGAGAGCTGCTTTGACTGGATTTTTACTTGGCTTCTCTCATAACAGAGTAGAGGATATGACCTCCACTGGCAGACTGGAGGGTTCACAGGAAGCCAACTATGACACCCAAATTGAACAGATACTGTGTAGAGCAGAGAAATAGTCAAATTATCCAATTAGGAGGAACAAAACTAAAAGTGGGCACCAAAGTGGACATACACAGCTAAATGCCCCAAAACACTACATCACTGTCATCAATGTCACAGTGCATTGTGCATGCAGCTCAGGTTATTTAGCATTGCCAAGTCTGATTCATTCTAGTCAAATGGTTGATTCAGATGGTTCATGTAAATAAATCAGTTCACAATTCACTGATTCACTTGAGCCAAGGCAATGCAAAAACCACATTAAGTGTTACGCAAGTTCCAGCTAACAAGATATGCACAATTCCCACAAGAGACTAAGGGTTCAGTGTAAAGGCAAGACAATTTGTAACAAAAAAATAATAAAATGATGCCATAATGTCGTATTTTACTAGCTATTTGATATTCTTTGGTTGTTTTATGATTAACAGGCAACAGTTCCTTTAAAACAATATTGTTTTGATCATTTAAGGTCCTTTCATGCCTTGATAGTCAGGTAGATATTGAGCACAGAGTGTGCTGAGATAAAAGAGTGTAACCCTGATGATGAGAGCGCAAAGGATAAGTAGGACATGAGGGTTAGATAAAGACACACACACTTAAGAACACCCACACTCTGACATCAGGACTACAACAACAAATTCAGAATACAAGCCAGAAGATATTAAAGGGAACCTATAATGCCCCTTTTACAAGATGTAATATAAGTCTCGGGTGTCCCCAGAATGTGTCTGTGAAGTTTCAGCTCAAAATACCCCACAGATCATTTATTATAGCTTGTCAAATTTTTCCCCTATTTGGGTGTGAGCAAAAACACATTGTTTTTGTGTGTCCCTTTAAATAAAAAATGAGCTGCTGCTCCCTGCCACTTTCCAGAAGAGGGCGGAGCTTTAACAGCTCGCGCTTCGGCTGCTCAACAACAACAAAGCTGGAGAATCTCACGCAGCCAAAAGTAATGGTGTTCAGCCTTACATTGTGTCATTTGGCTTAATGCATTTATATGATACTTACATAATCAAAATATGAACAAATTCTGATTAATACATGCATTTGTCACTAGAATAACCAGAATATTGGTTGTCATATGGTACCCACAATTTACAAAATATTTCCATCTTAAATTCATGTCACTGTTTTGTTGAAGGAACTGCCCAGTCAAAACTTTCTTGCATTCAATTATACTGTGCCACTGCATACTTGACTGCAGAGGAAAAGACTGAAGTGCTGATGAGTTGCTGATACATGATTTCCTCTTCTATTAATCTGGTGTAATTGTCCCTGCCAAAGCCTAATTAGTATCTTAACAAACATGAGAAACAATTCCAAATAACAAACATTTCATATTTGATTCTGGACAAGAGTTTGGAAATAGGTTAGTCATACCTCATACAGTCTCAGACATGTTTTTTTTTTTTTTTTTTACCTCTATGACGTGGTGCCCAATCCTGTTCCTGGAGGGCCATTGTCCTGCAGAGTTCAGCTCCAACCCCAATTAAACACACCTGAACCAGCAAATCAAGGTCTAATTAGGCATAACAGAAACTTCCAGGCAGGTGTGTCGAGGCAAGTTGGAGCTAAACTCTGTAGGACAGTGGCCCTCCAGAACCAAGTTTGGACACCCCTACTCTATGAGGTCAACTTTTTTCAAACATATAAAAACAAAGTGTATTGTCCACTTAAGTCAAGCAGATTTTTACATTTACTAATATCGATATTTCTACGTCAAAAATATATGTGAATAAAAGCCTAAATTCAATCTGTCATCATATAAATTGATCATGTCTCTTCAGAAAATTTGGACAAAACTGTTTATGATCTCTTTATGAACTTTTTGAAGCGTTGCTGTCAATGGAGGGACAGAAAGCTCTCAGATTTCATCAAAAAGATCTTCATTTTTGTTCTGAAGATGAACGAAAATCTTACAGGTTTCTTCATTTCTTCAAAATCTTAATTTTTTGGGTGAACTAACCCTTTAACAATGAGTTAATAGTCATAACATAATGATATCTTTGCAAATCATTAGCTAATGATTACTTAAAGCAGACAACTGGAAGTTGAAATACATATCTTAAACCCATTGTGGTAAATAACACATTAACACTTTCCCGCCATTGACAATTTTCTGGCTTTCCGTGTTTTTACTGTTATACGGTAGGGGGCGCCATTACGCAACTTCTAATAAAGTAAAAAATCTCCAGATCAATACACAGGCAAAAAAGGAGCAGAAACAAGCGATAAAAGCATTGCTTACATACGTAGTCTTCAAAAAGAAACGCAATTTTCTCAACTTAGCGATGCCCCTTTTTTTTTTTTTTTTTAAACTTACCCACATTCAAGTGTTGATAAAGAAAGAATGCATGAAGATAGAATACATTTTTTTTTGTTTAAAATTCTTTTCTTTAAAGTTCTTTCTTTTGATATATTGCATTGTGGCAAGCAGAACAAGGCCGAGAGCCGTGGAAATGGAACGAGGCCGGTGGCTCAAGTGTTAATGGGCATCACCTGCGTGCCACACCGGTCTCGAGTCCCATGTAGGAGCTCCGGAAGGATAAAAGGAGGAATGGCGACAGAGAGAGGACCAGGCCCGGACTTTATGTTGTGTTTTATCATGTTTATATGTGGCAGTCATTTGTGAGGGGCTGTCGCTTTACTTTCGTTTTGTTGCTTGTTTCTTTTTGGAATTAAAGTTTGTTGAATGTTCGCCGGTTCCCGCCTCCTTCTTCCCTGAACACAAATCTTGTTATATGCATGTTCAGATATTCATACAACAAAATATTCTGGGGCCCATTCAATTTTTTGGAAAATTATAAAAAATGTTGGTGGTGGCTGGAAACTATTTAAAAAAAAAAAAAAAAAACACTGGTGGGGAAAGAGTTAATTTACACTATTAGTTAATACTATATGTTGTTAAGGAATTAACAAATAGCAATTCATTTATTACTTAATCTATTAAACTGACAGACTCTTTATTAGTTGCTGATGCAGTAATCATTAATGAATGGTTTAGTTCTTCATGAGTCATACATGCATTAGTTAAGCATGATTTAATGCATATTAGCATACATTTTACATTTCTCAACCAGTTTTTCACTTGCTGTGGCATGTTTGCCTAAAGCTCCCATTAATGTCTGACACTGACCTCATGTCAATACCTATAAAGCGGATGCATGCAAATAAAGTAACGCAAAAGACGCAATACTCTGTGCTGGTGAGATTTTCTTTGGCTGGTACGAGCACGTTACTCTCTCTGGGAGTGGCATGTGAGGTCTGCTGCAGATGCCATGTGGCTGGTGCAGCTAAACACTGGAACACGCTGTTCCCTCCTTTTTATCCTTTTCCCCTATGCAACCTCTGCCACGTTGTACCGAGATCGAATGGTTTCTATGCATACGAGAATGAAACCAAGGTCTTTCTCTGAAAGCACTGGTTTAGAAACAAAGCTGGGCATGGGCACCCACAATCACTCTCTTGCAGTATAACGTGCTATGTGTCTTGTTTCCAGGGCAACAGCGAGAAATATTTTGGCCAACTGAAAAGTAAAGGGTGCGATAAGGCTCGGGAGAGGAGACGGAGAGGAAAAATAACTAATGGAAGGGTTGATTAAGGACGATCAGCACACTGGAGAGAAAACGTTGCGTGTCCGCAGAGGAATAGAGACGAGAGCCATTCTAATGCAATAGATATGCTTTTTTGAACCTGCTTAATCACTTTAAATTTACATTACATAACCTTGCTGTAACCAGTTCAACGTATTTCTATAATCCTAATAGTGCTCTCACTCAAAAATTACCGAAATATTAAGGTTGCAACAACTAATTAATAATGATAATGAAAACAGTAGACAATGAATGTCAGTACTGAGTGCATTCAAATACTGATAACCATCTGCTCATAATAAACACCACAATGCAAGTAATCTGTGTTTATATGCATATTTTATCCGTTTTTGGTGTCAAAAACTAAACAAACGTAGACACTGAATTAGCTGCTAGAAGCAAGACCTTATTTGTGGTTTTGGCCAAAATGCTATGTGCATAAATGTTTTTTTTTTGTTTGTAATGAAACACACTCATTGATTAATCAGGTCTGTACTTGGGGTTTATATTGTAATGTTTATATTTTAAACACAAGATTTACACTACATATTAATATATTTTGTTTGATATCCTTTAGTATTGTCATTGGACAATATGTGGAATAACATGCTTTTGAACAAAATGCTGAAAATTAGTTCATAGGTTTAGGGTCAGTAAGATTTCTTTTTTTCAAGAAATTAATATTTTTTATTTAGCAAAAACACAATAATATGATCAGAAGTGACAGTAAAGACATTTATAATGTTATAAACGATTTCTATTTTAAATAAATGCTGTTTTTGGAACTTGAAATTCATGAAAAGTATCACGATTACCACAAAAATATAAAGCAGCACAACTGTTCAGCATTGATAATAAGAAGTATACATTACGCTTTATTTTAAGGTGGCGTAGTTACATAGTATATAAGTACAGAGAAATATTAATTAACTACATGTACTTACTATAGAGTTAGGGTTTGTTTTAGGTTTAGTTACTTGTAATTATGCATAATTGACTGTTATTACTATAGTAAGTACATGTAGTAACGTGTAACTATGTCGCCGAAATGTTTCTTGAGCGTCAAATCAGCATATTAAAATGATTTCTGAAGGATCATGTGACAATGAAGAGTGGAGTAATGATGCTAAAAATTCATCTTTGACATCACAGGAATAAATTAATAAATAAATTTGACATCACTGTAATAATATTTCACACTACTGTTACTGTTTTAGCACTACTTTTAGTCAAATAAAGGCAGCCTTGGTGAGCATAACAGACTTCTTTCAAAAAAAAATCTTACTGACCCAAAACTTTTAAAAGGTAGTGTATCTTTTTTCACCTTTTTATCTAACTTTATTTTATCTAATTGAACAGATGGACAGATTAATCAATTGAAACCTCAGTCAGACCTCAAACCTTGCTAAGATGTTTCTGTCCACGCATATTTCACAAAATTGCACATTGAAACACTGTTTGAAGGACAGATGCATAATAACATGCTTTTGATCAAAATTCTGGAAAAATCTGGTTTCTCTATTTGAACAAATAAACAACAGATAATCAATTATCAAAAGTTGCAGCATTACTAAATATCAAGCCTCAAACGTTCGTGCAAGACGTTTTCATCACCCACTGGCCAAAATTATGTGAATGCCGCAGTGCTCGCGCTCCCATTCCAAGGGCTGAGCTATGAGTTTTTTCCTTCGGGCGTAAACGTTCATGTGCAAAGTCGCACATCAACATTGGCTTCTCAAACCTCTGATCACTTACACACGCAAACAACAATCTTTCACTGGAGTTTCCTATATGACAATGTACAAAGCCTTAAAAGCTGCAATGTGAGGAAAATGCTCAAGACTAATGCAGTGTTCCCCTCACCGCCGATTCAAGAATATTCCCTGCTGAATATTCATGCTTAAGGGTGGCGTGAGGACAGTGACTGCAGCCTGACTGATCTGACCCACTGAACAGAAGCCTCTCCTCACTCAATCACTTTAATGAAAGAGCTGCAGTGAACACGCTGACACTGTCCTGAGATTCACAGAATGGTCATCCAGATCAGGTTTCTAACAACAACAGCAACGGACAGTCTGTGATTACAGTAAGAATGTCCACATGGTCCTGAGGTGTAGTCTGGCTATGCATTCACAAGCAGCTATAAGACGATGCATTCATATATACAGACTTAATAAGCTAACAAGACTTAAAAATAAAGTTACGGTTCCATAAAGAACCTTTAACATCCATAGAACCTTTCCATTGCACAAAAGGTTCTTTATAGTGGTTCTTTAGATTTTTAAATTGATGTTCATAGTAAGAAAAAAAGAACTTTAAGAACTGAAATGGTTCTTATATGTCATCGCTGTGAAAAATCCCTTTTGGAACCTTTAGTTTTAAGAATGTAAGCTAAATTATTTGAAAAAGTTGCGCTAGAATGGAAATATACACTACTGGTCAAAAGTTTAGAATAATACAACTTTTAAATATATTTCTCTTCTGCACACCAATGCTGAATACAGTAAAAACAGCAATGCTGTGAAATATTACAATTTAAAATACCTGTTTTTATTTGAATATATTTTAAAGTGTAATCTATTCCTGTAATCTATTACTACATGTAGTAACGTGTAACTATGTCGCCGAAATGTTTCTTGAGCGTCAAATCAGCATATTAAAATGATTTCTGAAGGATCATGTGACACTGAAGACTGGAGTAATGATGCTGAAAATTCAGCTTTGATCACAGGAATAAATTACATTTCACAACAGTTCTTTTAAATTGTAATAATATTTCACAAAATTACTGTTTACTGTATTTTTGATCCAATAAATGTAGCCTTGTTGATAAGAGACTTATTTCTAAAACGGTAGTGTACATGTTTTCTTCGTGTGGAAAATGACACAGCTTGAAGATCACATACCATTGGACACTGGTTTGACCTGGCAAGCTCAAATAACCAAACCTGCGTCATAAGGGCAGTTTCGCTCTGACACATTTAGCGCGCTGACAGGACTGATGCGGCACTCTGCGTGCACACGGGTCAATGTTCAATCACGCGCTAACTGAGCAATGCAATCATTTCTTACATGCTTGTAATATCAGAAAGACACTCAGATTTCAACTTGAAAATAAAGTAAATCAGTAAGAATATGTTGTTTGCATATGGGCTGGAGATAGAGATTGACAGAAGAGTCTTCAAAGCCACAGAAGCACTGATCTGTGGTCTGATAAGACCGCATTTCTCAGGCTACTAGTTGAGAAAAGTGGAACAGTGAGAAACAACAATTCAGTTTCACCCAATCACAACTTCCTGATGCAGCTTTGCATTGCTGGTGACAGTGCTTGCCAGTTTTGACCTTGAAGAAATGGCTGAACTAGCATCTACTGATACTAACACATTAAAAAAGGGGAGACTGGGGAAAGTTGTCACACTTAGATGTTGGCTAGATTTGAAGGTGTGGTCACATTAGCGGAATTTCAATGAAATTTCATCCAGCAAAAAAGGCTCATTGTCAATAGTGATGCACGATGAACTGTTCCCACAGAAGTCGCTGTCAAACCAAGCAGTGTTCTGTTGTTCTGTTGGGGAACTTTTTTGTCCTTGCGCACAATTTCAGATTGCATGGATTTCTATTGAAATGGCTGATTTTTATCGGCAAAATTTCATTTCCCTGGTGAAAAATCCAGCTAAAACCAGCCTAAGCTGGTAGTCTGTACTTAGCTGGTTTAAACTGGAAGTAGCTGGTTTTAGCTGGTCTCCCAGCCTGGGTTAGCTGGTGTTCAGCTGGTTTAAGGTGGTCTCCCAGTCTCCTAGCTTACCAAAACCCCTCTAAAACCAGCTATGACCAGGCTGGGAGACCAGCCTGAGAGACCAGCCAGAGATTTTACAGCAGGGTTTTAAGTTCATGACAGAATCTTAAAGGGTTAGTTCACCCAAAAATGAACATTTTGTCATCATTTACTCACCCTCATGTTGTTTTTCTGTTGAACACAAAAGAAGATACCTTAAAGGATGGTAGTAATCAAACAGCTGACAGTAGCCACTGACTTCCATATTATTATTTTTTTCCTACTATGGAAGTCAATAGCTACTGTCAGCTGTTTGGATACCAACATCCTTTAAAATATCTTCTTTTGTGTTCAGCAGAAGAAAGAAACTCATACAGGTTTGGAACAACTTGAGGGTGAATAAGTGATGACAGAATTTGCATTTTTGGGTGAACTATCCCTTTTTGAATCAAGTCAAATTAAATGAAGTCAGATCAAACCAGTTTTACATAAAACCATGATGTTAATGTTTATAATATGTTTTAATATTTTTATGCCTTATAGTTGCATTTAGCAAATTAGAGCGGGCCGAAAAGTATAGTTTATAGTTAAGCAGTTGAGTCAAAAATCATCTTAAATTTGCTACAGATGTTGGGTAAACCTGTGAACACAAAAAAAAACACATTGTGCAAGAACATTTTTAGATGTTTTCAGGTTTTTTAAAGGTGTATGTGAGGTCGAGGCAAGTTGTCACATGTTACTGAGAAGCCTGCTTTATGGCAACTTACCCCATATATTTTGTAAATAAACTATTTTATTTTAATGTGCAATAATAATGATTGAAATGTTTAATAGTTTTTTGCAGCCAAGACTTTAAGGTTTGTGTCTGTACAGATACTGACGTTCAAAAAATAAACCTACCCATGAGAAACATTCACTGGTTACCAAACAATGAAAATTCTGCCATCATTTACCAAATCTGCAAGGCTTTCTTTATTCTGCTGAAGATATATTTTGAAGAATGTTGGTAACCAAATAGTTTTGGTTACCACTGACTTCCATTGTTTTTCTCAGAATATCTAGATCTTCTTTTATGTTCCACAGAACGCTTTTAAAAATAAAGGTTCCAAAAAGGAGTTTAGATAGCGATGCAATAGAAGAACCATTTTGAGGTTCTTCAAAAGTTCTTAAAAGAACCACGTTTTCTTAGTGTGAAGAATATTTCAATAATCTGAATAACCCTTTTCCACTACAAAGAATCTTTAGTGCAATGGAACAGTTTCATAGATGTTAAAAGTTCTTCATGGAACCAGTGAAGAAAGAAATGAGCAGATGATGATGAGTAGATGCAAACAGAATTTTGCAATTTTGCCCAAATTTCCCACTCACCTTTGTGCGGCCATTGATGACATAATCCCCCAGCTGTCCATTGGCCGCACTGCGCATGATGGCCTCATCGATGTGAGCCATGAGGCCTCCGATGTTCTCGCAGCCCGGCTCGTTGCCTTCGACCCAGGCTATCTGGTCTCCACGGATGTTCTTAGAGGGGATGCTCTTCTGGATGACCAACTGGCCGCCTTTGAACTTCCCGCTGCGATTTAGGGTCTCCACTTCCTCCAGAACCCTACCGCCCAATCGATCACCCAGAAAGACATCTTTGACGCAAATGCCATAGAACTTCATACAGGGAACTATGTACTGCTGAGCCATGTGCTCTGGAGACCATCCTGCACTGGTGGCCACCGCAGGCGGCGCCGACAGCACCTCGTCCTGCCCGGGGGCCGCATGGTTCATTGCAGCTTTGTGCCCATTGTGATGAACCCAACTGAGGCTCGACATGGAGCTGGGAACGCTGCAGTTCTTGTGTTGGTGATTGGCTGCAAGGGGAGCGACAGCCTGTGTGCTTTTACTAGAGTCTGTTTTAGGACCCGCTTCAAGCCTCCTCCTTTTGCATTCAAGTGATGGAGCGTCCAGTCCATGGGGCATTTCTGAAGAACCACCAGATCCGGAACCCATTCCACAGTCTCTGTTTTCCTCATCTTTTTTCCTCTGGTGCTGGAGTTGTCTTAATCGCACATCTCCACAAAGTCTTTTTGAAGTCCTCTCAACGTGAGCATGGGGAGTCTCCACCAATCCATTTGGATGTAAACACCCGCTTTGCATCTGCTTAGGGACATCATGATAACTTCCTTCTGCTGTAGGTGAAGGGGACACCGCTTCTCCTCCACCATTATACAAAGGCAACCCGCTTTTCAACTCCTTCAAAAGCGTGGTCCCGGATCCAGATCTAGACGCATGTCCAGCCAGCAGCTCCTCCGCCGTGGTCGCGTTCAGACCCATTGTACTCACCATGTGAGACTCACAACAGCCACTGGTGACTCTCTCTTGCGGTGAACAGACACTCTCGCGTCCGCGTGCATTTATAAGGTCCGTGTTTTCCAGTCTCTCCATGTCATGTCGTCTACTCCTGGATGCGCACGTAGCTCACGTCCAATCCTCATTTTCTGCAGAATCGGCTCTGCTCATGCCTGCCTAGCGGCGCTATTATCACGAAGCTCGACAGTAAACTTCCACAGTGCAACATAAATACGGTGCTTTTCTTCGGTTTATTAGTTGTTTAATACAGAATTAAGCATTAACTATTTTCCATGGCTGTTTATTTCCAGATTAAGGGTTTATGAGAGTCTGAAGACAGAGAGTAACAATGGTTAAATCACTTAAACATTCATAGACGCGTTAAAACTGACACATAGGCCTATTGTAAATCAGTCACTCTCGATCATTTTATTTCAACCATATGTCATATGCAAAAATGAAACGTATAGTGTAATGAATCAACGAATAAAATTCACTAATAATAATAAAAAAACAATATTAAACTTTTGGTTGAAGCTGAAAGAAATCAGAACAAAGTCCAGACATTCTTCATAAACTTACCTACAATAAAGGGATCAATTAAATAATGATGTGTATATAATACTACAAATGGCAAATATTCAAATAAGTATATTAAAATATTTTAAAAAGCCTATTTTTAATAAAATGTATATAATGAAGTTAATGTCGATGCAAACAGGACACAATCTACTCAATAAATAAAGTAATAAAAACAATATTTCAGTTGTAAGTGAAAAAATAAATAAATCGGGCATTCAATTCATTAGTTTAATACATAGGCTATGCTTTAAATATGTAAGATATTTGTATAACACCACGCATCATGATGGTAAACTGGTCTGTTCATAAAGTTAAACCATGAAAACACAAAGACTGAAAAGAAAACGAAAAACTGGCGTATTTTAGACTACTTACCTCTCTATGATAAAGTCACTATAAAAGACCAGCCGCGATTGTAATGAATTTCCGGTGTTTTCTCGTCCATATTCAATACTCTCATTTTAGATGATACAAATAATTAAAACAACGTTTTCACAGACATTATTGTAATTTCTGCCCATACAATCCTTGCTGAACAAAGAGTAAGTACGCTTCGTATCTGATATAACACTGTGCGGGTAATGAAATTACACAATCTACTATGGCCAAGACTTGGCTCATTAATATTAATTTACGATGCTCTTGAAGCATCCAATCAAGTGACCTAATTAATATTCACGAACCGAGTTTTCGCCATAGTAGGATTAGTAAACTCGTTTCCGGGTATGATAGCGCGCCCCTCCCTCCCCTTCTCTCTCTCCATGAGCGGTTCTGTCACTTACACGTGCGCACATTCGCATCACGTGACCCTGAGCGCCACAATAACAACAGTGGCTCATAAGTGTGTCACACAAAATATGGACATAAGAATGAAATAATTATTTCCATAGACTAGAGGATAGCTATATGTTATAACAATTTCTGTTTAAATTATGATCATGGACTATTATGGGTGTTTCTTCAGGTACGTCTTTTAGTATTTTTAAAAGTCACCATTAAAGGTGCAGTATGTTGCAGTAAAATATCCAAAAACCACTAGTCCAGATAAAAAAATATACTATAGTAATTACTATAGTGTTTTTGAACCTTTGTAAAGTACTTACATTAATTTGTTGTGGTAATTCTATAGTTGCTGTGATAATATAACAACTATAGTAATTACTGTACCCAATACTGTACTAAGTTTTCTACAACTATAGGGTATATTATACTACAATATACACTACAGTTTACTGTAGTAAAAACTAAAGTATACTACAATATTTATTACAGTTTATCAGTTCACTGTAGTTAATACTTAAGTATGCTGTAGCATTCATTAACAAAGTGTTGTAAATACTATATAAAGTATACTACAATTTACTATAGTATGGTTCAAAAATATTATAGTATTTACTATATAGTATTTTTTCACCTGGGGCCAGTGTTATATATTTTGTTCACTTGAGTACTTACAATATCCCAAATGTTTCCAACTATTTGTAAATTGTGAGAAAATTGCAATTTTAACCAAGGATCCGGGACGTGTGAGGAGTCGCCTCTCAATTGCGTCATACCCGCGTTACCCTCGGTTTCCGGTTTTATTTTGTAGAAACCATGAAAACACCAAAGACGCTTTAATATTTACATGCTTTAATAGACAAGGTAACAACTGTTTTGATATATTTATAGACAGAAAACTAGTTATTGTTATATAGCTCAACACGTTTAGTCTTATTGTTTAAATCTAATTTTCTTGATTTTTAGCGAGTATCATGCTTTACCATGCCTCAGAGAAAAACACTATTTTGTCAAGTAGCTAACATAGCATAATCAGATGCAGCTTTATTTTTAGTAACAGTAATACAGCATTTTCTCCGTCATACAATACGTTTTATAATGAATTGCATGCCATTTATCAACACAAGCCATCCAGCATTTAATATGATATTCTAAAATCGATCTATCTTACTGCAGTGTGTAACAGTGTCTCACAGCAGCCGCCGAGTGAACGCTCAGAGTAATGATATAACATCATTTTCAACACACTTAAATGTATCTAATATGATAAACAGAGCTGCGTTACCTCATACTCATGACCGGAAAAGCGGAAGCGGCACCGGTGACTGTGGCATAATAAAAGTTCTGCTGTTCGTGAGGTGTGTGTTGCGCAATCGCTCCAGCTCCTCGTTCAGCTCCCACAACACTTGGTCCTGCTCTGCTTCATACTACAGTAACATTAATGATCGCATCCATGAACATGAGTTCTTCCCGAGTTGAATCCCAATTCTTTTCCACCGTCCGTTGAGGTGAAGACCACATGTCCCAAGATTCCTCTCTCAAACTTGCCGTCATCAATCTACGCCTTTGTTTCAAATAGACCTCTAGCGACCTCTAGCGGACAGAAAATATTACATATTGCACCTTTAAATCAAAATTGAAGCTTTTTGGCTTTTAGTACTAATATGTTAGCCTTACTGTTATCTATAAGCTCGTGTGCTCCAAAACAATGACAAAATTTGTATTTAGAAGACATAAGCGTTCAAAACTTACAATCCGCCAATATGGCGGATCAATGATTTTGAAGAAATCACGCTGCACTTCAGCTTCTCATCATTTTCTGTCCAATCAGATGCTCTCTAGAATCTAAAGCGTCCCACCTCTTACATTATAAATAGACGCTGAAGCTGCGGCTAAAATCGGTCACTTGTTCACACATTTACTTTTTTCTTCATGGTGAATGGCACATAGTGCAGTATATAGGGGGATAGAGTCAACAGTGTCCCAATGTGTGGTGAGCCAGTGTCCTTACTGTCCTTACCAGCGCCTGAATTCACGTAGGCTATACGGTATACTGATTCACGAGCTCAGGAGCTGATTGAGACGCACCCGAAGTCTTCACTCAGCGGCCATCTTTGAAATGCCTCTCGGGCAGCTATTTCAGTCAGTTCCCCCTTTGAATGGGAAAACACCAAATTCTCCAAAGCTGTGTTTACGATTAAATTTCATATTTGAAATCACCAATTCATACTGACAACTGTTTCATAAATTGACTCTCTAAATCATGTCAAAAACAGGCTGCGTCAGCCAATGCTCATGAGCTTTTTAAGGTGGCTGCAGTGACACAATTACTTCACCAATTGGCGATTGACTCTTTTATTTAGAAGGCGGGACTTATTCCGCCATATTGCGCATTGCACTTTCTCCCATTCATAAGCTGCGTCCTCTGGAGGTCACATTTGAAGGCTGCATACGTCATCAAAGCGGCCTCATTTAAGAAAAGTAGATCAGTTAGATTGCAAATTAAGAAGTAAATTACTGTATTACTCATTAGGAATAACAGTCAATTCACAGTTACTTTTCTTAAATAAGACATCCTTGATGACGTATGTAGCCTTTAAATGTGACCTCCGGAGGACGTATGTCTGTGGCCGTGACGTCTGAGGCTGAGGTCACATTAACGTTTTTTTTTTTTTTTTGGAAACTTTTTATCATGCACTCATCATTTATTTTTCTTACTTTTAATATGATGTTTATGTCTCCAGACTTTCAATCTTGATGTATAAGACTATAAAATAAAAATATAAAGATTTAATAATTATTATTATTATTATACATTAAATAAATAAATATACACAGCAGAGTGTTTTTATTTTATATTAGCATCAAACAAAAGTGTGGAAAATTATTTATTTTATTCTTAACTGCAGATTCAGAAGCTCAACTGTTCACCAAGTCTGAAAAGCAGCCATTTGTAGGCTTTTACTAAAACAACTCCCACACAAACCCTCAGCAAACACACACACACACACACACACTTTCTCATGCCCTTCTAAAGTAACTAGATGACTCATTCTTCTCCATCCACATAGGCCTGATAGTAATGTAATCTAGTCGAGTCACTGAATTTCCCGGCAATACAACACAGATCATCATCACTCAACTCCAAGAACAACCCTTTTTATCAAATTTCATTATGTTATTAGTCATATTGGTCAAAAGTAAAACACTGAATACACAGAACAGAGTCTGGAAGCAATAAAAAACACATTATCCAAATCCATGTACACAACATACGTGCACTACAAACAATTCAGAGTATAAATAAAAACTGGGCCGAATTTCCAAAACTTCCTAGTGTAAATATAACAGTAGCTAAAATGTCATATTTCTAAACAAACCAAACAACACATATGGGCATTTTCAGACATTTTAAGTAGTAAACTTTAAGTTAACTGCTTTCTATCCAATGGTTATAGGATAACTGTCTCTTTATTGGTTAAGATTTGGTGTATTATGCAAAATATCTGTTTTCAAGTTTGTTCATGCTAATGGTCATGGTGAAGCAAACAGATATAAAGGACATTAATATCATTAATTGTGTGTCTGATATCTGACCCTTATCTTCATGCTGTTTTTAGCAGGATAACAGAACCAGTGCCAAGGTCATGGCTCTCTTGCAGCTGGACTGAAGTTCCTCAGCAAGCGCCATGCTGAAGAGTGCCGGATGCACGTATACATCAACTGTAAATCAGAATATAGTATAAATAATCTTATTAATATGTAGTTATTTCATCTTTTAGCACATGAAACTGCTTGATAATGTGAAAGTGTAGTTCTTTTTCCAGTTTAAAGTGCAAAAATTATATTAGTTGTAAAATACAATAGTGGGCAAAAGTGATGTCTGGCCTAGGAAAATTGACATCTGCCCCCTTTATTCAAACATTATTAAAGATTTGTAAGCATATTGCATAGTTGTGCTTGGAGTCGATTGTTTTATTAGTGATAACACAATGAAACATGCCAAATTTTGCAAATTTTGGCCAGGCTGTCATGCAAAGAAATGCAAAAGCAAGATAAAACCAATTAAATATTAATAACTGATTATGTTGTAGTCAATGTATGCTTTTTCTTATGAGCTTTTTGGTTTTCTATGCATTTTTTTTTTTTTTTTGGCATAGTAAACAAAGCCTGTAGCTGTAGTTTGCCTGTTTTTGCCAAATAATGTTGTCAGATAAACACCTTAACCAAGTTTAGTATTTTGTTCTTCCCTCATATTTAAAATATTTTTTAAAATATAAATATTATCTTAATATTTTGATGGTTTAATTAAATTTATAGGGTCATTAAAAACAAACATCACTTTTGGCCACTACTGTAAGTAAAATAAATAAATAAGATTATAGAAAAGTAAAAAATTACATTATACAAACAAATAAATTAGAAAATAATACAATTAGATTACAATAAGTAAATAAATAATACATCTAACAGTGCAGTACTAGTTCAGTAGAAAAAAGAAACATAATAATGTAACTTAATAGAAATAACATATTTTCCTAGACATATTATTTAAATATTTAGAATATATATATTTTATCGCACAAGGATCATATTTGGGGGTCCTTGGCATCTAATATCCACAAGAGGGCAGTATTAATTAAGAACACCAGGTCTAGATAAACATATTCAGACTGCATGATGCTTTAGGTTGAGCTACTCACTCTAAAGGACAGAACACTTGCTGGGATTTTTATACACATGATAAATATTATGCAACTTAATATCAGTAAAGTGGGATGAGTCCTGCGTCAGTAAAGCAGGACTCATCCTGCACTGCATGTCTCTGTTCTTGCTGTTGGAAAATGTCTGTAATTATGTGTTTTTTTCCCCTGGCAAGCCATTATACTACAGTTTAAAGGGTTAGTTCACCCAAAAATGATGTAATTTATTACTCACCCTCATGTCGTTTCACACCCGTAAGACCTTCGTTCATCTTCGGAACACATATTAAGATATTTTTGATGAAATCCGATGGCTCAGTGATTGCCAGCAATGTCACCGAAGCTCTCAAGATCCAGAAAAGTACTCAAAACATATTTAAAACAGTTCATGTGACTACAGTGGTTCAACCTTAATGTTATAAAGCGACAAGAATACTTTTTGTGCGCCAAAAAAAAAAAAACTAAATACATTGCAGGTATGCTCATAGAATATAAACCTAACAGATCACTCAGATCATCAGGATCAAGTCATTTAGAAAGACCAAGGGTTCACTAAAAGCAAGGAGAGTCTGCTTTTAGCTGTTATGCCAGCCGCAGCTGGAACCAGCTTCCAGAAGAGATCAGGTGTGCTCCAACAGTAGCCACATTCAAATCCAAACTCAAAACACATCTTTTTATCTATGCATTTGCTGATTGAGCAATGCAACTGTTTGCATTTTATTTTATACGTATTATCTTTTTATTCTTTTAATTCCTTTTCCTGTTTTCATTTCATTTTTAATGTATTTTATATCTTTTATGTATCATCTTGTTATTTATGACTTTTAATGCATTTTAAATATTGCTGTCTGTTTGAAAGAACTGGGAGAATTAGGAAGAAAGCATTTGTGATTAGGTTAAAATTTTGTAAATTTGGATAAGGGGACAAACCATGAGGAAATTTGAGCTGTGGTGCATGGTTAAGATATCTCTGGATTACAGTCAGGACACTTTCCAAAGAGGGAAATTTGAACTGTGTTGCATAGATGAGATATCTCCAGAAGGGGGATTAGGGCTGTGTGGCGCAGTTTGAGGTGTCTTGGCAAAAGGGGAGACTGAAACTTTGTTTATCAGTTTGAAGTGCCTTAACAGGTAGCAGTCCTGTCGTGTGAGGAAGATCCATTTAGATCTGCTCTGATGGATAGATCCGTTTAGATCCACTCTGACGGACAACAACAACAACAACAACAAAACTCCCTAAGACTTCCCAGCTCATCCATCCAGATAGCAAAATTCTCTGTTTTTACTGTTATTTCTATTCCTTATGTTCTAATTTTATTATTCCTCTTTATGTAAAGCACTTTGAATTACCATTGTGTATGAAATGTGCTATACAAATAAAATTGCCTTGCCTAAATAATGACTTTTCAACAATATAGTGATGGTCAATTTCAAAACACTGCTTCGAAGCTTTACGAATCTTTTGTTTCGAATCAGTTGTTCAGAGTGCCAAAGACACTTGATTTCAGCAGTTTGATAAGCGATCAGAATCACTGATTCAAAACAAAAGATTCGTAAAGCTTCGAAGCAGAAATCGACCATCACTAGATATTGTTGAAAAGGTTTTTTTTTTGGCGCACAAAAAATATTCTCGTCGCTTTATAATATTAAGGTTGAACCACTGTAGTCACATGAACTGATTTAAATATGTTTTGAGTACTTTTCTGGATCTTGAGAGGTTCGATGACATTGCTGGCAATCACTGAGCCATCGGATTTCATCAAAAATATCTTAATTTGTGTTCCGAAGATGAATGGAGGTCTTACGGGTGTGGAACGACATGAGGGTGAGTAATTAATTACATTATTTTCATTTTTGGGTGAACTAACTCTTTAATACTATTACATAAAAACTTTCTTGTAGGAATATGTTAACGGATAGATGTTCAGAAGACGTTGAATAATGATAGTGGAATTAAAACGATTAGCAGAAATGTTTTCTTGATTTCAGCACAGACATATCTTTTAACGATATTGTAAGACTGGTAGCCCTACCAGGAAAGACACAAGCATTCCAATGGTACTTTTTAAAAATGATTTTCAGTCAAGTTATATGCGATTTGTATTAGCTGTATGCTATAGTTTAACTCTGAGAAAATATTTTAATCTAAAAAGTTCTTACACCAAGAGTTATTCTGTTTTTTTTTTTTTTTTCTCATTAATAGTAAAAAAAAGAAGTAACTTGTGTTTGGCAAGCACTGAATTATTAAAATATAATAATGTTTCCAATACGAATTTCTGTTAGTGAACAGTTTTTTTTCGATAACTTTTTTAAATGCAAAATGTATCTCCAATTACAGAATCACTCAACTATGCCTGTCTCTAAAAACCTTTAAATCCTTAAAATTATACATTTTAATACAAGTACTGCGAGATGTAACTAAAAGTATCAGGGCATCACATAAGGAAGTAATGATAGATGGCGCCACTGAAATCCACGCGCGCTCTTGCGAGCACAAGGCTGTCTTTACGCACACTCACCAGCAGTGTCAAAGTTCAGAGGTCGGGTAAAGGTCGTGTTTTGGGTTTTTCCTCCATCGTAAACAATGGCTTCCATAAGTTGGTTAACGTGCAGGCGGTTGTCTCGGCTTGTGTGCCCGTTCTCTCAGGTCGCGCGGCGGTCGGTGCTGCAGTATGTGAGGACTCCAGCGCGCGCGCTTCACCGAGGGAGCGCGCGACGGGCGGCGGAGAAGAACCCGCTGAACAGATCACGAGCTGTGGAGCAACACTACATCACTGAACTAGATAAAGCCGATGCGCTGGTAAACACAAACACTCACTCCCTCTTTCTGATGCTCTCACTTTTCATGCAACGTGTTACTCTAGACGTTGTTTACATTTACAAGCTGTTTCATTTGATATATTACACTAACGAAAAGTACTGGTGGTAGTATGGTACACTTAGTAGTATACCATGATGTTAATATATTCATGCACCACATGCTAATCCAAAGAATATGGTTCTACGATGGTACTTGTACGAAATCGTGTTATTTAACATGGTAAAAAAAATGGCATTACCATGCTATAATGTTACATGATGTCAATAATATACCAAAATGATCTGTTTATTAACTATTACTTTATTTTCTAGATGCTGCGGAAGTCTCATGAAACAGGTGAGATCAGAAACTCAAATTAGGCTTCTTGACAGGCTTATTTACTCACCCTCATGTTTTTACACACTATGACTGTTTCTCTTCTGTGGGACTATATTTTGGCTACTATTAATATAGTTGATCTCTACTGTTAGTATACTTGGGACTTCTAAGCTCCAAAATAACAAAAAGATTGAATAAAGTCTATATATTATACTTTAGCCTTCTGAAGTCACCTGATATCTTTTTGTGAAGGACATATTGAAAATATGAAAGGTCATTTTGTGTCCTTTTTGTGAACAAATCATTATTTAGAGTCAGGTCTTTTTAATTAATTGCTCGATCCATTACATAAATCCAGTCTGAATTACTCAGTCATGATGTTCAATTCACTGATTCAGTGATCAACAGACTTCGGTAAAGTTGGTTTTATATTCGCACATTAGGACTTATGATAAATTCCGACTTTCCAATAAATGTGCAATAAATTAATGTTTGCGAATTTTAAGCAGCGACATATTGACAACCAACGATTGTCAACTTACAACATTTTTCACAGTCAATCAAAATAGGCAAGTATTGTTATAATGGCATATTTACTTGTGAATGTCCAATGTAGTGTGATTAACAAGGCTATTGAATACGGATGTCCGAATGTGCGAATATAAAACCAACTTTACCGAACTGATCAACAGCCCAATGGAGCAAAAGATTATCAGTGAAAAACATGTTAAATTTGGTCTTTTTCTCACACAAAGCTCTTGTATGACTTCAGAAGACTTGGAACAAATTGCACAAGTAATATATATTATTATACTTTTATGGTATTTTTTTTAGGGATGCACCGATGTGATTTTTTGGGACCGATATTAACAAACAATTATTGGCCGATACCGATATTTGTCACTTCCTCTCTTATTTGAAATGGATAGTATTTTGATCATGTTTTAAATAAGCAAAGTTCAAAAACACCTGCATTAAAATATTCTAGCAGGTTTATTGCTGCATCATCAAATAATTTTTAATGAACGTGGATTGGATCCATTTAACATTCAGCAGGCCTACATAAATACAACAGAACAAAGATACATATGAAATAAACAGTGCTTTTTAGGTAGGTTTAATAGTTTTCAGGTACAGAAGTAAACAAATGTAAAACAGCACTGCATATTCTTCACTGAATAAATTAAATGCATATTAATCATTCTTTATTATAACAGACTTTATTGTGATTAATCTTCTAATTTGTTTTTGTATACATTTTAATATTTTTTATAAGTTTAAATATGTATGAGATCTGCTCTATCTCCTTTACTAAGGCGGGACTCTTATTTTGACGGGTGTTCTAGTCTTCGGTTTGTTATATTTATATCCTTTTTCCTGCTACAGCCGATATGCCGATGGTTGTAAATTGAGCAAATATCGGCGGCCGATACATCGGTGCATCCCTAATTTTTTTGCATCATTTTCGAAGCTTGAGATTTCAATTCATTTAATGGAAAAGAGCGACAAGCACATTATTCATGTTTTCTTTTTATTTTGTGTTGAATGGAAAATGAAGGTTTGGAATGACATGATGAGGATGAGTAGATGAGGCAAGAACGTTCATTTTTTTTTTTTTTGGGTGAATTATTCCTTTACCAACTAAAATTTGTGTTATTGTAATAAAGTGCAACAGTGCCTGACCACTTTTTTTAAGAGACCTTGGTTCTGGAAGTGTTTTTCCTATTTATTTTCCTCATAGGGATTAAGAAAAATCTTCCTTACTTTCCCTACAAGGTCATAACATTACAGACTTTTATTTGAAGCACTGCGAACAGCATAATCAAATTAAAAAAGTTTGAGAAATCATTTGTTATATTGTTTATATATATACAAACAAAGATTTATATATTTTAAGAGCTTAGGGAGACTCGATGACTTAATTTGCGGTGCTTCATGGGAGTGGGCGGAGCTAAAGAGTTCTTTTAGCGTCTCGACTCACTGATTGGTGGAATTTTCTGCACAATCATGGGAAGTGTAGTTTTTTCACTACAAATTTTGCTGTTAAACAATGATTTTCTAAATAAGTTGAAATAATGTGGGCTGACGGCTTCAACAGCAGCAAAACCATAGATTAACAACCTCGTACCTCACAGTAGGTCTGTCTTTAAATGTTTAGAAGTTATCGTTAAAAATAAATTTCCCTATGGAGAATATTAATGGAGATTTACTTCCAGAACCCAGCTGTTGCACACTATAGAGTACCTCAGAGATGACGTGTTTTTGTAGGCCAACCCGGAAGTTAGCGGCGCACAGGTTCCCTCGATTGAAAGCCTATTCATTTTTCCCATAGACTTTTGGAAAATCGCAGAAAATAAGCTCTGTGTTTAACAAAGGGTTATGACACTTACACGTTTTGTCTGTCAAGATAATCTTTACAAGTTAACACAACATTTATAGATTTTGAAGCCTAAATAAAGTCGTCAGATATAAAAAGCTAACAGTAGGCTATAAACGGACTACAGCACACCATGGTCGCGGATCAACGTCGTCACCACCAAGCTTCCTCAAACTTTATTTAGAAAACAACTTTATTTAAAAACATGCTCGCTGATTATATATACTTATCCACTTTTTCATGAGAAATGCTGTCCAAATGTCCTGTTTATCATGATGACGTCTAAAGTCCCGCCAAAGGAAGTAGTCCATTTTAGCAACATGTTAGCAACCGCCGTTTTTAAGACACAATAAAAAATCACAAGCGGGTTATAACTGGTGTGTTTTATGTCATAGATCAAAACGTGAAAGTATTTAGAGGCTTTGTTAACCACAGACCTTATTTCAGGCGATTTAGCAAAAACCCATTCAAAAAACCCATTGACTTCTTGAACCGGAAGTCCTAAAATGCTAACTCGCTTCCGGGTTTTGCCTACAAAAACATGTCATCTCTGAGGTACTCTATTCTCTAATTAGTGGAGATTTCTCTGCAGAATCATGGGTAATGTAGTTTTTCTCCAGGAATTCCGCAGTTAAATGCGGTTCTTTAAAAATAAGTTGAAATAATGCAGGATGATGGTTTCAACAAAAGCGTATACCATGGATTAACAGCCTCATAGCTCACAGTAGATCTGTCTTTAAACATTTATAAGTTATCATTAAAAATCTGTTCTTCTGTTGAAAAAAAAAAGTCAATGGGAGTTTTACTTCCAGAACTTATTTCACTCTATACTAGCGTAGAATGAATGTTCTGTTGCCTAATTTGGATATTCAAGGATTAGTTTACTTTCAAATTAATTTTTCCTGATAATTTACTCACCCCCATGTCATACAAGATGTTCATGTCTTTCTTTCTTCAGTCGAAAAGAAATGAAGGTTTTCGATGAAAACATTCCAGGATTATTCTCCTTATAGTGGACTTCAATGGAGCCCAAACGGCTGAAGGTCAAAATTACAATTTCAGTGCCGCTTCAAAGGGCTTTAAACGACACCAGACGAGGAATAAGAGTCTTATCTAGAGAAACGATCTGTCATTTTCGAAAAAAAAATTCAACTGTATATGCTTTATAAACGCAAATTATCGCCTTGCACATGCTTCCGTTTTTTTCCGTATTCTTCAAAAAGTTTACGCCATACGTACTATGCCTTCCCTATTCTACTTGTGGAAAAAAACGGAACTGGCGCCGCGTTCGTTCCGTAAGTTGAATAGGGAAGGCGTAAGACATATTATTCCTCGTCTGGTATCGTTTAAAGCCCTTTGAAGCTGCACTGAAACTGTAATTTTGTAATTCAACCATTTGGGCTCCATTGAAGTCCACTATAAGGAGAATAATCTTGGAATGTTTTCCTCAAAAACCTTCAATTCTTTTCGACTGAAGAAAGAAAGACATGAACATCTTGGATGACATGGGGGTGAGTAAATTATCAGGAAAAGTTTATTTGAAAGTGAACTAATCCTTTCAGGCATCTAAGCAGATAAACGGGTAACATCAATTTTTCTTCATTTTTTTTTTGCAGGATTTTTGTCCTGGTTCCGGAATGGTCTCCTGGCAACAGGGATCGGCGTTATTGCGTTTGTACAGAGTGACGTGGGCCGAGAGGCTGGATATGGTACTATATCTTTTTCTACTCAGTCCGTTCCCTCTCAGCTCTGTCATCTGTTTGTGTGTGAGTATCTGTCTGACTCGGACCTAAATTCTGTTCCTGTTCTGAAAGGTTTCTTCCTTTTCTCCCCCAGCGTTCTTCATCCTGGGCGGAGTGTGCGTGTCGTTCGGTGGAGCGTCGTACGTGGGCAGTCTTCTGACTCTGAGGAGGATCATGCTCCTCTCTCTGCCGGCTGTGCTGCTCCACACGGCTGTAGTGTCCAGCGCTGCCCTCTTCTGGCTGTGCGCCGTATCGCTCTACATCGGCCGCCTGGAGGTGGAGATCATTCACGACGAGGATGAGGAAGAGCACGGGGGCGATGAAGGCAGGGAGTGCGGCGAGTGCAGAGCCCGACGCGAGAGACGGGGCGCTGAAGAAAAAGGCCAAGACAAGTGAGAGGAGACTTGGCCGTTTACTCTGACCCTGAGCCAGAGATCTGTATTCATAAACTGCTTTAAGAGAACTGGTTTCAGGTCGGTGGGAAGTTGTGGCTTCTACCAATATTATTGTGCAGTACTTTAGCGCTTGATTTATTGGGTTGAGTGAGTTTTTTTGTTTCTTATTCTCCTGAACATGAGCTGTCCCACTGCTTACAAAGGGTCGGCGACATAAATTCATATTTGTAATTTTTTGTTGGTTGTGGGATATGAGTGCTGGAACATTAAAAATGAAAGTTAATTTCTTAACTGGCACTTACTGAGCATCTGTTATAAATGTTCACTATTTTATATAGTGACATGATTTAGAAATATATATATTTTTGGTAACACTTTTACAGTAAGGTTTGATTTTTGTTTTAACATAAGTTAATGCGTTCAGTAACATAACTATAAAGCATTTAGTAATTTAAGATTCATTTGTGATGTTGCATTAGTTTGTTGTATATTTAATTTATAATGTATAACAAATAGAATTTCTTACATATTTAAATTATACATGTAAAAATATATCTGTAATTATGACTAATGTATTTGTATGTGTAGAAATGAACATTAATCAAGGTTAATAAATGCTGTGAAAGTTTTGTTTACGTTAAATAATGTTAACAAATCGAACCTTACTGTAAAGTGTTATAGCTTTTATAATATTAGAGCTGTTTTTTCATGGTTTCTACATAGTAGTTTTCATCATACAGCATTTTTCCATTGTTTCGGCCTCATTCAGCCTCACGTCTCTCACAATTCCCTTCAGATTTCCTGCTCTAGTCTTATTCAATAAAATCACATCTTGCAGATTTGATAAGAACTTCTAGACTTCATCTTCCAGCTCATGGCTTTCTCTCAGCAGAGATGAAAGCACAACTTCTCTTTTATTATGCATGAATCCAAAGTATAGATATTAGTAGCTTTTTTTTTATTGAAAGCATGCAATCCTGCCAGTTCCTGTCTGTGGCGTGTAGATAATCTGATGAGGTGAGATGTCGTGTCAGGCATGTGTGTGTGTGTGAAGCGCACGTGCTCATACAGTCATTTACTCTACTGGAGTGTGTTTATGTTTACTGTACATTTAACAGGCGCACACTGCACACTTAGAATCGGTCAACTCTAAATGTCTTTTTTTTTCCATGTTCATACTAAGCAAATACACAAATCTTACCTTCAAGAGGAGTTATTCAACAATGTCATACAAAATGTCCTATTACAGATTAAATTGTTGTCACTTGCTAATTTTTCCTGTCTGTTATTTTGGATAAACAATCAGTGGTGCTAAAGGAATGATTTAGGTTCAGAACAAGTTAAATAAAAAGTACTGTATTGCATTTACACAGTAATGTGTTTACATAAGAAGTCTATGGGACAGTGTTATTTTAGTATTATTTATATATTATAGTATTTTGAATGAGTTTTTTTATATACATTTTTTAAAATTTTGTCTTTAATTTTAGTAAAAGTTTTAGTAATTCCACTGTGAATTTGTCATTTTTATTTTTTTGTTTTTAAATAATTATTTTTATTTCAGTTTTAATGATTTTGCTATTTAAACTTATTTCAGTTAGTTGCCAAAACAACCTTTCTAATTTTTTATTAGTTTTAGGGGCTGTTTACACAATACCGTTTTCAACTAAAAAATGGAAAACTTTTTATGCATTTTGGCTGTTCATTTACATGACAACAGTATTTTGGGGGCCTGGGATAAAAAAACTTTTAAAAATGTGTTTCAAATTGCAAGTTTTTGAAAACGATACTGTTGTAACGATCTGTGTAAACTACAAAAGCATGAATTTGTCAAAACAGTGACGTCATGCACATGCTATCATAAGTGCGTATTACATGTTCAGTCTATAGGCGCAAAGTTTTTCTTAACAAAGTGACATCGCCATCTACTGGCCTGACATGCATAATACAGCGTTTTTAATAATTTTTGCTGATCCATTTGAACAGGAATCGTTTTGACAACTTTGTCGTCTGTATGCGAAAAATGTGAAGGAAAAACTTGTCAGTTTTTAGTACATCGTTGTCGTGTAAACATGCCCTTAAGTTACATTTTCTAGTTTTAAGTTTTCACTTTTTTTTTTTTTTTTGTGACACTTGTTTACAGTTTTACAAGTTTTTATTTGTTAACATTAGGGGCCATTTACACAACATGATTTTAAACTAAAAACAATAATTTTTATGCGTTTTGGCCGTTAATTTAGACGACAACAGCATTTTGGTGGCCTGAAAACGCAAACTTTCGTAAACGGGTTTCAAAGTGCAAGTTTTTGAAAACGGTCTCTGTGTAAACAACAAAAACGCGAAACTGTGAAAATGATGATGTCATGCACATGCATGTTACATGTTCAATTTATAGTATTTCATCGCCATCTAATGGCCTGCCAGCAGAATACAGAGTTTTTAGTCATTTTCACGGATATGTGTAAATGGGGATCGTTTTCGTTTTGACAATGGTGTCGTCTGTACACGGAAAACTCAAAGGAAAAACTTTTCTGTTTTAAGCATATCGTTGTCGTGTAAACGTACCCTCAAAGTGCATTTTTTTGAAAATGATACCGTTATCATCTCTGTGTAAACTACAAAAACGTGAATTTGTGAAACCGGTGACGTCATGCACCTGGCAGCATAACAGCGATTTTAGTCATTCTCGTGGATCCGTGTAAATCGGACAGCATTGATTTTGACAGCGTTGCTGTCTGTATGCAAAAAACTCAAAGGTAAAACTTTTCAATTTTTAGTACATTGTTGTTGTGTAAACTTGCCCTCACACGACAACAGCGTTTTGGGTATCTATAGGCTATAGGCGCATAGTGTTTCTTTACAAAGTGACATCGCCATCTACTGGCCTGACAGAATAATGCACCGTTTTTAGTCGTTTTCGATTCATGTTAAGGGGATTGTTTTGACAACGTTGTTGTCGGTACGCAAAAAAACGCAAAGGAAAAACCGTTTTTAGCACCTTATTGTAGTGTAACCAATATTTCTACTTCATTTTATTTCACCTTTGTTTCAATTACCAAAAAAGTAATTTTAAAAAGTAAAAGACTTTTTTAATAGTTTTAGTTAACAATAACAGCACTAGTGGGGCAAGGCACTTCACTAATATATAAACAGTAAAATACACACTTTCAAAATACAATTGCATAAAACTTACACATTAATTTTGACACTAAAGTGAATTCTAACTCCTGTCATGACCAACAATTTCCACATGGTTTTGACAGGAGATGAAATATTCCATATAAAATTGCACAGGTAATGTTAGCAAATTATTTAATAAACAGTATGTTTAAGTTTTGTGGTAATTCTTTTGAAACCGTATGTATTTTAATTTTTATTCTAGTGCAGCGTTTGCCCCATAGACTTCCATCGCATCACTAACTTGTGGTGAATTCTGAATAAACTCCTTCCAATGTCATTCAGATAAAACTTTCTGTGCTGAATTTTTGTACAACTATTAGGGGTTAATTAATTACAACTGTGAAATTGTAATGACAAAAAGTTGTTAAATAGTAAAAAGTTAAAAACCAAACGTGAGTGCGGGTTGTGTCAGATATCAAGGGCAGGTGGCGTCTCTGGAGGGAGGGATTCACAGTAAACAGACAGACGTGTTGATCTGGGCGCGTGTGAGGTTTGTTAATAGCGCCGGGGACTCTGGAACATGTGCGCTGCTTCTTTCATTAGTCGTTCCTCTTCTGTTTGTACATCTTCAAAGGGCTGCTTATTTATTTGATTATATATTTTAATTATTGTCATCCAAAGTTGTTTTTTCGGTTGTTGTTGATTTCTTGTCACAGTGGCTGTTGTTGTTATCAAAGACCTTGTATGAGTCCTCAGAGAAATTATGGCACTTATCTGTCGGCATATAAATGCATTTAAGAATTGTTGCTGGTCGTGTTTTGCAATTTCCGCACCACATTTAGAATTTCGTCAGGTTTTCGTTTGGTTTCATGAGTCTTTAGTAAGACATGATGATGTAGCTTTTGAACCTGAAGCCTGATTGGCTGATGTTCATACTTCCACCTCTGTTATGACTTTTTTTAATGTATATTTATGTTAATGTGAAATGCAGAACATTCTATAAATGTACACTTTTAAAACCAATGACATTCATTGTATGTTGATTGGGAGTGTTTATCACTAGGTTACAGACTATTTGTTTATGCATGACCTTCAGTGCTATTTACAGTACATAATGAGTCTATGAATATGTACATAAATGGGGACTATGCAAGCACATTTGTCTGCTGCAATTTCTGAGAAGGACAGGTTTGATGCTTAAGGTGGCGTGAATTCGGCGCTGCACAAGGTGGAAATGTCATGTTAGTGGCCTTTAGAGGTTAACAAGCTGACAGTGTTGCAGAAGCTGTAGCTTTCCAATCCACACACTAGTTAAAGTAGTACAGTCCAACAACAACTTTAAAGAAATAGTTACTGTAGGTAAATGACTATTAGCAAAAACAAAATACAAGTAATAAATAGAGATTGATGATCATAAATAATTTACAATTTCTCCATTACCAATTCTTTTATAACCCTTGAGGGACACTCAACCCAAGTTGGGTTGAAAATGGACAAACCCAGCAGTTGGGTTAAATGGTTGACCAAACCTGCTGGGCAGTTTTATTTAACTCAACTATTGATTAAAAATTACTATATGGCTAGCTTAAAATAAACCCAAAATAGGTTGGAAATTAAAAATCAGACAATAATAATCAAAAGGTGAACATTTATTAATAAGCAATTTAATTAATGTTTGTTGTTTAATTTTTATTCAGTAAACTTAATAATAAATGTTCATTTATCTTTTTTCAATCTTTTGTTGGTACAAACTACAAATCAGACACTGTGCAGAAAAAGTGCACAGCACTGAAGGGGGGACACTCTAAAATGGCAAGAGTGCAAAATAGACACACCCAAAAATTAATGCAAAAACCGACACTTCAAATCAACATTTCAAACAAAAAAAATCTAAACCTTGACAAAAAGTAGTCTTTGAGAATGTCTAAGTATAAATCCAAATCCAAAACTTAATAAAAATAAGTGTTTGTGTCCAAAAACCACTAGAGAATTTATAAGCCACTTTATATAGAGCTCTATAGGAATCTAGTGGTTACATGACATTGCATAAGTTTTTCTTTTTTTACTCTCATCAAATGGTACTAATCTACCTAAAAAAGTCTCTTGTCTCTATTTTAACATGGAATACTGCTTTAATTGAAAAATAATTTAAAAATATGTTAGATTTTTTTTTAATTATTATTTTCAATGGGGAAAAATAGCTAATAAAAATTGTATAAATATTGCATAGTATCATAAAATACCCTCAAAAACAATATATAATAATCAAAAAATATTATTGATCAAAAATATATTACATTGGTTTTCCTGAAAAACAAGGCTTTGGTCACTTTTGACCGTAAAGAAGGCAAGTTTGACTCCTAAACGAAGAGGGCCAGAGGGTTAAATCGATTAATTGTGATTAATCAAGTCTAACATAAAAGTATATATATATATACACACATACACATACATGTGTATGACAGGTTGACTAATTCCTGTTTATATGTCAGTCGGCTCTTAAGAGATGGCCATGGAGGGTATGTATATATATATATATATATATATATATATTTGTATATACAATATATTGTATGTGTATAAAATGTACACATTATTATTACCTGCATGGCCAAAGAAGCAAAAAGGGTCTGAAGACAGAAAGATATCTCCATGAAATCCAAATAGACTATTCTTTTTTTTTAATGGAATATTGCAGCATTTATTATGCATAAAGAATTTATCTGTGCGCATACTTTTTTTAATTCATGTGCCCTCATAATCAAAATAACTTCCCTTCCCTCTTGCAGCGACATCTCTTCTCTTCTCTGATGACAACCTGTCACTCACATGAGATCGACCAATAGCAAACCACAATGTCCAATCAATTCCCCTCCAACATTTTTCTTGTTAGAGAAGTCGTTTCACTCAAATATACATTTCAATAGAGAACAAAAGGCTATAACAATTTCAGTCTCATGCTGACTTTAATCAAAATGCTGCTTCGAAAACAGCTGAGCTACTATGAGACTGCTAATAAATGTAGTGACACTTGTTGTGCCTCTGCATTTAGTTATTTATTTACTCCCCAACACTGAGAGCTGAAGAACAAAGTGAAAATATTTCACACATTCTCCATGCTTTTCTTGCCTATTCTCCAACTCTTCCTCGTTCTCTGGTGTTTTGGTGCAGTTCGTTAGTTACTGATTCCGGGCGTGTCTCAGTGCAGTAGGCCCGCGGTCTGTCTGTCTCTCCCTCAGCGCACGCAGCTCTGCTTCAAATTCAGGGCGTCTACAGGGGCCGCCACACTGCTAAAGGGCACAGCGCCCAAACACATCCCCACAAGCCAGACTTCACACACCTGCGTTACATGAACTGAGTTCATAATCACACAGAGCTGCATTTCCATCATGTGGAACTGGTATGTTAAAGCAAACTTCTTTTGTTATTGTCGTAATATGTCCATTCGCAACACGAGATCACCGAAAACTGCAATGTTCTCTCTATTTATTATAAAAATGGCCCATAAAAGAGATCTAATTCCTGTTTATATGTCAGTCTGCTCTTAAGAGATGGCCGTGGAGGATATTTTAGAGGAGAAACTTCGGGTCACAGTCGAGTTATCGTATGCGCACGCACACGGTCCGGCTATTCCTCTTTTCTTCCCAACAACTCAGCTTCTTTAGTATGCAATTCCTTTAGTCGTCAAGAGGGAATGATCCTCACACTAATGAACTGAGGCCTGCCACTTGAATGTAAAACAGGTTTTAACCCGTCTTCAATGTCAGAGCCCCTCCCTGGGGTTTCTTGAAACAACACAACACCATCGCTAACACCAGCACGCTCCACGTTTCAATCACAACGTCTGCCTTTGTCTCGACCCTCCGGCCTATTACTCTGACAGCGGGCCGCTCACCGACTCCGCTTCAAAGACACGAAGCCAGAGTTATGAATCTGTACACGGATTATGATGAACGCCAATCAAAAGGCTTTATTGTGAGCTGAGCGGAAGAGTTGACAGAGTTGGGTAGCTTACATGTGCTCCCAGAGGGAGCTGTTGTTAAAGCAGCTTATCACATCAATCCGATCCATGTTCTTTCATCTTTCCTTTCTTTTCCTCTTCTTTTGAACTTGTTAACATGGACCGGTGTGGATTACAAAATTTACACAAGATAATAGCCGATTGTTAATCCCTTTTGAATGTTCACTTTTCAAATCCAAAAGCAATCCCCTTCACGCCATTCAAGAAAGAGACTTCAAATATTTTGAAGTTTCCAAGCATGCAACTGGTGTACTTTTTTGCCATTGTATTTTTTTATGCTATTCTTAGGGTGTTCATACTTTCGGTTCGGTTCGGTTCTCTTTGTTCTTTTGTTCTGGACCTAAAAGGAAAATAATACATTTAGTCTTGTTTCACTTAGCGTTCACATTCATTTTTAACACCAAACTTAAAAATACAAAAAAAAAAAAAAGAAGAAGCTTTTATGACATATTTTGCGACAGAACATACACAACAATGCTGTGTGCTGGGCTAAATGCACTCATTTAAAATGTGTAAAGAAGTCAAAACAACACCAGAAATTCATCTGTTGCACACAAACCAAGATCTGTTGCATTTTGTCCTTTTTAGGGTTGCGTCCTGTGACACCATGTTCTGTTTTTGGTTTGTTTAGATATCTTTATGTAATAGAGCATCCTTGTTAGTGTGCCTGCCTTCCATGCAGGAAACTCTGGTTTCGAATCTCACTCAGAATGGTGCGAGTAGTACCAGAGGGGTTACATTGGTGCTGTGACATGGATGGGAGTAGGTTTAGGGGGGCGAGTGTAACGAAGGGCAGCTAGTAAGAGCTGTGTGATTAAACCTCACTCCCCTGGCCTCAAGAGGCACACTAGTAACTGACGCTAGAGGCTACATTCTGTAGCATTCTTGTTAACGTGCCCGACTTCCATGCAGGAAACGCCAGTTTCGAATCTCGCTCGGAGCAGTGCGAGTAGAACCGGATTGGTTACATTGATGCTGTGACCTGGATGGGAGTGAAGTTTAGGGGTGTGAGTGTAATGAAGGGCAGCTAGTAAGAGCTGTGTGATTAAACCTCACTCCCCTGGCCTCAAGAGGCACACTAGTGACTGACGTTAGATGCTACAATCTTTAGCATCCTTGTTAGTGTTCCCGACTTCCATGCAGGAAACGCCGGTTTCGAATCCTGCTCGGAGCAGTGCGAGTAGAACTGGAGGGGTTACATTGTTGCTGTGACCTGGATGGGAGTGAGGTTTAAAGGGGTGAGTGTAACGGAGGCCAGCTAGTAAGAGCTGTGCTAATAAACCTCACTCCCCTGGCTTCAAGATTCGCACTAGCGACTAATGCTAGAGGCTGCAGTCTTTAGTGTCCTTGTTAACATGCCTCTCATGCATGAAATACCAGTGTCAAATCCCGCTCGGAGCGGTGAGAGTAGAACTGGAGGGGTTACATTGGTGCTGTGACCCGGGTGGGAGTGAGGTTTAGGGGGGTGAGTGTAACGGAGGCCAGTTACTAAGAGCTGTTTGAGTAAATCTCACTCCCCTGGCCTCAAGAGGCACACTAGCAACTGACGCTAGAGGCTGCAGTCTTTAGTGTCCTTGTTAACATGCCCGCCTCTCATGCATGAAACACCAGTGTCGAATCCCGCTCGGAGCAGTGAGAGTAGAACTGGAGGGGTTACATTGGTGCCGTGACCCAGATGGGAGTGAGGTTTAGGGGGGGGAGTGTAATGGAGGCCAGTTAGTAAGAGCTGTTTGAGTAAACCTCACTTCCTTGGCCTCAAGAGGCACACTGGCAACTGACGCTAGAGGCTGCGGTCTTTAGAGTCCTTGTTAAAGTGCCCACCTCCCATGCAGGAAACTTTGGTTTTGAATCACGCTCAGAGCAGTGAGTGTAGAACCGGAGGGGTTACAATGGTGCCGTGACCCGCGTGGGAGTGAGGTTTGGGGGGTGAGTGTAACGAAGGCCAGCTAGTAAGAGCTGTGCGAGTAAACCTCACTTCCTTGGCCTCAAGAGCTGCACTAGCAACTGATGCTAGAGGCTGCGGTCTTTAGTGTCCTTGTTAACGTGCCCGCCTCTCATGGAGAAAACACCAGTTTCAAATGCCACTGGGGGTGGTGTGAGTAGAACAGGAGGGGTTACATTGGTGCTGTGACCCGGGTGGGAGTGAGGTTTAGGGGGGTGAGTGTAACAGAGGCCAGCTAGTAAGCGGTGCGAGTAGAACTGGAGGGGTTACATAGTGATGGAAAAAATTAAGATTTTCAAAGCTTTCAATCAGTTGAACCAATTGCTTTGCACAATGATTCACTGTTTCAAAGCATTTGAAACACCACACGCTGGTGATGTCTGCTGGTCAAAACAGTTTAAACACACACACACACACAAAAATTCAGGCCAAACATGCATAAAAACAGCTTTTACAAACCCATTGGAAATGTTTTATTGAAAGTATATCAAATGAAATTAACAAATCATCTAATACCATTAAATATAATGTTTAGATTGGCTTGATTAGATTGTTCTATGATTGGCTTAGCTAAACAGGCCAATAAGAGACTATTAATTACTATTATTCCTTTTAATTATACAAATGTCTCATGAAATTGAACCACTGAAATTTCTAAACATTTCAAATCAGTTATGATGTAACAAGCCTCGTTTACTGAAATCACCTGACTTTGGCAGTTTCATACGTGCTCCGAACCACTGATTCGAAACAAAAGATTTGTAAAGGTTTTGAAGGTTCATGAAGCAGTGTTTCGAAAGTGCCCATCACTATACATTGGTGCCGTGACCCGGATGGGAGTGAGGGGTGTAACGGAGGCCAGTTAAGAGCTGTGCAGGTAAACCTCAGTCCCCTGACCTCAAGACTAGATGCTGGGGTCTTCTTTAGCATCCTTGTTAGCTCATCCGCCTCCCATGCCAGTTCGAATCCCTCTCTGGGGTGCGTTCCCCAAAAGCAGCTATGGTCGCAAGTTCCGTCATTACCGACAGAGTTTAATGGAACATGCGATCATAGTTAGCTAATGATGCTTTTGGGAAACGCATCCCTGAGCGATGCAAGTAGAACCGGAGAGGTTTCATTTAGTCTGTTGCATTCATATTTCAGTTGAACTGCAGCAGAGTTTTTTTAGAAGCAGAATGAGACCCATCTTTTCAGCAGTCTTGGTCCGCTTGTTTGGTGAGCACCAAGGTTCAGATGGCAGCCTTCACACTTTTAATCGAACCAAACCTGCCAAGTGTGAAAACACCCTTGAAGGGATACCTCTCTCTAAAAAGAACCTTCCAAACCTGTACATATTTTCTTTTTTTGAAACATCAAAGCACACATTTTGAACAGTGTGCTGGTGGAACTTTTTCATTCATTTACAGTGAACAAGGACTTTCAAAGCTTCAAAAAAAAAAAAAAAAAAGTATAGTAGAAGTACCATGAAAGTGGTTTATGACTAATGTACTATACTCCAAGTCTTCTAAAGTTATATGATAGCTTTGTGAGAATCATAGTGAAATTTATGTTGTGGTTGTTCTCTAAATCTCTTAAAATCCACCTCTTGATGCAAAAATAGTGATGTATGAGTTGATAAATAGGGATGAACAAATGATTCTTTTGATTCTCATATCTTTTTAATGAATTGTTTGATATGGTTCACAAAACTGGTCTTCTGATCTGGTCACTCAAGTCGTATGAAACACTTTATGACCTTTGTGGTGCTTTTTGAAGCTTGAAAATCTTAGTCCCCATTCATTGTAAAAAAGAGTGACCATAATATGGAAATCTATCCAGATTTTCTAAACTATGAGCAACCAGTATAAATACTTCTTTTGTGCAATAAGAAGGAGTCATGGGTTTGGAACAAAATCAGTAAATAATGACAAAATTTTACTTTTTGTTTCACCCCCATGTCCTCCTGAACCCCTTTTAATTTCTTTATTCATGAACCACTGGCATTTGGTGTCATTGACATCAAACTTGATGCATCTTGACGGGTCAAGTTTGAATATGTAAAGAACAAAATGACATGGCACAAAGAAATACTCCATTATTGGAATAGAGTTTATTATTGTGGTTTGGATTATCATAATAATCATTTTTACAGTGTATCATTTTCATTCAATGCTCATGGCGCTGTATTTTCACAAACATCTCATCATAAAGAAGTTAGAGTCACAGTGATGGCAAAGGTTAAGTGAACACCAACTCATGTGCTGATGCTTCAAGACTGATTCTCTCTCTCAACTATTTACACATTCATAATCACAAATACAAATAAAAAACATCTCATTTCATTTAGTGCTACTGAAAACCATCATATCTGGTAATACTGCATGGGCAGAGAAACCCGCATACACACACAAAAAAAGGAAAAACCAAGAAAATGTTCACATGGTGAAGCTTGTATCTGTCCTATTGTAATTAGTTACTGCTTAAACCACATCCCATTATCTTCGTTGTGGTTTCATCAGTTACCAGAACTTGATATTGTTTTTGTGGTCCACTTACAACATCCATATTTTTCTTCATGAATACTATTTTAGTGACTGCAATCTGAAAGGAATTGAAATTTATGTCATCTATCCATCCTTGTGAAAGTTTCATGAGTTTCACTGTTTCATGAAAGGAACAAACCTTAATTTTGACATCTGAGAAAGCTAGCTCTATATCTTTAGCCAAGTTTTTGCAGAATTAGATATACATTTGGTACTTTACAAACTCATAATAGGCATGTTTAATTTCAGGGTTTTAAAAACAATTAGGATATAATATTAATTATCTTTGTAAAATACATAAACCTTGTTTTACACCCTGACTCTAATCTAGTGAGCTCCATCTGTGCTCTACACAGACAGAAAGTATACTAAAGAAAATTCGATTCCAATAATTTGATGTTGCGAACAGTACTTTAAAGGTGCTGTATGTAATTTTTTGACTGTACTAAACCATAAAAATACCATAGTATGTTTGCAGATATTTAGGAAACATGCAAAGTTCACATACTTGTTTCACATACATTGCTACGGCCAGATATTCTACTTTGAAATGCGTGTTCCGTGTCGCAATGTCTGTTTTTGTTTTGGTCCGTGTGATCCCACCCACTGCCAATTTACCCAATAGTATTTTGACACCCGGGGTTGCCAGTTGGCGGAAAACACAGCAAGCGTATTGCAGCCATGGAAGCCAGCAAATGAACTGGGCCAGAGATCGCAGTAAAAGGCCTCAGCATCCATCTAAAAATCTCTGTGAATGGGAGCATATTAACACGCGGATAAATCAACTCATTATTTTACAGTGTGTAAGTCTCCTTGCCTTCCATTGTCAATTGCGCTCGCTCCTGTTGCGAATCCTCAGGGGAAACAACTCTCTCCAATATTTTAAATTTAGCCACTAGGATAGTTTCCCGAGAACTCATTTCTACCCCGGGCCATTTTCCTGGTTGCATTTGCACCGGAAACAGGAACTCTGAAGCGGCCAACAGCGGTGTCTTTAAGCTCGGCATTTACAAACGCTGTGTCTGTTGTGTGCTGTCGGTTTTCGTGATAACGGAGATGGAATGTAAATGCATAATTTACCCGACTGAAAGACCAAAAAGTGGGGCTGAGAGACGAAATCTATGACAACTTCCAGTATTACATATGATCGAGGCGGAGAAAAGAACACAACCCTGCAGACAACATGTAAATGCCGTTATCATTGTTTTCCATGTTCGTGATGTTTACACAGCTTTTTAAAAATGCCAGGTGCCTGTATTTGACTTGCGTTTGACCAATCAACATACACTCACGTCACTGATAGTTTCTATAGAGCTGGTTTAGACCCTACTCTGAAGTAGGAGCTAATTTAGTTCCCCCAAAAGGAGTTCCTAGAACTAAAATCTTTCCTAGTTCCTGCGGTATGAACACGGCAAAATCTGGGTACTTCAGCCAATAGTTCTAGGAACTATGAAAGGTTCCTCCGGTGCAAAAGCCCCTAATATTACATACTGCACCTTTAAAGAGCACAAAGAATACATAGCACTGTATACACAAACATTGCCACAGTGTATTCTGGGATCCACAATGAAATAAGATACTATCTTTGAATCAGGTCAAAATGAGGTATCTCAGTTTTACTGTCTATGGAACAGCCTCATGTCAGGAGCCTGTAAGATGCAGTACAATGGTAGGCACCTCTCTAGATGCCTCCTGTGCCTCGTCTTTACATAAAGGAGTGAATCCTTCAATGTCCAGGCCACATTTAACCCCAAAATCAAAAGACAAAAAAATGAAATTATATTTTGCATGAAGAAAATGAGCATATTTTATGAAGCTTTTATTACAAAGCTTATTTTTAGGAACATGTTCCTTGCGGTATATTTAATGAAAATTGGGCACAGTTCCTCTAAAATTTTTGATGTGTGATGCAAATGAGTGTTTTACTAGATTTTTTTTTTTTTTTTTTTTTTGTAATTCCCATTATTTACATTTGGTGATTTTCATTAGATTATCATTACTGTAATACAGTAATTTTTACTGTATTACAGTAAAAGAAATCACTGTTTTGGGGAGAATTTAGAGAGAATTCACATTAAAATAATCCCATATGGCAAGCAAAATATAATTTATTTATTTATTTATTTCGGATTTTTGAGTGAAATGTGACTTGGGTTTAATGGTGTTTAATATTCTTTCAATGAGCATTTTATTTTTAAAATAAAAAATAACAAGGAATGTTATCCACAGTTGGGTTTCCACAATCTTCACCACATTTCTGCTGTAAACGTAATTCCTGTGGTTTTATACAGTAAGAGAACTAGAATGTCTGGCCATGGATGAAGTGCTACGTGTATGCAACAATATACTATAAGTGCTTGGACATGATACGTGACAAACAGACACACTTAACCATACCCCCCCCGCCCACCACCCCCAAAACCCCCCCAAACCCCCAAAATTTCTTATAGGAAGATTAGTCCATGATATTTGCTCATGACTTGTGGGGGGAAAAAAAATCTTTTGGGGCCTTTGCACGTATGAAGTCTCTCAACTCAGTGTTGTCTATATATGGCTATGACCTTGAATTAATCATTTTTCAAGTGATTCTTTTAGATGTTTAAAGACAATTTTTTTTTTTTACAAAAATGAAAATTCTACACTGTTCAAAAGTTCTAATCTTTATTTGCAGTATGATCCCTCTGTCAGTCAGGGACCTGTGTACTGTGCTTTCTTATGTATCGTTTCCTTAGGAATGTCTTATTTGGCAACTTCCACCATGCTGCTTTTGTCCATACTTGCATATTCCTGTGTGGTTTCTTAAATTCATTGAGACTTGAAATAGGTGGGCCCATCTCCAGGACCAAAATCACCAAAGAGCCTTCTACCCAATGACGGCCCTGTATATTCCCAATTGTTCAGACCTCACCGTTGGCCCCTCTGTGTAAGTTGCATGAAGTCCTTCATATGTTCAGTATGGCTTTGACTGCTTGTCCAGAGAAAGGAAGACACACTAACAAATTAACAGAGAAAAGTCTGGAGAGGATTCTGGGAAGACTGTTTAACAAACCTCAAGTTCCTCTCTCAATGTTGTGCCCTGTCCTTTACAATCTCTTCCACCTCTCCTTTACATTTTTTTGTCTTTCTCCCTCAATCTTCATCTGTCCCTGCCGCCCCCCTCAGTCCGTTCATACAGAAGGGCAGAGTTGGAGGAAAGGTGGGTTCGGCTGGAGAAAAGCCACTAAAAGGAGGCAGAGACGCAATCCTTTGCAGGTGGGGAAAGAAAGCGGGGGTTTTGGCCAGGTGGTCTGAACGGTGCCCATCAGAGTGAGCTGTAGGCATCTCAGGTGGGGCATAGCGAATGGTGCTGGGAGCGTAAAGACTCTGAGGCCCCTGTGGGCCAAGAGCCAGGGGGTGAAAGAGCACACGTCCTGCAGCCCCACTCGCAGTCAGTCTCTGCAGTAGCTCGAAGTCTGGAGCACGCCCTCCGTGGATGGACCGGTCATCTCTGGGCAGGGACGAGGCTGAGATGGGTGGAGACAGAGTTGGGGATGGTGGGTTGAACAGACCCTTGGGTGGAGCTTCTGTCGGGGTGGAGTTTGGAGGTTGGGAAGGTGGACTGCTGCCATTGGTTCCTACACTGCTGGGCTGAGGTTGGCTCCAACGCCTCCCAGAACCTACACCTACAGTTCCTATCACTTCTTGTTCAGTCTTAATATTCGACCCGGAGCTGGTCACCACGCTCTTAAGATGCTGGATAACAGCGCGGCCATTGTGGATCTTACCTGCTCCATTGGCCCCATTGCCTTGTTTCAGTGCCCCCTCTTCACTCTTCACCCGTTTACTGGTGGGGTTGTGGTCCCACTCGCTCTCTCTCTCATCATCCTCTTCCACCTCGCTATCGCTGGCTTGGTCCGAAGAGGTACATGGGCTGTCATCTCTCTGACGGAACACCTCAATCCGCCTCCTCGCCTCGGGAGGACCACTTTCAGCGTCAGACTGGTGCGATCTCTTCCTGGTGCTCTCTGATTGGCTGGCAGCAGTGTGCGAAAAGGGTTCCTTCCCTTTGTGGTCTTTCTCAGACCTGCCTTTCAATGGCTGTGTCGCCGTGGAGCCTGGAGAAAAGATAACTCTGCTGATTCGGGCTGTTGAGTAACTCATTAGCAGTGTATGGATGGATAATTGTGTGTGGGGCTTAGAGCGTACCTTGTGCCTTTGGAGAGGTATCACGTGGGGAGGAGCTTGCTTGAAGCCGCTCTGCCCTCAGGCTTTCTGGAAGTTGTAATAAGTCCAGAGGCATGTCTGGCAGCTCTGGTCGACTGAAAATACAGATAAAAGAGTGCAAGCAGTTTACCTTAGGGAGCTTTACACATTTGATAGTTTAAATGCGAAACCCTGCGCCACAGGTTAACAGTGTTCTCCAATCATTTAGTATGGCTGAATCACACAACAGGAGGTTGCACTATACTGGTACCTCATATTCGGGCTGCACAATTAATCGAATTTCTAACCGCAATTATGATTATAGATGCCACGGTTCCGTAATCATTCAAAGGCGTTATTACAAAAAATATATATATCCACTTACATTATTCTGCATGTTATCACGACTACTTCAGAGGGTAAAAGGTCTAACCCAGCACAAAAGAAACTAACAGTGACGTAAGTGTATGCTGATTGGTCGAACGCATGCAAAACTATATATTTACTCAACGAACTAACTCTACAAACATGGAAAACAGTGATAGATGGACCTCTCAACCTTTACGCTGAGGAGAAAATCCAACGCAACTTTGAGCAGACCAAGAGAAACATGATTATGTATTTCTGCTCAGCTACTGACATTGGGCATCAACCACACGGCAAAAGCTAATACTTTTTCATATACTGTCTACTTTCTGTGCATAACATTGCTATATAATAACAGTTCTATATAAGAATGTATTAGACTGTTAAACAGATCGTAAACTAATGAAGAAAGTGAATGCAAGCACTGTGCAGCTTATGTCACTTCAGAGTTCCTACTGGCGGTGTGAATGCATCCAGGAAAATGGCCAATATTATGTTTATTATTTTTTTTCATTTAAAGAAGAAACCAAACCAATGTACAGTTGACATTTGAGGCTTAATGCTATAGAAAAGCAATAAACAAAAATCAGGAAGAGTGTTTTCAGCTTGTTTTTTTAAAAAAAAAAATATGGCATGCAGTTGCTTCAAACAATGGTATAAAGCTTTTCAAAACATCTTTCAATGTAAATTGTGATAATTGTAATTAATAATCGCAATTACAATTTCAAGGGAATAATAGACAATTATGATTTTTGGCATAATCATTCAGCCCTACCTCATATAGTGCCTGTTCAAAAGATTTGAAGCACTTTAAGGCATCATAGACACGCTCCCAACACAAAGCTGGACTTCCAATATTTTTTGACACTTTTCCACTGCATGGTACGGCTCGGTATGGCTCACTTTTAGGGGGTTTTCCACTGTGTACAGTACCTAGTACCTGGTTATTTTTTTAGTACCACCGTAGCAATACTAAAATGTGCTGTGTAAACACTGCAGATCACTGGATTTGGAAGAAGAGACACTGCTAGATTTAAACAGTCAGCAACAGCCACCGCAGTATCATTTTTTCGCACAACTTTTTAAAACGACTGTTGCACACAACTTGAAAAAATAAATGGCTGTATCGTGATCAGTAGATGAAGTGGTGACGCAACTATAACGATCAGTCTATAATTTCACCATCTTTGAAGCGGCACTAAACTGCAGTAGAAAAGCAAACTGAGCCAAAATAAAGCAAGCCCAGCCAAGTCGTACCACACAGTGGAAAAGCGCCTTTAGTCCGCTTTAACCCCACCACTTCTTACAATCAGTTGCCCTGTAGGCTACATTTTTTCGGTGACCTCTTTAATTCAGATTATTTGTCATAATACAGAAAAATGAACTGACGCTCCTTGTTTCATCGCAACTTTAAAATCACGTGTTTGGCAAATTCTAAGACAGCATCTCATGTATCATCCTGTTGCATAGTGTGTTTATATGTTGTATTTTTTTTTTAATCTCATCTTGTAGTTTATGTATGTCCAGCATTTGTCTTCCTTTCAACTGTTGTTTAATTGTGCTCTATAAATACAACATTGATTTTGACATTTTACAAGGGAATCTGAGAATGTTTTGCAACAAGCTCAGTGAAAAAAATAATCCAAGATGGCCGACAAATCGAGAGAAGTGCTGAAACATATCAATAAATAAGTTGTATTTGACCCAAAATGTGTGTGTTATGTGTTTTATACTTATATAATTGTTAGCTTGGCAACATATTCTAATGGAAAACTCTATTGGGATCAACTGTAAACATAACAAGTCTCTTGTGCTGTGCATGAGAACTTCCACATGTTTCGTGCCAATAAATGACCTTTGATCACTATGTACAAAAGTTCCAAATCAGTCACAGGTTTCATGACATTTAGGAAGATTTTAACATAGCTATAGAGTTTCCTCCTCACAGAGAATAACAGTGTGGTAAGAGAGGTACCCACTTCCAAACACACACACACACACACACACATACTAGAAAAGCCCTTCTGAACATGAACATGGCTCCAGCAGGGTGCTATAGAAGTTAATTAGCTATCGTAATTACAAAGCTAATTAACTAAAACACCATTCAGCCAGAAAATTTTGACATCCATTTGGTGTAATTATATATCACCAGTCCAATTATCACTGAAATTCAGCCAATTTTTTTCTTGTTTTTGTCTGACTTCTTTGAACATGTGTGTGTGTGTGTGTGTGTGATGAAGATTACTGTAGACAGATGGAGAGGAACAGCGTTTACAAGGGCCACTGTGGAAACTCATCACATTAACATATTTTTTTATACTGTAGCACAACACTCAAAAACACAAACACATAAGGTCACTAGGAAGCTGACCTGAGCACATAGTTGACCCAGATGACGTTACGCTCATGGGGCGCTTTGTGGTTAATGGACACGGTGGCACAGGACTGAATCCACAGATACCCTCCTCTCCTCTGCAGCCACCGATAATACCCCGTCACAACCTGCCCTTTCCGCAGCACTAAGAGAGAATGAAAGGAGTCAGATTAAATATTAGGTTTGAAAATCCAAACACCACATGAGATGGCAAAATAAGACACATTTCTTAAACCTGGATGTGAGTTACACAATTTGTTTATTTGGCTAGGGGGCGCTGTTGTCAAAATGTAAACATCAGCTTCAGGCTCCTAAAGGGATACTTCACTCCAAAATGAAAATGTTTTTCCAAGTCTGTAAGAGTTTCTTTCTTCTGTTGAACACAAAAGGAGATATTTTGAAGAATGTTGGTAACCAGAAAGTTGACAATAGCCACTGACTTCCATTCAATGTTTTTTCCTATTATGGAAGTCAATGGCTACTGTCAACTATCTGGTTACCAACATTCTTCAAAATATCTCCTTTTGTGTTCAACAGAAGAAAGAAACTCATACAGGTTTGGAACAACTTGAAGGTGAGTAAATGATGACAGAATTTTCATTTTTGGGTGATAGGTAAAGTCTAACAGTTTGTTGGTCATTATGATGAGTTAAAACCCAAAAGCGTGATCAAGTTCATGACATGAAATATGTAAAAATATAAATATTTGAGGGATTGAAAGGTGAAAAAATTAGAGCACAAATCCTGACAGGCTTACAGTCATCATGGCTCTGCCTGACGGTGTCCAGGTCTTCTGCATGGATAAAGTGGTAACAGGTTTGTCCAACCACCTCAGCTGGGCTCAGGTCCATATACTCCGAAATCCTACAAAACCCACACAAGGACATATATAAAGGCCAGTTCACACTGCACCAACAGACACAGACCAATCACCAGAATACAGTACGTCACTTCTCAGACATTCCGCGACCCAACAAGCACCGATTCAACATGTCCGACAGACGACAGTCTGACGGCGCAATGTGAATTGGCTTTAAGAGTGACACTCTCTACAATGCTGATTTTATTAAATGTCGGTTTGCTTCATTAACACCGAAAAAGTCTTGATTTTGAGTACACGTAAATTTGATCCAACTTCTCAAATATACTTTAGGCCATGTAATGTAATTCTATTCCACAGGCTTGGGACATAGTGTTGGGACATGCAATAACACATATGGAAAAACATTATTATTTACAAACTTGTGGGCTCAGCTGAAGTGCGCATCGAGGGCGCATAGTGGCTACAAAGGGGGCGTTCGCGAGCACCCTTCTGAACCTATAATGATGAATGGGACACCCTACGGTCTCGTGGACTTAACGGACACACGCACGCATAGAAAGTGCATAGAAGTGTGCCATTTGGGATTCGGCCAATGTAAATGAGACTGAAAGGCATGCTGGGAGGTTACCTGTTCTCACAGTAGGTGATCTGCAGGTCCATGTTGACGCGGAAGACAAACATGTTACTTTCCATGCGCACCTCATTGAGCGTGGAGGGCGGAAGCGTGTGGGCTAGAGCGACCAATCCCATTGGCCGATGCAAGGGGCGGGAGGAGCCTGGCACCAGGGCTGGCCGACACCGAATCCGACCTGTCACATGAATCACCTGAATTCACCGGAATTAAATGAGCAGTTCAGTTTATGAAATCATTCAATCATTCATAAAAATTATTAAATGCTGATATTCTAGTCAAACGGTATATATATGTTTTTAAACAACTGTTTTTGTATTCACTATGCTGTTTATCAAAACACACCAAATAGCATATTTTACAGAATATATATATAGCATTTTTTTTATCTAAAACATGCTGCAACTTATGGGCTTCAGTTTTAATCTCTCCTCACATTAATTTTTAACAGTTTGTGTGGTAATTCAATTTCGATTTAAATTCGTTTAGGCTTGGTGTTTATAACATAGGTTGTTTATAATGGATTTTATACTTATATTTTTTATTCTTGTTCTGCATACCATTAAATATAAAGTATTATTTGTGGGGTGAGGGGGAACTAAAATCTTATAATGTTTGTAAACATTTTGTTTTATTTACCAGTATTTTACATGGCCGTAATAATAAAAATGACTTAAACACTGTTGTGACTTGTCTGTACTTTTTTTTCTTTCTACAATGCAATTTTGACTCGACTATTTCTGGAAAATAGGGTACAAGACAGCCGTTGCAGATTCTTCCTCTGCTATTTACTTGTGCTTAGCAAAATATTCAATGTTCATGAGCGCCAACCAAGTCATAGTTTTATGTAACAGCAGCAGCTCTGGGCATGTGACCAAAAGCGCAAATCTTATTGGTTGTCCGGTTTTTCCAGTTTCACAGTGCAATGGAAAGGATATTAGAATGGCTCTTTGTAAAAAATTCGGTCACTTTGATGGGATGCGAATGTTTGCGTCATTCAGAACAGAAGCATCAACAGTCTTTATTCAAATTAAGATGTTTAATTACACTGAAATCTTAAAGGGAAGTCATCATTTACTCAGCCTCAAGTTGTTTAAAACCTGTATGAATTTCTTTTTTATCTGCTGAACACAAAAGAAGATATTTTAAAGAATATGGCTAACCAAACAGTTGATGGGCTTCCCTAGTATGGAAAAAAATACTCAATGGTGTCCTTCAACTGTTTGGTTACCGACATTCTTCAAAATATCTTTGGAGCTTTGGAGCAACTTGAAGGTGAGTAAATGATGACAGAATTTTCATTTTTGGGTGAACTATACCTTTAAGACAACATATATATATATATATATATATATATATATATATCCTTATGTTTGTTGTACATTTTACAATCCAACATGTCCAACATGAAGGACTCACTTTATAGCCCGAGGATTTAACGTGGAGGCCACGCTTGGTGAGGGTGGATTTCATCCGGATGAAGAAGCCACGTTCTGACAACTCTCTGACAGGAGAACAGGGGCTGGATGGTGCTACGGGGGAAAACACACAACACAAAGATATCCACCTTAGAACAATATTTCACTGTCCACAGATCTGATATGAACACAAAAACACATTCACTAGTTTTTCCTCAATAAACTCCTAATTATTGCTTATTGATAGTAAAAAAGTTGTGGTGGTTGTTTAGGTATTGGGTAGGATTATGGGATGTAGAATATGGTCACACAGAATAAGGTATTAATATGTTCTTTATAAGTACTAATAAACAGCCAATATTCTAGTAATATGCAAGCTAACAAGCAACTAGTTAATAGTGAATGTGTTCCCTAAATCTAAAGTGTTAGCAAAATTGCATTTTTTGTTTTCATATGACTCAGTCAAATCGTATGAAGTGTTATGTTTTTTCAAGAGTTCGGGTTGCTGTAGCTCAGAACAACCAATGTGGACAAATATGCAGGAAAGAACTATAATTTTTATTTTTTCCTATGGTCCACTTATAATGTTTGTCAAGGTTTATTGCACCAAAAGCAGTAATATATCTCTCTCTGACCCTTAGAAGCGTTTTTGGCTGCTGGGCTTTAAGCCTCCTATGCAAATACCCTCTTGACAATGAGAAACAGCACTTTCCTGCTGAGCGGCTGGTGTTCTACCTAGGATCAGCACAAGATCTGATGGGATTTGGTGTGCCAACACCAAATATTGTATGTGGGTGGTTATGTATCTTATTGATGACAAAAGGTTACTGCTGTGCAGTTTCATTATATGGTTTGAGTCCTGAAAGTTACAGTATATTTTTAGAGACTCCATAAGTACTGGAAAAATAAGAGTTAAATAAAGCTAGAGCTCTGAAGGCATGTTACCTGGTTCAGGGGTGCCAGCCAGAGAGGATGCGGAGGCGGAGCTTGAAGCACTCTCATGGGACGTTTGACAGCCTGCCTCCGCCCGGAGGTGTGGCCTAATGCCAAGACGCTCTGCCATTTCGACATGATCCGCAGGGTGGATGTAATCGAACACACTACTGCCAGTCAACTCGACCTGAGCAGACAGATACACGCATACATACACATGCACACAGATCAATACAGAGTAACATTAATTTAAGAAACATGACATAGATCACAACATATTGGCTAACAACCAATGAGAGACCCTGAAAAAAAGATTGCTATTCCTACATTTGTAATGCTCAAGTGTACGCAAGCACACACATATTCCTAAACCCTTACGCTGGGGAAGCAAACATCTGAGAAAGATAAAAGCAATGCTACACATAAAACATTAATTATGGTGTACCATGACCTAGACTGAATATTCTACCTGCTGCATTTTACAAAACGTATAAGAAACTCAAAACAGGCGAGCTTCTTAAAACTTAACACAGCAACCATGTATAGGCTTAAAGGTGATAAAGAGGATCTTTTCATCGACTGAGAAACCAAAGACTGTTACTGAGTTTTTGAAATGAGCGCATGCGTAAGAACAGCCGCCCTCCTTCACAGCTCATTTCGAGGGAACGCCTCCCAAAACTCGTGCACGAGTATTGGAACACGAGTCTTTACCACCGGCATTTGCTGTGTCGTGTTAGTGGATTCATTATGTCGGACTCACCGCAGCTAACTCATAATCTGCAGTTGTTACTCCTGTCTCCTGACAAAAACATTGCATGCAGCGCCTGTGGAGTGTGGAAAGTTACTGGAGCGCGCAGCCACCTCGTCTCTCACAAGGAACGTCACGGCAGTGATTGACAAGCCATTACGCGTAAACGATTGGCTGATGTTTTTAAGGCCCTACCTCGTGCACAGATGATGTATATTAATATTATTCCTTTCAATGCACCTAATAAATAGTCTTTTATCAGTTAGTAAAGACAGTTTCAAGTAATATTGCAAAAATGTATAAAACAAAACATCCTCTTTAGCACCTTTAATGTTATACAAATGAACAAGAGAAAAACCTACAAATTGTTCTTAAAGGAATAGTTTAGACAAAAAGTTCTGTCACTGTTTACTCACCCTCATGTCATTCAAATCCATTTTCCTCCTCCCATGGAACACAAAAGCATGTTTTTACCATACAAACAAAAGTGGAAAGGGGACCAAGATGGTCAAGATCTTTTTGACTCCAAGGCCCCCCATTGTTCACTACAATATTCAGGGGCCCAACATTCCTAGTTTCTGTCAAATTCATTTACAGAAGAATTTTTCATTTTAATTCCAACTCTTTTTAACCAGTGAATTTACATGACTCCTCCAGTTGTTCATGTTTTAATGGATAAGAAAGTACTAAGGATGAGGATTTAATTTTTTTTTTTTTTTTTAGTAAATTTCTGCATGCTAAAATGCTTAGAGTTTTGCTTTACTCGAAAAATGTACATCATTATAAAAATGCCCATGGATTTTTAAGATTTTATTCACATGACTTCTCCTACAGGTCTAGAAATCACACTTTTAAAATTAGACTACGTCATATATCCAGGTTTTCAAAGAAAGTAGGAATCCTAATTCTTTGACGGAAAACTAAGAAATATCTTGATTTTTATTTGCTTCAACTTATTTTCCTCAATAGTTTGGTACTCAATAGTTTTTTCTCAATAGTTTGGTACTCCTCTTTTGGTAATGCATCTTTTGTCCCTTTTGATCTTGACCTTCTTGGTCCACTTTCGACTTTGTTTGCATGGTAACAAGCAGCTTTCTTTTGTGTTCCATGGAAGAAGGAAAATGGATTTGAATCATTTCATTTAATTTCTAGAATATTAAGTCTATACATGCTTGATGTGTTAAGTTTTATAAAGCTCACCCATTTTGAGCTTCTTTTCTTTTCTTTTCTATTTGAGTTACATTTTATAAAATGCAGCAGGTAGAATATTCAGTTTTGTTTTTAAATCGGAAACATGAAGGAGATTTGACAAGTGACAAAATTAGAAAAAAAAAATTATATTAATTTCTTTTAAAAAAATGTATTTAATCATTTTGCACATTTATTTTATTTTTATGGCTTTAAAAAGAATGATCACATGGATGTTACTTTTAATTGACCTTTTTATGAAAAAAGAGCAACCTGGGCATTCTGCAAAACATTTTGTGTTGAACAAAAGAAAAAGGCACACAAGTTTTGGCTGACAAGATGAGTACACGATAACAGTTTTTTAAAAATATTCCCTTAACACTTTTACTTAACTAGTAAGGGTGAAGAAATGGTGTAATTTGCAATTCTGCAATTCCTGGATCTATAAAAAAGTAATCTGTGTGGGTCAGATTTCATTCTACAGTATCTTGATAAAAGGCCAGTTTCTCCCTCACACCCTTGTCTGTGGGACACAGCCATTTATTATGGGATTAGATCCATTTACGGAGGGATTTTAAAGGATTTTCCGCTGGCCGTCAAGGACACTAATGTGTGAGTGCAAGGCAGGTTGCATGCAAACAGAGGGAAGAGCAGAAAGGAGACGGTGGATGAAAAGCAGGGCTGTGTAATTGGGGATCAGTTGAGGGATGAATTGAGAAGAGTCTGGGGTTTTAAGCCCGTGTCGACTAATTGAGAGGTAAAGGTGGAGGTAAATCCAGCAGACAGGTGGTCTTGCTTAGAGAACTTAATCTGATCCTCAATGCCTTGGAGAGGGTTGTTTAGCTTGTTGGAGTGGCGGTGATGGGATCTCAGATGTTCGGAATCAAGTAGACACCCAAAGGTGCATGAAGGAGCTTTTGGGAAATCTCAATTAAAAGGATCCACTGGAGGACACTGGGTTTGTAAGAAATGTAACTATGGAAAAAGCATGCGAGAAAGGCTATAGGGGGGACTAGAATAGCATTGGAAATTCTGTTTTACTGCAATGAATCTGTTAATTCAGACAATTAGTTTAAAAAAACGATTAACTGAGTCAACACTGACAAAATTGGTCCCGAAATTCTCTTTAATTTAACATGCAATATTCCTTTAAATATTTCTTTGTCAATCTTACTGAGATTTTTTTTATTTCAAAACATTTTTTAATTTTTATTTAAAATGGCACATGGTATCCATTTCATTGCGTTTTTAAGAGACTATGTCAAGTCAAAACAGTAAAACTTTAAAAATCTCAAGACACCTGCATTCTTTTCCATTTTGTTGCTCTCCATCTTGCTGTTTTTGAACACAAGAACATGTCCTGTGTGAACTGCTCCTTACTTTTTCTGTGCTGTTGCTTTCAGTATGTGTGGCGACCTGTAGTATGGTGTCAGGGGCCGTTCACTGGACACGTTTTTGCATTCAAAATCAGCTAGACGCAGTGAAATGGAATAGAATGCATGTGTCTTAAGACACTTTCAAGTTTAACTGTGTTTATCTTGACACAGTAGTGCTCATGGTGCAACACAGAAAAAACTTCAGCTTTGATCTGAAGGGATTGAAGACTGATGCAGAGATGGCTTTTTTCTGCTGAACAGGTAAAGGCCTGTACACACCGGGACGAATATCGCACGCTCTTATCGCCAGCATTTTTTGAGATGTTTTTTGTGTTCATACCCAAGCGATTTTCACTGGCGATGCGCAGAGTGAACAGTGCAAATTCACTCCCTGACAGTATATGGCGCTTGTGCTTAAAGGTGCCCTAGATTCAAAAATTGAATTTACCTCGGCATAGTTGAAATAACAAGAGTGCAGTACATGGAAAAGACATACAGTGAGTCTCAAACTCCATTGTTTCCTCCTTCTTATATAAATCTCATTTGTTTAAAAGACCTCCAAAGAACAGGCGAATCTCAACATAACACCGACTGTTACGTAACAGTCGGGGTGTACGCCCCCAATATTTGCATATGCAGGCCCATGATCGAGGCATTACACAAGGGCAGCCAGTATTAATGTCTGGATGATGCCCATTAGACAAGGGCAGAACGTCTGGATCTGTGCACAGATGAATCAACAGACTAGGTAAGCAAGCAAGGACAATAGCAAAAAATGGCAGATGGAGCAATAATAACTGACATGATTCATGATAACATGATATTTTTAGTCATATTTGTAAATTGTCTTTCTAAATGTTTTGTTAGCATGTTGCTAATGTACTGTTAAATGTGGTTAAAGTTACCATCGTTTCTTACTGTATTCACGGAGACAAGAGCCGTCGCTATTTTCATTTTTAAACACTTGCAGTCTGTATAATGCATAAACACAACTTCATTCTTTATAAATCTCTCCAACGGTGTTGCATTAGCCGTTAGCCATGGAGCACAGCCTCAAACTCATTCAGAATCAATGTAAACATCAAAATAAACACTGTATTTACGCGATTAGACATGCTGCATGACGAACACTTTGTAAAGATCCATTTTGAGGGTTATATTAGCTGTTGAACTTTTTTTATGTTGTTTAAGGCAAGCGCGAGCTCTTGGGGCGTGGAGCACCAGATTTAAAGGGCCACACACCCTGAATCGGCTCATTTATAATGATGCCCCAAAATAGGCAGTTAAAAAAATGAATTAAAAAAAAATCTATGGGGTATTTTGAGCTGAAACTTCACAGACACATTCAGGGGACACCTTAGACTTATATTACATCTTTTAAAAAAAAGTTCTAGGGCACCTTTAATGGTAGTGCAAATAAACATATTTATGATATTAATAAAGTTTGAAAATAAAATGGCATATATGGCATATATATGACATATGAGAGATGGTATTCAGAAATGGTAGTGCAAATAAGTCACAATGACAGTAGTGCAAGTGAACGGTAGTGCAAATAAACATATTTATGAAATAGACATTCTCAACTATATTTCTTGAATGTAAAAGTAAAAAAAAAAAGTAAAAATACAGATATAATACACATCTATTGGTGTGGCCAAGAACTGGCAGAGCACCCATAGTGTGCTTCTCAATCAGCTCCCTAGTTCAGTAGTCATTTACACTATATATATGCACAACCTAGGAAACTAGGGAGTTGTTTTGAGATGCAGGGATAGTTTGTAGGGGTCTTCCTCATCTACTTACTTACAAAAAAGTGTGAATGTGTAGCAAGAGACCATTGCCTATAAATGGTGCCTTTTTAAATCGGCACCACTATATTACTATACAGTAAGTCAAAGGTAGCCTACCAGTACTTAAATTGGTACCAAGTCAATACAAAAATTGTATAATTTATCTAATGATACCAATCTTTCTATTGAATCGGTCTACCTTTATATCCATTTTTTTGTGTTGTTCGATTAACCTAATGCACGGATCCATTATATTGTCACACATCCAATATTTTCTTAACTGTTTATGTTCACTTAAGACTGTGTTTACGTGGATACTCGTCAAGACCGGCATTTTGACATAATTTTGTGTGTATTTGCTCATACGTGCACAAATGATCTATCAAAGCGTGCAAGTACTGCATTGAGTTCTCTTTCACAGCGTCTTGCGCTTGAATGGCTTAAAATCACTTGAATGTTTAAACTGACAAAATGAAAATGAAAAACTTTCTTGAGGAAACAGCACTGGCTAAACATTCAGATAGGTGATTATAGTTTTAGGGGGGTCGACATGACAGACAAAAACGGGTCTAGATCCGCCCCTGTTGATAGAGAGGCAAACTGCAGCTTTAATTTATATTGAAATATTTTTATTTTATATTTTAATTAGGGCTGCACGATTTATCGCAAATTTATCGCACGCGAATTGGCAAAGGCTGCCATTATTTCATGCGTAGCTTGTCAGAGTTGTACGGCTCTGTGATCAGTAGTAAATGCTTCTCAATCTGAAAGCCAGAAGGCGCTCTCGGGCAGAAACTGCAAATATGCCTTGCTGCCGAACTAGAACACGCATCATTCCAGGAAATCCTATACAATCGCTGTAGCTGAATAAACAGAAGATTGAAACGTTTTGATTGATTAAACATGATTAATAAACACACGACTGCCATATTCTGTGTAAGAAGCCACATCATCTGACAGAAGGATGCTCAACTGTTGTTATGAAGTGAGTTTGGAGTAAAACATATTATTAAATGTTTTCTTTTGTGGGACAAGAAGTTAATAAATGCTTCTCATGTCTGGAAAGATGTTTGACGCGTGTTGTTTTTTCAAATGCACATTATAAGCGATTCAAACTTTCAGATGTTTTCAGATGGATTAGCATTTGGAGCCATAATTCATTGACAAGCCACGCATAAAAAAATAATTGCAGCTATGCGATTTCATAATCGCACTAAGACAAATCGTTTAAGCGCGATTTCAATGGTTTTTTTCAAATCGTACGATTAATCGTGCAGCCCTCATTTTAATATATATCCTTATATTTTATCATTAATTACCTGTATAAAATTAACATCCAAACAGCCATAACAAGAACCCAAAAGAACGAATCGTTTGAAAACCAGACATCAATAGAAAGGCTCTGCAAAGAACCAGAGAGATGTTGAAAGAGGAATGAGAAATAGAAGAAGTGAGAAAAGGTTGTTGGTAAGTGTTAAGAAGAGGGTTAAGAAGAGAGGGAGAGAGAGGGTGCGGGAGAGAGCAAGAGAAAGACATGATATAAATAATAGCTAGGATTTAATATGTATGAGGCGTCCGGGCAGTTGTCCACAACACTCTCTCTCAGTCTGCTTCTGACTGATGGGAGAGGAGCAAGAGAAGAGGACGAGGAGGAGGCAGAGGAAGAGATGGGGAGGAGGCAAGATGATGGGTCTGCATACTAATCAGCCTAGGATCAATTTCCCACCCCATACGCCCCTCCACATTTCCCAGATGGTGTGGCTTTGGCCTTGGAGAGGAGACGAGAGGCTAAGCTCCTAGACCTCCATCTAGGCCCGGAGCTTTGGCTTCTGTAGGCCAAGCAGCCTAGAAGCAGGTGTATCATCCTCTTTCAAGGTTCCTAACCCTGCGTAATCCGCCTAAGGAACCCTACTGTCTTTTGAGAGGTCACAAGGATTAACCAGAATGGATGGCTCTATCTACGATGGCATGTCATGACCTCTGACACAAGGTAACAAGTGGGGTCTTGTGCTTACAGTTAATGTATTTCCTCCGGTGTTGACCTCAGAGACCCAGACAGAGGCTGGAGTGAAGGACTGTGGCCGTGTAAACTCTACCAGGCAACAATCGAGTGGCTGCAGTGATGCCATGTTTTTGTAGGATAACTCGGAAGTTGGCATCACACTGGTTCCCTCAACAAAAACCCAATAGATTTTTCTAAGGACTTATCGCAAAAAATAACCTCTGTGATCAACAAAAGTTTATGATACTGACACATTTTGTCCATCAAGATTTTCGCAACTTTTATGAACTTTGAAGCCTAAAAACAACTGCCAGAAATAAAAAGCAAACCTTAGACTATAAACAGACTACACTACAGTTGCTCGACTCCACTCAATGTCCGACAACTCTTTCAGTCACTTTATTAAAAAGAAAAAATGCCCTGTTTAATATCCCCAGTACGGTCTGTAGTCCCATTTAAACACTTGTTAGCAACCGCCTTTTTCAAGATATGTAAAAGCACACCTTTTGATCTTAGTCTTAAATGCTTTTTACATTTTGTATACAAAATGAAAGTTAGTAAAATTGATTATCTTCCAGTTTCACAGACAAGTCTTAAGCTAGTCCCAGACTAAAATGCATGTTTGAGCTGTTTTAAATGAAAACCCGCCTCCCCTCACTCACTTGTTTCATTTGGTCCGGATGAATATTGTTGGTGTTACAGGGCTTGAATTTCGACGTGGGTGAATTTCACTCATTCCCACAGATTTTGTGCGCACACCCAAAGTGCGTGCACATAAAGCAGCCTCTCAGTACTAAAAATAGTTATTTTTCGCTAGCCACAGTGGCTGGTGAGCAAAAAAGTTAATGTCAAGCCCTGGGTACCGGCACTTCTCACATGTTGCCGGTACTCTGCCCCAAGCCGGAACGTGATTTTAACTTAGGGGGAACACCCCAAGCCACTTTCAATAAAAGTGAGTTTCTGTGAACTGTTCCAAATAAGTGATGCATTTTTCAGTTAGGATGCTTCTTAAAGGTCCACTTACATTTACCACTTTCAATAGGAATCCATGCATTCTGGAATTTCAGATAAGGATGAAAGTTTTCCCCATGCAGATTTCGCAGAAGTTGGCCAAGTGAATTCGGCGTGTTGACTAACAGAAAACTGCTTGGTTTAAAAGTGACTACTGTGTGAGCTGTGCTTCATACATCACTACATAATTGACAATAGACAATAGACTTTTTTGTGCCCGTGAAATTTTGCCCAAAATTTTGCTAATGTGATGCACCTTTAGAAGGAGGGGCATTTCCTCAGAGGAGGCAAGGGAGGCAGCAGTGTCTCCTCAAAAAAACTGGATGAGAAAATAATCGATATTACAAAAATAAACTAATGCAAATATTGCATGTGACATTAAAAAGTGTAAGTCACTCGTTTTTATAAAGTAACACTGTCCAACAGGGAAACCCGCAGGTAAAGTTACAGCAGGAGGCTTGCCTCTCCTGAGCCTATTGACTTTAAACAGACCCCCTAAATCGTGCACTGGGTTTGGTGGGGGGTAAATGAGAATGAATCCTGCCTCTTGATTTCGTGCACGTTCTCAAATCGGCCTTAATTAAGGCAATGATAAACGCTAATTTAAAAAGTAAGTAAACAACTTATCTTACTGTAGATATCACTGCGTTATGTCACGTCAAAATCAAACTTAAAATCGCCTGAAAAAATGATGACTGTAGGGGGTTTTAGTGCCCAATCAGCTTGGGGAAATCAGTCTTTGTTACTCTTACCAGTGTGTACAAGCTTGATGACAGCTGAAAATAAGTTGTCTATTATAAAGAAAAGCTGAACATTAGTTCACAAATGAAATATATTGTTAAAATTGTAATGTCCTTTAGTTATTATTTTGGAGTAAATGTAAAAATGTGTAAAAACACTAACTTGATGAAATTTATACTTCACTTTAAATGAATAGAACATTACATAGTTAGTGTAAAAATACAAAATAGAACTGTATTTGGTCTCTCTTTTTTATGTAATGTTTTTTTAACCAGGAAAATTAAGTGTAACAGGGACATAAATTTACATTTGATTGATATATAAAAAAAGTGAAAAAAAAAACTTTGCCTCCTCATTTTAAAACACCACCACTGTTTAGAAGGTAGTTCCTTGTAAGCATTGAGTCTGCTGTGCCTACAGAGCTTTTCTGTTGTAGCCTGTCAATTAGAAAGAATCATTTGTTTCTGGAAAACCTTCTTCTGAATATGCCTCCTGCTCGTGCATGTTTTCAGGAATCAGAACTTGTCAATAATGAAACAGCAAGACGCCCATAAAGGGTTGACCACTCACAATTTCACTTGTTTTCTCAACCAGCCGTACTCATTCACATCTATTTTCCCTCCTAAACTCACTATCTGTCCTCCCATCCCCCTCAGACCCATCCAAGAGTGTGTTTGTGTGTGTGTATTCTTTTTGCCACACAATCAATGTGGCTTTTAAGATGTCTATCGATTTGTTCCCGAGACAGACCCCGGCTCGCTGGAGCGACGCTTTGATTGCTGTGCGAGTAATTACTGTTATTATTTATGCATCTGGGTGAAATGGCAGGACTTAACATTCCCTGTACAAGAGGCCACAGGCAATCAACAGAGAGAAAGCACCTGGAGAGGCGAGAGGCTCAAGAGAGGAAGAGAGCTGGAGAAATGAGCACAGGGACACAGGGAAATTCACAATACGCAAAAAAACGCAATCATAGATGAACACAGATGAAAGCATATCGCTGGTGTTTTATAGCATAAATTAGGAATGTCAATCCAGATTAAAATCGAAATAATTACAAGATGCATCAATTAATCAATCAATCAATCAATCAATCAATCAATCAATCAATCAATCAATCAATCAATCACAATAATGGCATATTTCAATATTTGTCCAAGTTAGACACATATTGATCTTTCACACAAAAAGCGCTTCATCTATTAAAAAAAAAAAAAAAACAATATTAAAATGCATTGTGTATATCAATTTCTAAAGTCCCCCTGCAGTCAATCATTTTATCCCTTAGAACTCACCTTTGATAATCAAAATAACATATTTAAACGTTCTTTCCTGTGAACATAAATTCTTCATTATTTATAATACCTTGACTGTAACTCTACACCCTTGCTTCATTTGTGATATGCGGAACCATGAATATGCAAATTAGTCCCCGCCTCCACTCAATCACACCAGCTCGGACTACCTGATCCACTCACTCAGCTAAACACTACACAATGGCAAGTGGAAATATTGGTTTAATTCACCAGAATCATTTGAACCAGAATCTGATTCAGAAGAAAAAGAGCGAATTATACAGGGTCGTCTACAAGTCGACATATCAGAATGGTAATGCGATTTATGTATCGCTCTCTACAACGTTGGACGCATAATGGTAATTAATATGATTAGCCTTTGGCTTGACTATGTTATCAATCAGCTAATAATGTGTTGCTAATGTTACACAAACCATGTTCCCGTTCACCATCTCAGAGTCAGACAGCTGCCTTCTAAAACTCAGCATCCTTAAAAACGCTTTGAACATCATAGAAATATAGTTCATCATATACATAATTCACCCGCTATATTGCTATATGTACCCGATTTTTCCTGCCCTTTCTTAAAGGTGTTCTTGTTCTCACTGTGGAAAAGCCCCGCCCACACATTGACAGGATTGGTCACATGTTTGTGATGGCAGGAAACAATGTTTTTGAGTCCATCTTTGGTTCACTGCAGTTTTAAGTAGAAAATACTCAGCAATGGTGTTGACTGATGAATTTGCACATGATTTGTCTTAAAAGTATATTAAAAACACCACAGAGACATATAAGCAACCAAAACACTAAAATAATTAGTTAGTTGCACTAAATTAACACATTAAATTAACAACCCAAGCATAAAGTATGCTACAATGTGTAAGTGTTTTCGTCTTACCTGTGAAAGGCCAAGGTAGATGGACACAGTCTCTGAGATATAAAGAAATCTGCCTTCTTGACTGACCACGAACACGAATCCATCCAGAGACTGCAAAGAGAAAAACAGATTTGTAGCTAAAACTAAAGCTGTACGGTTTAAGCCCAAATCTCACGCGCATTTGTTTTTCTGCGACACACATACTGACCAGTTAAAATGTAATATCTAATAATACACTACAGTTAAAATTATAATAAAATGTGCTTTAGTATGTTATTCAACACAATAAGTGTACTTCTTTAAAGCATGACAAAAGATTATTAAATGTATTTTAAAGGGGTCCTTGATTATGATTTAACTTTTTTAACTTTAGTTAGTGTGTAATGTTGCTGTTAGAGCATAAACAACATCTGCAAAGTTACGATGCTTAAAGTTCAATGCTAAGGGAGATATTTTCTTTTACAGAAACCGCTTTTTAAGGACTACAACAAACGGCTGGTAGGGACTACAACAAGCTTCTTCCTGGGTGACATCACAAACCCCAAAATTTACATAATTCCTGCCCCCGGGGAACACGCAACAAAGGGGGTGAGGCCATGTTGAGCTGCTTTAGAGAAGAGGAAGAGTTGTTGTAGTAGAGTGTTGTTGACATACTGTCATTTATCGCCGGACTGCTTCACAAACGAGGGTCGATTCAATGCTGGATTTGCATGAAAGATTAACATGACGGCACATGCTAGTCGATGAGTTGAATCAACTCTACAGCAACTGCATAAATTTATCCACTAACCATTCAGAAACATCCAGATGCATTCTATAAGTGTCCGACTCCGGTTTGAACAATGTAAGGCTGAACACCGTTACTGACAATCCTCATTTTGGCTGCGTGAGATTCTCCTGCTTTGTTGTTGTTGAGCAACCGAAGCGCAAGCTGTTAAAGCTCCGCCCTCTTCTGGAAAGGGGGCCGGGAGCAGCAGCTCATTTGCATTTTACACACAAAAACGGCGTGTTTCTGCTCACACCCAAATAGGAGCAAATTTGACAAGCTATAATAAATTATATTTTTGGGGTATTTTGAGCTGAAATTTTACAGACACATTCTGGGGACACCAGAGACTTATGACTTGTGAAAAGGGGCATAATAGGTCCCCTTTAAAACTTAATTTGACATTATTACAAAGTGCACTTTTAAAACTCTACTTAAGAGTTCTACACCTTACCCCTACCCTTAAACCTACCCATACCACCAAAGCTTTCCCTAACCTTACCCGTATCCCAATTCAATAGCAGAAAAAGTGTTTTGCAATATGAACCCAATAAGTACATTGTACTTATTTTTAGATGTAAGTACATAGTAGTTAAGGCCACTTAATATAAAGTGGGACCATTGTATTTCATGTATGCATAGATTTTCTAAAAAATCTACTTTTAAGATTCGAAGTACACATCAAGTGCACATGCAGTACAATTAAACGCACTTCATTTCACAAGGATTGTCTGTTCTACCTAAAAGTAAACGTTTTGCACAACACGACAATAACAGTTAGAATATATCTGATGTTTAATGTCAATATCGATTGAAATGACTTTCTTTTTCAGTTGATGTCATCAGACCCACTTATTTTCATTTAATTTTATTATGTTTTTGTATCCGCTTGTTAAGTCATGACATAAGGAACACCGTTTCTGGGTCCAAGCCCCGGCTCGTTTCACTTGAGAATGCCATCTCGACAGCCGTTTATGGGCGCTATTTATTCATATTAAACATTTAACATTTTAAAAAGTTAAACATTTAAAATACTTACAGTCTACACAACAGTCTCAGTGTTCACAGCGTCACAGACATTACTATATTAACGATTTATAAGATGAATCACTGTCTGGCCATCTGGGATTTTGGTATGGAGATAAAAGTAATGATTATAATTTTTTGGTAGTATTACACCACATCGTGCATGTATATTAGCACCGTTTGTTGTTTTCTTGTGGTATGAGATAGAGCGTTTGGACCCGGAAGTGCTGCCACGTGACGTCAGACTTAACAACCGAATAGAGACCACTTTTCATGATGTAATGCCTAAAGGATAAAATCAATTCCTTATTAATTATCCTCTTTCAAATAGAAATTTCACCTTCTGGAGGTAAAATGGGTTGTGAATGCTGTTTTATCTAGTACAGCCATGCAGAAATATGAGAGATGGTGTTTAACACTTCAGTGGTGTAACATTTCAGACTTAAACTAAAACTAAGCAACAAATCAACCCTGAACCAACAAAAATCAATACTGCTGAACAAATCTCAAGATTTTTTATGGAATCAAGCTGTAGACATAAGCATCGACTTCAAAGCGAAAACAACATGAGGGAAGAATCAAATTGATTTAGACAGAAACCACAACAGCTTCCCCCGACTTCAAAATAAACTCTGGTACACCAGAACAGCAGTTGGCAGATAAAAAGCATACAGTCACCCTATTAAAAGACTAATTTAAAGAATTATATTAATTGTAATAACACACAGGCACGAGTGAAGCAGAGTGGGCACTTTAGTTGAGAATGACTGATGTTGTTGCAGCGCTAATTTATGCAAGTGACGAGTTCAATATGCAAATGAGAGTGGACCGGAATGATGGGAATGGTGGAAATAAAGCGCAATTATCTAGTTATTACTGACAGAGGACGAGACAAAGAATCATAAGGATTTTCAGAAGTGTTAATTTGATTTCTATCAGCGTCACCCTCTTTGAACATTTTAGGTTAGTGAACAAGGTAACCTTCTAATAACGTTTTTTTTTTCTCTTACAAATTAATCTTTTTAAGTCAGACAGCCAATTTCCAGTACTAATGGCATATAGCTCATCATCTAAAACAACAAAACATATTTACAAAAGAGTCCCCAAAAAGTTTGGACACAACAAGACATTTAAAAATGCATAAATTACTTCTGATCAATTTAATGCATTTTTGCTGAAAAAAAAAAAGTATTACTTTCTTTAAAAGAAAACATCAACAACAATAAAAGAATGGTAGTGTGTAAAAAGACCAAAAATTTCTAATCATCTGGAGAAAAACTAAAATAATTTAAGTGTAACAGTCACATAAAAAGATGCACATCACATGACTACATAACATGACTAACAGTGATAACTGTAAAAACACATAAATGAAAGTCATATTTACATATTGATTTTATTTAAATGAGTCATATTTACCTGCAGCAGATGAGCTCCCAGGTGCTGTTCAAAAATGTCAGTGACCAACGAATGACTTGTTCTTCGCACTGCAATAAAACAAGTAAAAAAACTGTCAAGAAAGCAAACACAGGGCCCTATCATACACCCGGCACAATGCGATGCCAAGTGCAACGCAAGTGTTTTTTGCTAGTAGTTATGTTTGTTTGTGTGTGTTTGCCTGACGTAGTTATCATTTTCACATCCAGCGCCACACTGTTTAAATAACAAATGCAGTCACGGCCATCTGTTCGCCCATGGTCGTGCTGGTCTGAAAACGAGGTGTGTTCAGGTGCATTGTTGGCATGTTGCTATTTTGAGGCAACTGAAAACAACTGCGCCATTAACCAACAAAAACCTGGTCTAAAGTCAATGGCACAGTATTTTTTTGTTGTTATTTAAAGAGCGCATTAGTAATATACGCCTATAGGTGGGTGCACACAATGCACGTACACTTTGTTGTTACACTCACAGGAATGCGCAGCAGCACACAAACATTTTTAAATATTAAAAAAATAAAAGGATTCCTCACTGGAGAAGTGTTCATTCTTTCCACTTGCAAATTCCACCATGTAAATAGCGAATCCGCCATGGTGCAAGCACAGCTGGCTTTTAAAGGGAATAGGAGATGAAACTCTGCTTGGTTTATAGCACATTACACCCAAAACACACCCATTACTCATTAAGAGTAGGTACAACCCTTTTGGACCATGTGCCTGGCGCACCGACCACTTTTTTAATCATTTAACTAGCAAAAGAGGATTCGGACATGCCCTAAGTGCACTTGCGCCATGTGCTTTAGACCATGCACTCATTAAAATAGGGCCCATAGTGTTTAAGAAGCTGTTTAAAGCCAATGGTCTGTCATTTCTAAAACACGGATTAATGTAAAATTAACTACAAAATAATACAATCTCTATTAATGGAAATAAACCCACAACAACCTAAAAAGATTACTAAATTACTTCAATCAGTACGGAAGAGAATTAGGGCCAAGCAATAATAAAAAAATAAAACCATCTCGAGATTAAAGTTGTTAAATTTCGAGAAAAAAGTCTAAATAAAACATTGAGAATAAACTCATTAAATTACGAGAAAAAACTAGTTAAATTTCAAGAAAAAAGTCGAGATAAAATGTTGAGAATAAACTCATTAAATTACGAGAAAAAACTCGTTAAATTTCGAGAAAAAAGTCGAAATAAAATGTTGAGAATAAACTCATTAAATTACGAGAAAAAACTCGTTAAATTTCAAGAAAAAAGTCGAGATAAAATGTTGAGAATAAACTCGTTAAATTACGAGAAAAAACTCGTTAAATTTCGAGAAAAAAGTCAAGATAAAATGTTGAGAAAAAAATCATTAAATTACGAGAAAAATAGTTGTTAAATTATGAGAACAAATTCGTAATTTAACGAATTTGTTCTCGTAATTTAACGACTTTTTTCTTATAATTTAATGACTTTATTCTTATAATTTAATGACTTTATTCTCAACATTTTATCTCAACATTTTTCTCGAAATTTAACGTCATTTTTCTCATAATTTAACGAATTTGTTCTCGTAATTTAACGACTTTTTTCTCGTAATTTAATGACTTTATTCTTATAATTTAATGACTTTATTCTCAACATTTTATCTCGACTGTTTTCTCAAAATTTAACGACATTTTTCTCATAATTTAACAAATTTGTTCTCGTAATTTAACGACTTTTTTTCTCGTAATTTAATGACTTTATTCTCAACATTTTATCTCGACTTTTTTCTCGAAATTTAACAAGATTTTTCTCGAAATTTAACAACTTTAATCTCGAGATGGTTTTATTTTTTTATTATTGCTTGGCCCTAATTCTCTTCCGTAAATCAGTCTAAAATGTAACTTTTTAAATTAAAATTAGTATTACTGTGATGATATTCTTAAACATATAAGCATAAAGAACAGAACCTCTTTAAGCAGAACAATTATAATATTCTCAAACATAGTCACACTATTATGTGACTACAGGAGGAAACAGCTGATAATAGCATTAAGCAGCTGTTAATACACCCTCCCAGTTCTTTACTGGTATTTCAGAGAGACTATCAAAGACAACCCACGTCAGAGCCGCTGCGGTTTATTGGGCTGATAACACCGACAGAGATGCTAATTCATTCTCAGCACACAACTGCATCCTGGGCCGTCTGTCATCACAAAACAAACAAATTTACAAATCACACAAATGACATTCGTGGTGCATTTCAAACATGCCTCGCTCTGATCTTCCGCTGTGGAAGCCAGTTGAAATTCCCTGCACTCACAGCAGGATGTACGTGCGTGCGTGTGTGTGTGTGTGTGTGTGTGTGTGTGTGTGTGTGTGCGGCTGGGATGCTTGTGGCAATCAATAAGTGTTTTGAGAGAGGATGACAGCGTTTGTCTGAGTTGCTACTAAACGGAAGACAGACTGTTAGCTCACTTCTATAAACCTTTCTCCCGTGGTACTCCTGCCACAATACAAGTGTTCACCTGACAAAATACACACCTTCAGGAAATGTCTTTAGCGAGACATGTGAACAGATACAGATATTAAAGGTACAGTACACCTACAAATGAAAATTCTGCCATTTATTCACCCTCATGCCAACCCTTGTGAAAAACAAGTACACTTAAAGAGTACACTTTTAGAAAGAGTACTACTGAAATAATATACTAAAAGGATACACTTAAGTGTGAAAAATTAATTGCATGTTAAGTGCAAATTAAATGACAATATATTATAGTTTACATTTATATTAAATGCAATTAGCTGAACTTTTAAGGCTTTTTTACCTACTTAAGTACTTGTGCTTTAGTATTTTAGTCAACACATCAAAATAGGTGTGCTTCTTTAAAGCACGACAAAATATTATTAAAACAATTATTTAAAATGTACTTTAAATTATTTTAATAATTTAAAATGTAATGACATTATTATAAAGTGCACTTTTTAAAAAGTAAGTGTGATGAAACAGTCATGAAAGTGTACTCTCTTTAAGTACACTTAAGTGGTCTTTAATTTCATTAATATAGTTTTCTGCAAGTACATTTTTTTAAAAATGTATATATACTACTTGAAGTACACTACAAGTGCACATTCAATACAATTAAGCACACTTCTTTTTCACACGGTTATCTATATGACTTTGTCATTATTATTCATATGATAATCTTTCCCTCTTTTGTAACTCCTTAATATGCAATATCCACATGAAAACACAAAAACACCCTATGAAGAGCTGTCAAGAGCATGCCAAACCAACAGGTGGTAATATAACCCTAACCATAAAGCCATGTTGGCCAATCAGAAGCCTGGAAAAAAGGTTATTACCAGTTCTGGTTCCGGTTCCGATGCCACAAGCCAAAATCTCCGGTTTCACTGTCTACACGACAGCACCGTAACCGAAGTTTCTAAAAATCTTCACCCTGGCATAAGTTTTAAAAAATGTCCAGTTTAAATGAGCGAATACTGCGTTTGTGTGCAGACAAATGGACCACTTTTATGATACTTTGTATGGTGCTTTTTTTTTTTTGTTAGGAATACCTAGTCTCCATTTATATTCATGTGGAAAAAGAGCAGCAAGAACATTTCACAAAATAGCTCCTTTTGAGCTCCACTTAAGAAAAATAAAAGTGTATTGAGTGACATAAATGTGAGTAAATTATGACAGAGTTGTGTTTATTTATTTTTTGGTGAACTATTTCTTTAACATTAGAACACACTGACAATAACACACAAGTACACATAGATGAGTCTCTGCACCCAAACTACACACCCCAAAACTCAGTGGCACTTTAAGAATGGGGTCCCCTCACAGGAATATCAATGAGTCTGTTCCATTCAGAGGCCTGAAAAGGGGGTCTGGCGCAGAAAGCGGGATCACCGCTCAGTACTTGTGGGTACACAGAGCACTGCTTGTTCGTCTTTGGGGGTCACATGCGTGTTGACGATTGAATAGTTTAGCAACCCCCCTCATCCAAACACTGAGGGTCTTCCCACAGGATCTGTGAGTGATGCAGTCCAGCTATAGGGCAGGGCTGACAGGAGCCATACTGCCTGATGGATGGACAATGGTCGGCCCTCATTTCCCAAAGTCAGCCACAACAGCACAGGCTAATGCGAAGTCGAATCGGGCCCAATAGGGCAGAGGGTGAGAATGATGGTGTTGTTTCTCAGCCTGGGGGTACAGAGGATCTATTTGATGTTAGTATTAGATACTTCGTGTGTATATATATATATATATATATATATATATATATATATATATATATATATATATATATATATATATTAGTGCTGTCAAATCGATTAATCGCATGTAATAAAAAGTTACGTGTATATATTATTACATTTATATATATATATATAATATATAAATGATATATTTATACATATATGTGTGTGTGTATATATATATATATATATATATATACACACACACACACACACACACACAGAGAGACAGACATATATAATAATATAATATATACACATATATTATGTAAACACAAACTGTTATGTTGGATGTGATTAATCTATATGATGAATTTCACGATTTAATATTTATATATATATTATAAATTGTAATATATATATAGATATATAAATATATATATATATATATAATTTTAATTATAATTAGTAATATATATTTATATTTATATATATGTATATATATATATATATATAAATATATCTTAGTGCTGTCAAATCAATTGTGATTGATTGCATGTAACAAAAGTTTGTATTTACGTAATATATGTATGTATATATTATTATATATATTATTACATTTATATATTATATATTTTTAAACATTTATTATATATATATATATATATATATATACACGATGATGAATTTCAAGATTTAATATATATATATATATATATATATATATATATATATATATATATATATATATATATTTATTATATATATATTAAATTTTAATTATAATTAGTAATATATATATACACACAAGGTATATTACAAGATTTAAATATTTCAATTATATACATAATTACAATTATATATGTGTGTGTATACTGTATGTATGCTGGAATTTATGAAGTTTAATCTTATTAAAAAAAAGTGAATAAATAATTTTACTTGATCAAATTTTTCTTCTATTTATTGTATTGTGTCAGCAGCTATCATCTCATTTAAGTCTATTTTTATTTTCCTTACGGAATTTTTAAAGAAACATTTGAGAGCAAGTTAAAGAATGAGATGTTCTCCTAACTGAGAGTAATGAACGAGAAACCTCTGAGCAATACCAGGTCCATGTTCAATCCAGCTTGACTCATGGGTCAGATTTAAGGGTCTTTAGGATGTTGAAGCACAATAAAGAATGAAATAAATAAGTCATTTCACTTTCTTCTCCTCCACACTCAGCTGACTTTGACTCTTTCATTTCTTTCCTCTTTCTCTTTTCCTTCTCCCCCTCCTTCAAGCTGACAACCTTTTAACGAAGTTCGAAGGTTACTATGGAAACTGCAAGGTTGGCCTTTCATTCCATGTTCGTTTGCTCAGTACAGTTGGCTGATGGGAATCGTAGGCCGATCGCCTAGCAACTTGTTTACAGGGCGGTGGATGTAAAGAGGCCTGCGCTCCCCCCACCTCTAACCTCACGGATGAGACGGGAGGAATGACTCTCAGACAGACGAAAAGAGGCAGAGAAAGTGGCTCCAGTCGCAATGTCCCTCTCCGCTGCAATTATCCTTTCACTCTGCCATCCCTCTCTCTCTCGCTCTCCTCTCTTTCGAAGCTGTTACCTCTCTCCTAGCACGGTCGAACATAATTTGAGTGCAATTAACGTCCCTTAAAAGCCCTCAGTGCTTTAAATGCTTGAAAATAGGAGAGAGAGACAGACACTGGCAGGAGGGAGAGTAAGAGAAACAAGTGAAAGGAGAAAGAGAAAGACAGTGTGAAAGTCAAAAACAAGACTGTGTCACAGAGAGAGCGAGACCTGGACAAAAGGAAACGTGTGCAATTCAGAACTTCCTTAAAATTCCCAAACTGTATGAACATCGCAGCACTGATCTACACTGATAATATTTCATCTCCACAGTTACAATAATAGCTGCATTTTTACAATATCTGAAGAAAATGTGATCGGCGCCTGCCAATGCAAAACTCAGAACCACGTTATTGAATTATAAAAAGCTTTTGCATCAACATTTTTGTCTTGTTTCACATTAAAAACATTCAAACAGCTTTAGAACATGACACGTTTACGTGATAAGCAAAACAGAAAGATAATATATCAAAAAGAACATACAAATATATTTTTTCTTCTTTTAATAATAAACCTCCCTAAATGTATTTAAAATATATATTTTAAAATAAAATGTAATTATTTATTCATTTTAATACAAGTAAATTTGAAGTAAATAAATAAATGAATCACGTTTTAATGATGCTTAGATATTTTTACTGTAAAGCAAGACCACAATCCTATCTTTGCTGGTGTGACTGAATTGAAAAACAAAATCATGTAATATAATAAGACTTGTTTTCAAAGTATATATTAATTAAGTTTATTTTTCCAATCATATTTTAAGAACAAAACTAATTAAATTTTATTTAAAATATATTATTATATTATTTTATTGTGGTTATGTCCCATCAGCTCATATTTGAGTCTTGGTGACTTCAAAGGATTCAAAAAGGATTCGGTTTTGTGTTAGTCTGATGAGATCCTCCAGCATCTGTCCTGTAGTTGTTGCAATGGTATATGTCACAATTCCTGTCAGTTCTTGGACTCCAATTCCCATAATCCTCCCTGCCAGTCACATGCACACATTCCACACCAATCACCAAATGCCACATACAGCTGAAGCTCATTATCTGGACTATTTAAGACTCACACACTCACCACCTCATTGCGAAGTCTTGTTAACCTGTGTTGCAATTCCGAGCGTTATTATCCTGTCTGCCTGTCTGTCTGCCTGTCTACCCGTTGCAACGCACCCAAGTTCGCCGGTTGCAACGCACTCAAGTCCGCCAGTGTCTACGGACAAGATGGCCGCTCCAGTCTTCGCCGAGCCCGCTCCAGACTCCGCACCCGAGCTCCTTGCCTTGCCGGCGCCACCTCAGCTCCTTGCCCTGCCAGCGCCACCTCAGCTCCTTGCCTTGCCGGTGCCACCCGAGCTCCTTGCCCACGAACCCGCCACTGCCTCCGTTGAATTCCCCAAGAACTTTTTTTGGGGGGAGGGGCATATACCTGAGGGTGGGGAACTTGTGGGTGGGGACCTTGCACTACCACGGCCATCAAAAGTCTCTGAACTGCCACGGTCATCTACGGACTCTGACCCGCCGTGGTCATCTACGGACTCTGACCCGCCATGGCCGCCCACGGCACCTGACCCGCCGTGGTTGCCCGAGCCACCTGACCTGCCATGGCTGCCCAACTCTCCTGACCCGCCTTTGTGTCCCAAGGCTCCCGAACTGCTATGGCTGCCCATGGCCTCTGACCCTCCGTGGCTGCCCGAGCCACCTGACCCGCCGTGGCTGCCCGAGCCACCTGACCCACCGTGGCTGCCCGAAGCACCTGACCTGCCATGGCCACCCGATGCACCTGACTGGCCGTGGTTGCCCTAAACCCCTGACCCACCTAGGGTTCCTGGACCTGCCTTGGAGACCCCTCACCCATCTGCCAGTAGGTCTCCAAGGCACCCCCAACCCCCCTCCCCAGTTGTTCCATCCACAGCGCGAGGACGCGCCTTCCGGAAGGGGGGCGTTATGGTGTCAGTTCCTGGACTCCAATTCCCATAATCCTCCCTGCCAGTCACATGCACACATTCCACACCAATCACCAACTGCCACATACAGATGAAGCTCATTATCTGGACTATTTAAGACTCACACACTCACCAACTCATTGTGACGTCTTGTTAACCTGTGTTGCAATTCCGAGCGTTATTATCCTGTCTGCCTGTCTACCTGTTACCAATCCCGTCTGTTACCCGTTTACTATTCTCTGCTGCCTACCTTTGGACTGTTTGTCGTTACCTGGACTGTGACTGATATCTGCCTGCCTCGACTTCTGCCTGTACTGTGACCATGACTCTGCCTGTCCCTTGCTGTTCCTGTTTGCTCCTGTTTGACCCTGCCTGTACGACCACGCTCTTTTATAATAAAAGCTTGCAATTGGATCCCTGCCTGAGTCCCGCTGCGTTACAGTATCGATCTCTTTGGTGGTCTTTCTTGGTACCTTGAACCCTCAATCTTTCCAATCGTGATATCCTTTTCCAGCGATCTAACTGTGTGACCAAAGTACGACAAACGCAGTTTCATCATTTGTGCTTCAAGTGGCATTTCCGGTTTGTTTTCCTTTATGATTGACTTGTTGGTCCAAAATATGTATTACAGTGATGATTAAAAAAGAACTGAAATCAGATGTGTTTTCGGATTTGTTAATATGTTTCTCTCGGCTGCATGAACAAATAAATTTGCTTTCTCACGTCACTAGCTTTAAATATAAAACTTGGCTGTATAACGAATGCATAAAAGCAAATATAAACTAATGCAAATAGATGGTAACAATCGTGACATTAAACATTTGAACCAGACTTGAGTGTGTTTTTGTCACATTGTTTTAACTGCTTAATGTAATGTTAGTAATGTTAACCTTCTCTGCTCCAGCAATGGACGCAACGCGAAAAAACTACAGGTATGGATTTTTGCCGATGACTGATTGTTCTGGCAATCAATTATTGGTGCAGATTAATTGGCAAAAACGATCAATCGGTCAACCTCTATGTCAAACGATGGAATATTTCTTGAGTAGCTACTAGTGGAATCACAAGGGCACATAAAAGGTTCATACTCTAAAGAATCTCAATTTCTTATCCATCAAGCTCAAATTTATCAATGTTATCAGTTGACATGATCTTTGTCTTCTTCATGTTTAGTTCTAATCCCATCCTTCGACTTCGACTGAGATCCTTCGACCTGATGGTCCATATCTTCCTTAGTTTCAGTCAGCAGTGTTGTGTCGTCGGCATACCTCAGATTGTTTATCAGTCTTCCACCTACATGTATCCCAACAATATTCTCCTCTAGAGTAGCTTTTTGGAATATGGCTTCAGTGTACAGAATGAACAGGTATGGTGGCAAGTTAAAGCCCTATTGTACATCTTTTTGAACCGAAAACCAGCTTGTGTTTCCGTATTCCATTCGGCTTCTTGGCCGTCATAAACATTTTTTATTAGCTGAACGACATGTTTCAGAATTGAGTGGTGCAGGGATGATGTCAAAACCCAGAAGAATAATTCGCCTCTGGTTCCCTTGAGATTCTCCTATGGGCTTTTATAATGGGGTTTTTAATTTATGAGTAAAATAAGGTCTGTGGTAAAAATAACTTGATGATAACTTGAAGGTTTTTTCTACAACGTAAACTGCACACACTCACAACCCAAACGTTCTTATCAAGTTACTTATTAGAAACATAGTTTTTTTTAAAATAAAAAATAACAGCTTCAAAATTCACATTGTGGATATGGGTGTGTGTAATTCACATTGTAGAACAAAACGTCAAGTATCATCAAGTTATGTTTACCACAGGCTTTATTTTACTCATAAATTGAAAAAACTCACAGGAAAATCTTGAGAGAACCAGAGGTGAATTAGTCTTCCGGGTTTTGATGCCATCCCTGCACCACTCAATTCACAATTGGCAATAGAGCCGTCCATAGTTTTTCATGAATGACACAGTCGAAGGCCTTCCTCTACTCGATAAAGCAAAGATAAATACTGTACGTTTCTGATATTCCTTTTCTAGTCCTTATGTTGTTTTCAAGTCATTTTGACCAAAAGTTCTATTTCTGTTTTCTATTTCCTGAAAATGTTAATGTTATCGCATTGGACTAAAACTTCACAAATTGAGAAAGTTGAGAAAACTCAAAAATCTGCTGAAATTTGTTGCCTTAAACTTCTACGTTTTCTCAACTTTTGATTTTTTTACAGTGTTGTAACATGGTGTTCCCGGGCAGTTTTTGAGTGAAAAAGAGATTTCAAAATAATATCTGTGGATAATTTTGTCAATATTCAATAAAATATGAAAAAAAAGCACACTAGTGTGCTTTAATGTTTAGCCAGCAAGTTTATTTTGAAATGCTTTTATCTTAAGTAAGTCATTTTGTGCAAGATAACACTTGTGGTGTTCCCAGTCAAAAATGACCAACCTTCAAAAAAAAAAAAATAGCTTATAAATCTCTCATCATGCTATGTTGTCACCAAATATTGGATTCAATCTTTTTGCCAACTTGTTTTCAATTAGGACAGGTTTTGTATTTATTTTTGAAACTGACTGATTGTAGATGAAATCTATGGGACTTTTCTGCCCGATTTACTAGTCACTTATAAATATAACAGTACACCTGTCTTCAACAAGCTGCATGATGCGAGTTATCATTCAGGTCTGCAGAACAAATGGTTAAGGATGAGTTATGCACCAGAGTTTAATCCTTAAGGTTGACCCTAAATAGGAGCAACAGTAATGCTTGACTTAGCAAATGCCACTAACTAATAACAAACTGCACAAAAATAGTTTGGAACTGGAGCCGCTTGTTTTGTACTTGATCTGCTGATCCGCATGCACTGCGGGATAATATATGTGCATGTATCCTTTTAAGGGCCATAGGTCTGACGGTCGGACATAAAAGGTTTAATCACCCCATTATCCATAAAGACTGTCATTCCCCGGCAGAGACTACACAACTACACACGCACACACACACACACACACACAACACATCCATACGCACATCTCATAAAGAGAGATAAAATATCACTTTTTTTGTGTCACAGCCATTTTACTTTTCCTCTTGTCCCTCATCGTCCCTCCATTACTCCTCGGCTCGCCCTCCCCGTCTCTTTCCCTCTCTTCCTCCCTCTTTCACTCTCGCCCTGTGTGAAGGTCATGCAATTGATTTTCCTCTGTCTATTCATTTTTCAGTCCTGGTTTTGAAACGTGGGAAGCAGACAAAAGCCATACCACCCCCCACCAGCGCACACAGCCTCCCCTCCCCCGCTTCACACCACTCGTACCCGCCGTCAGCATCCGCCCTGAGAGGAGCCGGACCCGGATTCACATTCCTGCACTGCAGTTTGAGAGATATGCATCATGACCGTACCGGCCCAGCTCATTCCAGAAAACGCCATCACCTGGACGCATTCACTGAACATCTGCGGCTATTTCAGTGTGGAAACCTGCGTCGTATCCACTAATCACCCGCAATTCATTTTAACCCGGAACTGAATGTGTTAAAATAGCATTTTGCCATTTTTAAATTACGATATTGTTTTTCTTTTTAGTGTTGAATGGCTATGTACATTAAGTTTATTATTGAGGTTTATTTAAAAAACTTCAAAGTTACTAGCATGTCTAAAGGAATTTAATAATTAAAGGGTTAGTTCACCCAAAAATGAAATTTCTGTCATGAATCACCCTCATGTTGCTCCACACCCGTATAACCTTCGTTCATCTTTGGAACACAAATTAAGATATTTTTGATGAAATCCGAGAGGTATATGTCTTGTCCATAAACAGCAATATAATCAACACTTTCCAGGTCCAGAAAGATACTAAAGACATTAAACCAGTCACAGTCGTTCAACCTTAATTTTATGAAGTGACGAGAATACTTTTTGTGTGCAAAAACAAAACAAAAATACCGACTTTATTCAACAATCTCTTCTCTTCCATTTCATTATCCTTACGCAAGTGACGCAGTAAGCACAGTAAAGGCTTCCGTGTTTAAATGCTCCAAATGCTGACTCAGTATTGGCCAAAGCTGATCACATGACCAGCACAACACATGCTTGTGATGCCGACGCAGGAGCCGGCCTTCTGACGTAGAACCTGGAAGCGCTGGACGTAAACAATGTATGAGAATGACACAGACAAAAAAGATATTGTTGAATAAAGTCGTCATTTTTGTTTTGTTTTTGCGCACAAAAGTATTCTTGTCGCTTCATAACATTAAGGTTGAACCTCTGCAGTCATGTCGACTGTTTTAATGATGTCTTTAGTAGCTTTCTGGATCTTGAAAGTGTTGATTATATTGCTGTCTATGGACGAGTCACATACCTCTCGGATTTCATCAAAAATACCTTAATTTGTGTTCCGAAGATGAAGGAAAATCTTACAGGTGTGGAACGACATGAGGATGAGTAATTAATGACAGAATCTTCATTATTCATAATTAACCTTTATACTATAGCTGAATGTACAGCATGTGGTTTCTAATGACATTAATAATTGTAGATATTCTCAAGTGAGACGATCAGGATGTGACATTCGTCTTTATCATATCCTCTGGTTTCTCATAGCTGTCTACATTCATCCATTCTCAGGTGGCATTTGTGTCCACACACTACCACACACCTCCTATATCATAGGTTTGGCCCTGTTCACTTCTTCACAGGCATGTTTATCTACTACACAAATACACACAACATCCACACACGTAATTGTAGCTGAGATGTTTCCCTTCAGTAATAATAGCAATTAGAGCACCCTTATAATTACTCTCTCCTCGTTATATAGTTAATTTCTATAATTACAAATCACACAGATAATTTCTTCTACCCTTTGTGTGGTTTTTCTTTCTATCCTGTTATACTTTGCATTTGGTTGAGTGGGGGTGTGAGAGACATTAGCTCTGTTTCAAAAACTACTAAGCTGACTACCTAGACAGTACTTTAAGGCAGCACACTAACCTCTTGTGAACTTACTATGTGCTTCTGGTGAGGATCGAGCTCTATTTGTGTGTCACATGAGTTGCTTTCAGTTGGTTTATCCATATCAGGTTACACAGTGTTGGGGTGAAACGATGCTATATTTTTAACATAACACCCCTGGTGAAAAATCCAGCATTGCTGGTCACCAGCGTAAGGTATGTTTTGCATACTGGGACCAGCAAGGGATGCTGGTTGTTGGTTTGCTGGTCGCCAGCATGGGAAGTGGGAGTGCTGGTGGACCAGCTGACTAATTTGACTAGTTTAGCTGGTCCATCAGCACTATACCAGCACTATACCAGCACTAACCAGTATAAACCAGCCTGGACCAACATGTAATTGATGCTGGTTTATGCTGGATTTTGTCAGCAGGGAGTAGCTATTGAATTGGTTCATTTGGGTGATTCGTTTAAATGAACACATTTAAATGAACAATCGGCATCTATTTTTGTGTAGCAAAATATTTACATAAAAATTCTGCTGTTTGTTACTATATTTATTAGGGCTGTCAATCGATTAAAAATTTTAATCTAATTAATTACATACTCTGCGATTAATTAATCAAAATTAATCGCATACATAAATTTTGCTGTGAAAGTATTAAATATCTAAATTCAAATGAATCAATGAATAATCAGCATTAGTGACATTAAAGTTCAAAATCTCTTTTGTTATGCGTTGGATCTCTATGGAGGAACAGAAACCTCTCGGACTTCATCAAAAAGATCTTAGATCTTGCGAACTACGGGGGAGCTAGGGAGAGCTCGGCTCCCCTTAATAAGACATGAAAACGTGATTTGTGAAATTTTGGGGGGGTCTCAATTTTTTGACAATGTGTTATTTTGACGTGCAATTTCAGTTTTGTGTAATGTGATCATCGTTGATTATTATGGGCCCTATTTTAACGATCTGAAACGCAAGTGTCAAAGCGCGAAGCGCAAGTAACTTTGTGGGCGGGTCTCGGCGCAGTTGCTATTTTCCCGGCGGGATAAATGGCTCTTGCGCCCGGCGCAAATCTAAAATGGGTTGGTCTGAAGTAGCTTCATTATTCATAGGTGTGGTTTGGGCGTAACGTGAAATAAACCAATCAGAGCGTCATCCAACATTCCCTTTAAAAGCAGGTGCGCAAGTTCCATTATGGATTGCTATTATTATGGCGTATTTACCAGGCGCACGCCAGGAGCGGTTCACAGCCGAGGAGACTGATGTTCTTGTAAGAGCAGTGAAAGACAGAGAAGTTGTGTTGTATGGGGATGGGAGAAACCCACCCAAAATAGCGTCGGTTAAACAGGTTTTTTCACATCTTCGTGGAACACCACAATGATTTCCGTCATCTCATGTGTTAATATTTTTTTAGTGTAACAATTTATGATTTGCAAAAATAACTGTTGCATCTGTGTAGATTACATGAGCAAAGTGCATGCGCGTTGTGCACGCTATACATTATGGTCAAGCATGCGCCCTTAAAATAGCATAATGAACAACGCGCAACGCGCCACTGACTTTAGACTAGGTTTTTTCTGGTCAGTGGCGCAATTGTTTAATGGAACAGCAAAATAGCACCAGGGATTGTTTGCGCCGGAACACGCCTCCTTTTTTGCGCTGAACCGCCCAGGGAGCGCAAGTTCATTCACTAGTTTAGCGACGTGCTTCTGTGGAGGGAAATGCGCGCTTTGCGCGGGTGCAAAATAGGAATGACACATGCGTCGGTGTACAAAGTCAATTGCGCTGGGTGCAAGATAGGGCCCTATGTGTATAATTGCAAAAATATCATTAATTCATGCATGACGGCGATTTAAACCTAATGCTTTGTTTATAGACTATTTGTGGGTGGCTGTTTGTTGTTTCACCTATCAATTTGTGTCGATAATGTATAATAGGGTAAATCCTATATGCCTGCATAAAGCAAGTAGTGTACAGAGTCGTAGTTGTTATGTATCTTTATATTCTAACTCGTTGTAAGCCTTTTGAGGCACGCACACGAACCCAGTGTGGTTTGAAGATGACGTTGACTGCTAGAGTTGGTATCACGGGACGTGCTAGGTTGTACCTCCGGATTAACGTTAACTCCTGGATTCTTTGCATTGATGTGGTACTTTAGAGTGGACGAACTCCAGTGATAGGCAAATTCCTTGCTGCAGAACACTTCCATCAGGCCGTTTTTTATGAGTAAATGTTCCAATCAATGATTCAGGCAGCGCCAGCGCGTTCTCGTCTCCCTCCTTCATTTTACAGTCGAATGGTGGCTAGAACTGTTCCAGGTTCCAAAGGTCAATACGGAATGGATTAAATTGCGTTATTTTTTTTAACGCGTTATTTTTTCTCAGATTAATTAATCGAAATTAACGCGTTATTTTGACAGCCCTAATATTTATACAAGTTTGGGGTCAATAAGATTTTCTTAAATGTTTTTTGAAAGAAGTCTCTTCTGCTTACCAGGGCTGCATTTATTTAAAGGTGCTCTAAGTGATCCTGGGCGGAGTAACTTCCTGTTGACGTTCGAAGTGTTGTCAAACAAAACAGAGGCTAGCTAGACCCTCCCTCCTCCTCCTCCTCCCCCTCCCCTCCGTGCTTCCTGAAACAGTCATGAACGCGCATTTAAAATCATTCTTGTCGGTTATTGGCTGGAGCGTGTTTATTATGAGTCGTGGTCCAGGCTGCACCAGTTTGTTTTTATTGCCGTTTTCGGAGCTTGTGGCGACTACAGAGACCGAGTTTTTTTACAGTGTGTTCAGGGGTCAGGCAGCTAGCGGATAGTGAGGAGATGTTTGCTGTATGTGACAAAAAATGTTTTGGCCTAAAAACGCGTGACATCACTTTGAGCACCTTTAACAAAAAATACAGTAAAAACGGTAATATTGTGAAATATTATTACCATTTAAAATAAATATAGAACAGAATCAAAAAAATAATTTTCTATTTGAATATATTTTAAAAATGTATTCCTGTGATGGCAAAGCTAAATTTTTTAAACATATTTTAAAATGTAATTTACTCCTGTAATGGCAAAGCTAATATTTTTTATACATTTTAAAAATGTAATTTATTTGTGTGATAGCAAAGCAGATTTTTTAAAATATATTTTAACATGTAATTTATTCCTGTGATCAAAGCTGAATTTTCAGCAGTCATTACTCCAGTCTTCAATGTCACATGATCCTTCAGAAATCATTCTAATATGCTGATTTGCTGTGCAAGAAACATTTCTTATTATTATTAATGTTGAAAGCAGTTGTACTGCTTCATATTTTTCAAGATTCTTTGATGAACTAAGTTCAAAGAACAGCTTTTATTTGAAATAAATAAATATTTTGTAACAAAAAATTTATTTTCTGTCACTTTTGATCAATTTAATGCATCCATGTGGAATAAAAGTATTAATTTCTTCTTACACGGCAGTGTATTCATTTATATTAATTAGCCCATTTGCTTGTTTTGATATTTTAAGTATAAATGAATCTTTTGTTGTATGAGATAACCCTGCTATTAATATATTATCAGATTATATATTTTATATCAGTTATTGGTTGATCACCCTTAAAAAGTGTAATTAACCACCTTTACTATAATTTTAAAGAGTATATTGACTGTTGAACGCTCCTAGTAAGTCACAGTAGACAGCAGACAGCAAGGCTGCTCACTAGGCTTTGAAACAGAATATAGAGACCGACAGACAAAAACAGCAAGCAGAAAGAGAGACATTCACCCAGGTATTTTAACAGGACCGAATCGCTTTGATGCGGCAGGTATAATGAGGCTCGAAGGCGGGCTACAAAAGGACCATCTCTCAGAAATAGACTTCCTTGGTCTGGCCACTTGTTAACAAGCTTCAGCGAGGGCTTTGGCTCTTTTGTTCGTCCCCGCCGGCTTCCACACAGCCCTACACACAGGCAGCGGCTAATTGGCTGTTAGATCTATTGTTCACTTCACAATTGAGATGAACCTATCAGAGGATGTAATGAATGACGGAGCGTATTTGAGAAGCCAAATGACCCTGCTCTCAAATTAAACTCAAATGACAGAGCCTCCCTCAGAAAAGAGACATAAGAAAGGAATATGTATCCTGATGATGCCTTTGACAGTGGATTTTGCTCCTACAATCTGTATACTGTCTGTATGCTGCAATAAGATGGCATTAAACTAGCACATGCATTATTTCAGATGAGCCGTGTTTAACTCCGCATGACTGCGAGTGATTACTCTTGTGGCGCAATCTCAATTACTTTTCTGTGTGTGCGTGTCGTTCTGTGTGTGCATGTGTAAGCGCTCTCTCTGCTTCTCCGGCAATTTTCGACGTGAGAGTATCCCAAGCGACGTACACGAGCGACCTATAAGACAATAATAGCCTATTCCATTTAAATTCATAATTTAAATTAATAACGCATTTGTATTCATCGACAGGCCGCCACTGTCATGTTCGAATTGAGTTTTGTCGTGGTTCACTCGAAGTCATCTCCTCTGTTAATAGCACCTCAAATACAAAACGACATCAGGATTGATGCTGTCGATGAAAGCCTCATATAAATCTGCCTCAAAATATGTGAGATGTAGTGAAGGATCTCACATTCTCTCACCGTTTACAAAGCAATACTGAAAAAAAATGTCCAAAAGTATTTTTATTTATGTTAAATGTAGGCCATCGGGTCCCAAAGTTGTTGGCAATACTTAATTTTGGCTACATGTAATACTGTTTTTTTCATATATATATATATATATATATATATATATATATATATATATATATATATATATATATATATATATATATATATATATATATATAAAATTTTAATTTAATTTTACATTTTTATGTAATGTTTTTATTTAGAAAGAAAATTAAGTCCCAAATTTTGGCAACAGGGTTGCAAATAAATCAAACCTTAAAAAAATATTAATTAAAAATAACAAATAATTAAAAAATAAAAACTTACATGATAAAAATTATAAATTAATGAGATTACATTTAACATAAATTAAAGAAAACTATTTTTCATTTTTCAATATCGCCTCATAAACAGGTGTTTTATAATTTTGTAATTAATTAGAAAATAACACCTGTTTATGAAGCAATATTGAAAAATTGTTAAAAACAATTATCTTTAATATATGTAAAATATAAGTTAACTTTATTAACCCATTCATCCATACTAAACGCTCACCCTTGTTGCAGTTGTTCTCTCCCTCCAGTAGAGGGCTCCAGGGTGGGTCTCCCTGGCTGGCAAAGTGTCTCATGTGCAGGTAACTGATGGTGAGGCGGATGATGGAGGCCTTGTCCAGCTGGCTGGTAATTGCCCCGGGGAGGGGAAGCATCTTCGCCAACTCGAAGAACTCAAAGTTCTCTTTACCCCGCCGAGAACGAGCTGCATTGCGCGACTTCTCCTTCCTCAAGTTCTGCAAGCTGGAGAAAAATAAGACAGGACAGAAAGGAAGAGAAGAGGAGGAGAAAGAATGACAGTGACTATACAATGATAATGTACAGGGTGGTGAAGGCAAGTTAGTGTTAATTGCACATAACATCAAGGGTGCAATATTGTTGCAGGCATTAACCAGAAATAAGAAACTCAGATAGTATAGTGATAAATATTTATAATAATAATAACAATAATAATATATAAATATAGCTTCAAGCAGAAATTAGGGGGCCAAGCACAACAGAAGCAAACAAGGAGGCTAGCAGCAGACCAATCTCATATGATAGCAAATGAGACAGTCAATTGCATGTCAATTTTGAAGTCAATCAGACTAGTAGTACTGTAGTTAGAGCCAATTTCATGTTTTGTTCAATTATAGCACCACCAAGTGGCACAGCCCCCCGCTTTTCTTTCTCTGAAAACATCTAATTTCGTTTAAGAGTATGAACACATAAAATATTACCCACACCTGACTTTGATTGCATTTTTTTTGCCACATACTATCAAATTTTGACATTTGGCCATTAGAATGTAGTCAACGACCCATGTTTCCTGATTTTCCAGTGGTTTCGTCTCGATCGGACTAACATTTTGAAGATATTCACAAAAGTTGTTTAAATGCTAAATCACAACGTTGCAATAACCATAAGACGAAACCTAGCATGTTTGATACCACTGGACTCTGCAAGGATTCAGGAATCTAAGGAGATAAATAATTCAATTACATCCAAAGGTATAAGCATGTAAATAATTTTTTTCACCACTAGGTGGAGCTGTCTCGAAACTTCTCAGACTCCTTCAGGGCATCGTGCCGATGATCCATACCAAGTTTCATAATGATACGTTCATGCATTCGTAAAATACAGCATTTTGCGACAAAATTCAAAAATGCTGATATGGGAAAATTGGATAGCATTCAACTCGGCATGACGCTAACGAGACACTTTTATGATTTTTGACAAACCGTTCAGAAGTTATAAGCAAAAATAGCCATTTTTGTATCTCCGGACCAGTAGGTGGTGCTGTGCCGAACCGCAGCAGGTAACCTCAGGTCATGCTTGTGATGACATGGACCAATCCATGTCATCTGAATATGATAAAGCATTGAGGAGATAGAGACTTTAATTAAAATTCGCTACTTAAAATTCGGTCACACGTTTTTCGAAAACAGTTTGAGTAACTGACTTGAATTCCATAACTTTTTGTCGGCATGGTCTGAAGATGATCTGGTTAAATTTTCAAAATCAGTGTGCTTAAAGGGTTAGTTCACCCAAAAATGAAAATAATGTCATTTATTACTCACCCTCATGCCGTTCCACACCCGTAAGACCTTCGTTATTCTTCGGAACGCAAATTGAGATATTTTTGTTGAAATCCAATGGCTCCGTGAGGCCTGCATTGGGAGCAATGACATTTCCTCTCTCAAGATCCATTAATGTACTAAAAACATATTTAAATCAGTTCATGTGAGTACAGTGGTTCAATATTAATATTATAAAGTGACGAGAAGATTTTTGGTGTGCCATAAAAACAAAATAACTTATTTAGTGATGGCCGATTTCAAAACACTGCTTCAGGAAGCTTCGGAGCATAATGAATCAGCGTGTCGAATCAGTGGTTCGGAGCACCAAAGTCACATGATTTCAGCAGTTTGGTGGTTTCACACGCGATCCGAATCATGATTCGATACACTGATTCATTATGCTCCGAAGCTTCCTGAAGCAGTGTTTTGAAATCGGCCATCACTAAATAAGTCATTATTTTGTTTTTTTGGCGCACCAAAAAAATTCTCGTCGCTTTATAATATTAATATTGAACCACTGTACTCACATGAACTGAATTAGATATGTTTTTAGTACCTTTATGGATCTTGACAGAGGAAATGTCATTGCTCCCAATGCAGGCCTCACGGAGCCATCGGATTTCAACAAAAATATCCTAATTTGTGTTCCGAAGATTAACAAAGGTCTTACGGCTTAACGTCATGAGGGTGAGTAATAAATGACATTGTTTTCATTTTTGGGTGAACTAACCCTTTAATGTTGGGACTGACCTCTATCAGTGTGCCAAATTTAATAACTGTCCCGCAAGCAGTTCTATGGGCTGCCTTAGACTTCCAGAGCGGAAGAACAACAACAACAACAACATCAACGGATACAATAGGTGCCTACGCTTGCACTCGATTAATAAACGGGTGGAGTTTAAGTGGACTAAATGATTGGATTAGTCCAGCATATGTTACAATAGAGATGTCTGTTATTTCACCGGAAGATCATTTTGATTACTAAAATGCATTTAGAAAACAGATAGGGTGAATTTTTTCATTTGATGTTGACTTTATTAAGGTTTTGTGATGTAATTTCCAGCAAGACCGTCACTGGAGACAGACTGGCACTCTGGATCTTTCCTGATTCCATCAGCTGTACTCCACACTTTTTGTCCAGGCGTCTCAGAGTGTGATGGCTGACCTATGATCAGGTTCACTGTAGCCGGTGGGATGCCTGATCTTACATCAGAAGCGTCTAGCCCAAATCCAATCGCTGCGTCTCTTTCCCAGGCTCCCTCCTGGGTGGTGAGCCCCAGTCTTGATTGAGGGATCAATGGAGGGAGGGGCTGTCGCGGAGGCAGGCCCAGGTAGCTGTCGCTCTGATTGGATATCGACTTTGCTCTCAATGGGGCCTGAGTGGAGGAATTATGTTGTCACGGCGACTCTACAATTTGTGACTGCACTGAAAGACTGAGCCGAACGCGCCTCGCTCGCTCTCTTTCTGTGTCTGTGACATTGATTCTCATTCATCCTGCAGATGCAGGGCAGTATCAGCACGGGAGGGAGGGACGGCGCGGAAAAATGTGTGTGTGTGTGAAGAGGGGAACCCACAGAATGAAAAGGAACTGCCAAAAAGCACACACAAAAGAGTCAGTTCCTCAAATTGTAAAGGGACTAATTTATTTGTTTAGACAGGACTGTGTTGTGTTTTAAGAGACGGAGTGTGTAAATCAGCAAACTTCTTTGATTCAGCTTTACAACAATAGTTTATGATCTTTACGTGTGTGCAAGGGAACGGCAGAGGGTTTGAGAGTTGATGAAAACTAAGAAAAATTATATCCCATGTAAAATTAACATAATGGGCTGCACAATAATCTCGATAGAGATTATCAAATCAAAGGCTGGGATTTAATTAAATAACTGTATAGTCTGTTACGTTGCGTGTTTTTAAAGCGAAGCGCGGCATGCAAATAAACGTGATCTGGTTTATTTATCATCTGAGAGCTTCCTGGCACAGTAAATGCAGCAAAGTCCATCTCTGCATGTGCTCCGAGTTCACTTGATTTACATATTTGCATAATTTTCACCATTTTTGTGGGCAGAGGTTTACAGCATTTCAGCAGTATTCTCTTAAAAATGAATGCTCGAGAATTGGAAAAGTTTAAAGCTTGAGTTTGAACTCCTGGTCTACAGAATATCACTATACTGTATGTTAAGTCAGTCCATCAGTGTTTTGGCCCTGTGAGATTTCTCAGTGTGTAAACAGCATTGTTCCAAGTAAAAAAAAGTCTCCTAGCAAGAACATCTCATCGTTGCAGTAAGACGACCCTGGAGGGTTCAATCAATACAGAGCCATTGATTCTGTTTAGTTTTATATCCTCCACAGCTGAGCGGACATTAATAATTCTACTAAAACTTAGTTAATCTCCTGCTAATGGATCCAAACCAAGGGCTTACATTGAGCCGTGACAAAAGCAGAAGCTTGAAAGAGAAATTGAATTGTTAGCTGTGTGTTCAGGAAGATTCTTTATCAAGGTGTGTGTGTGTGTGTGTGTGTGTGTGTTTGGCCTCACCAGGGTAAGGTGGGTGGTTTGGCGAGGAGCCCCTGCAAGAAGTCCCACTCCACACTCACACACTTCCCCTCGCTGACGAACGGCATGGCCGCCATCACGCCCCCTATGGGCCGCCACCTCTAACTCAGGCTGTGATTGGCCGAGGCTATGTCAGTCCGAGACCCCCAACAGAAGAGCTGAAAGAGAAAAGAACAGTCAAATGAGTATTGATATAAACTATTATGATGTTAACTAGATTTTCTGAAGATGAATTTTTCAGTGTGAGAGTGTCATTTCGAATATGCTTCAGACGATTTTAATATTGATTAACTTAGTTTTATTTTAAGGTGACGTGGTTACATTGTACTGAGTAATATTAATTAACTACATGCACTTGCTATAGAATTAAGGTTAGGGTTTGGTTTGGGGTTAGTTACTCCTAATTATCCATAAATTACTGTTATTACTACAGTAAGTACATGTAGTAACTTGTAACTATGTCAATCTGAAAATAAAGTGTTACCTACATTTTAAACACAATACTGTCAGTCTATTTTTGCTCTGTCAACAAAAACAGTTCCAAATGAAGCCCAAACACAATGGCTGCGTCCGAAAACCTAGGTAGCTGTCTTGCTGCCTCGCTATCTTATAAGAGAATGACTTGTACGGCAGCATTTGTGCATGAAGGTACCTCACGAAATTGATTTCGGACAGACTTCTGAGGCAGTGTAACAGTTTAATGATCTACAGCAATATAGCGCGAGCTTTGGTGAGAACTAAACAAATATTTAATTACTACAGTAGTAATTTCTCGATAGAAATGATATCAAAATTGAAATATGTTGATCAAAACCGTACATTTATACACAAACTGAGCAGCAAACGCAACTTTCGGACGCCATCTTTATTTTTCTAGCTCAACTGTCACAGAATGGAAAGCACAGGATTGTGGGATATCAAAGGCAGCTAAGGATACATCTATGCTTCCTTCAAAAATCGATCTGAGGAAGGTATCTCATGAGAGAGGAAGTGAAGCTAACATTGGATTCGGACGTGCCTTGATGCCTTACTACCTTGAAATGTGTCCTCGGAAGGCAGCATTTTCCAGTTTTCGGACGCAGCCAATTACTGCTTAACCATTGCAAATCAGTTGATTAATTGACTGTTGAATGAATGATTCAATGATTCACTCATAAAGACAGTCAACTTGTTTTGTTTCAGAATTAATCAGTGTTCTTGAACAAATTGATTGAATGTATGATTCAATGACACATTCATTCAGAAATGAAACTTTTTTCTGAATGATTCAGTGATTTGAATAAATCTGTTGAATGATTCAAGGACAAAACTTATAAAAACAGTCAATCTGCTAATTCTTTGATGAATCAGTGTTTTTGAACAAATTGATTGAATGAATGATTCAGTGATTCACTCAAAAAAACAGGCTGCATCTGAAATAGCATACTCTCTTGAGTAGGTACTTATTTTGAATAAGTTTTATATAGTATGAATGTAATCCAGACATACTACAATCACATGTTGTCATTATCACAAATGCTCTACCGTGACTTCATGGGAAATTAAAGAGTCCATCGTATGCGCACTTCAAAATCTCGCCAGAAGTAGTAGGTTGGGTACTTTCTGCCTACTCTTTTATAAGAACTGTTTTTGCCTACTATATACTAGGGATGTAGGCGATTTTGTGAATGTTCTGAATGAAAATTTGGTCTGATTTTTCCATGTGATATGTCTGTTCAGACCAGGAGTGTCCAAACTCGGTACTGGAGGGCCAGAGTTTAGCTCCAACTTGCCTCAACACACCTGCCTGCAAGTTTCTAGTATGCCTTATTAGACCTAGATTAGCTGGTTCAGATGGGCTGAATGAGAATGCAAATTCACTCTCTGGCAGTAGGTGGAGCTTAATGAAAATCCTATCGGTATTTCCCCGTTACTCCAGTAAACGAAGCTTTGCAGAACTTTCTGTTTCCGTTTTCGCCATGGGAGAGCTGGGAGATAATATAGTTTACATTTTACCACAATACAAGCAGTTGAGATGTGCTATATAGTATATATTGCCCTAAATTAGTATACTGTATATATGCGGATAAAGTTGTACTATATATCCAACTTTTAATATAATTGCCGGGTGATAATATAGGTCACATTTTTATAACAATCAAGCAGTTGAGATTTGCTATATAGTACATATCGCTTAACGTCAGTGTACTGTACTCTAAATATCCGGGTAAGGTTGGATAAACAATGATATTAATGTTCAAAAATACAGTGGAACTTTCTCTCTTTAAATCCAATTGGGCTTGTGGCTGTACAGCAAAACCCAAACAACACACACACAGACTCCAATTCCATGAGCTTCCAGGGCTGTTTGGCCGCAGTGCTCATCCTGGCCCCATCTCTATGACATTTAAAGGGCCAGCTTGCCCTCCAGCAGCATGATGCCATACCCACAGGCGTGAGATGCCCGCTGGCCAGCTCTGAGTAAATCACAACACAGTCATACTGGCTACATGCCACAGCCCTACACTACCCCTCTGACCTGACCTGGCACTGTACACACACTCACACAACTAGCACAACATCAGCGGATTCATCATATGGGTCGAAGCCACCTCTGACATGACATGAACTTGTATAAAGCCCCATTAATTTCAGGTGAGCCCAAGACAGGCATTAGCAACATCATCATGGCTCACAACAGCTTAGTCATGAGCTGGAGAGACTGTATGAGATGTGCTTTAATGCGCTTGTTATTAGGCATAATACATCACTCTGACTATATTCTGTTGCCCATGGGAAAGAAAAATTACATGAGATCTCTACAACGTATCAACTGTTTTTCAGCAATAATGGAGAGCAAATGGAGACTTTTGCAAGACTTTTGTCTCCTACTTCACAAGTCAATATGACTCCTCTACACTAAATTTAGGTGTACACTCTAAAAATGTTTGGTTAAAAACAACCCAAGTTGGGTTGAAAATAGACAAACCCAGCAATTGGGTTGTTTTAACCCAGTAATTGGGTTAAATGTTTGCCCAACCTGCTGGGTAGTTTTATTTAACCCAACTACTGATTAAAAATGACTATATGTCTGGCTTAAAGGAACACTCCACTTTTTTTGAAAATAGGCTCATTTTCCAACTCCCCTAGAGTTAAACAGTTGAGTTTTACCGTTTTCGAATCCATTCAGCCGATCTCCGGTTCTGGCGGTACCACTTTTAGCATAGCTTAGCATAGTTCATTGAATCTGATTAGACCGTTAGCGTCGCGCTTAAAAATGACCAAAGAGTTTTGATATTTTTCCTATTTAAAACTTGACTCTTCTGTAGTTAAATCGTGTACTAAGACCGACGGAAAATAAAAAGTTGTGATTTTCTAGGCTGATGTGGCTAGGAACTATACTCTCATTCCGGCGTAATAATCAAGGAACTTTGCTGCCGTTCCATGGCTGCAGCAGTGCAATGATATTACGCAGCGCCCGTGAGCCCCTGCTTGCACAGGGAACGTGCCTTGCAACCATGGAGACGTTTGTGAGAGACGCTGCGTAATATCATTGCGCCTGCTGCAGCCATGATACGGCAGCAAAGTTCCTTGATTATTACGCTGGAATGAGAGTATAGTTCCTAGCCATATCAGCCTAGAAAATCACAACTTTTCATTTTCCGTCGGTCTTAGTACACGATTTAACTACGAAAGAGTCAAGTTTTAAATAGGAAAAATATCAAAACTCTTTGGTCATTTTTAAGCGCGACGCTAACGGTCTAATCAGATTCAATGAACTATGCTAAGCTATGCTAAAAGTGGTACCGCTGGGTTAAAACAACCCAATTGCTGGGTTTGTCCATTTTCAACCCAACTTGGGTTGTTTTTAACCCAGCATTTTTTAGAGTGTACATTTTGTTTCAGTCTTTCTACTTCAAAATTTCAAGTTTGATTCAATGTGTTACTTGCTGTTTTTCTGTAATTATTTGTGAAATTCACTAGCAATTTCGGAAAACTGTGTCAGAATAAATCCTACAGCGAAAAAAAATTGGTGTACAGACAATTTTCACTCAGAAATTGCTAGTAAATTTGATAATTACAAAGAAAGGATAAGTAACACATCGAATTAAACATAAAATTTTCAAGTAAAAAGACTAAAATAGTATTTTCTTGTAAAACGTTCTCCAATATTGTTTCGTTTTAATGTTCCAAAAATGTGTTCAGATTAGCAAAATACCAAACTCAAACATCGCTCAACAAACTGACTCGAGCACGTTCCACATACTTTTTTGAGACAAAGTTGATACCAAAATGAAGCATGTAAACTCAAAATGGTCGATAAATTGTATGGGATACATCATTTGCAGAAAATTTGGCACATATAAGATATCAGAAGCACACATGGACAAACAAAATGCGTTTATAAGCGAAAGAGTGCAATTAGCAACTGTACCACACACACATAGTGATTGCTAGTCTTTAGCCTATCATGCCTCATCTAATCGCGTGCGGGATCTCGCTCGGCATCCTCACTATCTCAGCAGACATAATGGAGGTCCTGTCCACTGTAATTGTTCAATTAACTCCGTAACCTTGATGCAAGGTGTGCTAGCATTCATGCCCTTCGCAAATAGACAATGGCATCAGAGAAGGTCACGTTCTGCTCTGAAAGTCAACTATAAAGTAAAGAACATCACATCTACCCGACTGAGAACAAGAGACCTTGTCCTCCGCTGAAGGACTGGACGTTTACAGGAAATTAATATTTGGCAGAGTTAGAGCTGCTTTATATATTTATGAAAATACTTCAATAAAGCTGTCGTACAATAAAGCTGACTGTGATTTGGCAAAGTAGGATATGTTACTGGATAAAAAAATGTTGCAGGTCCTGAAATTAATTAATACATTTCCTCTTTTTTGATCTTTTCCAACTTTTTAGCCATTAAATATTTGTTTGGTTGTGTCTTAAACTCACTAGAATTTGTATAGATCGTTGACACATTGTCATCGCACCTTGAAAGCTGGTCTAAAACAGTTTCCTATTGCGCAAACAGTATAGTTTTAACAATGCTAACAATGCCAAGGTCATGGGTTTGATTCTCAGGGAATGCATGAACTGCACACGTAGTAGACGAAGAATTCAATATATGTCGTTCCAAACCTGTATGACTTACAAAAGAAGATATTTTGAAAATTTGGATTGGGATTTGGATTTGTTTTGGACCACAGCTACTTTCAGACAGAAGAAAGAAACACTTTTGATATACTTTATTTTGTTATAGTATTTATATTTTTAATTAGCTTTTATTTTTAGATTTTCTGTTTTAGTAACTTTGTTATGTGCTTTTGTCAGTTTAAGAAATTCTTTATTCCAAATAGAATAACAGAAATAGAAATGATTATTCAGCCAACATTTCTCACTTTTAAGTTGAAGTTTTTCATATAACATTAATATTTTGTTTTCAACTTTATTTCAATTACTGATTTTTTAAAAAAAAGTTTCAGTAAACGATAATGTTTTGGAACGACATGAGGGTGAGTAAACGACAAAATTTTAATTTTATAATACTGATGTTGTTCCAATAGCAACAAGGACGTGGATCCTAACTGCCTCATGTATGGCTTGTACGCGGTGGGATTTGGCTCATGCCGGGGTGCGGGAGCAAACCAAGCCTGGGTGTGTGTTTGGCGAGCCTGTGGCTGTTTGTTTTCAGAGGGGATCGTTAATTAGGGCCTCCAGCTGTCAGAGGTTCGTTAGTGTGCTCCGCCCCTCCCTATGGAACTGCCAAATGGGGAAAATGAGCACATTTAAGCCAATCTGCACGGAGACAATACACCACGTCTATTACCAACTCACTTTCACACACACACACAAACTCCCTCTCTTTTCTCTAACACAAAATTTATTGGTCCCACATTTCCAGGCCAGATATAACACTGCCATTCCGTTTTAAATGTCACATGCAGTGGTATGAGGATGCGTGAAGGACCTCTGGAACATTCTGGATTATTCATTTTTTGTAATGCAGGGTGACTCTGGTGACTTTGACCTTTGAATGCCTTTGACAGAAGAAGAAAACAATTCCTGTATGTGGCCATCGGGCACTTTCTCTCTCACTTTCCTGGCACCCGTCTCCTTTTCCCCTTTTTCTCTTAATAAATCTAAACGGCAAACAGCTGTGGTGGTCACGTCACACAGATTTCCAGCCATAACTTTCTTTTTGTAGAGTTTAATCCGACACTGAGTGATTGACAATTGACAGTGAAATTTCACCTTCGGCTTTGGATAAAGTGTAAGTACTAGTACTACCCAAAACTGACAGTTCGGACTTCACTTACCTTCACGTCATTCCAAATGACTTACTTTCTTCTGCAGAACACAAAAGGAGAAATTATGAATAATGGATTGGTCGTTCTTTTCCATACAATTACAATGAATGGTGACTAGATTCAAAAAAGCACAATAAACTTAAAATAATCCAGACAACTTGTGTCTTATATTCCAAGTCTTCTCAAGCCATACGATACGTAAGAATCATTTGTCGAATGGCTTCAGAAGACTTTTGCATTTTGGAAAACTTTCATTAATTTCAAACATCTCATTTTATTGTAAATGCATGGAAAGCAATTTACAAAATCTTCAAAATTTCAGCTTTTATGTTTCGCAGAAGAAAGAAAGTGATACGCTTTGTAATGATTTGAAGGTGATGACAGAATTTTCATTTTTAGTTTCGTATTTAAAGTGCATTTCAGTCGTTTGTACTTTAGTTATGTAGTCGTTTAAAGTTAAAATGTGGAAGTGCAATTATTGACTGTAAATCATGTTTACAATATTTCATTTTCATTTTGTGCACCAATAGCTTCACTCGCCATTCCTGGTCAAAAACGTCTGGTTGCTACAGAGTTTTTAAACTTAGAATGTATTTTCCAACTGATTTCTAATATTGTTTTTGCTCATATGCCGTCTTCCTGTCCTTTGAGCGCATCTCTGATGCATTTAATTCTACAAAAGTTACATGAAAAGTGAATTGATAGCTTCTTTTACTTTCAACGTTCACTGCACCATGTTACCCAAACATCCAATTTCACTTCTTTAAATAGTTCAATGTGTTGATTTTCAATGCAATCCTAAAGGTCCTGTTTGTTCTCTTGTAAAAACTTTTTTTTTTGCTGCAAACTTGGGTTTAATTAGTGGCAAATTTGCAGTAATCTTCACCAGACGTTTGCCAGAACACTTTACTTCTGCAAAGGTTGCAAAAGTTACAAAGACAAAGTCAGCCATATGTCACTAAAATACATCTGAGAATAAAAGTCGACATTAAAATATTAACATGGAGTCATGCATTAAAGAAAATGTCCATAATTTACCTCCTCTCTGTCTTTGATGCACCTATAAAGAGCATTTCAAATTACCGTTTAATAGGAATAACTGCAGAAATGATGTTGTCTCATGTAACATTCAATTATATGTGCTTTTGGAATTATTAATCCAACATCTTTGAAGTGCAAATAGTTCAGCAACACACACATATATATACTGCATGTAGTTTTCCATCAATATATGGAGCTGTTTCTGCAGAATACTAATTTCTCTTCACATCTCTCCGCATTTGAAGTCCAACATTAGGAAGTCAGATGTTGTCTCGTTTTCTTCGAACGCTGATAAATCAGCTCTGGTCAACAGCATTTCTCTCTCCCTATCTCATTTAACTGGACCTCTCTCGCTCTGCGCTCTGGCTGGACTCTTGTGGTTTGCCGCTGACCTTGGCGGCTTCCCATCACTTCCAGTCCAAGGTTCCTCTCAAATCCTGAGAGCTGGAGGCTGCATCTTCATCTTCACCTGGCCCATTAATTATCAAATGGAATCAATACCCCATTTGATTAGATCAAACTGACCCTACCCGCCTCTGACCCACAACAGAAAAACGGAAAGCGTAAAGGATGCTGGACTGGCTCCTGAGATCTTACATCTCACAGGAAGAGAAATGTTGCTTGTTTGATACCATTTTAAATAGAAAAATAATGATTAAAAGGGACTAAAAGATTGAGAGCAAAACATATCAATTTCTCAAGCCTTAAAACTCTAAGGATCAACTAAGCAATCATTCAACAGTGACAAAAGACTTCACACGTGTCTCTTCCAGAGTTTCTATATAATAACGATGTCTCAAATTCAGATGAGAGATTTCAATATGAACCTGACTAAATAATCTAGATTTGGTTAACTTGCGTAGGATGACCACAGTTCTGTAACTTTTCAAAAATGAATGAACTATGGAGAAAAAAAAATCCATTTCAGAATATTAAACACTTGTATTGTAGTTAAATGAATACTGCTAAAAAATACACAATCCCAAACACACAGTATTCGCCCCTCAGGCAAGGAACGGGTCCTGAAAACACACAGGGTCAAATCGCCACAGAGGGAATGTCAGAGAGAAGTCTATTTGCAGTCATGGAGCCACATCAGTGCATTTAAACATCCCATTTCACAGGTAAAGTACACCATTTGCACACCATTGAGAATTAGAGGATTTTGCACTATGATGGATATATTTAATGATATATATTTATATAAAATCAATACAGTCTATGCGTGTTTCTTGCTTTTTATCGACACGGACAACTGCAGGATATGAGTGTGACTCTCATAGAAAGAAAAGAAAAGAGACATAATATTTTGTATTAAGAACATATTGATACAATTATTGAACCGATTCAATATTTTAATTGCAATTGCAATGTTACTGTAATGTAAATATAATATGTGACCCTGGACCACAAAACCAGTCACACGGGTATATTTCTACATAGCAATAGCCAACAATACATTGTATGGGTCAAAATTATTGATTTTTCTTTTATGCCAAAAATCATTATGATATTAAGTAAAGATAATGTTTCATGAAGATATTTTGTACATTTCCTACTGTAAATATATCAAAAAAATATTTTTGTGTGTGGATATGCATTGCTAAGGACTTCATTTAGACAACTTTAAAGGCGATTTTCTCAATATTTAGATTTTTTTGCACCCTCAGATTCCAGATTTTCAAATAGATGCATCTCGGCCAAATATTGTCCTATCCTAACAAACCATACATCGATGGAAAGATTCAGCTTATTCAGCATACAAATCTCAATTTCAAAAAACTGACCCTTATGACTGGTTTTGTGGTCCAGGGTCACATATAAATATATATAATTTTGTGTATATCACTTGCACTTTAATGCTGACTTTTTATACCATTGAGGATTTTTTTTTTTAATTTGTGGGAAAAATAAGCTTAATTACATTTCATCCAAAACTCACATGATTTAATGTAGAAAAAGTTTAGCATTATATATATATATATATATATATATATATATATATATATATATATATATATATATGTGTGTGTGTGTGTGTGTGTGTTAAAAATGTATACGTAATTTCTTGTATTTTATAATTTGTGGAGAAAAGGCTTGTCCTGAAAATATGATCTCAATGCAAAAAAAATCTTAAAAGAATATTTTTTATATTAATTATATTTATTTTATTTCTATTCATTTTGAGGTGAAAAATGGCCTAATTATTTTTTCACACATCTACATATTGACAATACATGACTGTCGTAAGGCAATCTCTCACCTTTGTGTGATGCTTGTGTACAGGTTATGGAAGATAAGAGAAGATTTTAAGGATGCAGGTCAAAATCTGCAGAAGACTGAAGGGTCTGTATATCGACAGGGGCTCTTGTTTGTTTGTGTGTGTGTGTGTGTTTATAAGGGCATATTGATGTGTGTGTGTGTGTGTGTGTGTGTATATGTTGAGTATATAAATATCCGTGCGCGTCCCTGCAGAGCTGGGTGTGAGTGGCAGGAAGTGGTTATGTAAGGAGTCACAACGGGCTGCAGTGGACAGCCTGACCACAGATCAGGTCAACCAAGTGTGACACCAACAGCTTCTCACTGACACCTCCCTGACACTGTCTGTCACCAGGCCTGTCTGTCCCGCTCTGAGAGTGTGTGTGTTTGTGTGTGACGGCTTTTATGGTCCTATAGCTCTCTTGTACATACCTGCATAACTTCTATCAATTCACGTTCATTTCCAAGATGCCCCTGATGTCTTCCGCATATGCGGATGTAGTCTTTGGATGTGTATGCTTTACTAACAGGGGCGGCTCGCTTTCAATAAAATGGTCATTTTTGTGTCTTTGATTAACACTATATTAAATAGTAATGCTGTAACATAAGTTTTTTTTTTTGGAAAACACTGTCCAGCCAGAGTCTAAACAACAACAAATTAAAAAAGACAATTTATCCAACTCAGGATTAACAATAATAATAATAATAATTTAAAAAAGGTTGTTTCAGGTAACTAAATTACATTATATTACACAAATGAGAGTCATTTTTAACAGTCAGGCCAGGTGGAAAAAGCTGCTTGCGCTTTAACAACAGCTCATTTTCACTTGTGTTCAAACAAATACATTTAATGAGCAACAGGTAGATTTGCAAACTAATATGAAGCTATTGATTGAATCACACAACCAACGCAAAACGATGAGCAAACAAACTTCCACCCTCTTAAAACTAAAGTCCCAGGAAAGTTTTTCACTCACTTTTGGTTTTTCTTCCTGGTTAACTGCTGCCATAGTAGGTGTGTTAAAATAATTCCAATTGTCAAACAGTTTAGTTCATGAAGGATTTTAGCTGAAAAACACACATTAGAAATTAATATTTTGGTTACACTTAAGTATGTGTACTTACTTTGTAGTTATTACGCACTGATCTTTGTAGTTACACGGTAACTACTAAGTAATAATAATAAACGTATCTGAAGTGAAATTATTTTGTGCATCTGCTTCAAAATGCACTTTTTCATTATTGTTACTGTAATATTTCATTGTATTCACATGCAATATGTGTAGCATTAATGTTGTAATGTTGCCAATATCAAAAGGAATCCAACTAAATTTTCTAGGGCGTGCAACAAATTAGGAGTCGTTTTGTGTCAAATTATTATTATTGTTATTAAAATGATCATTACAATAACATTTGTTGTTGCGATATTAATTATCAATTTTAAAAAATCTATTTTAAACACATTTTTTCTCAGCAAAAAGTTCATTTAAAAAACAAGCAGAACTAAATTAAAAAACATTATTACAATAGCTATTTAGTTCCTTTAGTAATCCCATGCTAAGCCTAAATTGACGGATGAAGGAAAAGGTTAATATTTACCCACCCTTTTCATTTCTAATACAAATCCAGTCATTTAGAAGAAGCTGTTAAATCCAAAGACATCAGATAACAGAAGACAAGCGCCTCGCCGCTACCATTCACTACCTTCCACAGAACACGCCGTCAATGCAAAGCGCACTAATCTTGTAAAATCCACTAATTAAGTGAGAGATGATGTTTGAGAACGAGCCAAGGTGGTCCGCACAATTAACCCCCCTCCGCTCCCAATACCTCCGTCATCAAGGGGGAAAGACGAGTGTACTTATGAGCAAAGTGTCTTTCCCAAAAACTTTCCCAGGAAGCCAAGCCTCCCGGCATGAAGTCATCAACAAGTTTGAGGAGAAAGAAGAAACCTTTAGGACTTAAAACTGTCAGATATGCATGTGACAGTCTGACATGTGTGTGTGTCAAGAGCAGTTAAGGGGACTCACCTGATGTGCATGTCCACCTCTGAGCAGCTGTTTCGGAGGCAGATGTATCCCTCCTCCTCTTCTTCTTCTTCTTCTTCAGTTGTCTCGGACCCGTCCGGACACCCGAACCGTGACCCTCCCCTCCGCTCAGTCCACGTTCCGGGACCCCTCGCACTCCCACACACACATACAAACACTCACACGGGGGGTGACAAGGGGGTCAGACGGGGCCAAGAACAATCCCAGCTGCTGGCACAAAAGAACAGGCGAACACACAGCGGTCTGCTGCCGCAAGAGCGTGTGTGTGTGTGTGTGTGTGTGTTTGAGAGCGCACGGCGGCAGCGACCGCGCTCTCTCTCCTCCCTCACTTTCCAACCGGGATCGCCTCAGATATGACTGGAGTTAGAGGATGCGAGTCTGTTTCCTTCTCTGGCGTGCTCCCCGCTTTGGCTCTCTCTCTTTCCTCGTTGAGCTTCTTTTCTTTTCATTTCCTCTTGGGAAAGCTGCACGCACCGGTCGTCTCTTCACCCGCTCCCTCTCTCTCTCTCTCTCTCTCTCTCTCTCTCCTCAATCGCTAGTAAATATAAAAGAAATGCTTGTACGGCCCCTACCTCTCTCTCTCTCTCTCTCTCTCTCGTTTCTTTCTCGTTTACACTCCCTCCTCCCCGCTGCCCTCACTTTTCTTTCTCACTGTCAAAGCTGCCTTTCAAATGCTGATTAGCACACAGAGTAAAAAAGAGAGAGGGAGAGTGGAGTTATGGCTAGCGTTCGGCTGAGATTCCATCACATTCGACTTGAACAACACTTCTCTCAGACAAACACATACTTGAGTTTCCGTCCTCGGCGTAACTGTTCTACCGATATCATCTCACCCCAACGGGCTCTCGCACTAACAAACACTGAGCGAATAAACCCGCTCGGACTGTTTCGCGCACCCGCGCCCCTCTCCCACCCCTCCCCGGTTCGTTCTTCTTGCCCTCAAACACTACTCAGAATATTGATACATCACCCCCTCCTCCTTTCTTTCCTCCGTTTCTCTCTCTCTCCATCACTCACTTTCTCCGCTGAATACTGATAGGCTGTCTAGTCCGTGGTCTGGGTTTCAAATTCTCATTCTCTCTCTCTCTTTCTTCCGCGCGCTCGCACAAAAGCTCTCCGTAACATAAAGGCAAAAAACGGCAGAAGTTAATGCACTGAGCACAACATAAATTCACTTAAGCACCATTTCAGATTATGTCAAGCCAGAAATTGGCGTAAGTGCTCCGGAAGGAGGAGAAAAGAATGTGTGCGGCTGTAGACACAGAAAGTGATGCGGAGGTGAAGGGATGGTAAGAAAACAAAAGAAGTGTGCGGTAAATGTGTACTTTTGCTAAAGTCGGTGAGAGGGACAGAGAAATAAAGGAGAGTGGGACAGTCCAGATCATAGAAGACCTCCTCCAAAGTTTAAACAGCTGACTGAAAAGTTGTCAAACACACATCCAGTCACACAAACACACATTTAGGCAGCTATCTGAATGGGACATATTTCTCAACTGGTGGGTCAGAAATCTGTTCTGTTGTGCACTTAAAATTAAAGGTTCCAAAAGTTTTTTTTTTTTTTTTTACAGGAATGCCATAGAAGAACCATTTTTGTCCCCGAAAGAACTTTTTAGGGTACGTTCACACTTGTAGTTCGGTTCGTTTGGTTCATTTGGTCCGGATCAAAGAAGAAAAAAAACATTTAGTGCTGGTCTGATTAGCGTTCTACGGAAGAGGATTAGGACCAAGCAATAATAAAAAAATAAAACCATCTCGAGATTAAAGTTGTTAAATTTTGAGAATAAAGTCATTAAATTACGAGAAAAAAAGTCGTTAAATTATGAGAACAAATTCGTAATTTAACAAATTTGTTCTCGTAATTTAATGACTTTTTTCTCAACTTTATTCTCAATATTTTATCTCAACTTTTTTCTCGAAATTTAACGACATTTTTCTCATAATTTAACGAATTTGTTCTCGTAATTTAACGTCTTTTTTCTCGTAATTTAATGACTTTATTCTCAACATTTTATCTAGACTTTTTTCTCGAAATTTAACGAGTTTTTCTCGTAATTTAACGAGTTTATTCTCAACATTTTATCTAGACTTTTTTCTCGAAATTTAACGAGTTTTTTCTTGAAATTTAACAACTTTAATCTCAAGACGGTTTTATTTTTTTATTATTGCTTGGCCCTAATCCTCTTCCGTAGCGTTCAGATTGGCAATTTTATCACCGAACCAAAAGATACCGAACCTTAAGGCATAGGGATACATTCACAACGTGATTGGTCGGATTTTGTGACGTATTGCCTGTTTTGAGACGGAACTTACCGAACATCCAAAACAATGCTGTTTTCTGAGGTAAATGTGCTCGTTGTGTGTGTGTAGCGGGGCGTAGCCTGCATGTGATGGTATTTTGGCCAGCTGGAAACTCGTGAAGAGTTTATAAAATGTGTAAAGAAGTCAAAACAGCGGCGGGAATCCATCCGTCACACACACAAATGATCTGCTGCGTGGAGACGCGCGTCTGATGCCTGTGATGGGCAAACTCGCGACTATGACGAGAAAAACCGACATGCGTGAGGATTCTGTCCTTTTTAGGGTCTCGTCTTCCTGTTTTTGGTTCGGTTACATGTCTTTGGTCCGTGTTGCGTTCATATATCATTCGAACCGCACCAGAGTTCGTTTGGAAGCAGACTGAGACCCCAGTCTCGGTCCGCTTGTTTGGTGCGCACCAGGGTTCGGATGGCAGCGTTCACATATGTTCAAATGAACCGCACTAACCGAGCAATCACACCAGGGTTCGTTTTAATCGAACCAAACATGACAAGTGTGAACGCACCCTTAGTGAACAGTTCTTAAAAGAACATTTTTCCAATATTAAGAACCTTGTGAAATGGATGTTAAAGATTCTTTATGGAACCATCAATGCCAAAAAAAACAAAAAAAAAACATTATTTTTAGGAGTGTTTTATTTGCATAAAATACTGTTTTAGTAAACTAAAAACATTAAAGTTGTTATTTTTGTTTTGTTTTTGTGCACAAAAAGTATTCTCGTCGCTTCATACCATTACCGTTGAACCTCTGCAGTCATGTCGACTGTTTTAATGTCTTTAGTACCTTTCTGGACCTTGAAAGTGTTGATATATTGCGATCTATGGAAGAGTCACATACCCCTTAAATTTAACTTTACCTCATGTAAACACAAAACTTCGATTAAAGTAATGCGATTAAGCTCAAAATCGTAAAAAGCATAATCGCATTAAACTAGGTGGTTTGTAAACACCTTAATTGCATTATTCCTGCTCTGACCAAAGTGCGCATGTGCTCGGACGTAGGCCTACACGGATGCCGAGTGTTGTCCACACAACTTCATGAATGAACTCTGTGACATTATTCTGAAGTTTTCTCTTCACCAAATCGCTAAACTCTGTCAACACAACTCGCTGCGCAGTCTCTGCTCCGTATATTCGTCCAGATGGCACGAAGAACGTGACGGAAGCGCAGGCAAATCTGGCATTGCGATGTTCATCAAAGCGGCAAATAATATCCAGAACGTCCACAAAAATTTATTTTGAATGTGATGTGAGTAGATTAAAACAATGGCAGGTAACATCCATACTGTATGAGTGTCATATAACCATACTTATTAGTGAATAATCAGAGTAATGAAAATTGCATGTAAACTGGAGAGATGATTCTGTTTGTTTCATATAAACATCTTACTGCAATTAAGACCTTACTCTGATTATGAGAAATAATTGCATTATTGGTGCACATGTAAACATAGTCATTGTTACCATTAGGTTCTCTTTTTTGTACCCTAAAAGTATATATTTTAAGTATATAAGAAATATATTTTATTTAATATTAAATGCAATTATATGCATTTATATGTATTATATGTATTCAAGAAAATGTATGTATTTCTTAGTTCTGTCCATAATTACTCATGACTAATCCAAACATCCCTAAAGAGAAATTCTGTGACATCTGTCCCCAAAGTGTAGCTAAGGACACACACATACATACACAAGACAACAAAACTCCTGTCCACAGACATGATCATCATAAGAAAAAAGAAAGGAGAGGATGAAAAGCAATCTGAGCTGTAAAAAACTGTAGCCAATCCTGTAAAAGAGAAAGTCTACAGCAGTGTTGAGGAGTAAGCCATTGAAACCACTGTCCAGTGTCCTTGAAACAAAGATTCGGACAGGGTTATAACGCAGAGAGTGTTATTGTCTGTATGATTTTACACACACACACATACTCACACACAGTGCAGTGTCCTCTCCTGATGTCCTCACCTGGACCATTTCAGTCCTGGCACAGGCCCAGTATTCACTCACTGTATTAGCATCGGCTTCTGCCATAGAACAACTGTGCTTCACCATTACTGATCCATGATGAAAGACCTGGACAGGAAAAATATATATATTATTCCCACAGGGTTGGAAGCATACACTGTAAAAAATGAATCATCGGTCTTGAAATTTTCAATAAAAAATTAAGGTGATATTTAAAAATAGTGTGTATATTTTATTAATAAAATTGTGGTTCAATGTTGTATAGAAAATATTGAGAACATTTCACTAATAAAACCAAGAGGAAACTTAAAAGTTTTGAAGCTTGTATTGAGGAACTGATTAAGCTAATAAAATTATGGAAAGTTCCACCTTAATGTTAGAGAATACCTTTTGTGCGCAAAAAAAACGTGCAAGGATAATGACAGGGAAGAGAAGAGATTGTTGAATAAAGTCGTTATTTTTGTTTTGTTTTGCGCACAAAAAGTATTCTTGTCGCTTAATATAATTAAGGTTGAACCTCTGCAGTAATGTTACGGAAGAGGATTAGGGCCAAGCAATAATAAAAAATTAAAACCATCTCGAGATTAAAGTTGTTAAATTTCGAGAAAAAAATCGTTAAATTTCGAGAAAAAAGTCAAGATAAAATGTTGAGAATAAACTCGTTAAATTACGAGAAAAAAAATTGTTAAATTTCGAGAAAAAAGTCGAAATAAAATGTTGAGAATAAACTCATTAAATTACGAGAAAAAAACGTGTTAAATTTTGAGAAAAAAGTTGAGATAAAATGTTGAGAATAAAGTCATTAAATTACGAGAAAAAGTCGTTAAATTACGAGAACAAATTTGTTAAATTATGAGAAAAAACTTGTTAAATTTTGAGAAAAAAGTTGAGATAAAATGTTGAGAATAAAGTCATTAAATTACGAGAAAAAGTCGTTAAATTACGAGAACAAATTTGTTAAATTATGAGAAAAAACTTGTTAAATTTCGAGAAAAATGTTGAGATAAAATGTTGAGAATAAAGTCATAATTTAATGACTTTATTCTCAACATTTTATCTCGACTTTTTTCTCGAAATTTAATGAGTTTTTTTCTCGTAATTTAACGAGTTTATTCTCAACATTTTATCTCGACTTTTTTCTCAAAATTTAACGACATTTTTCTCATAATTTAACGAATTTGTTCTCATAATTTAACGACTTTTTTCTCGTAATTTAATGACTTTATTCTCAACATTTTATCTCGACTTTTTTCTCGAAATTTAACGATTTTTTTTCTCGTAATTTAACGAGTTTATTCTCAACATTTTATCTTGACTTTTTTCTCGAAATTTAACGATTTTTTTTCTCGTAATTTAACGAGTTTATTCTCATCATTTTATCTCGACTTTTTTCTCGAAATTTAACAACTTTAATCTCGAGATGGTTTTATTTTTTTATTATTGCTTGGCCCTAATCCTCTTCCGTATAATGTCGACAGTTTTAATGTCTTTAGTACCTTTCTGGACCTTAAAAGTGTTGATTATATTGCTGTCTATGGACGAGTCACATACCTCTTGGATTTCATCAAAAATATCTTAATTTGTGTTCAGAAGATGAACGAAGGTCTTACGGGTGTGGAACGACATGAGGGTGAGTAATTAATGACAGAATTTTCATTTTGGGTGAACTAACCCTTTAAATGCTACTCTATCAGATACATTTTTCAAAAGTGGAGCACCAGATGAACAAGCCTTTGAATTCTCTGACTCAAAGCCATGCATTTTTAGCTGGTGTAGGTAACAGCGATGGACTGATAGGGCATTAAATGCTTCAGGAGGATAAGATGTCTGGGCATCAGCATGACAGGAATCATCTCTATTCCCTCCACATGAATACTGTATATCTGATTCAGTTCAAGATGGTTTACAAACTCTCTTTGATCAACATCAATCAGCTACCAGCAGCACTATATCCAGCACAAAAATGTCTCATGCTGCAAGTATTTAAATGCCATCAAATGATGTAACACTAAATTCCCCTGTGCTCAAAAATGCTGCGGTCCATTAAAAGGTCTGAAGCAAAATGATGCGGTTCTGATGCCTGTACTGAACTGTGATGGGCAACATTGCAACTATGATGAGAGGAACCAGGTACCCTTGAGCATTTTGTGCATTTTATGGTTGCATCTTGTAACATGTCCTGTTTTTGGTTCCTTTAGATGTCTTTGGTCCATGTTGCATTTATATTTCAGTCAACAAAGTTCATTTGGAAATGGATCGAGACTTATTCAAATGAACCACACTAATAGAGAGGCTTTATCGAACTAAACATGCCAAGTGTGAACATATCCAAAGTGACAGCAGCATAATATACCTGATGTAGTCTATGTCCTTTATGACAATCAAACAACAAAAGAAAAAGAGAATCACTTACTGCTCGTGAGTGAATAAATTTAGTAGCTTTAATAAGAATCAGTATATGGGTCAGTGACGTGACAGGTCATTTTTTTGTCCAAAGGCCTTAATAATAAAAAAAAAACAAAGATATGACATCCACAGTATGTAAGGTAGTACAACCACATCTCTTTTATTGAATCCAAAAGGTTTTAATTATATTTTGCTACATATAAATGTATTTTAAAGATTTTGAAGTGTCAAAAGGTCATTCGGTTTAACCGTCCAAAGGCCAGTACAGCCATTTCATTTGTGATTAAAATATCTTAAAATGTAATAAATGTATATATATTTTTATTCTGGCATGATTTATAACATCATATATCAACATAGTGTGAAATGGTATTAAAATTATGTGTAGAAGTCGTTGCTTTGTTACGAGAAAGAATGTCCAGAAAAATTAATTTCATTGATGTCATTCGGAGTAACCAATATAAAGGGACCATTTTGGATCAAGTCATGCGGTCAATATCATGTGACAGGATGTGACATCATTCAGACACCTGCAAAAGACCACATGGTCATGAAGCAAAGTAACTAACTCTCTTTTAGCTATTTAAAAAAATCGTGTTTTCATTCATTCGCATGTCCTGAAACATCAGGTCATTCGGTACAACCGCTTTAAAACATGGAAAATATTGTAATATTTTAAAAACTTGTACAAAACATAAAATGTTTGATTTTGCTAGCTAGCTAGATATCAGCCTGTTAGCATTGTTTGAAAATATCGTCATTCAGTATAACCAAAAGTGTCATTCGGTAAGAGCGAAAACCAAAATACTTTTTTGTTAACAAATTGTATCCATCTTGTAAAAAATGACAAAAGCAGTGTTAAATGATTATAAAAACTTATATTTAAAAACCTTATTCATCAATGACCCATACAGTATATTTTTTATATTTCATTTGTCCCATTCCTGTATTAGTTTAGATTTGTCTGTAATTTGCTTCTTTCATCTTATTTTTAATAACCAAGATTGGTAACACTTTATTTTAGGGTCTACTACTAACTAGTTGCTTATTAGCATGCATATTACTAGAATACTGGCTGTTTATTAGTACTTATTAAGCACATATTAATGCCTTATTCTACATGACCTTATTCTACATTCTTAATCCTAGCCAATACCTAAACCTAACAACTACCTTACTAACTATTAATAAACAGTAAATTAATTGTTTACTGAGGGAAAAGCCGTAGTTAATAGTGAATGTGTGTTCCCCATATTAAAGTGTTACCTAAAGATTAAACAAAATAACAAAAATAACTGTATTGTGATTTATATTGTTGAGAAATAAAATTACTCATATCGTGAAATAAGATTTTAGTAATATTGTCCACCCCAAATAGAGAAACTGATTACAGGAGTCAGAAGAGAGATGTCAAATTTACCGCCGGAGCCACTTTCATGCAAGGTCATATAACACAAAATCTAGTGTTATCTGTGTGTACTTTCATTTTTCAAAAATGAAAATATAAAAAAGTGAGATTTAAAATGTTAATTACTGTTGAATCATCACAGTCTGTAAAAACTGTTTAACATTTAAACAATGTGATTTAGATACCATTTTATTCTTATCAACTCTACCTGACCTGTCCATCAGCTTGTCCGTCTCTCATTCTCTATTCAGCAGTGAGCCACATCTGTCTTATACAGCATCTCTCAACCTTTAGCAGCTCTGACAGCACAAAAAGTAATTACCTCTCTAATTTACCTTGTCCACTTATAGAACATGTCTCTGTCCGTGTGTGTGTGTGTGTGTAACCATGTCAGCAAAAACGTCACTGTGTAAATGTGTGTGTGGAAACATACTCTTTTGTGGGTGGAATATGAGAATGCATTAACGTGCGTTTGTATGTGCATTTAAATGTGTGTTCATGTGGATTGCAATGTGTTTGTCTGTATGTACCCTCCCCTTGGTCCAATTACTTCCATCCTCCCTTCCTCATCCTCTAACCCTCTTCAGCTCTCACTCATCCCCAAATCCCTCTCTCCCATGTGGGACGCCCTGCCGTACCTCTCCCTGACCAGCCAGACCTCCTCTACCCTTCCCTCCTCCCAATCCTTGTCCCAGGTGAGCTGACGACATCAGGAGCGCTTAATGATCCCGGAATATTAATTAGCTGTTTAGAATACTAATAATATGAGCAATTCAATGAGATGGAAAAATGCATGACTGTCTGATCCCGTCTAAATCATAGACAGCCTCAATGTTATACACCTGATAGAGCAACTGTATTTTGAATTCTTAAAAAAAGAACATATTTTGCTTATGTAACAGAAACAGAATATTCAATGATTAGAAATAAAATTGAAAAAAAAACTTGATTTTACAAATGAATTGTTTGTTGGAATAGGTGACGTCAGTCAAAAAGGAAAATTGTTTAAGAAGTGGAACAAATTATTAGACATTTCCTCAACTTTGGGTACTTCTGTGTCAGAGCAGGGGTTTATTTTATTAAAACCAAGTTCGATTTTTTTTCTTTTATTATACTTATTTACTTTCCAAATGATTGTTATTTATAGATTTTATTCCCAGACCCAGGGAATATTTGAATCTAAAAAAATACCCTAAAATATACTGTAATCTTTCAAACTCTATCTTTGAGTGAAATAAACAACCATTTCAATATTTATTTACATTTTTTTTTTTCAGAATGCCACACAACAAATAATTACACCCTTAATAACATTGCAGTGCTCTTATTTTACCTTGATGAAAAAACAAGGTAAATATTAATGTTAAATATGAATTACTTATTTAATTACTCACATAAGTAATCTCAATTATTTCATTGCTTACATAATACAATGTAAATATTAAACAAGGTAATATTAATTATGAATATGAACACAATACTTCTACTGTGCATCATTTCCAATCAAAATGTAATTATTAAATTATTTTTTTTTTTTAAAAAGTGTGAATTATGATTTAATTATGTGTATTTAAGATGCATAAAATGTTAGCTATGAAATTAGCCTTAGCATGACAATGAGGTCAGCCATTTTATTTCAAAAATGTAATTTTTTACCACAGAATGCTACACTCTAAAAAATGTTGGGTTAAAAACAACCCAAGTTAGGTTAAATATGGACAAACCCAGTGATTGGGTTGTTTTAACCCAGTGGTTGGGTTAAATGTTTGACCCAACCTGCTGGGTAGTTTTATTTAACTCAACTATTGTTTAAAAATGACTATATGGCTGGCTTAAAATGAGCCCAAAATATGTTGGAAATTAAAAATCAGACACATAATTACTAGAGGCAACAATAATATCAAAAGGTGAACATTCATTAAAAAGCAATTTAATACATGTTTATTATTTAATTATTATTAATTAAACATATTAATAAATGTTAATTTCCAACCTATTTTGGGTTCATTTTAAGTGATCAATAAAGTAATTTTTAAACATTAGTTGAGTTAAATAAATCTACCCAGCAGGTTGGGTTTAAGATTCAACCCAACAGCTGGGTCAAAACAACCCAATCGCTGGGTTTGTCCATTTTTAACCCAACTTGGGTTGTTTTTAACCCAGCATTTTTTAGAGTGTATTAAATACAATAAATGGGATATGGTAGAAATCTTCTTTGATGGCTTTGTTAACACTACATATCGAATTTCCACAATGGACAGCTGGATCAACAGAGGGGCGGCGCCTAAATCAAAAGTGGGTGTTGGTGTTTCTATCATCTTGCCAGTGGAGAATTCCCCCTTTAAGAAAGTTTATTTTCTAAAAGTCCACATAGTTAAACACAATTACATTGTGATAAAACCATATTTTTGGGAATAACGGCCAGATGAATGACGGACATTATGACCAGAAATAAGTATGAATGAGTAAACACGGTCCATTCGGATTTCATGTGGACTTTAAAGTTGACATCACCTTTTCTGACTCTGCTTCGACTCGTCTCTCCTGTTGATCAAATTCTTGTTTTCTTTTTATCTGCTCTGCCAGTATCGGAGTCCTCTACGTCTCCTGTCCTCCTCCTCCCTCTCCCTTCCCCGGTCTCTATCTCTCTCTTCCTAGCGCTCACTCTCTCTCCCTGCTCACCTACTCGATATTCCAGCCTTGTTTCCCTGCAGTCTCCAGCACAACTTTCTGACCCACTTCCCATTTCCTCCCTGGCCCTGTGATCAAAGCCTGCAGGACGGCATTGCCTTGGGCAGTGGAGAGAGGGAGAGAGGGATGAGGGGATTGAGGAGAAGGGCTAGAGGAAGAGATGGATAGACAGGGAATATGGCACACGGGTGGAAATGGAAAGATCACAGAACGAGGGAAGGGAGTTGGTCTCTCTCTGTCCAAGGACAAAAAGATGGCAAGATGAGGTCAGCTAGTGCAGCAAGTTATGGTCATCTTAACATGTTCCCTGAAAAATGTCCACCTACAGTGGGTCTTCATTTTTAGTCTCCACTATAAGTAACACATAGTTTCCAAGTAATTTTTATGTTTACAATGAATACAGACTAAAGCTTTCAAGCTTTAAAAAGACACCATAAAGTATCATCAAATTGGTCAATATGAATCATGTCTGATTTGTGAGATCAGAGAAAAATGTTAGTCTTTGTATTCACTGAAAATCTTGACATCTGCTTTAGCTTTCTCTGACTCGTTCATGGGAGTTAATGAAAACAATGGCCAATTAATAAATAAAGCATCCTTTCATCCATCAAGTATTTTCAGTAGATCAGCTGATTCAGTGCTGAATCAGTCTGAATGATTCGTGGGACTGATCAGTTCTCACATTCACTGACTCAACATTTAAAAAAATGAATCATGGCAGTAGTCAAAAATTGGGTATTTGCATCTCTGATTTTATTTAAATAATTATATCATAAAAATGTATCCATTTAAATTCCCGAGAATCAGCAAAAAATCTGCTAATTGCGAAAACAATTAAGTTTAATCAGTTATTGAAGTATGAACATGGTTTAAATATGAATAGCTGTGGAACAAGCAAGATTCAATTAGTTAAAATGCATAGGATTGGTTTACATATAATACATTGGATTTATTGATGATAAATATACCTGGTTATTGTGCATTAAAAATACATTTGGATTATTAGTGCAATTACATAAATCTCATTCTTACTCGTTTCATTTATGTATGACCAACCCATTTGAGTCACATTAAAGGTGCCCTTGATTCAAAAATTTAATTTACCTCGGCATAGTTAAATAACAAGAGTTCAGTACATGGAAAAGACATACAGTGAGTCTCAAACTCCATTGTTTCCTCCTTCTTTTATAAATCTCGTTTGTTTAAAAGACACTCGGATTTCAACATAACACCGACTGTTACGTAACAGTCGGGGGCTCCGCCCCAATATTTGCATAATGCCAGTGTTCAAATGCATTACACAAGGGCAGCCAGTAACGTCTGGATCTGCACAGATGAATCATCAGACTAGGTAAGCAAGAACAACAGCGAAAAATGGCAGATGGAGCAATAATAACTGACATGATCCATGATATCATGATATTTTTAGTTATATTTGTAAATTGACTTTCTAAATGTTTCGTTAGCATGTTGCTAATGTAGGCTACTGTTGGTTAAAGTTACACCGTTTATTACTGTATTCACGGAGACAAGAGCGTCGCTATTTTCATTTTTAAACACTTGCAGTCTGTATAATTCATAAACACGACTTCATTCAATCTCTCCAACAGTGTAGCATTAGCCGTTAGCCACGGAACACAGCCTCAAACTCACTCAAAATAAAACGTTGACATCCAAATATATACTTTACTCATAATTCGAAGCATGCATGCAGCATGCATGACGAAAATCTTGTAAAGATCCATTTGAGGGTTATATTAGTTGTGTGAACTTTGTAAATGCGCTGTAATATAGTCAACAACTCATGTGGCAGGGAACACGCTCGCTCTTAAAGGGGCGGCGTCAGTGAAAATCAGTGCATTGTTAATGATGCCCCAAAATAGGCAGTTAAAAAAATTAATAAAAAAAAAAACTATGGGGTATTTTGAGCTGAAACTTCACAGACACATTCAGGAGACACCTTAGACTTATATTACATCTTTTAAAAACATGTTCAAGGGGACCTTTAAGATTTTGTTTATGTTTAATCTGTGTAATCCAAATGGATAGAAATTATTTAAGCAATTAAAATACATAAATCTGAAATATAGGCCTTTTTTGGGGGAGTAATATTCACAGTGGTCAACAGCTTTCTGGAGGAGACCTAAATCCTCACACAAAGCTATCATTTGACTTCAGAAGACTTGGAATATAGTGTAGTGTGTGCACTTTTATGACTTTATTGAGGTTTTGCAAGCTTGAACGCTCCAGTCCCCAATTGTAAATGCATAGAAAAGTGACCAAAATTGCACATTTTTTTCTTTTGTACTTTTCAGCTGGGCAGCTTTTTGGTCACTATCTACTCTCATGGAAATATCATACAGATTATGTACATACAACATAAAGGTGAGTAAATAATCTCCATTTTTAATTTGACAACATGTGTTGTGTATATGACAATACTTCATTTAGTAGGTATTTAGATGTATTGTTTGAATGAGTCCCTGAGCTTCACCTTATGGCTAATGGATGAAGAGTTTAAAGAAGAACAAAGATGTGGACAGAGACAGAGAAAGAGAGAAAGAGAGAGAGTGGAAGACACTGGCCCATTTGTACCCAGACCAGAGCATCTTGTACTTTAACATTCTCCCTGCATTCTGACAAAGAGCACTAATTATAAATAAATTAGGGACACGACACGGTGAGCCACAGAGGAACAGCGAGAGGCGCAAGAGAATGAATGAGAGAGAGGGAGAGAGATTGAGGGAAAAGGTGGGGGTGAAAGGAAAACGGGGAAGAAAAGAAAACAGATAAGAGGAGACAGGGATGAGCAAGGAGACACAGGCCGAGAGAAACGAAGAGAGAGACATGGATAAACAAGACTGGAATTACTAATAAATGGCTTTTGTGTGGATTGCAAAGGAGAATTAGAAACATTATACAAAATATTTTTAATTTAATAAGCAGGGGAGACTAAAATGGCATTTTCTACATTTTCCAAAGAAATATTAACTCAATTTAAAACACATTTGTTTGGGGAGATAAGAAACACCAAAACAGTGATCTCACAGTTCAAATTTCATGTGATTTTATAAGCATAAAAGCTGTTTCAAAATGAGCTGCGTCAATATCCTTCTGAGACAGTTGTTTACTAAGGCAGAATCCTAACTCAAAAGGAGTCGCGATGAAGTGAAAAGATAAACCCCCTTAAATAGTTTCAATAGGTAGAAAAGTTATATTTCTTAGTAGCTCTCTATCATCATCTGTGACTGTAATATAAAATTGCAAAGCTCGACTCACAATTGATTCCAATAGAGTTTGAAGTAAGCTAACAACATTAACTCTTTGGCGACTGATGGAATTTTCAGTCATTTATGACACAACGCTTCCCCGCCATTGACTGAATATTCCGGCAATCCATGTATTCACTGTTATATGGTAAGTCGCGCTATTAAGCATCTTTTGAAAGAGTGCAGAATATTGAGGTCTTTGACAAAAACACGATTTTCTCAGCTTTTTGTTCAAAATGTTGCTTTTTTATGAAACCAAGTGTTGATAAAAAAGAATGCATGAAGTGAGATTTTTTTTTAAAGCAGAGGCTCTTCTTTCTTTTGATATATTGCATGTTCAGATATTCAACAAAATATTCTGGCGGCCATGAAAGTTTTGTGAAAATGAACAAAAATGCCAGTTTTTAAAAAAAAAAAATGGTGGCAGGGAAAGAGTTAATAGCTAATATTTAGTAGCAAACACAAATAATGGGTTCCTTTTGTTAAAACATATTAAACAATTTTTATATGCTACTTCTGAGAAGTTAGTGGAGTAACAATTACGCATTGCGGTTTTGTGATGTTACTTTTATAAAACAGTTCAATAAACAAGAAGTTAATATAACGTAACTTGCATTTTAAGACATTGCCAATTTGCTTCACCAATGTAAAAGACATTGCAACACACAGTAGTTTTGTTTAGATCCTGAATTATTCAGCGTTTTTGAACAAATCGGCTGAGTAAATGATTCAATGACTCATTCATAAGTCAGTCACTTTTGGTTCCTGATTGATTCAGTGCTTTTAAATAAATTAGTTGAGTAAATGATTCAATGACTCATTCTTAAAGTCGGTCAACTGTTTAAATTCTGAGTGAATCAGCTTTTGAATGAATCGGTTTGACAATGATTAAAACTGATTTAAATTTAGTAACTAAATTTAAAACATTTGTTTTGTGGAGAAGAGAAACACCAAAAATTCATGGAATTTTTTAAGCATAAAAGCAGTTTCAAAATGAGCTGCCTCATTATGCTCCTGAGACATTTGCTTACTAAGGCGGAATCCTAACTCAAAAGGAGTCGTGATGAAGTGGAAGTAACGACAGATCTTTTCTTCTGTATTGTGATGTACATCCGAGTAAATTATTCAATGACTCGTTCTTAAAGGCGGTCAACTGCTCAAATCCTGAATGAATCAGCTTTTTGGAATGAATCGGTTTGACTAAATAGTTTAAATATTTAATTCATATAGTCACTTGTCGCCACCTACTGGTGTAATAATGTAACCAGCAGAAAGAGTCACTGAAAAATCCCCACCATTAATGCACAGAATGACAGTCTGACTGTCTGGAACAAACAGATGAGAAGTGATGCAAACAGTACAAAGTGCCACTACTCAACCAGAATAAATTCAAATAATAATAATAATCTTATATACATATTACACAACCAACATTGTAAGCTGCCGACCTACACAGCATTTTTAAAGCAGGGGCAGGGCCACAATGTTTTAGGAATTTTTGGAAAATAAATCATAAAAAATTGTGGACATCTAAACATTTAAATGGTAATCGAATGGTTTTTAACCAAGGCTACTGTAAACATAAAATATTTACTTACTGTCATTCAAACTTATCAGCCCTGACTGTCAGACGAAGGAAAGCAAAGGACAAGTTATCTAAATAGATCACACTTCAACCCTTTTGGCCCTGCAGTCATTTCTGTCCTTACAGCATGACCAAAGAGCCAGAGATGCCGGACCCAAAAGGCCTGGATCAGTTTTTATACGGTATTTACTGAAGATGACTGACAATATCTCATTAATTTCTTTTGTGCGATCACATTAGAGGTGCGATATATAATAGTCCGTAACTCCAGTGGGAAGGGAGAGGTTGATGTGTGATGTTAGAGGTGAATGGCAGCAACACAGACGGCAAAGGTCACCCACGTCTGCCCTTGCTGACCTTCTCTGGGCAACAAGGCTATAACCATGGCAACTGACTCACAAACATATGTGATGTCATCTATTGTAAGAGGGTGTTGCTGGGGGGAGGGGATGGTCACACACCAACACACACACTTCTTGTGCCAGTGACCGAGTCATCAGCGCCTATGCCATGTCCAATGATCGCTTCAACTTCCCAGACAGCCATAAAAAAAGCAAGCTGAATCCAAAGAATTAGCATTCCCGTAACGCAGGGACTGTCTGTGTGCCCCTGGCAGCGGTGAGAGGGGCTTTCTGTCTTTCTCTCTCTCTTTTCCCTTCCTCTTTCTCCCTCTTCTGCTCTCTGTCTCAGCCTGTGTCATTCCACACGGGCTCTGGGTGAATGAGGTGGCATTTTGGAGGATGATGACGGCAAATATTAAAATTACTAGTAAGACTAAGACTGCTGTCAGTCATGACAATACATTCACAAATGTTCAGCAGGGTCCAAAATTCTGATACCACATGTAAAGATTTCTATTTTGCATTTTTCTAACTGAACACATTTCTTTTTAAATTATTTTCATCATTTAAATTGATATTATCAATGGCAAATAAGTACCTCTAAGAAAAAGTATTTAATACCATCACAGGAATAAATTACCTCTTGAAATATATTCAAATAGAAAACAATTATTTTAAACTGTATTAATATTTCACAATATTACTATTTATACTATATTTTTGATTAAATACATGCAGCCATGTTGAGCACAATATACTTGTTTCCAAAACATTAATAAACTTTTGAACGATAGTATTTATGTGATATGATATCATTTCCAGCTGTTAGAATATTTTTTTCTAATCAATAGTAATAAAGATTGTCAAACTACTCAATGTAATTTCAGTAACTTTTTTCTTTATTATGATATCAGGACAGTTTTATCAATATATGTGTGTGTTTGTGACTTTATGCCCTCTAAAAAAAATCCAAATAAACTTGAATTCAGAAATTAAAAACATGCTCATCATTGAAAGTATATTCAGGTGAAGTCATTGTATGACATTGTAAATGTATTTTGGACTTCCTTTTAAGATGATTTTTGTCATTCATGGAGCCTGACCGCTCCTTTATTGCTCCATAGAAGAAAAAACATCTTATGGGTTTGGAGTGAACTATCTCTTTAAAGGTGGAAGATGAGCAATTGGCTGAGAGATGTCACCAGTGATCAACTGATCTCAAAAGCACATCTAGAAACACAAAAGCCTGCATGCAAAGAAACATGCACATGGATCTCTGATCAGGATGTCCCAAAGTCATCTACAATCAGTGATTTGCAGTGAATTAATGACTCTATCCTAAAATCACACTCCATCCTACACACACACGAAAAGGCCTTTTCTAATTGGACATTGATTGTCAAGGCCCTCCAATCTCGTTTGAATATCTAGAGCATGTTAATTGAAGAATGGGATTGGGTGTATCTTCACGCTTAAGGGGAGGAGAGTGACATAGACAAATGAATGTACTCTCACAGACACAATTACAAGAGCTCACCCATGAGCAAACTTACAAGCCACAGCATAAACATGAGCTCACGGGGACTTCATCAAGACTTCATCCTTCCATTTAAAAAAACCCTCACACAGAAAACTCACAGATCATTTTATGGAGAGCTCAGAGCTGTCTGAGTGTAAAACATCAAACCTTCAGCTAATCCAAACGGTTTAGAACAACAAGAGACTGAAGATTTTCAACATTTATTTCAACAGTATATCGCACTTTTTTGCCTGTTTTATCATCCACCAGGTGAAAATCACAAGTCTGACTTATTTATAGAATTATTTAAAACTATATTTATTTACAAACCCGATTCCAAAAAAGTTGGGACACTGTACAAATTGTGAATAAAAAAGGAATGCAATAATTTACAAATCTCATAAACTTATATTTTATTCACAATAGAATATAGATAACATATCAAATGTTGAAAGTGACACATTTTGAAATGTCATGCCAAATATTGGCTCATTTTGGATTTCATGAGAGCTACACATTCCAAAAAAGTTGGGACAGGTAGCAATAAGAGGCCGGAAAAGTTAAATGTACATATAAGGAACAGCTGGAGGACCAATTTGCAACTTATTAGGTCAATTGGGTATAAAAAGAGCCTCTCAGAGTGGCAGTGTCTCTCAGAAGTCAAGATGGGCAGAGGATCACCAATTCCCCCAATGCTGTGGCGAAAAATAATGGAGCAATATCAGAAAGGAGTTTCTCAGAGAAAAATTGCAAAGAGTTTGAAGTTATCATCATCTACAGTGCATAATATCATCCAAAGATTCAGAGAATCTGGAACAATCTCTGTGCGTAAGGGTCAAGGCCGGAAAACCATACTGGATGACCGTGATCTTCGGGCCCTTAGACGGCACTGCATCCCATACAGGAATGCTACTGTAATGGAAATCACAACATGGGCTCAGGAATACTTCCAGAAAACATTGTCGGTGAACACAATCCACCGTGCCATTCGCCGTTGCCGGCTAAAACTCTATAGGTCAAAAAAGAAGCCATATCTAAACATGATCCAGAAGCGCAGGCGTTTTCTCTGGGCCAAGGCTCATTTAAAATGGACTGTGGCAAAGTGGAAAACTGTTCTGTGGTCAGACGAATCAAAATTTGAAGTTCTTTTTTGGAAAACTGGGAGCCATGTCATCCGGACTAAAGAGGACCAGCGCTCAGTTCAGAAGCCTGCATCTCTGATGGTATGGGGTCGCATGAGTGCGTGTGGCATGGGCAGCTTACACATCTGGAAAGGCACCATCAATGCTGAAAGGTATATCCAAGTTCTAGAACAACATATGCTCCCATCCAGACGTCGTCTCTTTCAGGGAAGACCTTGCATTTTCCAACATGACAATGCCAGACCACATACTGCATCAATTACAACATCATGGCTGCGTAGAAGAAGGATCCGGGTACTGAAATGGCCAGCCTGCAGTCCAGATCTTTCACCCATAGAAAACATTTGGCGCATCATAAAGAGGAAGATGTGACAAAGAAGACCTAAGACAGTTGAGCAACTAGAAGCCTGTATTAGACAAGAATGGGACAACATTCCTATTCCTAAACTTGAGCAACTTGTCTCCTCAGTCCCCAGACGTTTGCAGACTGTTATAAAAAGAAGAGGGGATGCCACACAGTGGTAAACATGGCCTTGTCCCAACTTTTTTGAGATGTGTTGATGCCATGAAATTTAAAATCAACTTATTTTTCCCTTAAAATGATACATTTTCTCAGTTTAAACATTTGATAAGTCACAATTTGTACAGTGTCCCACCTTTTTTGGAATCGGGTTTGTATTTTGGCAATTCAACTGTCCTGGTATCATAATGAAGAAAAAAATAAATAAAAGAACAGTAGTTTAACAATGGCTCCTTGATTATGTGGGGTCCATCAAGGGTCAGTTTTAGAACCTTACTAATCTCTATGTATATATTTCCTCTGGGCTCAATCATTCAGAGATATGGCATGTCGTATTGTAATGCCCACAACACTCAATTTTATTTTTCAATATGCTTGCAAAACTGAAATTTTGATTTTCGGTTCCCTCAAGTCCTCTTTACCTGGACTGGTCGATCAACTAGGCCCTCTGTCGATACATATACAAGATCATGTAAGGAGCATTGGAGTTATTTTAGACTCATCGCTGCTTTTAAATAGGCAGTTATGAGTTTTTCTTTTCTTTATCATGGACTCTTTATTCACCATTGACCCACAATTTTACAATGCAAGACACTCTTAAGTTCAATACTTAGAGGAGTTTTGAAAAATCCTTAACCTTGGGTATGAGCAACAATAATAGTGATGCTGGCCTTAGCAAACACTACTAATCAATGCCACAAGCATCGGCACATCAGAGTAAACAACTTAACCTGCCAGAAACGCCATTAAACACCTCAGTTCTTTTCATCTCTCTCTCTCTCTTTCTCTCTCTCTGCATGCACATCAATCACAGCGCCACAGCATCATCAGAAAGAGTACATCTGAAATCATGATGGATGACAACTTCCCCCAGATTTTCCCTCCTGTGCCAAAGCCATTAAACTAAAGGCATCAAAATGCTCAGGCGAATAAGAATCTCCTCACTCTCGTGTCTGTCCCGCCATACCGAACCAGAGACGCTTTCGTAGTTTGACTGCGTGTGTGTGCTCACAATCATAATGGTGAGATTCGCTTTAAAGGATTAGTTCTTCCAAAAATGATTTATTCCTCCTCATGTTGTTACAAACCCGTACAACTTACTTTCTTCTGTGGAACACAAATAGAGGATTTTCACAACAACGTCCTGGCCGCTTTTCCATAAAGTGTCTCTTTTCCATTTAATGAAAGTCAATGGGAATGGGTCTGTGAAACTCTATAATGACAAAAAAAAAAAAAAAGGTATCATACAAGTATTTTAAAAGTGGCCAATATTAGTCATGCACGATATTCCAAGCCTTCTGAAGCCATACAACAGCTTAGTATGAGCAACAGACATTTAAGTTGTTATTCACTGAAAATAGAAATCAAAAATTAGTAATGTCCAAAACTCTCTTATGGAAATACACTACTAATTTAAGTTTTGGTAAATTGGTGGCGAGGTCCTGCAATCTCATTTGAACGTTAATTTTCACACAACCTTCATTCTTTATTTTCTAAAAAAGCATATTTACAAATCAAATCGTATGAATTCGCCACCAAAGTAGTTGCTTGTCTTTTGAAATCGGGTTGTAATCTCAGATTCATGAACAAATTCCTTTTTTGAATCAAAACCTCTAAATTAATTGATTAATGTAGCTCATAAACTGATCTGAATAATTCAGTCATGAACCAGACTAATTCAGTTCTTGATTTCAACTCAGTCCAACTGACTCTGGTCATAGTGGTTAAGAGCTTACGGGAGGGAAAAACGAGCAGTTAACAATACTTTCTGTATATTTCTCACACAAACAGGCCCAGAGTGACTTTATCTTAATGTTTGGTAAGACTTGAACTGATTCATAGATTTTCAATTCATTTCAAAAAAGCATTTTTTGCAAATTCAGAATTATTCACTTTGAATCGTACTGAAATTTCATAAAATTTGAATAATATGAACAAAAACGCAATTAAAGATAAAAAAAAACCATTCTCTATTGTGTCTTGAAAAAAAGGAACACAAACTACTTGAGCCAAAGAACAATTACCTTTAAAGTAATTAAAATAAAAATATTGTTTCTTTACACAATTTGCGCATAAACACACAGAGTGCATTGAACACATAGACTCTCGCACATTGATACTCCAAAGCGTACAAAACGTATACTCCGTCTTTCCAGGCTCATATTTTCTGCCATAAACACACGCTATCAGTCCAAATGGCATGGGGCACAGGACGCAGCTCGAGTCATTATTAGCGGTGCCCTCCGTATTGTGTTGGGAATGAGCTGTGATTGCCAGTTATGTGTAATATGCTGTGAATGTGCATTGACATGGCTGACTGCTCAGCAATATACAAGGCAATTAACTTGATTGCCCTATCTCAGACTAACGCTACCAGCCTGAGTGAGAGAATGAAGACACAAAGAAATACGGCATCAGACCGTCTGCTAAAGCTAAAGCTATGCGTGCCGGAAAGAACAGTTAGTAGAAGAGAAATGCTGGCCAGTCAATTTTGCTATGCTTTGTCAATCTGTAAGGCAGGAAATGCTTGGACAGTTTGAAGCATTGAAATGAATGTGTGGACTATTTACGTTGGCATTATCAGAACCAAACTGCAACAAAAAATAGACTTTTGAAGAAAATATGAGTGCTATTTCCTGTGCAAAACTTGCTGGCATGATGCTAGGGAGTTGTGGGTGGTTGCCAGGGCATTACTGTGCATCTACTTCACTGACAAAAATGTGGTGTAGGATTTACTTTGACACAATTTTCAGTCAGAAATTGCTAAGTTTCAAAATAATTACAAAGATATGGCAAAAAATACTGAATTACACATAAAATTTTGAAGTAGAAAGACGACTTAGTGTTTTCTTTTAAAACGTACTCAATCTTACCAACAAACATTTGCAAACACACAGCATCACAAACCTGTGGAAGAAGTGTGGTTTCTTGTTAGTATGACATGTGAACTTACATAGATTATGCTCTTGAGCAAAATAAGCAAGCTAACATGCAGTTCAATCTATATTTTCCATTCCATACAAATTTAATACTTCATTTTTTAGTTAAGGCAACAGAAATAAAGTGCCTTTTTTTTTTTTTTTGAAGAGTGTGCAAATGTGCTCTTGCACCCCAGGGAACCCTGGAGTATGATGTAAGTGGAACCCCACTATTGAAGCAAAACAAAAATAGAAAAGTAGTCCTCAGATGCCAAGTTCATTATTTACAGCAATAATCTCACATTAATTCAATCTCACACAATTAATAAGCAGAAGTTATTAGTCCACCACCTGCATGACGTCAATAATGACTGTTCTATTTTGTCTAACGAACGTGGTTTGAACGATGGATGTGCAACAAAGTCATGACTAGCTAGTTAATTTTTTCAAGGATGCAATGGTACTGTGGTAGTTAGCAAATTAAGTCGTAAAAAATCATTGTAATTTTAACGGTAGAAGATTGTGAAAACCTGTTAATCTGCTAATGGAAAAATTCCCTTACTATATATGGTGAAAAACTAATAAATCTAACAGGACATTTCATGTCATTTTAAAGTAAAATACTGTTGCATTTACAGTTTCTGGAAGTGAAAAAGAACAAGTCATAATTTACGGTGAAAAAACATGAAATGACATTCACATTTGATGATTTTTCATTGAAACAACTACATTTCATTGTTTTTGTTTTTCTTATCAGTTATATACATTAGTGTTTTATGTTACAACTTAAGTTGTTAAATGAATGTTTATTGCATTTTTTTAGTATCATGTTTGTGTTTGTGTGTATGACACTGTGGGCACCTTCCATATGTATTTACCTAAGCTTTTGGAAAAGCAAGTTGTGATTAACTTCGATTCATCATGTGGCTTTCTCATTACCACCTGTGTTTTTGGTGGCTGTCAGTGTATTATAAAAGGTACAAAACTAATTTTAGTATTTCAGCAGATTTAGTATTTTATCATTTTCTATCATCAGTTTTATACATTTTTTTATTTTTTTTTTATTGTCAATTTAAGTTCAATCCGTAAAACCTAAAATGTTGCTATTGTATTTTTTTATTTTTTTACTGTAATGTTCTGGCAACCACAGGCAATTTTAACATAATTTTCACAATTTTGTCTTGGTTAAAATAGTTGTTGCTGAGTTATGGATTTAAATTTTCGCTTCCAAATCGGTTTTCCCAAAACCTCTAATGTACACTTCTGCCCAACCCCGTTCTATAAAAAGGGAGTCCTGCTCCCAACACACAACATTGATTCAGCCAGAAGTTGATATGTTGATCTCAAAAAAGAGCAATATTTGAAAGCACCACAGAGGTATTCACTCTTCAATTGGTTTATGTTGTCTATGCATATTTTAGTATTGTATTATCTGGGAAAAAAAATACAAACTTTAAATGACACTATGTTTAGGGAGATGGCTAAAAAACAACGTCTCCGCAGTGGGGCTTTGAGCCCGCAATATCACATTTCTGGCAGAGAAACTGAGACACAACCTACTGTTGTTTTGTTGAATGAAAGCCTGAGAAAATATGCCATGCCGGGAGCCAAAAATTACATGCAAAACACATTGCTAGATAGGGAAGGGGCCGACAAACAAACGGTGAACAAACAGGAGATTGGAGCGCACAGAACATCCTGAGGGATGAAACCTGCCGCGTGCTCTCTGACTCACTCGCTAAGCTCATGACTTCAGCTAGTTGACTAAAAACCACATAAATGTGGGGGGAAAAAAAATCTATATCTACTTGATTGCAGACATTTCATGAATTTTTGTAAAAAATGCTTAGTAGTCAAATTCATTTGATTTGCATATTGCCAGTTGAACTTAATACAACATTCAGTATCCATTTCTGTACTTCCGAGTGACAATACTACGCAGTAGGAAAAAGGTGAGTTCACACATGTCGGAATTATACCGCAGTTATGAGATATCGTCTGCGCATAATCTCTGAATTTTCTGAAAGCTCCAACTTTTACAACCTGACCATTGTCTCTGAACAGCTCAGAGAACGTACGGGGTTTGCACTAATTCCCACCATAGCGCCCCTTGTGGCAACCCCGAGATTACAACACATTCTTGAATCGTGTTATGAATTGCATTTTCAGAATGCAATATTGTGTGAAATCGAGCTTGTGTGGAATGGATTGGAGCTTATACATTCACGTTTTTGAGCAAAATGCGCTTCGGGCCTTTCAATCCTTTTTGTCAATAACCAGTTCATTCTTTCACTCTGTCCCATCCTGTGTGTGTTTATTTGCAGGTCTTTCTTTTCATACAAGTTTCAGGTTACAGTGTCACTGCTCCCTAGTGGCTCTCATTGGCTGCTGTGATGGTGTTGGTTGCCCCTGGGTTTGCCCTCTCACTGATCAGTCTCTAATCCTCACTGATGGGGGTCTGCCTAGGTCTCACACTGGGATTAGGGGGGCACGGGACCACATCTCTGGGGCAGCTGGTCGTCCCCCCTAGAGAGAGGAAGCTCAGAAATATATGCTGAGACGGGAACTCTGAGAAGTTGACTGAAAGGATATGCAGACAAGACATTATTAACGGTATTCGGCTATGGCAAACATCACAATTATTACTGTTCACTTGAACAAACTCTGAACCCTAAGTATTAAACTTTGGCACGTAACTCATCCAACACGGTTTGCGACTGATTAAAGCAAACACCACCCAAAACACACCATAACTACTGTGAAGCATGATGATGGCAGCATTATGTTGTGGGGGTGATACTCTTCAGGGGGACTGGGCGATTGGTCATAATTCAATGGAAAATGGATGCTGCCAAGTACAGACAAATTTTTGAGGAAAATCTACATCCCTCTGCTAGACAGCTGAATTATGGGCAGGTCATTCACCTTCCAAAAAGACAATGATCCTAAACATACCGCCAAAAGAACAACGCAATGGCTTAAGGATAGGAAGATGAATGTCAGAGGGTTAGTTCACCCAAAAATTAAATTTCTGTCATTAATTACTCACCCTCATGTCGTTCCAAACCCATAAGCCCTTCGTTCATCTTCAGAACACAAATTAAGATATTTTGATGAAATCCGAGAGTTTTTTTTTTATCCTCCATTAAAAGCAATGAAATGACCATCATCTAAGGTCCAGAAAAGTAGTAAAGACATCGCTAAAATAATCAACATGACTACAGTGGTTCAACCTTAAATGATTAGTTCACTTTTAAATAAACTTTTCCTGATAATTTACTCACCCCCATGTCATCCAAGTTGTCCATGTCTTTCTTTCTTCAGTCGAAAAGAAATTAAAGTTTTTGATGAAAACATTCCAGGATTTTTTTTTCCATATAGTTGACTTCAATGGGCACCAAACAGTTGAAGGTCAAAATTAGTTTCACTGCAGCTTCAAATTGTTCTACACGATCCCAGACAAGAAATAAGGGTCTTCTCTAGAGAAACAATCACAAATTTTCTAAAAAAAAAAAAAAAAAAAAAAGATTTTTTATACATTTTAACCAGAAGTGCTCATCTTAAACTAGCTCTCTTCTTCTTCTCTATTAGAATTCCTGCAGTGTAGACACTGCTAAGTGTATTACTGCCCTCCACAGGTCAAAGTTTTGAACTAATTTTCATATGCAATATGCTAGTTCAATAGTATATAACAATTAGTTCAAACTTTGACCTGTGGAGGGCAGTAATACGCTTAGCAGTGTCTACACTGCAAAATGAGTGATTGTTTCTCTAGATAAGGAATGCTTTCATCAAAAACTTTAATTTCATTTCGACTGAAGAAAGAAAGACATGAACATCTTGGATGACATGGGGGTGAGTAAATTATCAGGAAAAGTTTATTTAAAAGTGGACTAATCCTTTAATATTATGAAGCGACGAGAATACTTTTTGTGCTCAAAAACAAAACAAAAAAAACAACTTTATTTAACTAATTAGTCTCTCCCCTGTAATTCTCATTCGCTATTTACGTTGCTGCACTTCCAGGTTCTAAATCCGAACGCCGGCTCAGTATTGGCCAATACTGAGCCATGTAGGATAAAAAAAAAAAACCTCTCGGATTTTATCAAAATTTCTTAATTTGTGTTCCAAAGATGAATGAAGATCTTACGGGTGTGGAACGACATGAGGGTGAGTAATTAATGACAGAATTTTCATTTTGGGATGAACTAACCCTTTAAATCCCATAGAAAATCTGTGGATGGACTTGAGGAGAACAGTCCGTTGCCGCTCACCACGGAATTTGACAGAACTTGAGCAATTCTGCAAGGAAGAATGGGCAAATATTCCCCAATCTAGGTGTGCAAAGCTATTACAGACATACCCAAAAAGATTCATGGCTGTAATTAAAGCAAAAGATGGCTCTATGAAGTATCAAATCAAGGATTTTCCACCCTGTTATTCTGGGGATTTTTTTTGTTTTTTTGTTCATTTTTAGAATTGTTGCTTTTTCTTTCATAAGTTTGATGTTGTAAGGCAAAATTTGTAAATAAAGCTAGAAAAGTTTTTTTTTTTTTTTGGAACGGGTTTTGATTTCAGGCTGTACGACAAATAACGTAACCATTTCGTAACCAAAGGGTATGTTGATGTGTGTACATATCAAAAGTGCCACACAAGACCTGAAAAGTGGAGCCAAAGCGTCTTGATCACCCCCAGGTGGCTGGATGCAGTATATCTCATAAACCCCGCCCTATCCATATAAAGTAATGGGACGTGAGACAAACTAAACAGTCAAATTACATGTCAATTTTTTTTTTTTTTTCAAAGATGGTTTCTGTCATTTTAGGCAGTTTTTATCACACTTATGTTAAAGTGTTTGTTCTTTAAATAAGTTTGTTTTTAATTAGCTGTTTAATGCTATAAAAATGCGGATTTGACGTCATGATTGACAGCTTCTCTGAGCGAAGTAGTCACTGAAGCACCAACAGACTTTTTTCTGGATCTTCGGCAGGTTTAGTTTGGAGCCTTCATTTTAATTTCTACATTTCCAGAACTGTTTATTTCACACCGACATAATGAGTTGTTCAAACTGATTCTGAGGGAGTGTGGGCAGGACCTTGATATCGCAGCTCCACTTCGTGTTTACTATGCGCAGACTCGAGACTCTAGATGTCAGCGCCATATTGGCACACTGGCTGCTTCACTTACTACACTCTTACTACAATATTTTTTTACAATCTTTATATATATATATATATATATATATATATATATATATATTTTATGGTATATATATATATATATATATGTGTGTGTGTGTGTGTGTGTGTGTGTGTGTGTGTGTTTATTTAGTTTACCACACAACTACAAACCAGAAGACAATTTTCTTTCTGTACGTTCTTCTATCAAAAACATTTTTTTATATATAATTAATATTTGAGCCACAGTGCTTGCATCACATCAAGACTGTGTGTTTCTTGTGTGTCGACTGTCAAAATGAAACGAAACAGACTGCACAATCAGACAGAACAGCCCAGCACAGCTCTTAACATACAGAAGGCGGGCAACTCAAGGATTTAAGCGCTCTCCTCCCCCTCTCTCTCCTCACCCCCTTTCATGAATTAAAAGAACAGTCTGCAGGGGAAAGCATAGTTAATTCTGATCAGATCTCTCTCTCCCTCCACTTCCCCTGGCGTCTCTCTTGGCCTGACAGACATAGATGGGATCTGACAGTAAACAGCCGAGCGGATGCCTTGCGCGTGATTGACACGCCGGCAGGTCGCCGCGCGCCCGCCCAGCACCTAATCCTGCCCTGTCAGGTCTAATTGGAGAGGTGGAGCCCCGTGTCACCGGGGCAACTGATTGGCAGGACCCCGGCTTTGCATAGATATGAGCCGTAGATGAGGGGTGCAGTACTACTCCACTGCTAATAGAGAGATGGAGACTGATATGAACAGACACACAAACATAAACATTTGTGCATATTTTACACACAAATGCACATTTATTTACCATACTGTACCATACTGTTAGGGTTAGAAATATAAAGTATACTGACATAAATTACATACCATATATGCACACTGTACTATAATGGGCCGCGGTATGGTGGCCTGTTGGAGGTGTAAGGTGAGCTAGTTTAGAAATGTGAAAGACTTTTTATGAGGATTAGTTGAATTTTTAGTAATATTAATTATACAGGGCATATACATTATTACAAGGGTCAATGTGATGCTAATTATGTTTATTTATATATATATATATATATATATATATATATATATATAATGTATGCAATGTAAGTCACTTTGGATAAAAACGTCTGCAAAATGCATAAATATAAATGAAGTTAATAAATATTATCAACAATGTTATTATGTGTGGGGAGTCACACCACATTACATTTTACAACCTGAACCAATCTTGCCTTGTGCTAAAAAGTAAATTAATATCTTATGATCACATATATCTGTTTTTATGTGAATGAAGTGACTTACATTGCATTCAAGGTATACATTTTTAGCAGTTCTTGCTTCCCTTGGGAATCGAACCCATGACCTTGCCGTTGCTAGTGTCGTGCATTACTGTTTGAGCTACATTTAAAAATGTATATTTGTAAAATAATAATAATAACCTTGAAAAATTTACTAATTTGCACTATTAACTAAAAGACGTTTATGTACTCATCAGGTCCACAAAAAATTTGTCCCAGATCCTGTGACATCAAGAGATGGCCTTGCAGTTGTGTCATAATGGTTAAGTGTCTATCATTAGCTTTTTTTGTTCATATTTAGTATTTGTGTGCATTTTATTATTTGTATTCATCAAATAATGAAGTGTGTGTTTGTCATTTTCAGCTGCAGGTGTGTGTTGCCTCCAGAGTTTGAATCTAAGTGTGTTTGTTGCATGACCCCACCGTTGCATGTGTGTCTGCTGCGAAGTGATTGACAGCTGCCACTGACCTGTAGCAGTCAGAAAGCCATGGTAGAGGTCACCGGGTCAGACGGAGCAGCGTTGCTCTAGAGACGACCTCAGCCCCTCATCTGCATACAAGCCTTCATTAGTAGAACCACGCAGCCTGCATAACAGCACCATAAATTAATAAGGCAGCTATAGGAGAGTGTGCGGTAGAGAGCACACTTAATTAGGGCAAGGTACAGTCACAGTGGCCAAATTTAAGTGTATAAAAACATTGCAGATCACTTCTTCCGGGAACAAATGTGTTTGAATGTGTTTGTCTAGTATACGCTGTACAAATGATTTTATGATAAGCTTATCTAAATTCAGAGAAACAGCCTACCTAAGTCTGAACTGTACTAGTAATGGTCTTATGGAGGCTTTGGTCAGCTGTTGTACACCAGAAAAAAAGACATTTTGTTAAAATATTATAAACATTTGGAAACAATATTGTCTAATAAATCAAAGTCATGTGGTGCAACCATCATGCAGAAACATGTAGAGGAGAAAAAGGAAATGATATCATAAAGAGGAGACCTTGCAGACCTTCTTGACTGTGTGTCAAGGTCAAGAACTCTCTTAAAACATCTTAATAATTTGGCCTTTTTGTGACACGCCAAGGTTAGTTCAGGTTATAAAATAGCATGTGGTGTGACTGCTAAAAATGTAGAGATATTCATGAATGACTCATTTATGATATTTGTAAAAACCTACTTTTTAAAAAAATAATGATTAAAATGTGAAGTCACATACACTACCGTTCTAAAGTCAAAAATACAGTAAAAACAGTAAAAAACAACACTTTCTATTTCTATATATATATCTATATATTATATATTTTATAAACAAGTAAAAACCATAGCTTTTTTAAATGGCATGCATATTTATACATGTATGTTTTTTGGGGTTTTTTTTTTTTTTGCAATACACACTAACATTCAAAAGTTTGGCGACTTTTTTTCATTTCATTTCATTTCATTTCATTTTTTTTAAGTCATTTGTGATCATTATTTGACCAAAAATACAGTAAAAATAGCAATATTGTGAAATATTATTACAATTAATAACTTAATTAATAAAATAACTGTTTATTTTAACTGTTCAATTTAAAATATAATCTATTCCTGTGATCAAAGCTGAATTTTCAGCATCATTAGTGTCACATGATCCTTCAGAAATCATTCTAATATGCTGATTTGATGCTCAAGAAACATTTATTATCATTATTATTATTATTATTATCAATGTTGAAAACAGTTTTGCCATTTAATATTTTTGTGGAAACTGTGATGCATTTTTTAGGATACTTTGATGAATATAAGGTTTAAACAAAAACAGCATTTATTTGAAATAGAAATCTATTCTAACATTATAAATGTCATTACCATCAATGATCAGTTTAATGCTTCCTTGCTTTTAACTCCAAACTTTTAAACTGTAGCATATGCAAATTTAAAATGGATGAAAATTCTATAAAGGTTTTTCTTAAAACACATTAGAAACCAAAATGAATACAAACAGTACATTTCAACAGCAATTCACATTTATTTTAAAATTATTTTCTTTAGACACTTATTTGATATCATCTGTAGGAAACCCATGACATGCTGATTCCCAATGATCACATTATTGTCCGTTTCCTCTTTAACCTCTGAAAAGAAAGGAAATTAGCTCAGTTGTCACAGGAAGTAAGGCTCCGCTGGTGAAGATGGACAGAGTGTGAGAGGAGGCTGACTGGGCCGCAGCGGGGCTGGAGCGCTGGGATGCCCGCTGTGCTCTGGAGGAAATTCTCAGGGCAATCGATGGTAGGGATTAAGGCTGGGTTTTGGGCTCAAAGGCCTGGATCTCAGCGTTATCCTCTAGGGGAACGTTGGGAGCGCAAGTGGAGAGGCGAGGAGCTAACCTGGAACTGTCAAGTGCGCATGAAGGGCTTCTGAAAGCCAGGCAGGAAGATTCGCAGGGGCCGCTTCAATGCACGGAGCCGCTCGCGCGTGCTCACCATGCCATTGTAACCTTATTCAATATTCTATGGAAGACGGAGCTACTCAAAGTTTGAACTTGGAGGGAAAAAAAGCAGTCGCTGAGAAGACTGGATGTGCTTAACTCACTTCTCGCTACTTGCTATAGAATCATGCCAGGCATCCATATTGATTCTGAATGGTCAATGCAATCATCTTCACTCCACACTCCCCGGGGTGAAACCGAACTCGACGCTTGAATTCACGACTCATTACAAAATGAGAGTGAAAAAAAAACACATGCGCACTAGAAGACCATGGGGAAATTACAGAAGAGCTATGGTGAATCTCAGAATTAAACAGCATAATTAATCATAGTGGAAAAAAGACAGCAAGAGAGGGGGAAAAAAAACAACCACATTGCTAATAAACTTAATAATAATTGCATTTCTTTTCCACATCAGCAATCAGTTCAACCATGAACTGACTAACTAATCTGCATCAGCCGTCTGCCTGGCCTTCAGTGCCAAAAATCAGTGACCTGAACACATGAGCACTAAATCTGTACGAGAAAGTTGATTTCGTCTGGCATACCAAGAGGTAAAAAATATAGTTTCGATTCAAATGACTATTAAAAGAGAAAATAAAGTTGTCTAATTTTCCCAAATCAACTACAAAAAATGTTTTAGGTACACTACCATTCAAATGTTTGAGGTCAGTAGGACTTCAAAAAAAAAAAAAAAAGAAAAAGAAATGAATACTTCGAAAAGTGATAGTAAAGACATTTAAAATGTTACAAATGGTTTCTATTTTAAATAAATGCTGTTCTTTTAAATGTTCTCTTCATCAAAGAATCCAAAATAAATTAGGCCACAAATAAATCCACAAAAATATTAGGCTTAAAGGGTTAGTTCACACAAAAATTAAATTTCAGTCAATAATTACTCACCCTTGTGTTGTTCCACATCCGTTAGACCTTCGTTTTTCTTCAGAACACAAATTAAGATATTTTATATGAAGTCTGAGAGGTTTCTATCTCTCCATATAGATCCAACACAACTACCACTCCAAGGTCCAGAAAGGTAGGAAAAAGACATCATTAAAATACATACAAGCTCTCGTGAACGCACGTTACAGATCAATATTTTTGTAAGTAAAGTGGTAATTTATGGGGTTTTTTTGCGCAAAGCACTCATGTCACTTCATAAAATTGAGATGAAACCACTGGAGTCACATGGAGTATTTTAATGATGTCTTTTTAATACCTTTCTGTACCTTGGAGTGGTAGTTGCGTTGGATCTCTATGGAGAGATAGAAACCTCTCAGACTTCATCGATAATATCTTAATTTGTGTTCCAAAGATGAACGAAGGTCTTACGGATGTGGAAGGACACATTTTTGGGTGAACTAAGTAGAGATGAAACGGTTTCATTTCATGAATATGGTGACCAAAATGATCACGGTTATCAATATTATGACGGTATTATTCAATTGTGCTGGAAATGTTCAAAAAGTACTGATACAGAGACTGAAATCATTTTATCAGGTAAAGCTAACAGCAATTTGCACTTTTTTTGTTTGCCTAGGTTAAAAAATTCCTAACAAGTTCATAATCATTATTAATGTCACTTTTATGAGCTTTTCTTGCAATAACTTTTAAACAAATGGTCTCAGTGTAAGTTTTAATGGATAAATGAAGGTAGTTCTCCTCAGTATCAGGTGTAGTTCATCACATTAACTAGGAATGTTTTCCACAAACGTCTGACAACCACAAAATGTCCCAACTTCTTATTTAAAACGTATTGTTCTTTTAAATAAATGGCACTTGGTTTTATATCGCCTCAATTAGCATCGCGGTTCTTCGTGATTATCACTTCCTCTACACGCGGATCAGCATAAACGTCTCAAGAGTTTTGTGTAAAGTATGATACGAGTGTCCTATACAATAATTAATTTTCTTACCTGTCCAACAAAAAGAAGCACTTGGTCATCACTACTCAGGATCTTTCCACCTTAGTTCATACCGATGTTTACGCTCGTTTTTTGTCTTTGTCGGTCTTGCTGTCTTCTTGCTTCAGACCTTTTCTGATTCTTCGGACGTAGGGGTACTGATACTGGTGTTGTCTCCGCTTGTGAAGAATAATATGTGTGTTTCATTAGTATAATCAAAGACTGAAGAATAACACAAGAAGCGTCACTCGTATTGTTTTGATTGGGAGAAAGTGCAACGCGCAATATGGCGGAATAAGTCCCGCCTTCAAAAATAAGAGCCAGTTGCCGATTGGTAAAGTCATCCTGTCACTGCAGCGGCCGTTAGAAGCTCCGGTTTCTATAGAAACAGTCAGAGGCGCGCCTCCTAAATGAGACACAAAAGACGCGCATTTAGGACTGCGCATGCGCATTAGCTTGGTCCAGTCTGAAAAATACCGTTTTTTTTTTGTCATGATTCGAGCATTTAGAAACCAAATTTATGTGACAGTTTTTGTCAGATTTCATTGGTAATTTTAAATATGAAATTTAATCGAAAGCTTGGCATACAGCTTTGGAGAATATGATGTTTCCCCATTTAAAGAGATAGGAGCTGCACGTTTCAAAGATGGCCGCCGAGTGAAATGACTTGTCTTAAAGGAACACTCCACTTTTTTTGAAAATAGGCTCATTTTTCAACTCCCCTAGAGTTAAACAGTTGAGTTTTACCGTTTTCGAATCCATTCAGCTGATCTCTGGGTCTGGCGGTACCACTTTTATTCATAGCTTATAGTTCATTGAATCTGATGAGACCAATAGCATCTCGCTGAAAAAAATGACCAAAGAGTTTCGATATTTTTCCTATTTAAAACTTGACTCTTCTGTAGTTACATGGTTGCAAGGCACGCTCCCTGTACAAGCAAGGGGTCACAGTCGCTGCGTAATATCAATGCGCTTGCTGCACCCATGGTACGGCAGCAAACTTCCTTGATTATTACACCGGAACGAGAGTATTATAGTTCCTAGCCATATAGAAAATCACAACTTTTCATTTTCCGTCAGTCTTAGTACACGATGTAACTACAGAAGAGTCAAGTTTTAAATAGGAAAAATATTGAAACTCTTTGGTCATTTTTTGAGCGAGATGCTATTGGTTTAATCAGATTCAATGAACTATGCTAAGCTATGCTAAAAGTGGTACCGCCAGACCCAGAGATCGGCTGAATGGATTCGAAAACGGTAAAACTCAACTGTTTAACTCTAGAGGAGTGGAGTGTTCCTTTAATATTAGAACCGAAGTGCTGAATGCACCTTAAAGTGTCCAGATATATTTTAGGGACTTTAAAAATACTCTAACAGGCCTAACAATTTCCACAAATGCCTTATGAAAGTTGGTGTGCTTGTAAGAGAAAAAAGAGAGACCAAAATCTAAGAAAAATTTTAAAAAGATGCAGTAACTGGAAAGCAAAATAGAAAAACTAATCCAAGTCTTGGGTGTTGCTAGCTGTATTTGACTGTTTTCAGCTGATAGTGCCAGCACCATTTACAGCAGCATTCATCAATTTGACCATGAAATGATCAATAACAGCATCCTGACTCCCAGCACTGCCATCAATCGAGGTATCAGAATCGAAACACCCACAGTGACCCGGACAATCGATGTGAAGTCTAAGGACAAACATGGACCTAAGGAATCGTGCTTATCCTGTTCTGGAAATAAGAGAGACAGGAGTTAGTTGTCACACATTTTACTATTCATTAATTACTGTTGGCCAAAACAATGTTTTGATATTTTTATATGTATTGTTTCACTGCTTTGTGTTTCATAATTGTATAACTTATTAAGTTATGAAGCAGAATTAATAAGCAAAAAATTATAAAACAGTATAAAAAAGTGTAGCACAGTTTAAACAACATTTCATTTTTATGAACAATTTATATGTATGAACAATAGGGTGAATGTAAGTATAAAGTGGGCCGTTAAAGTTTGATTGCACTGTGCACTGGTCTTACGGGTGTGGAACGACATGAGGGTGAGTAATAAATTACATTATTTTCATCTTTGGGTGAACTAACCCTTTAATGGGTTTACACTTTCAGAGCATGACAATGGTCTTTAATTAAAGAGACACTATTTTTTTAAATGATAAAATAGTTTTGGTTGATGCACAATGACACTGGTGGGTGTGGCCACACCTCAAAGTATACAGATTTGTTAGCTTTCTTGTAAGGTATTTAAATATTGCTGGCCCACTTTGGCTGAATGTGTTAGAAAAGTGGGCAACCTTTAACCTTCAGTAATTATATTCAAATTCATTAAATAAAACTGACATTCATTAATTATTTTATAGTTGATATTTATAATCTACATTTTTTAGAAAACAGAAGTGAGTGTGCCATTAGGAAATTCAAGTCAAGAGATGGACGAAAGCAAAGAAAGAGCATTTAAAATAAGACGAGGAATTAAGTTCAATCTGTGGAGTGAAGAAAGGATGAGAGGAGCAAAATGTAGATGCAGAATATAACATTTTAAAAAATGGAAACAATTTAAGTTCATTTAAAGTGCTTAGAGAAAAGGTTTTACAATATGGTTACCATATTAAATGTTCCTCGTATTCAGTTTTTGTTAGCTTATTTGTTGTTGCATGTGTTATAGTCCCATTTTTAATATGTTGTAGAATATTCTGATTTCTGAATATTCTGATATTCAGATTTCATCAAATTTATTGTCAACACAACATTTTCTATCAGTTGTTTTGAATTTTACACATGCATTGAGTGAACTGATGAATTTTATTCATATGCTTTTAGGTTTGTTAAATACAAACCCGATTCCAAAAAAGTTGGGACACTCTACAAATTGTGCATAAAAACAGAATGCAATGATGTGGAAGTTTCAAATTTCAATATTTTATTCAGAATACAACATAGATGACGTCAAATGTTTAAACTGAGAAAATGTACCATTTTAAGGGAAAAATAAGTTGATTTTAAATTTCATGGCATCAACACATCTCAAAAAAGTTGGGACAAGGCCATGTTTACCACTGTGTGGCATCCTCTCTTCTTTTTATAACAGGCTGCAAACGTCTGGGGACTGAGGAGACAAGTTGCTCAAGTTTAGGAATAGGAATGTTGTCCCATTCTTGTCTAATACAGGCTTCTAGTTGCTCAACTGTCTTAGGTCTTCGTTGTCACATCTTCCTCTTTATGGTGCGCCAAATGTTTTCTATGGGTGAAAGATCTGGACTGCAGGCTGGCCATTTTAGTACCCGGATCCTTCTTCTACGCAGCCATGATGTTGTAATTGATGCAGTATGTGGTCTGGCATTGTCATGTTGGCAAATGCAAGGTCTTCCCTGAAAGAGACGACGTCTGGATGGGAGCATATGTTGTTCTAGAACTTGGATATACCTTTCAGCATTGATGGTGCCTTTCCAGATGTGTAAGCTGCCCATGCCACACGCACTCATGCAACCCCATACCATCAGATATGCAGGCTACTGAACTGAGTGCTGATAACAACTTGGGTTGTCCTTGTCCTCTTTATTCCGAATGACATGGCGTCCCAGTTTTCCAAAAAGAACTTCAAATTTTGATTCGTCTGACCACAGAACAGTTTTCCACTTTGCCACAGTCCATTTTAAATGAGCCTTGGCCCAGAGAAAACGCCTGCGCTTCTGGATCATGTTTAGATATGGCTTCTTTTTTGACCTATAGAGTTTTAGCCGGCAACGGCGAATGGCACGGTGGATTGTGTTCACCGACAGTGTTTTCTGGAAGTATTCCTGAGCCCATGTTGTGATTTCCATTACAGTAGCATTCCTGTATGTGATGCAGTGCCGTCTAAGGGCCCGAAGATCACGGGCATCCAGTACGGTTTTCCGGCCTTTACCCTTACGCACAGAGATTGTTCCAGATTCTCTGAATATTTGGATGATATTATGCACTGTAGATGATGATAACTTCAAACTCTTTGCAATTTTTCTCTGAGAAACTCCTTTCTGATATTGCTCCACTATTTTTCGCCGCAGCATTGGGGGAATTGGTGATCCTCTGCCCATCTTGACTTCTGAGAGACACTGCCACTCTGAGAGGCTCTTTTTATACCCAATTGACCTAATAAGTTGCAAATTGGTCCTCCAGCTGTTCCTTATATGTACATTTAACTTTTCCGGCCTCTTATTGCTACCTGTCCCAACTTTTTTGGAATGTGTAGCTCTCATGAAATCCAAAATGAGTCAATATTTGGCATGACATTTCAAAATGTGTCACTTTCAGCATTTGATATGTTATCTATATTCTATTGTGAATAAAATATAAGTTTATGAGATTTGTAAATGATTGCATTCTTTTTTATTCACAATTTGTACAGTGTCCCAACTTTTTTGGAATCGGGTTTGTATGTTGTTGAATATGTTTGATAGTATGTGTTAATAAATCATGTGTTTTTTAATTAATATACATATTTTTTTTGATAAATCACTTTACCTGAAAAGAAATTTAACAGGAGAGCAAGACCTCAAAATGTTTATTGGTATATACCTCGCAAATAACACATTATATCAACTCTATTCAAATTGAAATATTATAGCAGGACCCTAAACAAAAGTAATAAAGAAAAGAAAACATCTAGGTATCTAAATTACATGTTTAACAAAAAAGTGTCCCACTTTACCTGCATTTACCCTATATTTTATCCCAAGAACATTGAAACCTTCCAGATAAAATTTACCATGACTATTTAGTTGACTCTTGTCTGAAGGTCAGTGTGATTTTATTGTGTTCCGTAGTTATATTTATAAAACATATTAGCCTATAATAATATATATTATAAATATATAATATGATATAATATACTATATTTATATATTTTATGTATAATATAGTTATAATAAAACTATTACTGTTTTCCGTAGTGTGGATAATGTAAGAATGAGGATGATGCACACAGGTTTGGGATGCTGGTGTATGGATATCGATGCTCCACCTGTGGCGGTGTGTGAGTCGTTTGGAGTCGGACGCATCTGAATTCAAGACTCGGAAAGACACGGATGAGCAGCGATACGTGCCTCGACTGATCATAAGACGAACTGGACATATTTACCTTCAGACTTTGAAACTTTCCGCAAAGTTGCAGGCGAGACTTCTGATCTACCGAGACAAGAGAATAATCAAACAATGAATCTTTCTACATCCTAAAAATGAGCACGTAAATCACATGAGGTCGTTTAGATGAAGCGTTTAGTAATTGCGTTCAGCATAGCATGCGTGTTTATATCATTTATTCTTTTAAAAACTCACAATATGAGCTGGAACATTAAAAGATGGGCATATATCTCTGATTAAAATAACTCATCAGCGTTAACAGGTGTGAGTCAGAGGCCCGAATGATTCATATGGATAGAATATGTCAAAGGTCCAGTACTGAAAGTTCAACAAGCGAGACACCTAGTGGTCAGTTTTTGTCATTGCATGTGAAACTCCACACGCATAAACTTATAATGCAGCAACTACAGCTCAAAATGATCATGTAAATAATAAAAATGAACTTGTAATTATTAAAGCTGAAAAGACAATTAATTGTGAAGAAAATGCTTTGGTGTTTTTGTGCAGGACATGTAGGCCTAACTGACCAGCTATTATTGTAAAAGAAGAAAAGTACTTCACTTTTAAGAGGCTAACATACAGACTCAAAGGAGTTGGAATAGCCACAAAGATAAACAATTTGACTAATAAACAAAAAAAAAAGAGAAAGATAAACACTTTCTGCCTCTTTAAAGGCTATAACAGGGTTTTCCTGAAATAATACATACTCTTTTTGGAGAACTATCATAATTTACAGTTCAGATTCGCAGTAAGCACTTGTAGAACCCACTAACATATATGTATATATGTATATTACCGATCAGGCATAACATTATGACCACCTTCCTAATATTGTGTTGGTCCCCTTTTGCTGCCAAATCAGCCCGACCCGTCGAGGCATGGACTCCTCTAGACCCCTGAAGGTGTGCTGTGGTATCTGCACCAAGATGTTAGCAGCAGATCCTTTAAAGGTGCTAAAGAGGATGTTTTGTTTTATACATTTTTGCAATATTACTTGAAACTGTCTTTACTAACTGATAAAAGACTATTTATTAGGTGCACTGAAAGGAATAATATTAATATACATCATCTGTGCACGAGGTAGGGCCTTAAAAACATCAGCGATCATCGCGTAAACGATTGGCCCTCTGGCTTGTCAATCACTGCCGTGACGTTCCTTGTGAGAGACTCTCCAGTACTCTCCAGTAACTTTCCACACTCCACAGGCGCCGCATGCAATGTTTTTGTCAGGAGACAGGAATAACAACTGCAGATTATGAGTTACCTGCGGTGAGTCCGACATAATGAATCCAAAAAACACGACACAGCGAATGCCAGTCGTAAACACTCGTGTTCCAATACTCGTGCACGATTTTTGGGAGGCGTTCCTTTGAAATGAGCTGTGAAGGAGGGGGGTTGTTCTTACGCATGCGCTCATTTCAAAAACTCACTAACAGTCTTTGGATTCTCAGTCGACGAAAAAATCCTCTCTATCACCTTTAAGTCCTGTAAATTGTGAGGTGGAGCCTCCATGGATTGGACTTGTTTGTTCAGCACATCCCACAGATGCTCGATTGGATCGAGATCTGGGGAATTTGGAGGCCAAGTCAACACCTCAAACTCATTGTTGTGCTTCTAAAACCATTCCTGAACCATTTTTGCTTTGTAGCAGGGTGCATTATCCTGCTGAAAGAGCCAGGGAATACCGTTTCAATGAAAGGTTGTACATGGTCTGCAACAATGCTTAGGTAGGTGGTACGTGTCAAAGTAACATCCACATGGATGGCAGGACCCAAGGTTTCCCAGCAGAACATTGCCCAAGGCATCACACTGCCTCCGCCGACTTGCCTTCTTCCTAGTGCCATGTGTTCCCCAGGTAAGTGACGCACACGCACCCGGCCACCCATGTGATGTAAAAGAAAACGTGATTCATCAGATCAGGCCACCTTCTTCCATTGCTCCATGGTCCAGTTCTGATGCTCACATGCCCACTGTTGGACAGGGTCAGCATGGGCACCCTGGCTGGTCTGCAGCTATGCAGCTCCATGCACTGTGTATTCTGACACCTTTCTATCAGAACCAGCATTAACTTGAACAATTTGAGCTACAGTAGCTCGTCTGTTGGATCGGACCACACGGGCCAGCCTTCGCTCTCCACGTGCATCATGACCCTGTCTCCAGTTCACCACTGTTCCTTCCTTGGACCACTTTTGATAGATACTGACCACTGCAGACCGGGAACACCCCACAAGAGCTGCAGTTTTGGAGATGCTCTGACCCAGTCATCTAGCCATCATAATTTGGTCAAACTCACTCAAATCCATATGCTTTTTCCTCTAACACATCAACTTTGAGGACAAAATGTTCGCTTACTGCCTAATATATCCCACCCACTAACAGGTGCCGTGATGAAGAAACAATCAGTGTTATTCACTTCACCTGTCAGTGCTCATAATGTTATGCCTGATCGGTGTATATTAGGGGTGTCAATTTTTAATCATGATTAATCACACCCTTTTAGGCGATTAATTGCAACTGAATATTTTAATCTATTGCCAGCCCTAATATATATATATATATATATATATATATATATATATATATATATATATATATATATATGCTCCAGTAATTTATTTCTGTTACATTTTTTTACACACTAAGGATTTTGAATTAATCGCATGCATTCATTATAGTATAAGTTGTAGCACAGATGGAATTTGTACACATTCAGCAACTATTAAATAAAGACAATAGACAGATTTTACAAGATTGATTTATTAACTATAATACAGGTCACAGAAGGCCTTACTGTTTATACACCATTCCCATTGAGACCAATTACCAACGTCTTGGCAAATAATGACATTTTATTTTTTTTGTAGATGTAACTTCATTTATTTCATTATTTTTTTCCATTCTATTTTTTTCTTTGTTCATTTTTTCTTCCTTTTTTAATACTGAGAGTGGCAGACCCCTCTCCCTGACCTGGTCTTGAATCATGCACTACATCATTGTGGCCTTTACACCATTCACAAAAAAACCAAAAAACAAAAAAAAAACCAACTGTTAAAAAATGTTTCGTCTCATTTTTTTAATTATTAAAATAAAACATAAAAAGAAAACCTTTTCTATCACCATTGACTATAGGGCAAAGTTTTAGACCCCCTAACGTACAAATAAACCATTCTGAATATAGTTTTGCTCCTTTCTCCTTTAACTTAGCAGACAATCTGTCACCATTGTTGAGAAAAAAAAAATAATAAAATGAAACAAAAATAAAGTGATGCAGCCCAATCGGATTGCTGAACCAATATCACATTTTTAATACACGTTTTCGTTTGTCATGTCTCCCCTGCCCTTTTTTATTCATTTTTTTCACACAGTCTTTGGCTGCGAAGGACAGTCGCCTCTGAAAGAATATACACTGAAAATACACAGAGAATGCAGCATTCATACACAAAGTACCAGGGGCGTATAGGCCACACAGCTCCCGATTTCCCAAAATATACCATTACTTCTGCTCTCTGAGGGCAAAAGACGTAGTGTTTAAGCAGAGCTGCAGCTCATCACAGCCAATCAGAACTCAGCATAGATGTTGATTGACATATTAAAAGGGGTCAGGGCAGTTGTGGTTCACTTACTGGTGGTGAGAATTAACATGTATTACAGGGAGAGATATGCACAAAAATGAAAAAAGTGAAATCTGCTGTGGGATACATTCGTTTATCTCCATAAACGTGATTGTTTCACAGTTTCACAATGTCTGCTCCACTTGAAAACCATGGCTCACAACAAACGTTCAAATGAACACAGAAAATGATCTAATTTGGAGCGAGTAAACTCACTTAACAAGGTATAAGTGCTGGGGAATATTGGTATTTCTATTTTTTTTTAGTAATTTTGCTACAAAGTGAATCGATGTGACATTAAATGCGTCCAGCATTTTCTAGAAAAACGAACAAAAATGTAGCATTAGCATGAAAACGGACTGAATTTTAACATGCAACACCCGCTTTGTCCACTGGGTGGTAGTGTTGTGCTCCAAGAGCCGACTAAGGGAAAAGTCTAGTCACAAGCAACCACGTTAACTTTCCTGTTTCCGTGCCCACGTTTTCTTCCCCTAATCTTTCTTTTAAAAACTTTTGGGATTTTATAAACAATGTCATCCTTCTGAGGTCAACTCTGAAGTACAGATATTTAGTTAGACTTGACAAAAGCCACTAATTGCAAGCTCATAAAATCGGCGTCTCTGATTTCAAACGCATTAAAGACTCCCAAAAGCCATTATTTCCATCTATCTTTACTACCATTGTCCCTTCTCTAGGCTTCCACAGTTCATTGCCATCTGAATAGTTACAGGTAGACAGCGTCTCCTCTAGTGCAAACTTCCTTTACCTTCCAGAACTCACGTCGTGAGGTAACTCTTGATTTAGTGCATACCTCCCCTCCAAATGCAGGTGGACCACAACCTAACCCATCCTTAAAAGTCACCACTCGTTGCACAAAAAAGTAGTCCACAAATCTAACATGAGCTAGAAGGGAGGGACTTCCTGCAAACGTGTACAAAGAAAAATAATACATCTCCCAAATGAACAGACAATGAAAAAAGACCCTCGTGGAACAGGAAATCGAGGGTTGTGTGGATGTGAGGACATTCTGCAATAAAAGAAGCATTAGTCTTCCAGCATGTTCTGGATGTGACAAGAGATACAGGTGCGGAAAAGACTTCAAATCCCAGAATGCTGTGCGAAAGCATTCCAAACACATCCATCCGAGCAAAACTAGATCCAGTTCGTCAAGTTCTGGTTTTGTCTTTTGATTTTCGTCCCTCTGTAAAAGCGAAACAGGATAAATAAGGAGCAGGAATGTGGTTGTGTTGCTGCGTCAGAAATTTGATAATAACAACGGTCGAAAGCTGCAACAAATATCTGGTGAATATATAGGCCTCCCTGTTGGCCCGCTTAACCTTAATCCTAGGAGGCTGCGTACAGTGGTGGGGTTCAGCCCATTGGTCGACGAAGACAATGCTGAACTGGGTGTGGCATCTTCGTCACGTGGAAATCTGAGTTTGGGGGTACCACGCTTCATGTGCAGTTGTATATGTGTGTGTGTGAGGAGCATAAAGGGACAGAGCGGCGCTGCGATTTATGGAGTAGCATGATGCAGAAAGAGGGCGATGAAGTGTGGTTGACGCAGCTCATGGACTCTTGACCTCTTTCTTTCTCGTTCCTCGTCTGCTTTTGCTTGCGATAAGTCAGGCACAGCCGTGCAATCTCCTCGGAAATTTCTTCCATTTAATTAATCTCATTCAGTGCTCCCAAAGTTCTCCTCCTCGTCTGCAGGTTCACAGCGTGTGTTGTTCCGTAGGGGTGTGGTGAGGGTGGAGCGGAGGGAGCAGGCTCTGGATTGGGGATTGAGGGGTAGGAGGTGGAGAATGGGGCGGGGACTGTTGGGCGGGACTGAAAGGCGGAGCTATGGGTTGTAGTGGGGCGTAACAGGCGGAGTAGGCGGAGCCCGGTATGGAGGAGGCAGAAGACAAGGCGGTGGTAGGCGAGGCGGGTTGTCCGGACAGGCCGCTGGGTGTGTCGGCCAAGGGTTGATTGTAGAAGAAAAAAGCACACTGGTGGATAAAGGTCTCGATGATTGTCTGGTAGGTGCGAGTGGCCGTCAGCGCATCCATGGTGGTGAAATCGGGCCGCATTAGCGTCGGCCAGAAACAGATGGACAAATTCTCGCTGGTCATCAGGTTCAGGCGGCTGTTTTGACTCACCCTGAAAGAAAGAGAGAGACAGTGAGAACGGAAAAGATTCGCGCGAGCGAGTTTGATCGTGTGTCGCCCTAGGGATGGCGCCGATTCTCACTTGTTCAGGTGAGTGATGACGTATTTGAAGACGTCGTAGTTTTCTCGAGGGAACCTGCGTAGCACGTCCTTCATGGTGTGGAGACGCTGCTCTCGATCATTGATTTCTGCAGGGGGTCGAGAAGGAACAGAATGAGACACTAAACACATTTATTTTCTTCATGCTTCACAGGTGTTCACTTGTCCCACAACAGACAAATAGTTAGAGGGCGACATGAGGCACGATGGCTTGAAAGTTTGAAGACCTTCAAGACCAGAACAGTCTGTTTTTGTAATCTAATGACCTCTCTTACAGGAACATCTCAAACATTGTCTCCCATTATTTTCCGTACAGCAACAAAGGCACAAATCACATGTTTTTAAGAGAAAGAATGAGTAGATGTGTTTTGTAGTATTAACAATTTACCATAAACATATCTAGCCGTGTCCCACACATATGAGTTCAACCCTGTTACCATAGATATTTCCACTAATAAAACTTTGTTTCATTACATTTTTACATTTTGGAAGTAACAATTTTTTACGGCATGGCGGAAATACAAGCAAACAACCATATTTAATTTGCTAAACATTTACACAAATTGTAGATTTCACTGTATTCGTCAAGCTGAACCTTCAACCCTGTTATTATGACTTGGGCAACAGGGTTGAAGGTTCAGCTTGACGAATACAGTGAAATCTACAATTTGTGTAAAAATTGAGCATATATATATATGTATGAAGACTTCAGATGCAAAAGCCTCTAAGTGCCATCTGAAATTTTCTTCTAAAATGAGCATTTTTTTCAAGCTTGTATGTTTATGTTCAGTTATTTCACTTTAATGGCAATGAAAATGACCTATTAATTGCAATTAAAGTGAAATTACTGAACCTAAACATGCGAGCTTGATAAAAATGCTCATTTTAGAAGAAAATTTCAGACGGCACTTAGAGGCTTTTGCATCTGAAGTCTTCATATATATATATATATATATATATATATATATATATATATATATATATATATATATATATATAAATAAAATAGTCATAACAGGGTTGAAGGTTACAACTAACCTCAGAAAAATAAAAGTTCATTAATAACTTTAAATCAACATTTGGTCGCAAACTAGCGAGTCCATACTGACTGACAGCTTAATTCAGATAGATGTGCAACCCTGTTACCTATTCTGGTATATTTACAGTATATTTTATTAGAACTTATTAGACTTATTAACTTATTATATATATATGTATATATATAAATAAAATAGTCATAACAGGGTTGAAGGTTACAACTAACCTCAGAAAAATAAAAGTTCATCAATAACTTTAAATCAACATTTGGACGCAAACTAGCGAGTCCATACTGACTGACAGCTTAATTCAGATAGATGTGCAACCCTGTTACCTATTCTGGTATATTTACAGTATATTTTATTAGAACTTATTAGACCTAAGATTCATTCATTTCATGGTTTTTTTTTTGTTTGTTTTTTTTTTTTGAGAATTTACTGCTGCAAAATAATGAAATCAAACATAACAGAGTTTTAAACTTCAAAAATCTTTTTCATTTTTTGTAACAGGGTTGAAACCTCATTTTAAAATAAGTGTAAATTAAAACATATTAAAAGTAAAGTTTTACCTCCTAAGGTGAATAAACATTTTCTGAAGGTTAAACACCTTAACACATTATAAACAAATTAATAGACAATAAAAGTCTAAGTATATTTTTAAAGTGAAAAATAGACAAATTTAAAACTTTCAAGGTTAAAAAAAGAGTTTATTCAAATTATAAAATAGTCATTAAAATAAAATAATAATAATAATAATAATAATAATAGTAGTAAACAGACTCCCAGTTCTCCATAATTTTACCTCAGACTTGTCAAATGCTGAATACTAATTAAGACTTGGATTGAATGTTTTGATGAAATGTAATCACTCCAGTTACTCAAGATGAAATCTGTGTGGGGGCTCTTTCCTGAAATGCTATCTACATTTGGCTTTGGGACCTCAGATTGCTTAGAAAGTGATGCTAAAGGAAGTAATTCGAGAATAATGAGTTCTAATATGCACAAAGGAAGCAGCACGCTCCACCTAAATCAATAAACAACAACTCTAGGGAGGAGTAACAGTGAAAAGGTGTGTGTGTGTGTGTGCTAGACTTCCCATCAGTCTCATCTGGGGTGACTGAGGGATTGTTCAATGAAGCACAGTGTCTCACACACACAAACAGTATATGTACAGAAATAATTGTGTAGTGTGCACAGTCAGTCACACACACACACACACACACACGCCCTGGGTGCAGCGAGCTTGATGGTTGCGGTGAGTCAGAACGGCTTACATCAGCCCTTAACGCTGTGAGCCCTGTGTCAGAACATGTGACCACTACGGCAGATGTGTTCCTCCCTGGTCACACACACACTCTGATGTCAGCATTACACACACTCACATCAGCATTATGCATTGTGGCCCCAGATGCAGAATTACTGCAGTAACTACAAGGAAAACGTGCAAAACCACCGTGATGCCAGAGCGTTGCTATATGGTTGCTAGTAAGGCTGCACGCTATTGGAAAAAAATGGGCTGCATGATTATGACAATTATAAAATCATAATTGTTGAATATTTTTACCTTGATATTATTATTGCGATTATTAATGGTCAATTAATAGAATTTACATTAAAATACTCTTATGGGGGGCAACTGCCTGTCATATTCTTTATATAGATTATGCAACCAAACCGGTTCATAGAGGGCGCCACTTAAATCAAGTAAAACTGCCGAACAAAATGCGTCTTTAGTCACTTTTGAATCTTTATAGTGTGCATTTGTAGAGTATAATTTGAAATAGAGATGCACAATACTAAATTTCTCTGCCAATACCGATAGCCGATTATTCAGAATGATATCTGCTGGTTTGATTTTCTTAAGGAAAAATCTATCTAAACTAATGCTGTAAACTATATAGGGAACCAGTCTCATTTGTTACATTACTATAATATTAGAGGTTAACATTAACAACAGAGTTATTATATCCAAACTATTATATTCAACTGCTATTTATTTTTTATTTCAGATATAATAACTGCACTCAAAAACTCAAATGTTTGTACACAACTGAAATGTTTGTTGCACATAAGGTAGTTTTCATAAACACAAATTTATTCAAACATACATACATAATTTCCAGTAACTAAGGCCCAATCCCAATTCTACCCCTTACCCCTTCCCCTTTCCCCTTTCCCCTTCCCCTTCCCCTTTGTTTCGCGCGTTCACGTGAAGGGGTAGGGGTGTCCCAATTCTCATTTGGTTGGAGGGGAAGGGGTAGGGGAAAGGGCCAGGTAGCCCTTCAAACGAAGATTTTTCGGGACCACACTTCAGACGAAGGGGTATGATAAATTTCCAACATGGCCGAGCGAGCGAGCAGAGAGACCCATAAATGTAAGTATTTTTTTTACGGTAAACAGTATTTTAGTAATAAATAATCACTTATTTTATGTTGCCTTTAATCTTGTGTTCATGTATACGGTTATGTTCTCCGAAAAAAGATTTGTTAAAATCGCTATGAAAAAAGTTCGCTAATGTTTTTTACTATTTGATAGTTCCACAACATATTTTTTTTTATATTTTATTGAAACCCGCGTTGATTTGACAACATAAATTCAAATCCGGTGGCAGCTAACTTGTCTTTTTGCCGCATGCCTGATTAATGTATTGTTTTGTTGTGGTTACGTCCATAAATACGTGTACGTTACATGATATAAACAAAAAGTGCATTCAGTTTGCTTGCTTATTCATCAGTATTGTATGTTCTGTATCAACCAGGGACTCCTGAGGAAACACGCAGGCTCGTCTCCTTTGTCTTATGCGAAGAACTGAAGACAAATGCAAAAAAATAGCTGTCGCCCAAGCAGCAGAGATCACTACAGCTATCGATGGCATCTTAAGGCTTTTTTTTAGCGCGACCCTTTTTATTAATGAGACCCTTAAGCATATACATCCATGTAGCTAAACAAGCCAAAACGAATTATTAAAAACGAAACTGAAGGTAAACCTGCGTTGCTCTCATGGTTAACGTTACCTCTCTGTTTCGGTTAAGTGGAGCAGCTGCTCTTGCTGAATGGCACGGATTGCACTATGGACTATTGTACCTTTTGTATATTTTATTTTTTTTAACAGTATTTTATTTTTTTATAATGAACAAGCTGCGATGTCACGTTTCCACTGCTTTGTTGTGTGTGCGTGAGGCGCGGGCGCGATCAAACAGCTGTCTTTGCAGTGGACTTGCCTCATCGTCATGGCAACGGTTCGTGGCCAGGTCAGATTACGTCAGAGTTTGTTGCCGTCTGTTGGAAAACTGTTCACACCGCGCAGACATTCCACGACCCGACAAACGCCGATTAAACATGTTCAGTCGGGTGAAAACCGACTCCGACCAACGCCAACAGGGGTATCACACCGATCCAACAAACTCCAACAGACAAGTTTGTTGGCTGTTGTCGGTGCGGTGTGAAATAGTGGTGTCCCATTTCTTAGGGGAATATTTTCAGCCCTACCCCTTGACACTCTGTTTCAAGGGGCAAGGGGAAGGGGTAGGCGTAGGGGTAAGGGGAAGGGGAAGGGGTATAAAATAGAATTGGGATTGGGCCTAAGTTCCCCTCTATTGTTTTTTTTACAGCTAACTATCAAACTGTGAACACTGAATAACTTTCCTGAGGTAAATGCAACATTAAGTGACATTGTTCACAAGCAGTTTTACTGGAATTTTTCCACGGGATATGATACATTTCAGTAAGTTGTACTGTATCTTTCAACATACCTTCTGATGTTCATGCATGTTTTTTATGCTATAACTTGTATTAAAGTGGAATAAAAGACTTGCACTCTGCGCTGCTGCTTGAACTGAGGAGTTTGTTTCTTATCAGAAGTAAAGCACAAAGCTCTTCACGATTATTGGATGGGAGGCACGCTACAAATAATGTTTGGTGTAGGGAAAAACCTCAGACCTGGCAACCCTGGCTTGAACTACAGGTGATTTATGGGTCAAATAGAGCCTGCTTTAACATCGCTTTTCTTTTAACTGTTAATGTGTTAATTTAGATTTAACTTAGACAGCCCTAAATTCAACACAAGAGGCATTTTCTTCACACACACAGTATGAGTTTTTTGATTGACAGGTTATAATTGGCCCCAATCATCGTCTGTTTTTAAACAATCAGCAGATGGCCGACATTAAAAATAATTGCTTTTATCTGCCGATAACGATTATTGGGCCATACATCGGTGCATCCCTACTTTGAAAGGCTATGTGTTTGGCTGTACACATATGCTAAATGGTCCCATCAATACTGAAATATACTTTGGGCTTAATACTCTGCATTAGGCATTTGAACAAAACATTGACCTCATGTATTAGCAGTAATAAAGTCATCTCGAAACATCAGGATGCCATTGTGTATTTAAAACCTGCCCAGACATTGTTGATTTGAGACAGAATATGCAAATATTATTTAATCAATCAGAATAAATAACTAACGCCACTGCGAGATGTCTAATAGATGGCAGAATAACAAAGCAAAGGAATATGCAGAAGGTCTTAAAGCAGTGCAGGTGCTTCCTGTGTCTTCAGAGACTAAAACAGAACAAGCCTGCTGGGCTGTTGCCATGGCGTCCAGTGACAGACGGACAAGAGCAAAGCCCCGCCCACCACCTGCAGAGAGTGACACGGCAGTCAGGTGATCTGCCGTCTGTCCTCTTTTTCCTCTTAATCTCAATGGGCTTCTGTAATGTTCTTGCATTAAACCACAAGCAGTTTTGCTAAGGTAAGCATCACTACTACAATATATTGCTTGTATTTATGTTTAGGAGTTTGTTCAAATCTGTGACCTAAGCACTGAAGGGTTAGTTCACCTAAAAATTAATTTTACTCGCCCCCATGTTGCTCCAAACTGAGTTTCTTTCTTCTGCAGAACACAAAAGATGATATTTTGAAGAATGTTGGTAACCAAAAAGTTTTGGTTATCACTGCCTTGCCTTCCATTGTATGGAAAAAACAAACCCTAACATTTTTCAAAGTATTTTCTTTTATGTTCCACAGAAGAAGAAAAAATGGTTTGGAATGACATGAGGGTGAGTAAAAGATGACATTTATAATGTAGGGTGAACTATCCCTTTAACCTTTGACTCGGAACATGTCCCACACGTCACAAACCACTTCGAACACATTAGCAACTGAACAGCAACTCCCAAACATAACACTCCATAGCCAAGCGCCAAATGTGAGTAAAAATCGGTGTTGGTGAGTGTATGAAACTCTGTCAGTTGCCAGATGGCCGGTAGCATTTTTACAAATTTTAACAAAGCATGACCGACGACCTGAACAATTGACGGGTCTGAGCTGCATCATCACGAAAATGTAAGCCTTTCTAATGTAAATATTCAAGCGCTAGAACACGCGTAAAGAAATTCGTTACTCACACGCTATGTGGGAATTTCAACATCCGAAATAATCCGAATCACGCACCCTGAAAGCAGCGTCTCAGTACGCAAATACTAAGTTGAGCTTTCTTTGATGCCTTCCTGTGCTTGACCGGACAAATTCACACAAAATGATGTCAAAAAATGCCCGTCTCGTTGAGTATCCTAATTAGGGATGCACCGATACCAGTATCGGTATCGACCCGATACCAAGCTTGTGTACTTATACTCGTAAAAATACCCCGGATACCAAAGACCGATACCTCACATGACGTAACTGACAGAATTTCCCGTGCACAGAGACACCGGTGGCAGGAGCAGAAACAATGTCAGCCTCAGAGGTGAGGAAATACTTCAAAATTAATCATGACAACACACACATTGCGATCTGTATGCTTTCAATCACAATTCGTTATCGATTAGTGAAGGCGGGATAGGCAGAATCACGCTAAATGACAGACCAGAATGCGCTCTCTCTTTCTTGCACGCGATCCCAGTTCTCTCAGACTGTGCGCGATCGGTTCTCCTTGCGCCTGAATGGTCAAATGCACACATAGTTGTCAAAATGTCCATCGTGTGGAGTATCTCACGTAAATACAGTCGGTTATTGCTTAAGTGGACGTAAACATTTGGGTGAAAACAGGATATGTGTCAGTATCCATGGATTCAGTCTTAAAGAGATATATTATATATTTGTCACAGTAAATAAATGAAGAGCTACATGGTAAATAAACCTACTGTATCTGAAAAACAAGTTCATTTAATTTGTATCTCTATAGTATTTGTTGTATTGTTTGTAAATGTATTTTTATATAACAATAATTATATATATTGGTAATTATGCCCTTTGAAGGTTATTGGACACTGAAATTTTTGTTCTTTAAGTTTGTGACAAGCACATAAATTTTTTTATTTTTTTCATTGGAGAAATAATAAAGAAGCTGTCCTACATTCATTAATCTCACTGTGTTGTGCTGGGAAAACTGCAACATCACCAAAAAAAAAAAAAAGAAAAAAAAAAAAGAAATTAATAAATGCATCGGTATCGGTGACTACCAGAAGGAAAAAAAAGTATCGGTACTTGTACTCAGTCATTAAAAAATGGTATCGGTGCATCCCTAATCCTAATAAACATAGTTGGTTATGTCTTCATTTGAGAAAGAAAAGGCATGATCCATGCATGCATTCATGCATCCTAATAATCCTGCTGCTGTCTGCGTTTTTAATGTTAACCAAACTACAAAGGGGGGAAAAAAAATAAATAAATCACTCACTCATATCCAAAAAGGATATGAAGACTATGCACTATGGTAGACCTGCCTGAAAAGTTTCATTTTTATCTTTGTTGTGTTATATTTATTTGTGCTATTGCTTGTAATTGAATTATTTGTTCTTATTTTATTACTGACTGTTTACTTGTCTTTAAAAATGTAGGCTATTAAAATTATATAAGTTAAGCTTGTAGTTTTAGCTGTGGTACTGAAATTGGAATAGAGGATTGTGCATTTTCACTAGTATCTAAAACATGTCTTAACTACCTGCGTTTTGAAAAAATAGCGTTTTGGCTGGTAAATTTTCCATTGGCAGATGTGGCAAAAAGTTAGTTTAGTCCCTGATTATGCCATTATCCCCTTACATTTTTCATCCGAAAACACACAAATACATTTTTTTTTTTTTTTTTTTTTGAAAACAAGTATAATTTTCAGCAGCTCGAATTTTAGTCTCTGATCACGTTGGTATTTGATAGATTAAATTCACAAAAACTCAAACCAAAAAAAAAAATATATATATGCAACTGACTGTATACCAAATTTATATACCAATATATTTTTTATATACCAAAATTTTATCACTTTCAAATTGAGTGACACGACATCATGATTGGATACTGAATAACTGAACCAATCAAAGCCCCTCTTTTGTGCTCCAATACACTAGTGCAGGTTTGGGTGTTGCGCTTTGTTTTCTGCTGAATCAGGCCTGCCGTTTGTGAAACTATTTAAAGCATGGTAGTACTTGAGAGGGCTTGTTTATTGAGAAACAGTCTGGAGTGTAGGACTAACGGCAATCTTAGGCTTAAGTCTCATCGCTTTGGGTTGGAGCAATGCCCAGAGTAGACAATGCTGAACTTCACACAGAGAGAGAGAGAGAGAGTGAGTGTGTTTGTGTACTAAAGAACGGGAAAGAAGTCAGTCTATATAATGCCGCAACAGGAAAACACACTCTCAGTCCATTTCTGCCAGCATGTTTCTTAGAGTAGATCCTATTCTACGCACTGGCTTATCCGTTGTTGTTTTTTTTCGCCCTCTAACAAGAGCTCTCTACACATAGGGGGTTCACCAGAGGAGATCTCCAGAGAACACTAACCTCCGAGGACTACAACCAAGCACACTGCTTTCTGAGAGTAAACATATGGCTATGGAAAATCCTCCCTGTATCAGTGTTTTTATTGATTGTTCACAGGTCAACATGTACAGTATATACTCACTGAAGGCCTCCACCAGCTCCACCTGCATGCTGTAGGGTACCAGAGGATCGGGCAGCTCCGAGAAGAAGCTCTTCATAGCTCCAGCCACTGTGTTCACAGACAGGTCCTTCTCGATCAGGTCAATGTTAGGGTCTATAATGTAGAGAGGCTGTGGTTAGGCTTTCAAATGGAAGTTTGTGAATCACTGCAGCTTCTCAAGTTACTTGCAATTTAAAGTAGTTAAATTACAGTCAAGCTGAAACAAATGTAGTACAAGTCTACCCTGATCATTCTCAGGGTGTGACCAGCTAAGTGAACATATGGGTGTATCTCTTTTTTTCTGTGCCAACGGTTGAATTTTATGAAAACTAACAGATTTCAACGTTTTTTTTTTTCTTTATGATCACATTAAACTGATCTTTTTACCATGTATAAAAGGCATGTGAACAAATGTTTTATTACTTCACACAATTTTATTGTTTTACCCTTGTCCCATTCAGTCTAAAACTATGCAAAATTAATTATACAGACATGAATTATTATAATGATAATCTAAAAAGTGAAATAAACCAATCCTTTCAATATTTACACTACCATTCAAGTTTTGGGTTGATAAGATGTTTAGAAATATTTTTGAAAATATGCTCAGACTGCATTTATTTAATCAGAAATACAGTAAAAACAGTAATGTTATGAAATATTATTAAATTTTTAAAATAACCTTTCTATTGTAATAGATTTTAAAATGTAAAAATAATCATATTCCTACGATATTAAATCTAAGTTTTCAGCATCATTACTTCAGTCTTCAGTGTCACATGATCCTTCAGAAATCATTCTAATATGCTGATTTGCTGCTTAAGAAACATTTCTGATTACTGAAAACAGTTGTGCTGCCGAATATTTTTTTGTGGAAACTGATAATTTTGTTTAGGATTATTTGATGAAAGTTCTAAACAGCATTTATTTTTTAATCTTTTGTGACATAAATGTCTTACTGTCACTTTTGATCAATTTAATGTATCCTTGCTAAATAAAATTAAGCAAAAATTTTAAATTTGTATAATTTATTAGATAAGTTTGTAAACTCAGTGTACTTGCCTACCAATTGAGAAAAACAGCACCAGTGAACAGCTTGAGATGAATATTAGCAATCAAGATGAATATCATCCATGCAGAATGTTGAGCATCATTTCCAATTAAGCTGTATTTTCTTTCAAATTATGCAAAAAATATATGAATTGTATTTCATTTTAATACATTAAATGCTAGATGTTAAATTAGCCTTAGCAAGACAAATGAGTCATTTTATTCCAAAAACTATAATTGCATTTCCATCTTCTGAACAATTCATTTGGATTTTATTACTTATCAAAAACGAATTATAAATTAAATGCGAAAACTTCTAACAAAAAAGTCCAAAGGGCCAAAAGTGTCAATATTTGAAGAAACACTCATATTTATAGATGTAACCAGCACCATCATTTTGAAATACATTATGGACCGAAATAAAAACGGAAAGTCCCAAGAATCAGTCCCACCTTTCCCCCCTCTAGCGACGCCACTTTGCTCCAGCCAAGTAACTGCCATTGAGATGAATGGAAAGGCAAATGGACACATTTCTCTAGGTATTATAAAAGTACTTGATCTAAATTTAAACCAAACAGTCTGCTTCTTAAAATCAAAGGCATCAAGCACACAGGACCATATAAACTTCTTTTACAGATGGCTTCTTCCAAAATTCAGCTCCTTTATTCACACAAGGGGGTCTTCCTTAAATCATGTGTCCCTTAAAATCAAACCTGCCCACTCTTGCTGTCTGGATGCATCTTTAATCTCTCGGCTGAGCCAGGCGAAATGTGTATCTAATTGGAGAATGTGTGCTTGGCGTGCAAGCGCGAAATTGGTGCATGGGAGAGGGTGAGAGGTTATGAGATTCAAACAAAACAAGCGATGATTAAAACAATTTTGATCTCAGGTTCTGCCAATATGATTGAGATAAAGCTATAAAACATTTGACTCTACGTGCACATTACTATTGTAATCTTTCAGTCTAGCGTGTTAAATCTAGTTGACCCCAGATCAGTTGCTCTACGCGTCCTGATTCTATTTTATCAGAGATCGATAATGGCTGTGTAGCACCTGATTGTGAATCGTCTGACATTTCTTCACCTGCTCACTGGAGTTGGTTGGGATGCTGCTGAGCACACACCTGCGCAGTAATTTCCACCGTAATTGTATTGTCACCTGGCTGTGCGGGGTTCTGATCGATCAGACACGAGCCTTCGCCTTCTATTAGCTGATGCCGATCCGAACCGGGCCCGACCGGATCAGTGGAGCGTGTGCGCTTGCGGTTCATTACCCAAACCAATCTGCTGGTAATTAACTGACCTTCTCTTCCGGCGCAAACACATACACACACACAGAGGGCGGCCTGTAGTGGCATACACACACACCCGGACATGCATCCACAGAATACAACAGTTTCTTTAAAGACCTCAATGAAGTCAAAATTTGAGATTTGGGGCTTTTAGTCCATGTCTACTAGATTTTTTTCAAATAAATTTTATTATTTTAAAATATATTACAAAGCTTAACTTTCAGCATCATTACTCCAGTTTTCAATGTCACATGATTTTGTGCGGCAAAAAAACAAAATAAGGACTTCATTCAACAATATCTAGTGATGGGCGATTTCAAAACACTTGAAGCTTCGAAGCTTTACGAATCTTTTGTTTTAGAATCAGTGGTTCGGAGCGCAGTATCAAACTGCCAAAGTCACGCCCCCCAGTGATGAACCATTGAAATTTTGAAACACTTGTGATGTAACGAAGCCTTGTTTACTGAAATCACGTGACTTTGGCAGTTTGATTCACGCTCCGAAACACTGATTCGAAACAAAAGATTGGTAAAGCTTTCATGAAGCAGTGTTTTGAAGTCGCCCATCACTAGATATTGTTGAATAAAGTCTTTACTTTGTTTTTTTTGCTGCACAAAAAGTATTCTTGTCGCTTCATAACATTATGGTTGAACCACTGTAGTCACATGAACTGTTTTAAATATGTCTTTAGTAGCTTTCTGGGCATCTGAAAATGTTAACTATCTTGCTGTCAATGGAGGCCTCACTGAGCCATCGGATTTTATCAAAAATATCTTAATTTGTGCTCTGAAGATGAACGAAGGTCTTATGGGTGTGGAACGACATGAGGGTGAGTAATGACAGAATTTTCATTTTTGGGTGAACTAATCCTTTAACGTTTTTTCAGGATTCTTTGATGAATAGAAAGTTCAAAGAACAGCATTTATTGGAAATAGAAATCTTTTTTTTTTTTACATGTCTTTACTGTCCCTTTTGATCAATTGAATGTGTCCTAAATAAAAGTATTATTTATAATCACTGACTCCAAACTTTTAAATAGTAGTATATATTGTATATGACATTATATTATGCTCTATTATATTATACACACACATACATATACAAGTCTTAACTATATATACACACGTCTTAACAAGCAAAAACAGACGCTGTTCTGCCTCTTCTCAAGTATGCACATAATGCAGGCATACTCTATGCACTCCGACATTATGCTTTCGTAATGGCCCTCGGTGGGCAGGATCAATAGCTGTGGATCAGTCCTGGTTAATTGAGCTTATCTGCTCTACAATGTGCTCATTGACGGAAATGTGATCCATGCACTGAGGAATAGCAGCCATTTCTTTGAAAGCAGCGAGGTCAGCCAGGTCTACTGTGACTGGCCCACTCAAACTTTTCCCCAAGGCAAATATGAGTAACAGAGTTCTGTATGTACTATGATATCCATGAGATGTCTTTAGATTATGCTGCTACAACAGCAGGGTAATGTGAGAGTGTGGAAGTTCATGTGGGCCAGACAAGTAGAAAAAGACAAAGAAAGAGAGAAGGAAATTGGTGTGTGTCACTGATTATAGTTTGGTAATGTTCCTAGCTTCACTAAATTTAAGTTAGTGAGTCATTTGAGTACTGTTTTTACAGTAACAATGAAAGTACTAAACAGCAAGGTTTTACAGTGTTTTTCTATTTCTATTTTCTATTTCTATTCTATTTACAATGTGCCATATTATTTTGTTTTGTACTGTGTAAATCATACATATGCTTAAGGTGGCAAAGGGGCGAAAAATATCTGGAAACTTTCAATGGAAGTTAAGATGGGGAATATTGGGAATATTCCAAGTTGGACAGAATTTACAGGAATTAAAGGGGATTAATTGGGAATTTGAGGTAATTTATATAAACTTTATCATATACAAACATAAACAGTTTGTGTTTTTGTTTGTTCTTTTATAGGGTAACCTGCAATTTTGCAAATTTCCAGTTTGTTCCCTTAAATTCCCATAAATTCCCATGGAAAGTTTCCATCTTTGAAAATCCCCGAAATTTTGCAACCCTAATTATGATGTTGTATCACATTATAAATCAAAGAAACATAGTATTACCCTCTAGTATTACACAATTAGTTGTTATAAAACTCAAAAAGACTTATGTGGAACTGAGTGCCCATGAGATGGCAACCAAGCAACAGATTTTCTCAGAACTGTGAGATATAAACACTAAATTGAGAGAAAAAAAAGTCAGAATTGTGAGACAAGTCGTCTTTGATTTTTTTATTCCATGGCAGAAACAAGCTTCCATACTTAGATTAGTATAGTGGAGAGTATATAGTATACAGGAGCTGGGATTCTAACTCAAGTCGCACTCAGGTTTATTTTGGGTTTTCCCCTTTTTGGCCAATGAATCAACTTGAAATTAGAGTGTAGGGAGGTGGAGAGAGAGTTTGTAACCAAAACTGTACAAAAGCAAAATCTAAGTCTCAGTCTAACACCCCCTTTTTTTTCATATGTTTTCATAGTACCTGCTTTTTGGCGTGTTCGCAACGCAGGAACAGGGGAATGATTTTAGTTACAGGAACACCTTTTGGGGGGAATAAATTAGCTCCTACAGTCTAACCCAGCACAATAAGAACTACCAGAGACGCAAGTGTATGTTGATTGGCCGAGCGCATGCCTTATGAAACACCAGTACCCGCCATTTTCAAAAAGCCATGTAAACACACAGTTTACATATACTTACTCTGCGAACATGGAAAACAGGGATAGATGGACCTCAGCCTCGATTATATGCAGCACTGCAAGTTGTCATAGGATATTGTGTCTCTTAGCCCTCCTTTTTGCTCCTTCAATCGCATAACTTATACTCCGTTTTCATGAAACCCACAGCACACAACAAAAATACAGCTCTGATCATGGCGTCCTCCATCCTCTAGTTGCTGACGTTGCTGAATGCCACACTTAAATTACATCACTTCAGAGTTCCTACTTGCGGTGCGAATGCAACCAGGAAAATGACCCTAAGGGGAAAATGTAGGTCTTGGGGGACTGTCCTTGTCTGGCTATCACCAGACCAAGCTCAATTTAAAATTGAACATTGGTCTGGGGAGTTTGCTATGTATTTCCTACTGCACAAGAGGCGTGATCAACGAGCATTATTCATGCAATTGGATAGTCCTTCAACCAATCAGATCAACGATCCGGGTGATGTACTTTTGCAGAGCGACGCAAAGACTCCAGACAGGCTTAGTTTGTATTGGTTTGTAGCATTGATCAGCGGTTTGCAGAAGCAGCAATGGCATCGAGCGATTTTTGCAGGTTGTGCAAAAAACATGAAAGTGAGTGATATTTACACCCAGTCGAGTGATTTGTTTGCTAAACTAAAGAAGTCATTTAGCATCGTTGAAAGGTTAAAAGGAATTGGATTGACGGTCGTGCGAGAGACGTCATCGTGTTATACCCGCACAGAGCCATAGAAAGAGCTCTGTACCCGCCAATAGCGAGCAAGGTGGATAAGCCAGTCTGTGATTGGTTCCCACAAAAGTGTAACAGATGCAGCAGAAATGAATGTACGGGTTTCCAGACTTGCCGGGCGAAATCAAATCGCCGGCAGATCAGGCTGGGTTTACCCAGTCTAGGACTGCCCTGTTGGCTAGTTCCTATAACTGAGTTCTGATAACTACCAGGTGCGAAAGCCCCTATGATTTTGTGTGGCTGTAGTAGCTACACACTTGCTGCATTCAAAAATGCAAGCTGTATAGTAGGTACCACACATGGTTTGAAACTTGCTTTGCGACCGTAAAAAAAAAGGTATGTTCTATACAGTATGAATGAAATGCGGAATGTTGCCACTGTCATGTGACCTACGGCATCAGTTGTGTTGCTTTGCTGTTCACAACCATAGACTGTAAAAAAAGATGGACAACGCACCTTCACTCTCTTCCACTGTAGAAAAGTGAAGCCGCCAATGTCCCAATATGGCGCTGACATCTTGGAACCCAAGTCTGCGCAGTAGTGAACCCGGGGCCCGAGACTGCGAAGTAGTGAGCATGAAGTGGAGCCGCGGTATCAAGGCCCCGCCCACACTCCCGCAGAATCGGTTAGTACAGATTACTGCAGAACAACTCATTATGTAGGTGCGAAATATACAGTTATGGAAATGTAGAAATTAAAGTTAAAGCTCCAATCTCCTCTCGAAAAAAGTGGCTCAGAGAAGCTGTCAATATCAGCTGTCAGTCATGACGCCACCGTTTTTATAGCATCAAATAACTAAAACCAAAGTTATTTAAAAAAAAAAAAAACAAACAAACAAAAAAAACGAACACTTGAACTTAAATCAGCATGATAAAAACTACATAAAATGACAGAAACCATCTTTGAAAAAAATGTATTTGAAGTGTAATTCGATTTTTTAGTTTGTCTCACGTCCCATTAGATTACATGGAGAGGGTGGGGATTATGACCTATACTGCATCCAGCCACCTGGGGGCGATCAAAACGTATTGGCTTCACTTTCCAGGACTTGTGCGGCACACTTGTTCACAACTCCTTTCCTATGGATTCATAGGATAGTAAAGAGTTCATCAAATGCACACTTCATGAATTCTGACACTCATCTCGCCCACTATATAGTATGAAAGTAGACATTCTTCTCTTTTTTGTTTTATGGCAGGTGTCAAACAGCATTAAGGTACAATATTTCCACCTACTGTTTTGCAGTTTCAACCATATAGTTACTGGCGCTGGATTAGTGTACGATATTGTATATGCAGTATTAACACAATATCAATATGTAATTGATATTGTATTATTTTGTGGTGTACAGACTTTTTATCAACACAATTACTTCAGACTGCAAGATGCAACACAGGTAAAATATGACTTCTTTTGCTGAGATTGATCAGCAGTTCCTGAAATGTGCTAATTTAAATGCATTATTCATGTCTGCCTGAATAACGTGAACCATTCCCATTACTGGATTGTTTAAATTTGCCCCAACTAATTTCCCTTCTAACATTTTCAACTTATAATCTACTTCACTCTTCTTTTTTAATTGCATATTGATGTATCTTACTAGCTTTATTTCTTATTTACTAACTCTTTCCCAACCATTGACAGAATTTTCCGTCATTTATGAGACAACGCTTCCTCGACAGAATTTTCCAGCTTTCCATGTTTTCACTGTTATACAGTAGAGGGCACTATTACACAACTTCTGAAAGAGTAGAGAATCTCCAGATCAAAGCAGAAACAAGCAATAAAAGTAGGGTTGGGACAATACATTAATTCTCGATTCTCGTTTTTAACAGCAGATGTCACTGCGTGCTTTAGAAACAGCCATACTCTGCTTGCTTCCAGTTCCTTTACACACACCACATAAACCTAAAATAATCAATTCATAAAGTTCGAAAAGGTTGAAGCGAATTAAAAGGGTGTTCACAATGGGCTGTGTTTACATTAATCTTGTGTCATAAAAGCATTCTGAGCCGAGGTGCAAATATATTTAACCACTTACATGACTCAGCCGAATGCACTATCGCTGTCCTTCTTCATGAGCATTTGATAGTGTGGTTAAAAACTAGCATACAGCGCCATCTGCTGTTAAAAATAAACTCAGAACTGATTCGAGAGAACTGATTGTATTGCGAATCGAGAATCGATGTATTGTCCCAGCCCTAGATAAAAGCATTGTTTATGTATGTTGTAGACTTGGAAAACTTACCCACATTCAAGTGTTGATAAAAAAAATATACATAAAACTAAATATTCTGGGGGCCATTAAAGTTTTGTCAAAATTATCAAAATTGCTGGTGGTGGCTGGCAACTTTATATATATAAAAAAAAGTTAAGTTTTGTACAATTTATATGAATTTGTCATGCCAATAAAGCACACTAAAAAAAGAAAAAAAAAATGTTGACAGAAAAGAGAGATCGAAAGAAAAGGAAAGTGAAAAAGACAGGTCATGTGACTCACCCTGGTCAAACTGTCGCTGCATGCTTTCCATCTCCGCCTTATTTCCACTCACCCTGTAGATTCCCTCTGTGCTCAACCCTGTGAGAGAGAGAGAGAGTTGACATTAATTCATGAGTTTTGCACTCGGTTCAATTTACACAGTCTCAGAGTTTGATAAGAGCCACAATGGCGTTATCTCCAGCTCAGAATGTACAATGAATTTCACATATTTAATTTATATCTGAGGCTACTAATTGCACGACCACACTCCGGCTGTCAGATCTTCACTGTTTGACTTATCAGTCGTACATGAAGAATGAGCGCTGCCACTGGCAGAGAGCAGCTTGCGTCTTGTGCCCTGCAGATGCACATGGAGGCAAGAGCCAGAGGACGCTCAGCTTGGCCCATCTCAGACAAGCAGAGAAAAAACAAGTACATCGATAAAGAGAAAGACAGCGCGAGAGGCAGAGAGACACTCTCGGAAATGAGTCGGCGCGTTGCCGAGGCAGACCGCATTGATTGCCTCACCTCTCCTGATCAATTATCCATAAAAGCTTTTCTGTAGAGCTGCAGGAAGGGAAATGTGTGTAGAAAGGAAGGGTGTGTTTATGGCAGAATGTAAGAACATGAGGAAAAAAAGGCGAGAAAAGGGCCATAGAACTTCTGAAAGATCAACTTTCATACCATGTTATAGATATGCGATCACAAAATTCAACTTTAAGAATGCACCACAGTTTCACCAGCTGTGCTTAAGATACAACTTAGCTTAGTTTTGATGTAAATGAACACTAAGTTACAACTTGCGCACTAATAAATATGGTTGCATTAGACCATTAAGCTTAGTAGAAGAGTAACTCTACATAAGAAAAAAAGTCAATTACAGACAGACAGACAGAAAGAGAGAGAGAGAGACCAAATATTCATAAACATTTTTCAATGGCCAATGATGTAAGCATTACTGATTTGTTTTTAATTTCTAATTGATGTTTCCAAGACTTTGTTAGGCAGCTCTGGTCAGATTTAAAATCCACAGAATTTATAACAACAAAACTGACAGTTCACAAGGCATGATACACATGTACAAGATCAACAAATGTTAAATTTAGTGAAAACGTAGCAGTGGCCCATTAATGACAAGTGACAGTTTCAACAGCTGGTCCGAAACTCTCACTCCGTCCTCAGGCCACTGGATCAACCTTATTGACAAGCCCTGAATGTGCTTTTTATTTGGCCTGTTAAGTTATGTGCTTCAAAACTTGAGCATGTTTTGATGATCATTTTAAGGGGAGTTCAACTAAATTCAGATGAGCTTTCCCAGTAAAAAAGCACTCAAGACTATCGATTCATAGCTTAGAACAACTCTAATCACAAACTATAGACTTCTAGAAAAAAAGCCACAGGAATATATGGAGGGAGAAAGAGAAACATCCTCTGAAGGACAGTCAATGACAATACAAGGAAGTCACCATATTTCCAGTTCATTATATAATTTTTCGAATGCCTTTGAATGTCCATCCCTCTCAATCTTTTGGCCTTCATACTGAACATCCATTCCATTAGCAACGTCAAGAGAGCATCGTGTTAAGACATTTTAAGAAACACTCTGAGCACTCTGAGCCTCATGGGCTTCTCTAACTGAGACTCGCCATGACCTTTTTTGCTTAAAGCCATCCTAATGCACAGCTAACCCCGCAACATGTCCAAACAAACTCCTGCCGCTTCCTGCATTCATCTTCAGCATATCCTCCGGGGCCAGTTCCAGCCAATTCAGCATTTCTCCTCCTTCAACAGCTGTCACGTTCCCTGCTTCTGTCTCTATAACTACAACTATTTCTACTGTACATTTCATAATGTGAATTATATTAAAATAGGGTCTCCTTAGCGACAAGTTACAGCTAAACAGACTGGACTAATTCTGGAATGGGTGCCATCAAAGCTCAGATGAGTGTCGCTATGAGAAATAGAGAATAATGTGTGGAAAAGCAAACCTCGTGGCCCTAAAACACCCAATACTTATTTGCTATAGTAGGTAAAGGACTGACAGATAAGAGAGGGATAGAAGAGATAAAGAGGAAAGAGAAGTTAAATGTTGAGATGGAAGATTTACCTAGAAGAATGAACAGGAAATGAGAGAAACAATAGGGGAACGCAAGTATTTTTGGTCCAGAGGGCAGAACGGAAGGGACAGAAAATGGATCCCTATAGAAACTATATAAAACTGAGGTTACGTAAGAGGCTATGACTGTGCTTCCATTTCAGCCCCATCAAACACAAGAAGAAATAAGAGAAAATGATGTGAATCCTTCTCCAGAAATAAATGAATAAATAAAACTTGGCTAGTTTGCTCAAAGTACATTTATCACCCAACAATGAAAACAACAATGTCTGTTATCAAAGTAAGAAATTGTGAATAAGGTCTGGTCAATCTATAAAGAATGGGGCTGAAGCTTTCGCAAAACAACATAAAAGTATCATTCTAGTTGTCTATGAGATTTATGCTCCACATTTTATGTCTTCTAAAGCCATATTGAGTCAAATGATTCACAATATCTGACTGAAAAGAACGATTCGTTCTTGGATACTGCTACTTCTCTTATGAACCCGCTAGAATCGTTCATTCAATTTTATGATGGATCATTGGTCATTTTAGAACTTGACAGCACAGCCCTTTCACTTTATTATACTGAAAAGAGTGGGTAGGATATTCTTGGTGAACTATGATGAACTACGCCTTTAAATAAATAGTGTATATTTAGATTAGACATGCACTACTTTTTCCAAAGAAATTATTTCTTTTACTCAGCAAGGATGCATTGAATTGATCAAAAGTGACAGTAAAGACATTAGCTATGTTTCCATCCACCTATTTTTATGTGCATTTCGGGATATCTCATCAAAGGCTGGATGGAAACGCCAAGATGCGCATAAATTCTAAAAATGCGCATAAAAAACGTATGCGCTCAAATGAGTAGCATAAATTTTTTATGCAACACTAAAACATGCGCATAAACTACGATGGAAACACTTTTACCGAATAAATTCGTTGATGCGCATCAAAAAAGACATGTGACTTTGCAATTTAACAGCATAACTGGACCAACCAGCGGACCGAGCTCATTACACAGCATCTGAAATGCTGTTTATGGTCATTCTGTAATGCCTGAGCAAAGTCTGTCCTTAAAGTGGTTCGGTTTAATTCCCTCCCTGAAGCACCTCACACTATTGCGTTCACAAATACCAGGCATTTGAATGCAAAATAACATGACAGCGTTTATTGCGTTTCGTCTGCACACTTTGAGGCACATTGTTATATATGAAAATTATTATATACAATGGCTTCTATTGCAGAAACTTCCATTTTTCTTTGTGATATTTAGCGCCTGTGTATTAGGAAGTGACATTTTTGTTCATTTTGACTCGCTGGATGAAAACAGTGCTTTATTCGCAAATGTTTTATGCGATATTCAAAAGTTAAATACGCAAATTTGGATGAAAACATAGCTATTGATAATGTTATAAAAGATTTCCATTCCAAATAAATGCTGTTCTTTTGTAACTGTTTTCAGGAGGAATGTTTCTTAAGCAGCAAATCAGCATATTAGAATGATTTCTGAAGGACCATGTGACCCTGAAGACTGGAGTAATGATGCTGAAAATTCAGCTTTGCATCACAGGAATACATTACATTTTAAATAAATTGAGTTATTTTTAATTATACTATGTTTTTGATGTAGCCTTGGTGAGCATGAGAGACAAAAAAAAAGTAAATTCTTACCAACCCCCAAATTTTGAACAGTATACTTTGATAATTGGTTAGTCAACATTGGTTTGAACTAGTCATTGTTAAAAAAAAACCCTTAAAATATAAGTAGGCATGTTGTATTAGGCAAGTCCAGGCTCCCAGGGAATCTGAGCTTGCAGTCATCTACAAAAAGCTCATCAGACTTCATGTGTCATTCACATAACTCATCTCCACATACCCTTCTACTTGCAATTTAATTTGTCTTTTACTTATTTGATTATGCGTTCAGCTATAAAAGCTACAAAAATAAGAAAAAAAAAGTCTATATAATCTAAATCTAAATAGCTGACCTCATAAACCTACTAGTTGGTTTTTACATGACCACCGTAACCCGTCCCTAATTTAAACAGTTACAGGTAATTTTAGTTTTTATGAGGCAGTGAAAGACACAGTGTTGCTATATGTACAAGACTGAGCCACCATGACTAAGCACATCTTAACCGTTGCTGTTAGCAGGACTTACTTGACATATCAATCTGACATTTCCGACAAAAGTCTTTGTAAAAGCAATTCGGTGTAATTCTGATAAGGTTGTGAGGTTGTATTGTTTTGATGGGTAAGGTACTTTGAGTGAGTGAGTGTGTATTCTCTAGTGTTCACTCTGAGAGTACTATCAGCAAATCACGCTGTAGGCTGTTGTAGAAAGGCAGTTCCACCCACAGAGCACAAAAAAAAAGAGCTGAGCCCGAAAGATTGTTCGCCATTTCTGCTATGTGATATCGATCTCAATGAGGGAGTTATCAGGCAGAAAATTACCGCAAGGGGCTTGGCAACTTACACACATCCACAACAGAACATGAAAAAGGCGGGAGAAGGGCGGGGTGAAAAGGAAATGGAAATGAAGGACACAGATCAGGAGCTGACTTAAGAAAACTATTAACGGCAGGTCCATTGACTCCATTCTGCCCCTAGTGGTTCACACACACGATCCAAAGGGTGTGGTTGAGTGCTCTCTTCAAGGGCCAGTGCTCTGAAATTCATACACTTCATGTAGTATGTATGTAATTATTACATAAAAGCATGTAGAGGATTCTTTATCTATGATTTTTATTATTCTCGGGTTGCCACAGAGAATGATAGAAAATACATTTTTGCCACGTTTTCTAGGTTGTGCAGGGTTTAATTTATCTGAACTACAGATGGACAGATGTATCCCAGAGAGAATACTGATGTGTTCTCCAACACTCAGCGTTACAGATAACACCAGCCGGAGCACATGCACTTGCTCTCAGTTGATGAGCTTAATCCCTGGAAGCTAATGGCGCTAATGCTACCGACCCAAATCACAGCTGCGTAGATACGCGCTTAACAAGTGCACATACCTGCTAGATGCATTGCATTATCATAATGCTAGATATGAGAGGCTCTTATTCGCATACTGAGCTCTGTGGGATCATTCAAAATGTTAAAATTAACTCATGTTAACATACAGGTTAGGCATATACCCTGTTGACAAAAACATCAAACCAGCCTAAGTTTGTTCTTAGTTGGTCTCCCAGTCTGGCTAGTAGTGGTTAAACAGATCGTTGTTGATCCGTGATCCGTACGGACCAAGCCCCATGGTTCGTCACGCATGTGATTCGTGGATCAATTGCAAGTTTAACTGCAATAGAGTGAAAGGTTATCATTTGCACGTGTTTTGTCTTGCTAGTTTACACATTAAATAGATATTTATAAAAACCATTACAGCGCTAGAAGAGGCAAAAGAGGATTTAATTCGCCACGCTGTTATCGCTGCGCACAGAAGCACATACAAGGTTCGCGCGCACACAGAGAGAGAGTGGCGCGTTTCAAATAGCTCGCAAACTCCAAATTGATTTCTCTTTCACGTCCTTAATACACCTGGATAGACATACACATATTACCTCAGGTCAAAATACCCCTCTCTGCAAGTATTCTCGTAAACACGAGAGGTGAGAATCTGGATGTGTACCTATCGGATGTAAGCATGCATGGGGTCTTACTCTTAAAGTGACAGCAACCAAGATTTATCCTTACAATGCTCACAGTTGGATTTAACTTTAGCTTTCAGCGTCATTCACTAGCAGACCTCCTGAGATCAGAGGAGTAAGGTTTACTCACATAGCGCTTACTAGCTAGCCTCAATTACACTCAACTCAGTAAACCTCACTCCAATTCAGGGTCATGGCACCATTGCAACTGTGCTATTAGGATCACTTGCAGTGGTGCCGTGACCCGGATGCCGAGTGGGATATCAACAGCATCAACCGGCATGAGACGGGCACACTAACAAGGAGGCTAGCTTCAGAAATACTTTTGTTGTTATCGTTACTCTTCAGCAGGTATCCCATTACAAAGTTTCATTTCATCTATCTGTATACATTTTGTGTAAATGTAAAATGTATGTACTGCACTGTTGATGGGAAAGCACATTCTCTTGAGTTGAAGACAGTTCACCAGCTATCAGTTCACAACTACCATTTCATAAAAAAAGGGTCTTCACACCAAGACTTCTTGTCACATACTGTTTACATTTGCATGCAAGCATTAGCATCTAGCTAATTCCAATACCTCACTCCGAAATAAAGATAAAACATCAGAATGTTGGCTATGTGCCGCTTACCTGTAGTCTCAATGTAACGAATACACTTTTCGATGAAGAGTGGAATGGGCCGCTCAGCCGAGACAACGTTGGCCAAGGGAACTCCAAAGTAGTTACTCTCAAGAGGCTTGGACAATGATGACTGACGAGCCTTTGGCCGTGTTTTCTGTAAGACAGGAGAGGAACATCTTATTTTGTGGTAAAATGACAAGAGCTAAGCTAGGTGCAATGCACACATACTTGAGCCACAAGTAAGTGCATGCAAAAGAATATCAACAGGTTTTGAAAAAGAATAGTTATATTGCTAAAATTAAAAGACAAAATATATTTTAACATCTTAACAAGGTTGTCAAATGTTAGTGGAATATGTTCATAGATCATAGAACTACATGTAGTTACTCTGAACTTGAGGAGAACTGACTTCATATATCCATACAATAAAATCACCTTGATACCAGTTCATTAAAAGCGAAATTAGTTTTTAGAAAAGGTCTACTATCATTAGTTGCCACTTGGTTTTATATGTTGTATCTCATACAATGAAATTCATCTATTTTTAAGTGTCATACAAGTGTCTAAATATTTACTGGGGACACTGTGCATCAGACCACCCTAAACGTGGTCAAATCATTCACGTTATTCCAGCAAGGTGACGTTATATATTGAGGTACGTCGAGTTTGACTTTTGATTTTCGAGATCTGCAGGAGATTACAATGCTTATACCCCCCCACCCCCACCTCCCGCCTTCCAATAATGCTCTGCAGCAGGGCATCACGGCTCGCTGGCCAGTGTGTCTGCAGTACTGTCAGACAAGAGAAAAAGCCATGATGATTATTAGGCCCGAGTCTGTCTGCTCCATAGCTAGAAGGCATCTCAGCTTCCTGGTACATCCGCAGGTCAAAGCTCTGCTTTTCACACATTCAGGAACCATGCCACATTTACCTCCCTTTCTCTCTTACTCTCCCTCTTTCTCTTTATTTTCCTTACACTTCCCACTCCTCTCCTCATTTTCAGATTTCACCTAAATCCCTACTGGCTCCTCTCAATAGACGTTTACATAATTACCACCCTCCTCCCCTCTCCAAACTCTCGGTAAAGAATCTGTGCTCCAATTACAGTTCACAGAAAGTATTACTGGGATGGCAATGTTGTGCAAAAGTAATGCGTTCACCCTGCAATGGAGGTCACACAGCAACCCAGACTAAGATGCACAAAGCAAACCAGCTACATCATGTTAATAACTGCTACTCCACCCATTTGCAACTTCAGACATGAAAGGACACTTTAGTGTTACAACTGAATGAATACTATGTTTGGTTATGTTATGCCTCACTAACCAGTTTTGGGAAACTTTACATTGTGTTCACATTGTGAATTGCTTCACAAAGCAATTATTTGCTTTGCAGTTGCTGGTGCAAAGTCACAGGGGGCATTAGAAATGGAACTAGGTGACACCGGAATTTAAAACATTCCACTTGTTGGTTGAGGAGATTTTAAAAGGCTGAGTTAACATTTCCGGCCTTGCAGTCCAACATACTGAGAAAGAGAGAGAAAGTGCAGATGGCATAGTAGACAGAAACAGGAAAGGCTTATTCGAACTCCTTTAACATGAGAAAGGGACAGTCTTTGTTGAACAGAGCTTAAACCAGTACAGATCCCTGGGGCTACTAGGTTGCTGCTTTTTTATGGGTTCCTTTATGGATCAGTCCCATAAGGCAATTGATGCAAGCAAGGTGATTTAACCCAATGGCCTCATTCTAACCCCACTGTAATAATAAAGACACTGCTGTTCAATGAGAAGAGCTGGTGGCTCAATCCTTTCATATGCCCTTAGGCTGTAACATGCTTGAAAAGAACAGCAGTCACTAAAATTTCTGCTTGTGTGAATACAGTGTATTATGGGAACTATAGTAGTATTCCCTGCAAAAAATCAAAAAATCAAAAGCAACCTACAAGGCATTGTTAAGGCCATGCTGTAGAGTTAAAGTACGTGTTGTGAGTTAATTTTATTTTCATATGGATATGATTTTGTATATTTTGTATACTTTTTTTTTAGACATTGAAATCAAATCAAGGTGTACATTTTTCTGTTGATCTAAAGTAAATATAGTTGCAACTGTTTTTATATCTAAACAATCTAAAAATCACAAGGTAAATAAGGTGAAGTTAAAAATACCAATCGCTATGATAATTAGTCTCACAAAAGTAGACTACTGGGTCCAAACTGACTTTTTAATATCTGCTATATTTAATCAACAGATTGTTTAAATCAATTAAATAATTAAGATCATCTTAAAAGTTTGTCTGTAAATGTGCTCTTTACAATATATGAGACCATGAAATATAATTCCAAAATCAATGTTAAAAAAAAAAAAATACAAAGAAAAAAAAGAATACCATAAAATTTACCTTTGTAGTTCTTCTACCAAGACTTCTCAAGATATTCCTCCTCTTTGGGTCCTCGCCTTCTTCATTTAAGGAACTGTCTCCTTTCTGTGCACCAAGCTCATCCTCTTTAGTCTTGGGGAGACCTCCAAGCTCATCATCACTGCCAATAAAGCTTGTGCGGAAGCTGCTAAACTTTCCAAGACGTTTGGAACGATCACGATATAGCCGAGGTTTAACTCCAAGAGCAGACAGTTTTCTTCTACGCTCTAATGAACTGCTATCAGCCTCGCTGTCTGATCCATTTCCTGCACCATTAGAATGACTCTTGTTTGCATTGCGAATAGTGATGATCTTGCCCTGTGTGCTGTCATGTGGTACAGAATAAATATTCTCCTCTTCTGTGGGACGAGGCTTTGCTACTGCATCCATGGGTTCAGCATAGTCAGATGGATCATAACCACCTTCAGTTCCTGGTGGCCAGGTGACTAATGAGCGCCTGTTAGGTCCATGTAGGCCCAGGTCCATGTATGAACTGATGTTTTGGGGTTTGGGAATGTCAAAGGTGACATTGGGCTTTGGTCGCACCTGAGGTGGGACTTTGTTGTTAAGCTTGTTTTCAAAAGTGGTGATATCAGAGATGAGTGAGAAGGGATCACCTTCCAAATCAGGGAGCTTGAAACCTCCACCATGGGTCAAGGTGCCATCATCCCTTAGGGTGGATAAGGTGGGGAGGGCTCAATGTCATCCTCAGAGTCCAGCAACGTGATGCTTGGAGAGCCACATCGAGGTGAAGAAACATTCTCACTACTGGTGACATTCTCTGCAACATTGTCATACATATGTGTTGCCTCTACAATGGTTTTTTTCTCCACTACCTCCTTGAAGAATGGCTGGAAGTGGTCTATCCGATGCAATCCTCCCACCACACCACCAGGTCCACAGATCACAGAGCTGAAACGTGCATCAATTTCATGGGCCAGTTCCTCCCCTTGGGCAAGCTGCTCTCGGACAGCCTCAGAGTCTGCAAGTTCTGACTGAGTCTCTGCAACAGCAAGCAACTGCACTGGAATAATGTCTTGGACCTCACAAAGGAAGGCACAAAGGGTTTCCATGGAAGCCTTTCGTTTGGCTGAGTACACTGCTATGTAACCATGCACCAATCTGCTTTTACGCAAGGAAAAAGATGAGTGGTAAGATAGAACAGCAAGATCAATGCTTTGCCTTTGGCCACCAATAGATAAATCCAACAAAACTGATGTTCCACTGGATAGATTGGAAGAGGGCCGACAGTGCTGGGGCAGCAAGAATGGTGAAAGAAGCTGGTCAACATCATAAGTATCTCCACACATTAGACACATTACAATTCGTAAGTCAGCCTCTGTGTTCTGCTGAGAGTCTCTGAAACCTGCAAGTGCAGGCAACAAGGGTGGGGAGCTACTGCCAAGACTAACTGACGGTCTTCGTGTGTCTAACAGACCTTTGAGAATCTGGTTTAAATGTTTCTCATTTATATTGCGTCCATAGCCCACACCTGGGGAAGCAGGCTCTAAATAACTGCACTGAAATTTGCCAGCCACTTGTTGACCGTGTTGGATGAGGCTTTGTGCGGTTTCACCCCCAATGTCAGAAATTGAACCAACACCTCTTTTGGTGACCAACAGAAGAGACAAGGGAAGCTGAACTAGATTAGTGTCCCTTCGGCCTATGGTTGATTCTCGTAATTTCTCAATACTGTCAACAACATAGGATAAGGATTCCTTTGAGTTGTAGAGGCAGATGCAACCATGTGGTGTGAAAGTGGGGGTATGGAAGGAATTTACTGGAAGGCGTACATTTCCTTCTATAGGTCGAAGAGCCAGTTCATAAGTCCTTCCATCTAGCACAAACCGTTCATCGTTGGTGCACAGTGCTCTGATCTCATTAGCTAACTCTCTTGCAAGTCCATCTTTGCCAAGAATTACGAGATTAATTCGATCTACCTTTCCCTCACCAAACTGTGATTTTGAGCTCCCATCAAAGGAATATCGAGTGGGAAAACGAAGGGCTAAGTGTTGCTCAATTTTGCCATCCACACAATGTGGACTACTAGGACAGGTTTCCTTAGTTGGATGGTATACAAAATGGATATGTTTGAGCACCAGGGCATCTCTCTCAGCCTGAAGCTTTTGGAGAGCCTTGAACCTCTGCTCTTCTCCAAGAACCTCTTGGATGGCACCCATTTTTTCTTTACTGGGCTTGGCATCAACTTCAAGCTCATAAAACAACTCAGAGTACTCCAGCAAAAGTTCTTGGAAGTCCTCTTTGGCTTGGTCAATAATAATCTTCTGGTATTTGTTATAGATATCAAGGTACTCTGGCTCCTCCAGCCACTGATAAAACTCCTCATTCATGATGAAGCTACGAGCTTCCTCCCAAGGTTTGCCAGGTGTAACAAATGGCGAAGATGCAAGTTTCTCTTTGAACTCAAAACGCATTTCTGCCCTCTTTCGCTCATTGCGCAGGTGTTCTAAGTGACTCTCATAGATTGCCTCTGCGGCAGGGGTTTCCAAAAGGTCCTGGGGAATGCGTTCATCCTCCATGTTGTCAATGTGTGGTGTAGTTTCCCATGGTGTGTCATCCAATATGACAAACCAGTGGGAGAACTCCCGCTTAGTCTCGAGAACTTTTTGGACTCCTGACCAGCTCAGGTGATCAATCTCATCCAGGTCTGGAACCAATGAGTTGAGAGCCTGTGGGAGTGTGCTAAGATAAATTTTACGTCGCTTTTCTATGTGCTCTTGCTTGAGTCTGTGTACATGTTGCTGGAATAGTTTCTTGGCCTTGGAAGTACCCTCAAGGAAGACATACTCTTTGTATTCAGGTGATGTCTGCATTCTACGGTTGGTGTTGGGCCATGTTTCATTATGGTTCTTCACAATTCGGCTAACCAGCCACTCATAGCGGTCCTTAGCGGATGCTATCTGCTGACTCTGCTGCTTGAGGGCTTCAAAGTAAGGAATGATCTTGGGCTTCCCTCTACTCTTATCTATCAACTGCACCAAGGTAAGGAAGGCAAGGTCAACATTAACGTTAGAGCGTGCTGAGGTCTCAACAACCTGCAAATTCTTCTTGGTCAAGGCAAAGGTGTGAGAGTCTTTAATGTACCGCTCAACCCCTTCATCACACTTGGTCAAGACAAGTACAACTGGCTTCTTGGTCTTACCTAGCTGGTTATATAGATTGGTGACGAACTTCATCTGGTCATCAAAGTTTCGGTTCATACCCCTGCTTACATCTACACAGAGTAAGAATCCATCCACTAAAAGCTTGCCTTCAGGCATTTGCTTCTGCTCAAAGTCTTGCTCTAGTCCTAGTTGATCTGTGCAGAAATACATAAGCTTCTCAGCAGAGGCCAGTTTAGGGGAAGCTGCCCGCTTGATATAGGGCTGTAAGGCAGTGCTTCGATGTGGCTGGAACGTTTGGTCATCAATAAACTCTGTCTGTTCCACCACATGCATTCGACACTCAGCACCATCCTCCAACATTCGTACCGCCTCGCCCCAAAACAGGAAGTGGTCATTGTTTACCACTCTTCCACCAAAGTCACTTGTGCTTAAAACAGATGTGTGGTCCAAATAAAAGTCATCAGCACTGGGGCGAACAAAGCGATTACAAAGGCAGGACTTGCCTACCCCACACTGCCCCTTCTCCTTTTCAGTCCCGGACAAACCTACCACAACAAGGTTGTAGGTTAGTGCCCGGGCATCTTGTTTTTTTGCCATCATCACCGTATGACAGCGCTCATCTTGCCATTCCCAGAAGCTCTAGTTTGAAAGCTGCTGGGCTGAGGTTCCATCCAAATGCTTTCAGGCCTGGCAAATAATTTATTTCTAATGATCCTGAAAGTTGCTTTAGGGTTTTTTTTCCATGTAGGGTATGTCTGTCCAATCCCCTTAATGATCAAACTATAAATCCACAGTCATCTGGCCATTCACGATTTTGGCAGAGGTTTAAAAAGGGAAAAAGGGAATGGGGTTTGAGGGTGGGGGAGAGGAGTCCCTGTGGACTTAGGCAGGTGTGCTGCAGGTGGTAATATTCCAGCCCATCTCCTCTCTTTAGGGGCACTTTGACAAAGAAATATTGTAGGTTTCAGTTTTGCCCAGACTGGATCTGACCCTGCAAAAAATAAAACAGACAGTACAATTACTTTTTGAAAAAAATAAATAACTACAAAAGAGACACTTTAAATAAAAAGCAAGGTAAAATAATTCATCCATTACATTTTCATTAATGAAATATCTAGGAATATTGTTCAAGTTCGATCAGATATGACTATAAAGCTGTAAGTTTTTGCATCAAGATGAATGACTTTGTATTAGCTGTTGAAATTTACTACAGTACAGTAAGGGATATGCAAAGTTACAAAGAATTTGATTATTTTGGCACCACCCATCCCCGTTTTACTTCATAAGTTGCACAGGGTTGTTTGTGTAACCTAAAGGTATCAATACCAAGGAACAAGAGGCTGGTATCATATCAAAGTAAATTTTTTTTGTATTGATTCAACCCTACAAGGCATCACATTCTAATCCCCAAACATATACACACAACACAGATGAAAGCTGTGGTAAGTGCTTCAAAGATACAATTTTAATTAGGCAACCAGGGAAACACAAATCACCCTTAATAGAAAGCACTGCATATTGGCTGCTTTTCAAAAATGATCTCAAAAAGTCTCAAAAATCATTTACAAAACGACTTTAACAACTTAATTAACATTAACAGGGTGAAAGCTTGTGGATACCAAAACAAATTAAGTCAAGGCCTGTAGAAATCTACGAAAGAGAACAGAAACCTCTGGACAATAGATGACAAGAGCTCAAAGGAGCAATTACACTGTTCTTGAAATCCTGAGTCCCAACAGCCAGCCAAATGCAAAGACAAACCAAAAAAGACGTGGCTGTAATTACAGAATGCAGTGAAAAGAGTAAAAAGAATCCTCAACCTGTTAATAGTTATTTTGCTTTTTGTTTAGGAAACACACACAATATTTTACATATATATATATAAAAACAAGGTACTTGGGACAAAAATTGGGACAAAAATTGGGACAAAACAGAAATAATTGTTTGGGTCTACACCAAAGACAGGCACTACAGAACAGGTGCCGCAGACCTCCATATCCCAGATCAACATCAGCAACTGGGAGACAAAACTAGGTAAATGTGCTGACAGTGATGACAGCTCTTAAAGTACTACATCTAGCGATCACAAACGACACATGATTGCAGTTGCAGATGTCCCTGTCACAGTCTGGGCCAAATGTAATGATTCTGCTGTGGCGAATTTGCTCAGGCAAAATAGCTTCTGTATACCGGGCCAGCATTCTTGAAATAATAATAATAATAAAAAAAAAAACATGTAAAAGTTCTGACATTTCACATCTGAGTGGAAAAAGGTATCAAAGTTTGAGCCTTGGCATGTAATTCAATGTCGGATTGGTGATAAGACCAGTGGAACCATGCTCACATCACTCTCTCAAAAACATTTTCAGCTTTTGCTGCAGTACGATTAGCCAGCAATCAATGGACACTTGCAACGGAGCAAACAAAGTGAGGTATGCTAGCTTACCCAGAAAAAAAGGCCTGAAATGTCAAGAATGGATTTGTCATTCTACTCCTCCACTATAGTAAAAACAAGGTGGAGAGCCACTGAGCAATGTAGTGCTGTGGGTGTGGCAGCATAACGTTTGTTTAAACATTGACAAGCTCCCTTAACACAACAGCTCAGAAACATCATCTCAATTTCATACATTAAATATTACACTTGCGCTGCTCAAGACCACGGTACCCCACAGAGGATGACCACAGAATCTCTCTCTATATATATATAAAATATCAAATATATAATATCATCGCTGTCGAGTGGAAACCTTGTATCTCATCTTTTTTTTTTTCTTTTTTTTTTTTAAATCATTGATTTTTGTCACCCATTGGTTCCTCAAACTGTCTGTACAACCTCATAACTCCACCCCACCTTAATCTTGAATAAAGTGCTACACATATTTTAGACAGTCTTTAATTATTAAAAATTAAAGACAGTAATTAATTACTAAATTAAGTGTTTTTTCCATTTCATGAAAACACTCTCATACAGTCTTTTGATTTGAGTCATTACATTCATCCAGTGAGACTTCAATTATTCTATTTTTCGTAGTCTCCTATAGCCAATCACAATCATGAGGACATCGCTGATGTGGTTATCAGTTAGTAAGCTATCAGGGAGTAATTATATCATTCATGCTGATAGAGGACAGGTAATCATGCAATCATGCTCAAGAACAGGTTGCCATAAGTGGGACCCATGGTAATGATTTCCATATTAAATATCCATTATGTAACAATGAAGAAGAAAAGATATGAGAATGCATTTTGTGGCTTGAAAATCCATTTTACCAGAGGAACACTTGAGAGCTCTCAAGTTAAAAAAAACAATATTAACCAACAACCATGACAGCTGCCTGGATACAGATCAGCCAATGATGACCCATGTGTCACTGACAGACACACATACACATGCACAACCAGGTGGTGACTCCTGGCTTCTGGGACCAAAAGGAAAAAAAAAAATCAGTGCATCTATTCTGTTGGGTCACCAACATGACAAGTGATGCCATGCTTGCTGGTTCAAAGACCAATTGTGAAAGTCATTAGTCTAATTAAGGAAGTGCTCATTATTCCTCAGCTCTTCAGGACCTGGCTCTCAAAAACACTCACTTTGCCGCCAGCACAAGAGCCACATCTGATCTGTCCCAGCTGTGTAATTCTATGTATTTCTTTGTCTTTCCACGTTCAGCATGCTATTAGTGCTAAGAACAAGATAAAATTACAACAGCTAAAGTTGAGAGCCAAATCAGCCTGTGTTTTTCCACTGATGAGCTAATGCTGCAACAAACAAATCATATACATCACAAACATGAAAACAGATGGCCAATTTAGTTGATACAAAATCAACTAATAAAAATTCAAGCACTTCAAGCAGACTTTCAAGCACTAAATAACTGTTCCTGTCAATGTACAGTTCTAAACATTTGTCGAACAACTGCTCTGGTCTTCAAATTTAACAATAATAGTATAGGGAACACATATTTACTATTAACAGTGACTTTAACCTTTAACTAACCTCTTATTAATAGTTAGTAAGGTAGTTGTTAAAGGGATAGTTCACCCAAAAATGAAAATTTGATGTTTATCTGCTTACCCCCAGTGCATCCAAGATGTAGGTGACATTTTTTCTTCAGTCGATCACAAATGATGATTTTTAACTGCAACCGCTGCCCTCTGTCATTCAAATAATAGCAGTGATTGGGAACTTCATCTATAAGAGTGAATAAACCTTGCTTAGACAAATCCAAATGAAACCCTGCGGCTCGTGACGACACATTAATGTCCTAAGACACGAAACGATCGGTTTATGTGAGAAACCGAACAGTATTTATATCATTTTTTACCTCTAATACACCACTATGTCCAACTCTGTTCAGCTTCCTGCTAGTGAGGTCAAAAAACGCGTTCTGGTGACGGAAGTGATGTCTCGCCCATATACTTCAATGAGCGCGAGACATCACTTCCGTTGTCAGAGCGCGATCTGACCTCACTCACCGGAAGCTGAACAGAGTTGGACATAGTGGTGTATTAGAGGTAAAAAATTATATAAATACTGTTCGGTTTCTCACATAAACCGATCGTTTCGTGTCTTAGGACATTAATGTGTCGTCACGAGCCACAGGGTTTCATTTGGATTTGTCTAAGCAAGGTTTATTCACTCTTATAGATGAAGTTCCCAATCACTGCTATTATTTGAATGACAGAGGGCAGCGGTTGCAGTTAAAAATCATCATTTGTGATCGACTGAAGAAAAAATGTCACCTACATCTTGGATGCACTGGGGGTAAGCTGATAAACATCAAATTTTCATTTTTGGGTGAACTATCCCTTTAAGTTTAGGTATTGGGTAGGATTAAGAATGTAGAATAAGGCATTAATATGTGCTTAACAAGTACTAATAAACAGCCAACATTCTAGTAATATGCATGCTAATAAGCAACTAGTTAAAAGACCCTAAAATAAAGTGTTACCATAATTACAATTTATAATAGAAAGGAAACCAAAGTGAAAATGTTCACATACAAGTTGGATTTGGTTTCCACAGCCATAAAAATGTGATAATGTTGTGTCATGGAAAAAGTCTTCTCCTCTTTGCAAGAAAGTCGCTTGAGTCGGTGGAGTTGGTGAAGACAAAGCCGAGATGCCTGCAGAACATCTAACGCTCTTGTTCAAAACTTCTCATTCTTTCTTATACAGTTTTACCACTTGTTTACAACTTTGCTCAACCAATGAGCATTCATTGGCATATCTTTATTATCCCATCCTCCTTTGTCAGGTTTAATTAATTCCTTATCTTTTTTGGCTTCATTTTTATAGTGGTGTACCACCAGTTGGTCTATCTTTATAAAGAAACATTTAGCAGCTTATTATCATTATGCATGCGCAAGCTCATGGCAAGTTCAGCTGAAATGAGACACAGTGAGGCCTAAAATCATGTATTTTTTATTCATATCATTGTGCAGGTTATTCTACAAGCATATCTTAAATATCTAATAAATAAATACTATACTTGCTTGCCCCTTTGCTCGCTATGAGTCTGCTTCAGTGTGAATTCAAAAAAGTGTGCATTGAGGGCACATAGAGGCTAAGGGGGCCTTCCGAAACCAAAAATATCAAATGGAACACCCTACAATCTTCTAGACAACCATAGCAAGTCTGCAAAAAATGGGAAAAGATATCATCTAGCACAGTGTTTCTCAACCAGGGGTCCATGGACCCCTAGTGGTCCTTGACGTAATGCCAGGGGGTCCTTATATCTGAATATTAATTTTTGTATATTTTGACATTTGACATGTTCCCATAAAAGAGGAAGATAATATATGTATAATGTACCTGACAATATGACTAGGACAAGTCAACAAACGTAGTAGTAGTAAATTATACTTACATTTGGTTGTCACAAAGACATTAATGATACAAATGTGCCATTTTTATTCTGGGGTCCTTGAGGATGGTTTCAAATATGATGGGGGTCCATTACTCAAAAAAGGTTGAGATTCACTGATCTAGCAGACGGCAAAAGCAGATGTTCCAGAATCCACCAATAAGAGGTGAGATACAATCATATCCATGGCCATGTTTGGATAAGACATGATATGGTCCATCAAGTCAAGGCTAGGTTAGCATGTAGCCTGCAAGCTTGAGGACTTCACCCCATCATTCATGTTGGGACACAGTCACTAAAAGATGAGGATATGCCTGGACTTGTCCTCAAACATGGCATATATATATAATGAGTAGTAGTGTGAAAAACGGAGATGGGTGTCCGGCTGGCAGCCGTAAGGAAGATCATCTGAGAGATGGTTGCTAACTAAACCAAAACAGCATGTAGTTATTAAAATGTTATTGCCGCCAACTAAATGAGAGGGGGCAACAATAAGGGATCAGGGCATTCCAAAGCTTCTTTAAAGAGTAGTTTAGTCTTTTAAGGGACAGTTAAGGTTTAAACCCCACATGTTTTTTTTTTTTTTAGCTTTAGGCTATGGTTAAAATTAGATCACATTCCTCCAGCCATGGCCCTGACCTGCACATAAGCTAAAAATAATGGTAGAAGCCAAACTGATCAAAGGGAGGAATCCATACTCTAAGGTCTGAGAGATGTAAAGCTTTGCAGGACTGTTTCTTTCTGATCTTAAGGTTATGGTTGCATCAGATAAGGACTGCTTTAAGAGAAGTAACAAGACATTTGTGCAGTATGCCTTTTAGTTTTTTGAGTGTTACAAAGTCTCCCTGAGTTTTGTTATGTAAGCAAGACTAAGACGACAATAAAAAACAGGCTAGAGTGTTGAAGCCTCTCTCTGAAGAAAAAAAAAGCCCATTGTTGGCTGACTGTTTAAGTCCCATCAGCCACAACTTCATAGCCAACACAATCAAACTAGAGAACAACAATACAGCCCTTCTGAATGGGTCTTAGGACAGTAAAATGCAGCAGACAAAAGCAATTTCAAAGACTATAATTAATACAAACAGAAATGAAAACTACAATTTGTTTCCTGTCATACTACTTTGAAGAAGTCTGTCTAAACAGACATTCACACACATAATCAGCCTGACAAGCTGTAAACATCCACTTACATACTCTCGCAGATCAATTGGTCTTTTATATTCTCTTCAAAAGAAGCAAAGATTGAAAACGTTGCTGAACATCAGTAAATCAGAGATATGTATTGTTTGGGTATTGAAGACAGTTATTGTTGAGAGAGTATTACCATGCGAAAATAACGTGCTGGTGTTTGTATTATTCTTAAAGACGTACCAGAGCCCTGAAATTATAAGAAGAAATATTGGTCCAGCATCAGCTTTGTATGAAAAAGCATTACACTCCTCTATGCTGTTATCTTTACTGTAGCCACGCAGCATAGAAAATGAGAGGTCATTCATGCGGTGTCCCACAGGGCCGGTGCCTAGGCCCTTTCCATTTCCGGCCTGTCCTCGTCAATGCCAAATTTCATAAAAGAATTATAGCCGACAGAGCTGGCGATGGTGACAAAGCAAGACAAGAGTGAGGTAAACACGGTTTAGTTTGACTGATGCTCCTTGCAAACCCATTCCTCCAACCGAATCAGCACTAACATGGTCGTAAGAGCAGATAGTCTACTCATCCATTTCCCCCCACCCTGATCCCTCTCGAGACCTGGACTCCATTAGAGCACTGCCTGGGGCGCTGAGGAACAGAGCTTTTGCACGGACAACACTTCCTGCTTGGGGAGAGAGTCTAATGCTGCAGTGGAGAGAGCAAGAGAGAGATTTGCACAGGGATGGGAGGATGAACAAAGGGGAATGAAGATGTGTAAAATATTCAGCTAGAATGGCCAGGGAGGGGGAGAGACTGTATTCTCTCCATATCCAGAACAGAGAGGCTAAAGTAAATGTTGTTCCACTGCTATAAAATGGGTGATCCAGTAGGCATAATGCACACCGACTAGGATGTCAGAAAGCATACATATGAATCACATCAAAAGTAAATGTACCAGCTTCAATCACATACACAGTGCATTTGTTACACCAATACACCCACCGGTAGGCTTGCTGCCATAGTCTGTGTTACCGGTGTTCAGCCGCAACACAGGTTACATCATTTGCTCACTGCGGCACCGCCCACCACTGTCGTTTTGATTTTTTTTAAAGTAATAAAAATCATTTAGTTCAGTTAGAGAACAGACACTACAATTAAGAACCGAACGTGCCTGCTCAATGCAGAGTGAGCTGAACTAGAGTTGCAGCACAGATCAACAGCAGGAGTCAGATTTCATTTATCATTAGAGTGAGGAGCTGACTGACAAGACGATGGCGGAAGATTTGGTTTCAAAGCGAAATGTAAAAGCGTTTATTTGGCAATATTCTGGATTTAAACCCAATTAGGGTTGCAAAGGGGTGGAAAGTTTCCGGAAACTTTCCACGGGAACTTAACCTGGGGAATTTTGGAAATATTCCAATTTGGAAACTTAACAGGAATTTATGGGAATTGATTGGAAATTTTGGGAAATTTATAAAAATTTATATAAAAAATGTATCATATAAAAACAAATATAAACATTTTGTTGAAATAACAGTTATTTATTTTTCGCATTCAATTAATTCTAATTTAGTAAATATGTAAAATAAATATATTTTTATTGCAGCAATTGTTATGTGTTATTTATTTCAGTGTCACATGATCCTTCAGAAATCATTCTAATATGCTGATTTGATACTCAGTTATTATCATTGTTGGAAACAGTTGTGCTGCTGAATATTTTTTTGAAAACTTGTAATATTATTTTCAGGATTCACTGATTAATAAAAAGTTAAAAAGAATTTATTCAAAATAGAATTCTTTTCTAATAATATCACTTTAATATCACTTTTTATCAATTTCACACATCCTTGCTGAATAAAAGTATTCATTTCTTTCAAAAAAAAAAAAAAAAAAAAAAAGAAAGAAAAAAAAATTACTGACCCCAAAATTTTGAACGGTAGTGTATATTGCTACGAAATATTTCTATTTTAAATAAATGCTGTTCTTTAACTTTTTTTCAAAGAATCCTGAAAAAAGTATCACAGGTTATAAAAAATATTAAGCAGCACAACTGTTTCCAATATTAATGTTAGAATGATTTTTGAAGGATCATGTGACACTGAAGACTGGAGAAATTATGCTGAAAATTCAGCTTTGCATCACAGAAATGAATTATATTTTTATGTATATCAAAATAGAAAACCATTATTTTAAATTGTAGTTATGTTTCACAATATTACAGTTTTTTCTGTATTTTTGATCAAATGTGCATGTTATGGACTGGGGGAATGCACAGTACATGTAGGGGGTGTGGCCTCAATAGCCCTGCAGTAAGTAGTGTGCTGTGTGAATGTGATTGAGGAATGTGCAGGATAAAAATTAAACTAAAATTGCATTAAATATGGTTGTTTTAATCAAAATTATGCTGCAAGATGTTTTTTCCAACTACATTTAAGTACCCTGTTATAAGCTAACTTGCAATTTTGCAAATTCCCTGTTTATTCCCATATATTCCAATTAATTCCCATATATTTCCGTTAATTCCCATATATTCCTGTTAATTCCCATGGAAAGTTTCCAGCTTTGAAAAATTCCCAGAATTTTGCAACCCTAAACCCAATGCTAATAGAGAACCTGCAAAGGGTTAGTTGTATTTTTCTAGGAGTTATGTTTTTCAATTCAGAATAATAATGAACCCACCAATCAATAATAAGAGGGATAAATAAATAAATAAGAGGGATATCCAAAATGTGCAGTCCAGAGGAGACTCCAGGAACAGTTTGAAAACCCCTTGTCTGAACTGTACCGGCTTGGTTGATTAACAAAAGTGGCAGTTCACCTTTGTGTCAGTACTTGTCAGTTGATCACTTCTGTAGTAACACAAAAGCAAACAAACCCATGACTCAAAGATACAATATAAACAGCCAGGCCACTACCTGAGATTATAATCTCACCATGGCCAGAAAGGGTTTGGATGCAAAGCATGCTGGATTACTCTGGATTAATAGAGCACTCTTTGCATCTTTATATTTCCAGGATTGCTGGCTTTTCAGGCATGATATAATGCAGTTAACCACATACACACAAACACACACAAAAAGCAACCATTGAAACCATAAAACCCCTGAACTAGATCCTAACACTGCCCGGTTTCGCAGTCAAAATCCGTTATTGACTTGTTTAACCACAGCAAATATCATCCTCCTCTGCTTAACTTTAAAAATGACCTTTTGGTCGCAGAGTTTTGCTTCCTTGTGCTAGAAGCTTGTAATGGCAGGGCGAGCAGGGGATTTCTCATTGAAGCTAGATTGTGAACATGACCAATCCGTAAGACAGCTTCCTCTCTCGCTCTAGACGCACACACTTTTCTCAGCCTGAAACTTGGTACGGAGGTCTGCTCTAGTAAGTAGGGAGAAGAAAAGAGAGAGAGTGTGTGTGTGTGTCAGAAAGGGAGGGTTGAAGAGAAAGGAAAACAACAAAACAGAGAAAAAAATGATCTGTTTAAAGGAAAAAGTGTAGAGCAATGAGAAATAGTTGAGGTCAGCTGCTGTAACTCTTTTCTAACACCATGACTCTCTCACGATAAAGACTCTAAATATTTCTCATCAGGGAGCCGTGCGAGATGACAGCTATTAATTCCTCACACCAGCAGGCATGGTGGCAGGTCTGACAGCGATAGGGGCTCCCTCTTCCCTCAGCCACACACCAATCTCCACAGTCCTCAGCACCTACTGCGCAGCCTTTGCAAATCAGATGACCTTCATTTGAACGTCCCTTCTGGAGTCACTCTTCTAAACATGCTTTTACTCTTGCCTACTCTTCCTACCTTTTGGGATAGTTGACAACAGGCCAAAAAACTTGAACTTGAGGATGCTGTAGCAGGTGTTTAAGATGGACAGAGTTGTTTGGGGGCTTCCCTCACTTGAGAGCATGGATAGGAACATGAAACCTTTGTCTAAATCTGCTGGATGAGAAGGCATACGTGTTATAAAAAGCACTGACAGTGTGGTTGACCAATTGAGATGTTATTCTGATCTGATTTAAAAGGCATGTAACCATATGAGGAAAGGAGGGCAAGTTTAAAATCTAATGGCAATGGATTTCTGAATAAAGCATCTTCTGGCTACAACTGAGTTTATGACCTTCTGATGGACCAATCTCACTGCGACATTTGTAGCACTTACCTACTGTAAACTCTAGTGTTTAAGCGCCTTTACAGTGATTAATACAATTCAATTGTTTAAGGTCACTAAGTCACTGTACTGTTGATTTCTAGTAGTAGTTCTAACTGTACCAAACAGTGGTTCACAATAGCTTCACTGTCTCCACTTACACTGAAAGCAGTCAAGTTGATATCTGCTCAACATGTTGCATTGCACGAGCGAGACAGTGCGCGCAGTAAAAATGACTTCATCGCGGTGAGTGCGAACAATTACCCTGTCGTTTCAAAGAATAGTACAAAGGCACGTCAAGTATAAACACCTCAGCCATTTGGGGAGGAGCACACGCAGCCAATGGAAGCTCGCGCTGCGGAGCCAGGCAAAAGTATAAACAAGGCTTATTGTTACCTCAAATCACCAGCTCTCAAATGAAAATCAATGACTTCCAGTCATTTGCCCCCTTAATGGATTAGTTCACTTTCAAATAAAATTTTCCTGATAATTTACTCATAAAAATGTATATACAAAATACAAATGTATATGCTGCATTCGTTCCGTAAGTTGAATAGGGAACATGTAGGACATACAGCGTAAGCTTTTGGAAGAATACGAAAGAAAGGCGATCATTTGTTTATATAAAGCATATACATTTACATTTTTTTTCGAAAATTACGCTAGATAAGACCCTTATTCCTCATCTGGTATCGTTTAAAGCCCTTTGAAGCTGCAATGAAACTGTCATTTTGACCTTCAACCGTTTGGAGGCCACTGAAGTCCACTATAAGGAGAATAATCCTGGAATGTTTTCATCAAAAACAATCTTTTCGACTGAAGAAAGAAAGACATGAACATCTTGGATGACATGGGGGTGAGTAAATTATCAGGAAATTTTATGTGAATGTGAACTAATCCTTTAAGGTCAGGAATGTTCAATCTACAGGATCTTCAACCTTTATCAAACATACTTGAACCAGCTAATCAAGGTCTTCAGGATTACTAAAAACTTCCAGGTGTGTTGAAGCTGAAGTGTACAGAAAGGTGACCCTCCAGGTGCAGGATTTAATACCCCTGGACTACTGTCAACAAACAGTTGCGGAATAGACCTTATAGGGGCTAAATAAAATATAAACACTATAATGTATGCATTCAAACACTAAAATGTGTACAGACACACCCTCAACACTCGCATAAACAGGCAGGTGCAAATGTACACAACGGCGCTACCACACAAAGAGGCAATTGTAATTACACAATGCCTCTTTCCTTCAGGGTTGAACACTCCCTTCCCAGCTGCCAATCAATCCCACTAACAGCAGAGATTTACAGGCCAATTGGCTAGTTAATTGTGCTAAGGCACAGGTGTTGGGGGCTGGTGCTACAAAAAAAGTCTTTAGATCACTCTCAAACCATGAACCAAAGACAGATACTTTGCTTGAGTGAAACTTGTTTTGGTAACAACCTAATGTTGCATAGCTAGAGACTAAATAAAATGTCTGTCGAACCTCAATCCATGTTGTAGCACCCTGGTTCACACTTTTTGACTAATGAATCTCTCCATGACCTTTCGTGATAAGAATTTCAAGAATCATTCCAATTGAGTGATTTGCTGAATCCGGTCTGATTTGTTTTGACTAGTTTGATTAATTGAAACGTCTACAGAGTTTCCATGACATTTAATATTCTAAGAAATTAATTTCCATGACTTTTCCAGGCCTTGAAAGTCCCTGATATTTTCAGGTTTGCCATAACCATGGGAACCCTGTTGATTCATGTGTAATGATATATTGTATATGTGTTAAGCAAGCATGTGTTATGTATGTAAACACCATAACCTATGGGACACCAGCACAGAAGGGATACTCTATTTCAAACAGATGGTTCTTACACACATACGCTACACTTATAATGTACCATCTGCTCTTGCAATGATAGAGAGCGTCAAGTCTCTAATACACATGCACTAACTCATTAACCAGTCTGGTCTCCTCAAATGAATCTATAACATAAAAAACACTTTCTTCTTTGATGTAGGCGAGAAATATGTTCTTGCACTGCTGGATTATGACACAAATTAAAACAAATGACAAGACCGATGTGTGAGAGCTTCAAGTGCGCAATCCTACATTTCTATGGCTACATTCTCACAGTCAGTGTTTACAACTGTATTTAATAACAGGTGTGACTCTAATATAACAGCTTATAGGAGCAGATCGAATATAATCTGTATGAATGAATAACCAATGTTAAGCATCTCTTCTATTCTCATGATAGTCATGAATAATGCCTGTAACCTTGATATCGGACTAAAGTTAATAAAAATGGTGAATGGATAGTTCTATCAAAATTAATTAAGCTTTTTAATAAAGCAAGCCCAATCGAGTGCATTGTATCCAGATCATTGTAGCCAATCACAGACATATCTGATGAGCGCATGAACACAATGGCCAATCGGAGGTTTTTACGAATCCGCTCAACGGCACTCAAAGCGCCATATTTTTAAAATTTCAGTACCGACTTGGTATCACGGTCAGTACTTTTGACAACACTAATGAGGACCATGAATGAAGGCAGAATTTTCGTTTTTTTAGGGAAATTTCTCTTTAAAATGATTCCTGGCAACAACAACAACAAAAACTTGTTTTCTTGTTCTTTCCCTGACTTACATGACCCTGGTTAAAGCACACTATCAGCCACAGTTTTAGTTTGTACTTCCTGTCAGTTGGCAGTTCTGCTGATAACCAGAGAGAGAAGCCTTACATTTTGTAATCTAGGCTACATTTTAATGGCATTGTAATAAACCTATAAATTCCATTCCTGATACAACCAACGTGAACCAACAAGACAAAGTCAGAGAGAAAGAAAAAAGGACTATACAGAAGAACAATACAATGATCTGACAGGGACTTAACAGGGCTTGGTAGCAACAGTGGTTCACTCATGGGGCATGTTCACTTAAAGAGTATTGTAAAATTCTCATATAAGCCCAGACATGCTGCTAGCTCCTAAAGCAGGAGATGATGGTGTACTTTTCCCTTCTGCTTAATTACACTGTGGAAAACATGGGGCGGAAGTTCTCCATGAGAAAGAGGGAGACAGAACAAATCATTCAAAACTAACAAACAACTCAAGGCAGAGGATAAGAGTGTGAGTAGAAGGGAGAGAGAAGGAAACCAAATGCTAAGCGAACACAAGACATCTGACTCATTCTCTAGAGAGTGAAAACAAACTATGAAAACACCTGAACCTGCCATGGTGTCAATTAGAGATAATGACTTTTTACTTGTTGCCACAGTAACTAGCTCTTGCAGAACTGGCAGATGGTGGTGAACATTTTGTCCTGCTTGTTTTCTTCAGAAAGAGCAACTCAAAAAAAGACCAAAGGAATCAAATACTTTCTGCCTCTTTAAAGGATTAGTTCACTCAAAAATGAAAATTCTATTCCACTCTCATGTTGTTTCAAATTCCTTATGACTGACCATTCTTTTGTGGAACACAAAAGGAAAAATACTGAAGAATATACTGGTCATTTTCCCCCCATCAATTACAAGGCTACCGAGGCTTTCAATCTCCAAAAAGGCCAAAACAACTTATCAAAGTCTTGTGTGAGGAACAGATTGAAACAAGTCACGATGAAACCGAAGTAGCGATTTATCATTTCTTCTGTATTGTGATGTACATCCAAATGTAACAGATTATAGAAGAAAAAAAATTAGGGTGGGGACTTAGTTCTATGCATCAGTTGTTGATTGGATGGAGGTAGGACTGAATGCGAGCTTGCAGTTAATTGTAAGAAAAGGTCGGAGTTTAAACAGACTTAATTATTGAAGAAGTCTGGCATACGTCATTAGAAAGAAGTCTGTTGTTTCATTGGAAAATTACAAGGTCAAAAAAACATGCACAAATGAATCATTCAAAATAAGAACAATAACATGAATTTTAAAAATTAGTAGCGCTTGAGTTTGTGAGTTAAACTCACTGACTCATTCAGCTCACTGGAGAAGATTAGTGAATAACGACTTAAGTTGCAGTCTGTTAATCACAAAAACCACAAAAAGACTTCAAAAGATGCATTTTTGCATCTTTTCTGAAGCTTGAAAGCTCTGGTTCGAATTCATTCCAATTGCATTGAAAAGAGCAACCAATCATCACTTTCTGTTTTGTCAAAACCAGATACCCAAGGAAAGAGTTAATTGCCAAAAGAGAGAGAGAGAGAGAGATTTCGAACAAACAAGAAGGAATATGTGTGTGTTTTTCTTCCTCGGTCAGACTCGCCTCTGGCTTTGGCAGTTGCAAAAACAGCCCGGAGGCAGCCAGAGGTTGGAGGGTTTTGTGCTTGCTCGTCCATTTTAAATGGGCATTCAGATGGGGAATGCCATTAGCCCCATCCTGCCTGCACTGACTCAGCCATAGGCGGCAGTAACCTCAGACTCCTCAGAACAGCAGATCAGCGGCTGTTCAACCTTGCTCTTAATGTGGAGGGCCTCTCAGTTATACCTGAGGAACCAAACGACTATTACGCCAACACATTTTAAAGCTGCAGAGTGCCGCTATCAGCACCAAACAACACCTGGCTATCTGTTAGCATTCCCAGGCATCTCAATGGCAGTTCCTCTGAAATTCATCATTTTTGCATAAAGTATCACAAAACTACAGAATGAACTATTAAATTATTTACAGCCAATCACATCAGCTGAAAATAGAATTTAGCACTGACAAGTTGTTCAGTTTGGTTCTGATAACACTATGCAGATTTAGGGAACAGTTTACCCAAAAATTAAAAATTGGAAATGGTAGATTTGAAGTTTCGAAAGGAAAAGTACCATAAAACAACCTAAACATACTTAACTTTACCCCCTTTAAACTGATAACCTTCTGCTATAGCGAGATGTTAAAACAAAGTTGCTTGTAGGGCTGCCCCGACTAAAGATTTGTTTAGTCGACTACAGTCGTTCATTTAAGCAATTAGTTGACTAAACGCACGTTTATATTAACTGAATTACTTAAATATATACTGAGGAGAACACAAAACTATAATGAGCATTTAAAATAAATAGGCGTAATATAGCCTATTTCGCGTTCAAGCACACGCATAAAGCATGCCGCAAAGCTCCGGCAAAAGTAATGATTCTGAATGTGTCGGGGAAAAAAAGCAAGGAGACCTTTCACTTATTTATTAATAAACAGTGTTTTCTGAGAGTCGGCTGCAAAAATGAAGCTGACGATGCTGGCTCGCCATCTCCGCAGTATAGTGGATGTGCATGAATGCACGTTTCATACGGATTACATAAGCAGAGAGTATTTCTTTTAGATTTGAATAGACATTTCAAGCTTTCTCACGTCTGTGAAGCAAGTAGCCTATATGCTGAGTTTTGGTTCATTTTTGTGACGTGCTCCAGTTCAGGGAGACCGAGACGGCAGAAAGCTCAACCCATTTGTTTTTCTTTATTTTACAAAAGGCACAATGTTTTCTAGTTATTGCGAGTTTGCGCAAATAAAAGTAGACCCTTTACAGTTTCGAATGGCATATTATCTGTGTGACTTATTTGTATGATCAAAAACGACAGTATTTTAAGTTGTTTCTGCTGTTTTCAGGAAAAAATGCAAGTAATCTTGCTGGCGCCTCCATGTCACGCAATAAGCATGCTAATACTTTAGCTTCCACGCTGTGCACAAACACTTGGAAATGCACCTAATAATAGTGCAAATTTATCTAGGTTAACGTTAGAGCAAGCAGCCATGTAAAGTTGCTACTTGCATGTTTCAAATAAGCGATCTTTGAGGTCGATGGATAATAGGCAAATGTTGGGATTTCCTGCCCGACATACTGTAATTACTACAAGGACCTGCCATTAACGATGTGTCCCTCACGGACTGCGTGACTTCACAATGAGTTTTTTTTCTTCTGCAACTAACCGACTAATAAAATTTTGGTTGACTAAGCCTAACCTTTAGTCGACTATTAGAGAGCAGCTCTAGTTGCCTCTCATTGGTTCTAGTGGAAGCTCAAACATGCTTGCGTGACACGCAAAAACAAACCTCATTGCTTAAATAAAGAAACAAAATACTTATGGGTTTGAATCGACATGTGGGTAAGTAAATGATGACAGCATTTTCATTTTTTGGTGAACTATCCCTTTAATCATCAAGTCAGTTGAATTAATTCATTTTAAAAAAATTTGACTCAAAAGAATGATTTGTTCTTGAATCATTCATCGCAACCTCTCTCACCAAGGAGATCTAGGTTGGATGTAGAGATTTTCAGTAAATGAGTGACAAGTGCTGAAGTGTGTACATGGCCATCAGGTGTCAAAGAGTTCAATATAAGACACTTTGCAGAAACTAAAGCACCCCACGATCCCTCATCTACCCTCAGAAGGTAGTGGACTATCACCATCCGATTCACTGCAGGTGGTGGGGACATGACCACATGTCTCCAATGTTCTGTTCCAGTCCCAAACAGCATGAAAGCAGTTGGAGGCAACTATCTGTACGCAAGGAGGCCTCACACATTCACAGCGCAGTGGTACCCACTGCCAACAGTGCGGCCAAGCAGAAGAATAAACAGCAGCTTGAAGGGCTACGGAGGCTGAAAGTGTTAGCGCGGGCTCCGCTGGCCAGATTGTGAAGGGACCTCGGAAGCATCTGCCAGAGTAGTTCTACAAGGAGGAGTCAAACATACATACATTTGACTGTATTCGAAAAAAGTGAATGAAAACATTGAGCTTGTGTTAATCTGAGGGTTTTTAGAGGCCCTCCTGTTTAAATTTCTTCGCTCTGCTTCAGCATGCTCCTGATCTGCTCCGCTTTCATCTCCACCCCCACCCAATGTGTATTTTCGCAACCTCATGACTGGCACAGCCTCTCACTGCCACCACTTTTCCCAGGCTCTCTCGGGCTTGAGCTTGATCACACCTCCCGCAACTTTACAACCAATCTTCATTCAATGAGCAATTCAGACAATGGGACATCTTTTCCGCCCTCTTCACAGAGGATCACTCACTATACAATCCTAAAAAAGGGGTTTTCGCTGCAATGCCATAGAAGAACCATTATTGACCAGTCATTATTGAAAGACCAGATTTTTTCTTTGAGCAGATAACATTTTAAAAATCTTAAGAATATTTTTCCATAATAAAAGAACCTTTTGTGCATTGAAAATGTTCCATATATGTTAAAGGGATAGTTCACCCAAAAAAGAAATTTTTCCCATGAAATGATCCCATCACCCTCAAGCCATTCTAGGTGTATATGACTATCTTCTTTCAGACAAACACAATCAGAGTTATATTAAAGAGTATCCTGGCTCTTCCAAGCTTTATAATGGGGCTCAATATTTTAAGCCATACGGCTCCAGGGGGTTAATAAAGGCCTTCTGAAGCGAAGCGATGCATTTTTTGTAAGAAAAATATACCTATTTTAAACTTTATAAACTATAATAACTGGCTTCCAGCACTGGCCGTACGCAAGTCGAGTTCCGGCGGAAGTGTGACCTCTGACCTGACGTATGAAGTATGTAGGAGTAGCATAAGCTTAGGCGAGAGTAGACACCTCTCACATTTAAAGCAAATATAGGGCTGGGCAACAAAGTTCCTCTAAACTTACATTGTTACAACAAAGTTCAAGTTCCTCTTCACTTGCATTGAAATCCTCCAACATTTTGCTTTAAAAATTCTCATTTTAGACTTACAATTTGTGACCAGTGTTTTGTTTTGCTCTATACTCTGCGCTTCCGTATTCATCAATAAGTAACTCTTTCGCCAGAACTTGACTCGCTTACGGACGTTGCCGAAAGCCAGTTATTATAGTTTTAAATATGGATATTTTTCTTACAAAAAAAACCCATCGCTTCGCTTCAGAAGGCCTTTATTAACCCCCTGGAGCCTATGGATTACTTTTATGATGGATGGATGCACTTTTCTGGACTTTGAAAATCTCGAGCCCCATTCACTATCATTATAGAGCTTGGAAGAGCCAGGATATGTTTTAATGATAACTCTAATTGTGTTTGTCTGAAAGAAGATAGTCATATACACCTAGGATGGCTTGAGTGTGAGTAAATCATAGGATAATTTTAATTTTTGGGTGAACTAAACCTTTAAAGGGATTACTATCCCTTTAATTGGTTAACATTTACAATTAATTTGCTTATGTTCAATACCATACTAGTTCTGGCTGTGGCATCGAAACAGATATTGAGAATTAAGAAAAATGTCTTGGCAGTGGTACCAACCATTGAAATTTCAGTGTCATGACAGCCCAACACTGTTGTTGGATAACACCCTTTAACCCTCATATTCACCAATCAATCTGCTTTCATTTGTTAACCAACACTGGCCCGTCTTCCTCTCCCTCAGCCGCCTGATATCCATTGATTGCCACATGTGATCTGTTGACTGATTTAGCTGAGTTTTTTCATTGTGGAGGTATATTTGAGTGCTATATAAGCATTTAACACAAGCTTTGACAAAAGAGGCAAAAGGGCGACTTGACAGGTCTTAGATTTTCCTGTGAGATAACGTAAATTACACTCAAGCTCTTGAGACTCAGGCAGGCATGCTGACCAAACGACCTTCAGCGGGGTTAATTCATAATGCCCAGTACACAAGAGACGAATGGAGTGGACTTTGATAAAAATCTACTCTCAGACAAGGGAAAAGTAAGGGCTGGAGAGAAAGGAATAAACGAATTAGGCCAGATAACCCACTGCTCTGACTGCACTTTGTGAGCAAATGCTATGGCAGAAATGGGTAGAGAACAAGAGCAGCGGAGCCCTAAGTGCACTTTCATCCATTACTCCGTCCAGCTGCACAAATGAGGAACTTTAGAGAAATGGCACAACAATAATGTGAAGGTTAAAGGAAATGGACAAAATATAGGCTTGTACGGAGTGGAATTTCTCAGAACCAAACTTCAAATGTACAGTTCAATATCTGTTGAGTCAGAAATTGTTCTCAGAGGTTCGATCCATGTGTCTCAAATAGAGAAAAACCACTAACTTGAGTCAGGTTTTAAAAGAGCATCCGATCAATAAGCTACAATGAAAGAAAAAACAGAAAAAGACTACAAAGAAGTGAATGAATGATGTTTTCTCAGATCCATAAAGTATGTATGAGGAAAAACCCTGATGACGATTAACAAGTGATTTTTTTGATTTATAACTTTGAATATTTCTCTCATATCCCTGTGGGATTTCTACACTGTAAAAAATATATATTTTTCAAAGTTGTAAATAGAACAAAAATGATTGGAGTGCTTTTTACAAGAAAATACTATTTCAGTTTCTCTACTTCCCAAATTTCACTTTTATTTCAGCTTGTTACTTGGCTTTCTGTAATTATTTGCAAAAGCAAAATACTAGCAGTTTCTGTGTGAAAACTAAAATTTAAAAAGAAAAATTAAAGTAAATCCTACATCATTTTCCCCAGTGCATTTTACATATAATTAATCAGACAAACAAAAACAGTGACTATATTTAAATTTACCGAAAGAAAAATATGCAAAGTGTTTTCGGTGGTTGCCAGAGGGTGGCTGTACAGTTGTTAAGGACTTTACTAGGAAAGCACGATATATCGGCCACCATATCGGTATCGGTCGAAATATGTTATTTTTTAATGTTATCGTTATCGGCCCAATAAGAAAATTTGGCCGATATATTAAAGCTGATAATGGATTATTTCCTTCAGCTGAGACACTTCACATGCGCACTGTTCAACATGATGGTTTTAAATAGCTTGAAATATGATTGGAGTCACTTCAAAAAGAAAAATACAGTTAAGTGCAACATTTGTGCAGCACAAATCTGTCATATAGGCCACATAAAATTATAATTAGATAATATAACATCATTATAATTGTCTGCTTTACTTTTGTTTTTGTAATCAGGCTCTCAAATGTTATATAAAATTTGGATTTAGATTTAGATTTATCGGCCAATATATTGGTTATCGGCTTTCAAATATAAAGAATTATCGGTTATCGGTATCAGCCAAAATTTTTATATCAGTGCATCCCTAGTCTTTACCATGGTTTAATACAGTTATTCAATATTCTGTATTGCTTTATCATCTGGTCACAAGTAACAGCACACCTCTTTTCAACAAGTCGGATGACTTGATGCATCAATAGCGCAAACTGTGTGGGACGAGTTACGCTCCGGAGTTTAATACTTCAGATTAAGGGCTTTGAGGAAATGAATGATGTTTGCATTTATAAAGCACTACTAAATATGCAGCACTTGATATCTAGACATCTCTTTGAGCTAAATGCCCATATATCCCCTATGAGCTTGTCCAATTTATCCACCCAAACGCTCCATGAATATAGCAGCAGACCCAGTCTTGATTAACAATTCTACTCATCCACATACTCTAATAAGCTTCTTTTTGCTTCTCAGACAAACTGTAATTACTCTATTCAACATCACTTTATTTAAAAAAAAAAAACTCTGGTGGTCTGAAAAAAACTGCTCATGTCATAAAACTACAGTAAAGTGGAAGAAGAGGTGACCACTGGGTTTTCCATCATCCTGTAGCATACAAGCCAAGGACAAACATTTTTACACAGATTTTACAAATGCAATTACAATCATGAATGCCTCACCTATCATTTATATTTCTGCTTGGTAGTTGGTAAGACACCTTTACTGAGGAATACTTTCTGTGGTAAAAAAAAAGGTTAAATGAAAGGAAACAGACAGGAGACATTCTGTTCTAGATAGGAAACCATATTATGTTGCCTTTTAGGATAACTTGTACAACTGCAAAAGCAGCACAACTGTTTTCAACATTGATAATAATAATAGCCTAATAAATGTTTCTTGAGCAGCAAATTAGCATATTAGAATGATTTCTGAAGGATCATCTGACACTGAAGACTGAAAATTCAGCTTTGCATTACAGGAATAGATTTCATTTTAAAATACACATAATATTAAGGTTTTTACTGTATTTTTGATCAACTAAATGAACGGTAGTGTACGTGAACACACCCAAAGAAACGTGTCTGATCACGATAGGATGAACCTAAAAACTCTGATTATACAGGGCGTCCTTAAGACCGATTAGTCAACTAGTCATTCAGACAACTCACCGACTAGACAGTTTTGAAAATAGGTACTGAAACTTTAGTAGGCGGACTGCAGCAAGACTAGATCAATGCCATGGTCCACAATTTATACATCACAATAAAAACGTGACTGCATATGTTTGTTTAACAAAAGCGAAGGCCTGTTATTTTGATTTATGAATCAGTAAATTCACATACAGATTCTGCCGCTGCTATGCAAGCTTAGGCTGACTCAGGTGACCCTATCGTGCCCCAAGAACACACCCTATTACTCAGCTAATTGTGTGAGACAGACAACAGCATCCGCCGAAATAGACCTCTTAAACGTCCGCCGATCATTCATCATTATCAGTGTTCTGCAGTGTTTGTGGTTTAGTGAAGCTGAACTAGAGGATTCAGTGAAGAGCGAGACGCAGGCTCAGTACGGCTAAAGCACAAGCATTGCTGTGTTCCTGAGAGATGTAAGGAATACCTCAGGGGCCTCTCCATTTTCATACAGCTGATCCTGTTCGACCGCTCAACTCAGATGTGCATGTACATACCTGCTCCTATTTCGCCATCATGGCGGTTGTTGGCACGCATCAGTCTTAAAACTACACATGTAAACAAGTCCGACCAATATGGATTTTTTGGGAACTATATCAATTACAATATTATGGTGAAAACGCCGCTGACTGGTTTTCTGAAATCCTGAGTTAAATACAGTGTAAAGAATTGTTGGTTTAACTTAAAGTAAGTTGCCTTAAAATTTTGAGTTCATTGGAATTAAAAATTTTAGTTAATACAATTAAGGCAATTGGTTTATTCAACAGGAACTCAAAATATCATGTTATCTGAACCACATTAATTTGTTGATTTGACAAAAGAAAAAAATGTTGTGATAAACCATAATTTTTTTTATTTATTTTTTTTAAACAGAGTATTACGACCTTTCCAGAATGAAATCAACCAAAACCTAAATTTTCAAGATTTTGTTTTGTACTAATAACAACACATTTAAAGCTTTTTTTGCGATGTTTGCCAAGGAAATCATCACTGTTACAATACTGTTGCTCATAATACTGTTTGATCTTTATGACTAACTATTAAAGTTCCCAACATAAAGGATCACCAAAAGGTATGCAGTTTGTTGAGGACAGATTTGCTATTACTTTTCTAAGTGATCAGACTTTTGTCTGTCAGACGAAAAATAAAATAAAATAATTAAAAAGCAAAACAAAATAAAATAACAAACAAAACAGAAATAATTTGGATTCATAAGATTTTTTAAAAATCTTTTTTGAAAGTCTCTTATGCTCACCAAGACTACATTTATTTGATCAAAAATACAGTAAAAAAGTAATATTGTGAAACAGCATTACAATTTGAATGTTTCCAATTTTAATATATTTTAAAATGTGATTTATTCCTGTGATATTAAAGCTGTATTTTCAGCATCCTTACTCCAGTCTTTAGTCACATGATCCTTCAGAAATCATCCTAATATGCTGATTCACTGCTCAAGAAACATTTCATTACTTATTATCAATGTTGGAAACAGTTGTGCTGCTTAATATTTTAGTGCAAACCATGAAACTTTTTTCATGATTCTTTGATGAATAGAAAGTTCAAAAGAACAGCATTTATTTAAAATGGAAATTTAACATTATACAGTAAATGTCACTTTACTGTCAATTTAATGCACCATTGCTGAATACAAGTATTAAAAAAAAAAAAAAAAACGCACTGACCTCAAACTTTTGCAATGTATATTTATTTATACACACACATTCAAAGTCAGTATGTTTTTTTAGTTTTGATTAAAGCCGACAAAGAGAGTGAAACAATTCTAAGGCCAACTACAGTTCAAGTTCATGTGTCAGAAAAATTACAGTAACCATGAGACACGGACAACCATGACAGAATGGAGATTCTACTCTGAGCTGATCACGTCCTCAGACTCAGAAATTATTAGTTTCTATAGCAACGCTCATAACACCAAACAGATCCATCTGCAGCTTTGTTGTTGACCACAGCAAAACACTCAATCTTTACATTAAAAAGCATTCTACACTTCAGCGAAATCTTGCAACAGCAAAATTATTTTTCTGACCCACTTTTTTTCTCCATCAAGTAAAATAAGCATTCACCATGTTAACATGCAAAACATAGTGCAAACAAGACAAGACCCAAAATAATTACAGATTCATAAACCCACGCAAAGATTATCACAAAAATCACGTAGCGGAACAGCGGCGAACGATACAGGCAGACAATATATGGGTCATGCTTTATGAACAACTGAGCCCTCAAATCTCAATGTTGTGTGAAATAAGAAAAGAGAGGGAAGTGGAGGAAGGAAAAACTTTCACAGGCAAATGAACCTTGTGCCTTATCTGATCGAACGAATGTGGCTACAGGCGTTAGCGATGGAGGGTGGAATGATTGCTCTATCTAAACGGTCTTGCCCAGGCATAAATAAACAAAGACATGCCGAGGAAAACACAAACACACACCCACAAGGAGTTCTGGGCGTCTGGTGGCTGCATTGTGTGAGGTGCGGGCGCTACACGCCGAACACAAAAGAACTCAAACCTGACTGCAGTGACAACACAGCCGCGGCATTTATCAGCCATGGCATGTCTGCCTGACAGCACCTCCCTCCTCACACACAGACATTAATGCTTTTCTATCCGGCTGAGCGTGTGCGCACGCGAGAGGAAGTGAGCGGAGCGGACACTGAATATATATTCATTTGCATGCAGGCACATGAACTAAGTGTCTCTGGTGAGGAAGATAAGGGCTTCTTTCTTTCAACTATGTATATGTGAGTGACAGGAAAAGAGACAGAATGAGAGAAGAGAGATGTGTTTTGGGCCTAGCAAAGGACGCGTCGCTGTAGGCAATCATTGGACGGGTGCGTGTATGTGCGTCGGGACCTAGGATGCACAAAGCAACTGCGACAAAAGCTAAGCAGCATAAATATCAAAGCTGTGCTCTGCGGCTAACTGACCAAAGCGAACGCAAGACAAATGTTTTCTTGAAGAGCGCAAGCTCTCGACGCAGCTGTGCGCTTAAAAAAAATCAAAATTATAGCTCTGCGACATTCAGTCCTTGTCTGATGTCTTGAAAACATCCATACTCTATAGCATACATCTAAACGTTGACAAAATTAGTGACTAGTCTTTTTCTTTCAGGAAAACAGACCAAAAATATTGATGAGTCATCCTGCACTATACAAATATTTGTCCAATCAAATGCTCTCTAGAGCAAAAAAACTCCCTCCTGTCAGTGCCGATAGCCTCGTGGGCAGCGCCGACATATAATGCCGTTGCACTTCGGACGACCCGAGTTCGAGTCCCGGCTCGCGGACCTTTCCCGATCCCATCCCCCTCTCTCTCTTTCACTCTATATCTATAACAAAGGCAAAAATAATAAATCTTTAAAAAAAAAAAAGAGAGAGAAAAAGTCCCTTCTACTAACTCCACCTGCACCTGACTAGCATGTAACAAATTATACAGCAGTGATGCACCATGGCAAGATCCTATCACACTTCCTCAACGCCTGATCAAAAACATAGCACACTATTGTGATATCTTGCTCTAGCAAATCAAAACCTTTTCTTAACCCGTTACCACTATGTTAGTAGGCAGAGCTGTTAGCTTGTTAGCTGAAGGCCAACTGACAACACAAAGAAAGACAAATGTTTTTGACAATTTTAATATGTAATTTAAAAAGCCTGTTCTAGCTAATCAAAAGAGCTTTGCTTAAATAGTTAATGCTATGCTAAACAAGTAGGCTAAGCTATAAGCTTGCTAATCGAAGGCCAACTGAAAACACAAAGGCAAATATTTAAAATGAACATTATAATGTGATATATAATTTTCTAGCTAATGAAAAGAGATTTTTAGAAACAGTTAACAGTCTAAGCTGTTAGCTTGATAATCGAAGGCCAACTGGAAACAAAAAAGGAAATATATAATAAGAGCATTTAGCTTTGGTAATATAATGTGATGTTATTTTCTAGATAATCAAACTTTCCTGAACCACTAGAAAACAAAGAAAGGGAAAATGTTTCATTTGACCACTTTAGCTTTGGTTATGGAATATTTTTCTTGGTTACCTAATAAAAAGAGCTTTTCTAAACCAGTTAACACTATGCTAATGCGCTTAATACAAGGCAAATGTTTAATTTGACCATTTTATCTTTAATAATTTAATGTTGTGCACATAACTAAAGCCTATATTTTAGCTTTAGTAATGCAATGTGCAAATAACTAAAGCCTATTAGCAATTTAAAACAAAAAAACGACCCCACTTCTAATTTCAACAGGAAATAAACTGCACAGAAAACTGCACACATCCAGAGAGCTCAAGGTATCCTTAAGGAACTGTGCTAATGCATTATGCCTGACTTTTGCTGTCATCCATAATCAAAATAGGGTACGATTTCTTCTGCCAAGTCTGCTGCTAGAGCCAACAGTTATTGAGAGTAGCAGGGACAAAACGGCAATTCATTGTAGCGTTCTCGGCAACGATGAACGGCAGCACCATTCAATTGCTGTGCCTGAGCTGCAGATCTAGGGAGGATAGAGGAGGGGTACTGACTGAGAGGCCGCGCTGATCTTGGCTCGGTTCAGGGAAGGTTCTGTGGGGCAAAAACAATCTAGACACGGTAAGTACAGCTTAGCAGAGCTAGCGGGATTTGTAGTGGTCTTTAAGTGAGTCTGGGCGAGGGACAGTAATCCAGGGGATGATGGGATACGTTAAGGGAGGATTGAAGAAGAGGTAGAAGAGCTAGCAGTGCCTCTGGGCCAAGGAATCATTTTGCATACTTTTAGGCCTACAAATCTTTGGTAGATCTGTCCCATTCTGAGAGTGTCTGGATGCTGGTCATGTAACATTTAGTCTCGCCTAGCCAGACCTTCAGACTGACAGCAGAAGGTCTGGACTATCGCAGCTTTCATTAGACAAGGACCACCCGAGAGGACGTTTGACTGACATGTAATGCAACCAATCACAGTTCGTTTTGTTCCACGTCATGTTTAAGGGCATGAAAATGTAAAGTCAATGTCCATACAATAACAGACTGGCGTGCATCTAGTAAATTATTAATTGAAGAACGTTGTGCACAAAGTTTTGAAAATCCAGCATTTAGTTCATCCTGGTAAGTGCTGGAAGTTGTGAATGGTACCCTAATTCTGAACCCTACAGTACCTTGGGTACCTTCCGCTGGGGTACCAAGCACAACAATACCGCTACCAAAAGGCAGGAGCTACACTCACTGCAGAATGTTGATTGGTTGACAGAGAATCATCACTTCCGCGTGCTACAAGGGGAAAAACAACACAATACCGTTGCAACACAACGTGTATTTTTCGCTTGTTTTTCCTTGCAGACTTCAGCCTTTGCTCAAGCAAAGATGCTGTATGTCCTTCATTGCTGCTTACTGTCACTTTCCTCTTCACGCGAGAATGACGTCAATCGCTACTTTCCAGCATACACCATGCCTATCAAGTAAGGGTACTGTTGGCGGTGAAAACACAAGCCGGATCAGGGTTTACCATCCCAAGTCGTACTGTACTCTCTTCTTTTTTGCATTGTTTTTCTATGTAAGCATGCTCTAGATCTGGGGTGCCCAATCCTGCTCTTGGAGATTTACCATAATGCAAACCTCAGGTCCAACTCTGATCAAATACAAATGAACCAGCTAATTAAGATCTTCAGGAGCACTTGATAATGAACTGGGCACCCATCCACTAGATGGTCGTATCTGATCTTTGCGCTTGTGACTTTTGCATTTCTTTTGTCTCATGCATGACACAGCATTCTAAAAACGCAGCTGAGATGAAAGTGCACTAGCATTAAGAGCTGCAGTGTTGCACAAAGTTTGCTCTGAGAATTTGATCAAATTGTTCAAGGCCACACACACAAGCAGGTAGATCCAGCTAATACATATTAACTAATCCAGCTAATACATATTAACCTGAGCAGGCGGTCAGAGCGGCAAGTAAACATGTTGTAATTCTGATTAAACAGGGCAGTCAGGGTCATGAACAGCGCTGAGAGACGACTGGACTCTAATCGCAGTAGAAAAAAATGTTTGATATTAATACTTGATATAAAACTGCACTGTAAACACACGGTACAACTCCTCTGGCATAATACATATGTAACTTTCATGAGGAAAAACCATAAAACCATTCAAAAAGGTCTTGGCACCTTTTCCCAACTTTTAATTTTTATTTTTTTTTTTTAGAAACATACTTGCTACACAATTTTCTTTTTATTCTGAACCGCCGGTGATCTGTTTCTGGATGATACGGTTTCGGCATTTGGAAATTCAGCTCATTCCTCAAGCTCTGTGAGACAAGAGGTCACTTTCTCCAAGCTCTCTTTGAACCGCGACTCTTCCCAAGCCCGCAGTCCATTCAAGCAGCCAAACAAAACAGCCCTGAGCACTCTGGAGTCTAATCAACAACTTCCACCCAGCCATCACACTTCCAGGCTCCCTGCAGTTGGACAGGCACAAAGAAACTTTGGGTAGGAAAGAGAGGAAACGGGTTGGAGAGAGACAGGCTTGCAAACAAAAGCTTCAGGTGAGAAAGAGCACGGCAGAAAGCAGACAGACAGTTAAAGAGAGCGGAGCTGATTGAAGTTTCAGGAAAAGGAAGGAAGTAGCGGGAGAGAGAGAGAGGAGCCATTAACATTAAGAGCTCATTTTACCTTTAGAAAACACTTTGCCCAAGCAAGACCCTGATGTAACAACCAAACGGACGACTGCAATTAACCAAGGCCACTTATGTTCTGAATTAAGGCATCATCTAACCTACAGCGGCCTATCGATTAAACAGCAGTACAATGCCTGCCTCATTGAACCACCCAGGGTTGCAATAACACAAGAACTTTGAGCATCGCTGATTGCATAGACCATTATTTTGTCTGTGGCTTTGACTAAATTAGCCTGTGAAACTTGAGCGAGATGAACTTGATAACGGAGGAGTTGTAAGATAATTAAACAACGCAGTGCAGGATTTAACATGGCACAACGTAATTGTGGTACATGTAATTATCCATTACTTAGAAAAGCAAAGCAGTGTGTAATGACGCATCAAGAACTGGGAGGATGAAGAATATGTTGATGACTGTGACGAATGCCTGTTTTATCGTCCGCCATGCCAAAAAATTCAAGTACGGTCAGACAGAAGTTAAGTATTCGTTCAAATTCTGAACACATCTTTTTGATGAAATCTGAGAGATTTCTGTCCCTCCATTGACAGCTACGCAACTGACACTCTGACACACAAGAACAAACCTCTTCCGGAAGAGGCATAACCAATGTTTTTGTACGTTATTCATGTTCGGTTGAGCTTCTGCTTATTTTCGCTGATCAATGTTTGTAAATAAAAGCCTAAATTAAATCTTTTTATCATAAAAATTTGGACTATACAGCTCAATTCATATGAATTAATTTTTAAATCTCTTTATGATCTTTTTGAAGAGTCAAAGTGTTCGTTGCAAAGGCAGTCAATGGAGGGACAGAAATAAAAGAATTTTCATTTTTGGGTGAACTAAATTTTCAATAATTTTCAAGAAATGTTTAAGCGGTGTTATGTGGTGCAACCAAGAAAAAGATATTTTATTTTATCTTGAATACATGTGAGTGTGCACATTTTCATTTAGATTAAAGGGATGTTATTTTAAAGAGATATCGCCCTCATGTCATTCAAAAACTATAAGAATTCTGGGTAACACTAAGGTTACACTTTATTTTAAGGTCTCAGTATTACAGTGTAATAAATTCATTTAAGTACTGAGTAATAATAATTAACTGCATGTACTTACTATAGGTTTAGGATGAGGGATTGGTTCAGGGTTAATTGCATGCAATTATGCATAATTTCTCATTATTACTATAGTAACTACATGTAACGTGTAACACTAAAATAAAGTGTTACCCATTAAGGCATTAATATCTGCTTTAAAAGTACTAATAAACAACCAATATAGTAAAATGTAAGCTAATAAGCAACTAGTTAAAAGTGTGAATTGAACCCTAAAATAAAGCGTTACCATTATTATTACTCAGTACTTAAATGTTTAATTGTACTGTAACACAGACACCAATAAAGTATTTATTTAAAGCAAATTTTGTTCATCTTCAGAACAAAAAAGGAAGATATTTTTAATATTGCCATCTTATTTTTGTCTATTCACTGACAAGTCCATGCAACTAAAACTTTCACACATCAAGAAGTACAAAAATATTTTTAGGTTAACAATCCCTTTAATTTTTTAAAATAAAGTTTATATTTAATGACTGTTTAATAATGAAAAAAATATTATATATACACCTTGAATGCATTTGAGTGTACACATCTTAATCATTAATATTAAGTTTTATCTTTTTTTCTTTTCAAGGTAAAAAGCAATTTAAAATTTAACCATAATAATTTATTTATGATAAAAAAAAAAAACATTATGAATTATGCAGAAATATCATTAAGCTTCTGGGTAAGTCAGATTATCTGATATTTTAAGATACTTACTGAGTTATGAGGCAAGGCCATAACCATGTCTTGAACATTTTTTGTTTTGTTTTATTTTTTTTGCATGAAAGGGGGGAGAAGGGTGTTAATTAAAGGATCAAAATGGATTTAAGGGAATTAAGAAAAAAAATATGGTAAAAGTTCCAAGTCTATTATAGTTAAAGTAATTGATTTAAACTATTTGCAAATAATAATAATTCACTCTTATTTGTATGTCTAATATGTAAAAACAAATGTTTTTGTGGCACATTCAGTTATGAATTACATTAATCGTCTAAATTATAGTATATTTTTAATTCAAAATGGTGACATTTGATAAAAAAGTTGAGTAGTTTGCATCACTGGATGTTACTGTCAGTCGCTGAACACTTCTATCGTAAAGCACATGTCAAATATTAAATGTTTAGCTACTTACATCTTACTAAGCACTCTTTCTGTTGAAACTAAAGCGTGGCGTTGGAATTCACACTTTGATTTGATTGGCCATCTTGATCATTTTGACATTGATGAGTGGTGTTAGACCAGTATGGCAAACCAAACATTTTTTGGTTGTACCACATGACCTTGATTTTTCTTTCCACCAAAAATATAGCAAATTGAATTTTAATTGAGAAATGAAAAACATGCTCATCATATTCAAATTAATAAGCATGAGCACCAGAAGTAGGGATGCTTACCTAAGCAAGCACATCTAAATACGGGTGTTTGGAAAGGTGTGAGCCAATGAAGAATCTAGTGATTCACACTATAACACTTTCTAAGTGTTCTGGAGAGTATTTGATAGGCCTGGTGAATGTCATTACCATGAGAGTGAGCATTCCAGAAGCACAAAAATCAGCCTGGGGTCTCAGGGGTGGAACATTTACACATATACACACACCCCACTGCTCAGGGAGCGAACACATAGTCTAGGTTATGCACATACAAGGGCACTGGGATGGCTCCAGGCTGCAGGAACTGAGGAATGTGGGTAAAATTCAGGGGGGATGGGTCAACTGCAGCTAACTGAAGCAATAGTGTGTCAGCGAAAGAGGAAAATAGAGAGGGAGAGTACGAACAGGCAAAGTAGGAATGAAAAGCACAATAGGAAACCAAGAAGGGAATCTGGTGAAACAGATACAGGCTGCAGTTCATGCAGGGGTCGAGAGAAAAACATCTATTCACTGTCATCAGCAACTTAAAGGTGCTGAAAGGTTCAGCTGATTAAGAGATATTAACCACTTGTTTGTCAGTAATTCAGTAACTGTTTATTAGCAGTTTTGAAGCACTTACTTGTTGCAAGGAAAAAACTTTCCGGATATAAAGCTGCGTATATAAATTGACTGATATTGCTTTAGTCATGGCCAATGCCGATACTGATGATTATGTTTCCAATGACAAGTTGCTTTCTGACAAGTTTGGGGTCAGTAAGATTTTTCTTTTTAAAAGAATTTTATTAAGCAAGGATGCATAAAAATCACAAAAGAGACAGTAAAGACATTTATAATGTGACAAAAGATTTAAATTTTTAAACGAATGCTGTTCTTTTGAATCCTGAAAATTTTAGAAAAAAATAAAAAGCACAACTGTTTTCAACATTGATAATAATAATAATAATAAATGTTTCTTGAGCAGCAAATCAACATATTAGAATGATTTTTGAAGGATCATGTGACACTGAAGACTGGAGAAATTATGCTGAAAATTCAGCTTTGCATCAAAGAAATGTTACATTTTAAAATATATTAAAATAGAAAACAATTAAATTAAATTGTAATAATATTACAGTTTGCACTGTATTTTGATCAAACAAATGCAGCCTTGGTGAGCATAAGAGACTTGTTTTAAAAGAATTTAAATAATTAGAAGAATTAAAAACATAGGAGTTTTTTTTATATTTTTATATTGTAATAATTTAAGTTACTCTCCAAAGAAACAACTTAAAGGCAGCATATTTTAAATATTTGTGTGATGGCATCCTTTTATGAATGAAAACCAGTATCACTGATACTAATACTGGTACTGATGTCTCTATGAAAATGATTTTTTAAACCTTAATTATAGACATTCAACATTTATTAAAAATTTTAAAAAAAAATAACTTTTAATTTAAGTGAACGTAAAACAATCTTCACATAAACCCATTATAATAAATGTCATATTTACCTGTGGCCTTCCTACTTGTCTAACAGGTAGGAAATATACAGAAATTGAATAAAGCTATCAACAATGTCACCAAAGAAGTGTGTTTTTGGTTGTGAGGGAAAGATAACCTTGCTTCCCAAAGAACCCAGCATCAAGTGGAGCTGAGAGTTTTGAGCTCACGCATTACATTGATGCGCTCTCGATATTTGTTATTAAAATAACCATAGAAACTCATAGTTGCAATCACCTTTTTATTGGTTAAAATGAATGGAGAATATCACGTGTTTTTCTATGGCTGTTTGAGCCCTCAGGATCAGCGCTTATGGTTTCATAAACAAGGCCCAGGTCTACACTGGATTTACAGATCGTTTGAAACTGAAAGATGGAGCGGTCACAGCAGTAATGATCCCGGTCATGAGTCGGAACCGCAGGTGGTAAGTAAAACGACTTCAAATGTCTGTTTTGTTGGCAATAGGCGCCTAAGCGCATATAATGTAAACAACACGAACGTAGGTAATTCATAAATTCATTATTCATCATTCACTATACGCTATATTCATTATAGTGATTCAAAAGTTATCCATGGATAATGCGATGGTGTATTGTGTGTGTTTAAACACAGTTGTTTAGCTGACCATTGATAGCTTGCAGACGATCTCTGCACAAAATCTGCGCATACTCGTGATAGCTCGTCACTCTTTAGCTCTGCTCACACGGCACGCCTCCAGGCGCTTGGCTGTTTTCAGAAAGACTCATTACAGCATATGTATCTTTTATAAATATGATAAAACTAAAGACTTTTTGGAGATATGAAGGATGTACTACTACTTTAAAAGTACTCAAGATTAACATGAGATTGGCAGAAACCTTTATAATAATAATATTATTACCTTTATAATAATAATAATAATATTATTATTATTATTATTATTATTATTATTATTATTATTATTATTATTATTATTATTATTATTATTATTATTATTAAGAAGAAGAAGAAGAAGAAGAAGAAGAAGAAGAAGAATGCTATTGTTTAAGGTTTAATTTTAAGATACCTCACTGGAGTGATTTTTTGTTTGTTTGTTTTTTTAAGAAATATAAATTAATTAGAAGCTTTTTTCAACCTTCACCTCAGTTTCTGTAGATCTATTTTCGTGCACACAACCAAAAACCATGGTGATCAGAAGACCGCCACACCAGTATGCAGTACAAAGCGAACACTACCCAACGTTGCAATCACATTCAAGTATAGTTAAGTAGACGTCATAGTCCTTCTGCAGGTCCAATGCTCTCAGATGAGAGTAGCTGATTTTCCAAATGCCAGTAACTAGCAATGAAGTGCATTTCAAGGGTTAAATTTTGTCTTCGCACACACACATATTGTTAATATGCATGCAAAACCATCGCCCTGCAACGCCTCGGTGAAGTGTCTGGGAAAACATGGCCCTCTGCCCTGCCACTGCCATACAGTCCCGCACTGCGAAAATTAGCGAACCGCTAATGCATTCCAAAACAAGGAGAAATCACAGACCTCCTACACTCCTCTCTGAAACATAAAGCTTAAAAACCTCCTAATTTTCTGCACTTCACCCACAAGGTCCATTCATTCTGCACATCCTCTCCGCCAGGCAGACATTTTCAAGACTGCCCATCTATCGCTTCCATCATCATCCAATTCCACGCAGTGAAATAGTGGGATGTGATTTGGGCGCTTAACTTCATTAGCTACGCCTCAGTCTGGGGCCCGTAGATTATGACTAATTAATCAGCTTACCGTGGCTTAAACATCACTACACAGAAAGGAAGAGCCTTATCTGTCAACACGCTAAAAAGATTTCACTCCCGTCATCTTTTCTTTCCTTAACGCGCACGACACAAATTCCTCCTCTCCGCATCCTTTGTTGCCCAAAGATTAGCTTGACACACGCAAGCGGCAGCAACATAACCAGCTGGAATGGACGCCGCAACTTGGCTGAACGCTTGTGCCTCCGAGGCGGAGATGTGAGCCGTATTGTGTGCCGGAGGTTCTCTTGTATGCTATTGATATGCTGTGTTAAGAAAGAAAGAGAACAAGGAATCAAACCGCTTGGCTGGGAGACTAGTAGGGACCTATGAAATCTGCTTTGTTTTTTCCCAAATTCCATGTCCATTTGAATTTTTTCTGTATTCCATTTTACAGTTTAATTTAATCTAATCAATTGAATTCATAAAATTGAACAAATAAGATACATTTACCTTTGTTTTTTCCCCAAATTCCATTTTATGGTTTACCGCATTCCGTGTGTTCCAGAGCATGTGAGCAGAGCAGTAATATTTCCATTTAAAAAAACTGTATTATTATTATTACTTTGAGAAGCACATTCTGCTGTATATTAGTAATATATATTTCATGTCAATTTCTTCAAGTTAAAGGGTTAGTTCACCCCAAAATGAAAATTGTCATGTACTCACCCTCATGTCGTTCCTAACCAATAAGACTTTTGATCATCTTCATAACACAAATTAAGATATTTTTAATGAAATCTGAGAGATTTCTGTCCCTCCATTGACAGTCTACGCAACTACCACTTTGACACTTCAAAAAGTTCATAAAGAGATCATAAAACTAATTCATATGAACTGAGTGGTTTAGTCAAATTTTTTTGAAGCATCACGATCATTTTATATGATAAACAGGCTTTTATTCACATTTAAACATTTAACAACACAAACATCAGATATGTTAAAGAAGCTCAAGCATGTTTGCTTGACGTGTGAGAACCAATGAGGTTCATTCTTCTGTTTATGTTCGCTGATCAATGTTTACGGTCTCTTTATGAACTTTTCAAAGCGACAAAGTGGTAGTCGAGTGGACCGTTAATGTAGGGACAGAAATCTCTCATTTCATTTAAAATATCTTCATTTGTGTTCTGAAGATGGACGAAAGTCTTACGGGTTTGGAACGAAATGAGGGTGAGTGAATGATGACTTTTTTTTCATTTTTGGGTGAACTATCCCTTTAAAACAAACATTTATTTTGATAGGTTGTCGTGAAGAAGAAACTATGATTAACGATTCTGGTGGCCCACCATAGTCTAACCTGTCCCGCCTGTTTCACAATGAACCGAAAATTTATTTACACCTCTCATAACAACATATGGACCCAGTTTCACAGACATGGCTTAGATTAAGCCAGAATTAGTTCAATTAGGACATTTAAGTAGCGGGTCAAAATATGTTAGTGCAAGCTGATTTCATTTAAAACAGCATAAACATGCATTTTAGTCTGGGACTAGCTTAAGCCTTGTCTGTAAAACCAGGGGATAAGGTTGTATTATAATTGTGTAATAATAATAATATACAATTATTATTAGTAATAGTAGCTTTATCATTGTTGTTATTGTTGTTTGGCTTTCTCAATCACTTGTGTGAATGTAATGCAAACATTATATCACGACTAAAAAAAGGTTTGAGTCCACTTTAAAATCAATGCAAAGACTTTTTACTTCAATTTGTACACTGAATAAGGGTTGGAGCTCTTAAAAAACTCTCAAAGTGTACCAGATTGTTGCATTTAACTTTAAAATGTACAATATTTTCTTACGTTGGAGCTATAGTCCCCTATAGAGGGACCAAGGTCAACCCCCCTTAGTCTCACAAAATCCTGTTAAACTGTGATATGATGATAGATTTATTAAATTAAATTAAATGATGAAATGCTGGTGAAGTGACTCAGCATTATACAGTAAATTCCGTGTTTATGACTGTATTCCACAATTACGTCTGTGTTTTCTGCACTGCGTTAAGTTAACATATCAAAGACATCAAGGAGTGCTAATGGTAACGCTAGACCGAGGCGGTATTTACAGACAACAGGTGAATTCAAAAGACCCGAGGCAGAGTAGGTCTGTAATTAGATCAATTAAATGGGAGGCAGTAAAAGGTGCACCTTGTGACAGCAGAGGCGGGAAAGCGTGGGGCGTCTCTTGCGCCAGTTGTCGTAGTTTAACCCAGACGCATAATCATGGCGTTTTTATGCCTCCGCTGAAGTTCACTGACAGAGTCTTGTCATAGGTTTGGAGTCTGTTTGCAGCGCTAGGCGAGATTCCTCGCTCTGAGGCGGGGCAAGGCGAGGCGAGGCATGCAGAGACCCCCCCAAATGCAACCCATAGTGTTTCACAGTTGGACGATACCTGTTGACATCACCCAGCCCTGCTGAAACCAGAGTAGCTGCTTCCTGTGAACTGGTCTGTCCGGTTCATCCACAAAAATGAGAAATAGACTTCCTACACTCAGTATTCTCTCGTTTTCCCTATAATACTGATCATTGAATGGTATTTAATCTGATGGGGTGCCACGGTGCGAGCTAAAATGCATCAACCACCTCAGGTCGACGACATACAAGAGTGCCCATGATAAAGGAAAAATGTAAAACTGGTCACACCACATGACTTTAGCAGACAAATATTTTTCAAACATTAATAACTGTTATTAATGTTAAGTTATTCTTCATTATATCAGGACAGTCATATGACCCTAGTCTTGCATAGCCAGACTGACTTTTGGTGGCCAAGGACCACCCAGAGTCCATCTGACTGACATGTAAAGCAACCAATCACAGTTTGTCTTGTTCGGCGTCATGTTTGGGGCATGAAAATGTAAATACGATGTCCCTACCATAACAGGCAGACGTGCATCTAATAAATTATACACTCAAGAACGTTGTGCAAGTTTACTGCAACAATGGCACCACAAACTTCACAATTTTGACAATCCAACATTTAGTTGATCCTGATAAGTGCCCATTGTCACAGCTGTAAACAAGACCGCTTTCTTTTTCCATGAGGGGGTTTGCCCTCACGACAGCTTTGTTTCCAGGGGGACCATTAAATAACGCAACACACGTCTCCCAGAAATCCGGTAGAATTCAGATGATGAATTTGAAACCCCAAATTGTTTCCCATTTTGTGTGCCTTATTCATCAGACCTTCAGCCAATGTGAAAGTCTGTGAGCGTGATGCTTGTGGCTAACATCACCCTGACATTTTTACTTTTTTGATTTTTTAGTGAAAAACGTGTAAATCAATTAAACAGGTTAGTAAAATAATCTGTGATTCAGTCTGAATCATTCAAATAGCTCACTCACAGAGACATTTTAAGGTATTTTTGAATTAATTAGACAGGATAAAAAAAGAAAAAAAAAAAAAAACAGCTTAATTTCATTGACTCCCCTCAAATAATAAGACACCAGATACAAGGTTTTGAGATGATGGACGAGTAGGAATAGATTGAGGAAGGGAGGGGAGAAGAGAAAGTAAACAGGATCTGTAATAATTTGCACATTCATGCATCAGGGCTTATGCCAATTTGTCAGATCAGTGGACGGACGCTGAGCACAGTTCATCAACCTCACCCCATTCCAATGAAGACACAGCTTGCAGCGCCAAACAAGACCATCATAGACTCACAAGCTCCACCGGGCCTTTAGTCAACCTGTTCAAAAAGCAGCACATCTGCAAAGCACAGTGCTGACGACACGAGAACCAAACAGAAGGAGAGAGAGAACATCAGATAAGAGGGGATTTGTCCTACCCTGCAACAGTAATTTACCAAACCGATTCTCCTGAAGCCCATCAGTCCAGATATGTGTGAGATTAGATGAGTCAGTCAGTGCCCGACTTTAACACGGCCAATCGCAGGCCGCCTCTCTGCGCTGACTCTAGGCTACCTCTACTAATCAAACTCGAGAGAGAGAAAGGAAAAGAAAAAAAAATGAGGAGATTAAAATGAACACCATTATTCTCATGTTTCCCTCCAGGAAAGCACCAGACTGTTGAGTGTGTGATCTGAAGATTTGCCGTTTGTAATCGCTTGCGCTCTCACCTCTTCCTCTTTTGATCCCGGTTACGTTCATTGGTTTGTTTGGTTTCCTTGTTCCACCCTGCAGGTAGTCAAGTACCCATAATGCCCATCAAAACTGTCTCTGCAATCCTCTCTGCGTGCAGGATTTCTGTCTCGCTGCATACATGAGATTACCTCTCTTTTTTCCCCAGTCAATGTCAAATTCTTCCTGAGGCAGAGTGTCGCTCATTGACAAACAGATCTGGACATGTCGTTTCAGACAAAAAAACGACCAGAAACCAGGCCTTTGGATATATTCTCCAATAAGTGAAACTAGATTTTGAATTTTTCTGAAGAAAATGTGAGTGGCGCTTACACACGCAGCTCACTCCCATGATGCTACTGTGTTATGTGATTTCTAGCGTGTTGCTACTCTAGCAAATAGCTGGTTGCTTAATGGCTAAACTTGAAGCTAGTTTATGACATTAATCAATAGCAAGGTGTTAGCTCTGCTAGTTTTTAAATTATATCATTTTTCAGGTTTCTATTGATTGAATTCACAATGTAACTGAAGTACCCATATTATGTACATTTGAGTGAAACGGATTATCGAAAAAAGAAATGCATAAATACGAGAATACATGTTTCCTCATGTATGCATCTCGTAGGTTTAACCATTTGGCTTTAATCTCGTCCGCTGCACAACATACAACAGTAAATAAGATAAATAAAGTTTGCTACTACACAGAAACAATCAGAGTGTGTGTAATAAAGTCAGACTGCAATCTAAAGTGGATTTTGATTAAATAATAGGCAGACGTGCATTATTTGTAGTGTTTTATAATAAACTAAACGCTACACTTAGCATTTCTCATGTAAGCATTTCTCATTCTTTACTGTTATAAAAATATCCAGAGCCACATAAAAAACACAAAGAACAAATATCATTGCATATTTATATCTCTCAGTTGTTTATGTGCGGAACCGTGCGGCACTCAGAACGAGGAAATGAACACAACGTCGTCATACGGAAGGGCAGGAGTTATGATCACATAATATGATTGACAGCTCTAGAGCGAATGAGCTCTTTATTCATAACACACGCACAGAAGAAAACTGCTCGGGTAAGCTCAAATCTAATTGGACAGCTCGATTCATCGCAAGGTGACGGGAAAAAAAAATGTAATAACTTAGGTAGTTGTTAATGAGTACCTAACTAGTAGTAACACTGCTTACCAGTGTTACTGTTAACTAAAACTATTAAAAATAACTTTTGTTAATAAAATAATAATGGTCCCTTTTATTTAGGGTCAAATTCTCACTATTAGCTAACTATTAACTACGACTTTTACCTCAAACTCCCAATTACTGCTTATTAATTAGTTAGTAAGGTAGTAGTTAAAGGGATAGTTCACCCAAAAATGGAAATTATCCCATGGTTTACTCACCCTCAAGTAGGGCTGACCGATATATCGCATGCGATTGTCACGCGCATTTCGTCAGTAAAGCCGGTTCCCTCAATTACCGCTAAATCGCCATCACCTGCTTTCAAATGGAGCGGCATTTAATAGACAACCGTAGATCACCTACAAGCCACGCAATATCGCGTTCATTATCAAAGGCGATTCATCTGCGATATGAACGCAATATTGTGTGGCTTCTCAGTGATCTACGGTTCTGTCTATTAAATGCCGCTCCATTTGAAAGCAGGTGATGGCAATTTAGCGGTAATCAGGGAACCGGCTTTACTGACGAAATGCGCGTGACAATCGCATGCGATATATAGGTCAGCCCTACCCTCAAGTCATCCTAGGTGTATATGACTATCTTCTTTCAGACAAACACAATTGGGGAGATATTTAAAAATATCCTGGCTCTTCCATGCTTTTTAATGGTAGTGAATGGGGGCGTGATTTTGAACCCCAAATAAGTGCATCCATCCATCATAAAAGTAAGCCATACAACTCTAGGCGGTTAATAAAGGCATTCTAAAGCAAAGCGATGCATTTTTGTGAGAAAAATATCCATATTTAAAACTTTATAAAGTAAAATAATGCACTTTTTTGGGCTTCAAAATCATCATAAAGCTTGGAAGAGCCAGGATATTTTTAAATATCTCCCCAATTGTGTTTGTCTGAAAGAAGATAGACATATACACCTAGCATGGTTTGAAGGAAAGTAAATCATGGGATAATTTTTGGGTGAACTAACCCTTTAAGTTTAGGTATTGGGTAGGGTTAAGGGATAGTTCACCCAAAAATGAAAATTTGATGTTTATCTGCTTACCCCCAGGGCATCCAAGATGTAGGTGACTTTGTTTCTTCAGTAGAACACAAATGATGATTTTTAACTCCAACCGTTGCCGTCTGTCAGTCAAATAATGCATGTCAATGGGAACACAATCTATAAGAGTAAAAAAAACATGACAGACAAATCCAAATTAAACTCTGCGGCTCGTGACGACACACTGATGTCCTAAGACACGAAACGATCGGTTTGTGTGAGAAAACGAACAGTATTTATATCATTTTTTACCTCTAAAACACCACTATGTCCAACTGCGTTCCACATCCAGTTAGTGAGGTCAAAAAACGCGTACTGATGACAGAAGTGATCTCTCGCGCTTTACTTCAATGAGTGCAAGAGATCACTTCCATTGCCAGAGCATGATCAGACCTCACTAACCGGATGTGGAGGGCAGTTGGACATAATTTTAGAGGTAAAAAATTATATAAATACTGTTCGTTTCTCGCACAAACTATCGTTTCATGTCTTAAGATATCAATGCGTCGTCACGAGCCGCAGGGTTTAATTTGGATTTGTCGTGTTTTTTTAACTCTAATAGATTGTGTTCCCATTGACATGCATTATACGACTGACAGACCGCAACGGTTGGAGTTAAAAATCATCATTTGTGTTCTACTGAAGAAACAAAGTCTTGGATGCCCCGGGGGTAAGCAGATAAACATCAAATTTTTATTTTTGGGTGAACTATCCCTTTAAGGGATGTAGAATATGGTCATGCACAATAAGGCATTAATATGTGCTTTATAAGTACTAATAAACACCCAATATCCTAGTAATATGCAAGCTAATAAGCAACTAGCTCATAGTGAGAATTGGACCCTAAACTAAAGTGTTACCATAATAATAATATATAACAGTCAAAAAAAGCCCACCACCAAGACTCTATGATATTTTAGTATAGATATAGTAATGAACTTTCACCAATTTCTTCATCCACCAGGCATAAATCATACATCTGTCCACTCATAATAGCATGCCTCTAATCAACAAGTTGCATGATTTAAGGAATCATTCATGTCTGTGGCACAGACGGTTACACTCTGAATGTTCAACACTTAGTTATGAAAACATATGGGCAATAGAAACAGTGATACTTGTCTTAGCAAACACCACTAATAATTGAAAAAGTGGGGTGTAAAGCAGCTGCGCAGCCAGAGGAGCAGAGCGATGACATCAGAGGGCGGTGATTTCCAGAGAACTGGCACGACGGCTACAGTCGACATTCCAAAGGTCAAGGCATCGCAGCAAAGCCAAAGGTACATTTTTGTAAGCTTTGCCCACACCACAGGGGAATGGTTAACAAACAAAAGCCCCACGCTCCCCCAGGGCCCAGACAGGATCCCAGAGCAAAGTCACAGAGATCCTGCATCTGTCTTTTAAAAAAAATACAACAAACAAAAACACAGAGCCAGTTTCCTCCTGGACTGCACTAAACCCAACGCAGACTCGTTTCTCCCAAGGACCCCTTACTCACTGAGGGCCAGATTAGGGTTCCTCTCACCCCTGACCCTATGGAGAGAGAGAGAGACGGGGGCCTTGGATTTGCTTGGGTGGATTTGCACAAAGCCTGCTCCATGGGACACCGCAGGAAATGCGAGATTACAGTGTGTTTTTGCGCTCTCTCTGAAACATCCTCGTTTATTTGGCTTACACGGAGGCTAGTCACAAACGTAATGAGGAGAAATGCATGTTGACAACATGTCTCAGAGTGTTCACATCGTGACTCATCCAATCTGGATTGGTTATGTCAACAGACAAAGCAGGCGTCCGTCTTCTGCAGTGGCCTCGTATTTAAGTTCTCCTATCAAACATGCGGCGTAGAAAAACAACAAGAGTCGGGCAGTACCGGACCAACAGCATTCCTCTGCTAATGCGCTTTAACCTGACAAGGTACCTGCATTCCCCTGAAATTCAGCATGGTATTTCGTCAAAACCACAAACTATCATTCTTAGATAGTGCATGTTGACAACAGCATATAAACCAGTAAGTTGCTCCACAACCCTGACCATATTTTGAGTTCTAGGGCTGATGAGGATTCATGATATGGAAAACCTATTACAACACATGCATTCATGTAACACATGGTTTTGAAAAAAACATTTTCATACATCAGTTTCAATTAAATGACTCTAATAAAGTCATGTGGTGTAACCGTCAAAACTACAACTAACTTTGTTAAAGCGATAGTTCACCCAAAAATGAAAATTCTGTCATCATTTACGCACCCTCAGGTTGTTCCAAACCTGTATAAATTTCTTTGTTCTGTTGAACACAAAGGAAGATAGTTTGAAGAATGTTTGTAACCAGGCTGCTTTGGGGCACCATTGACTTCCATAGTAGAAAATAAAATACTACGGAAGTCAGTAGTGCCCCAGAAACATTCAGTTTCCCACATTCTTCAAAATATCTTCCATTGTGTTCAACAGAACAAAGAAATTTATACAGGTTTGGAACAACCTGAGGGTGAATAAATAAGGACAGAATTGTTATTTTGGGGTGAACTATCCCTTTAATTAAAATAAAGCTGAAATGATGAAATAAAATAAACTATTACATGAACAATTCAAACTTAAACAAAAAATTAGAACTGAAATAAAATAAGTTGAATTACTATTACTATAACTGAAATAAATATATATTAAAGCTAAATAAAAGATGGTAACCACCAAGTAAAAGCAATAACATATTTTCCTTACACCTTGAGTGTATCATTACTTTTAAAGGTAAAAAGTATGTTTTGCAAATATCATTGAATTTTCATTCATAAATATTAGGGATGCACCGATATGAACATTTTGGCAGATACCGATAACCGATAATTCTTTATATTTAAGCCGATATAAGCCGATAAACGATATATTGGTTGATAAATCTAAGTCCAACCTTTTCTAAAATTTGGGATACAATTTATATATTTTTTTAAATATAATATCTGATTACAAAAACAAAAAGCCATGTCCAAAGCACACAATTATAATGTTCTCATTATAATTTCATGTAGACTAGACAGATTTGAACTGCACAAATGTTGCACTATATTTTCCTTTTTGAAGTGATTCCAATCATATTTCAAGCAATTCAGAACCATCATGGCAAACACGTCTGAAGTGTTTTAGCTAAAGGAAATAATCCATTATTTATCGGATTTAATATATCAGCCAAATTTTCTTATCCTGCCGATAACATTAAAAATCTATATCAGCCGATACCGATATGATGGCCGATATATTGTGCATCCCAAATAAATATCACTATGCTTCTAGGGAGTTGCACCACATGACATTTTAAAACCTGAACAACCTTACCTTGTCACAAATAAGTCATATTATGCGATATTTTAAGAGTTATTGACTTAGAGTGGTCTTCTTTATGATATAATTTCTTATTTTACCTTTGTTCCTGTTTTTAGGTTATGTTGTACCTCATATATTGAATATTATTTAGCAGTGAATCATTTTATTATTACTAAAGTACTGAAGGCCTTTTTTCAATATATCAGGACAGTTGTATCATTTCTGACATTTTTTAGTTTATATCCCTCCGAAAATAATAATTTTAAATTACATTCAGTAATCATTGAAAATGTGTATTCAAATCAATGCATGTATATATATTTCAAATAAATCAATAAGATCAGGACGTCATTGACCGTCTTACTGGATTTCAACAAAACAGGTTCTTATCTTAGGGCTATTTTTTTTGTTGTTGTTGTTTATAGTCACTCATTTCCCTCCTGAATAGTTTTTAATTTTGCTTGCACTTCACAATTGACTCTCAAGATAAAGATCAATCCCTACAAGCCAACATAAAACAAGGCCCTAAAAATTGATTCAAGTAACATATAGATTTACAAAAGGTGCAATAACTCTCCCATCACATGTCTTAAAGTTAATAACTATTATTACAGTGGGAGTGAGGTTGAGAGTGCTCCTGACATTTGAAGTAATTGTTCTTCGAGCTCTAGTAGTCCCTGAAGCAAAGGTCGTGACGTTCCTGTGCGTCGCCTTGGATTCTGACAAGCCATCTGCTTGACACCGAGGCCGACTACGATCGTTTTTTAAATGCTATACATGGAGCAAGAGATCAAAATATCAGGGACGGATTCCAAACAGGCAACAAATCATCCTATTTCAAAAAACTATGCTGGTGTGATGATACGACAGCTCTGGAGGGTTTCACTTCTAGCCAGATTGCACAGATAACCGTTTAGCAACTGGAAGTAGAACTAAATAAACACAAATCTATTTCCTCTTGTGAGAAGCCATATGGAAGTGCTGAAAAAAAGAGAAGGCCCTTTTCCGCCAGCCTGAGAAGCACTTGACTCGCTGTCTCATATGAATCTCATCCATCTTCCCAGCCATGACGCTGCTTGTTTTATAGCCGCTTTCCCGCTTGCCGGCGATAGCACGGGCATCATTAGCTAAGTGTGACCAAGATGACAAGCCGTTGCAAGGGCGCTCGATAACACCAGGCCCAGCACCTTTAAGCAACGCAGCACTTACTCATGAGTGAGCGTCCGGCACTGTCACCAGATAAGGAAAGAGCTGGCCAGATAAAAAACGGTCCCAGATGGTTCTCTTATCGCATGATGTAAGGAGATGTGTTTGTCATTATGCAGCAAGACATGCCACAAACAGGAATGACCAATGCGTTAGTATAACTATTTGACACACTGTCATCATGACATTTGACAAGTGTTGCTATAATAAAAAAAAAAAAAATCATTACTCATTGATTAAAGAAAAAAAAAAAAAACTGAAAAAAAAAAAAAAAAGAGCATTCTGGATTTGGAATGACATGAGGGGGAAGTACATAATGAGAGAGAAATGTTATTTTTGGGTGAACTATTCCTTTATTGCACCATAGCTACAGCCCCTTTTGTAACAAAACCTTTTTTTTGTGTGTGTGTGTAACCAATTATTTTAAATTTCGATAGGTCTTTGTTGTTTTGTGAGAAATATAATAAGTTTTAGGTAATAAAAGATAGATATTAACTTGATTAAATATTTGTTAATGTCAGCTGACCATTTATAATTTGACACCAGTGTTGCTATTGTTAACTTAAATATTGAAAATCTTTTGTTCATTAAAATAAAACTGAAACAAAATATAAATATTAGATGAAAAATTTATTTTATATCAGAGAGTTGTCAACTGATATTTAAGTTGAAGCACTAAAATTACTAAAACTGAAATAAAAATACACTAAAGCTAAACAGAAATAAAGAAAAGCACATTTTAATTTAACAAAAATAAAACAATAGACTAACAAACTAACAGCTAAAGCACATTTCAATAATAGCATGCTAATTAAAGGTGCAGTAGGTGATCTGGGAAATGCTAACATTAGCCTGCTAGCATTGAAAGCAATCCCACCCTCCCTGCAAAAATCGCTGTCCAAAGCCACGCCTCCTCCAAAACACATGAACGCGCACGCACACACCGCTGCTCGCGGCTAAGTTTTACAAGAGACGGCGTTAAACTACCTCATGTCTCAAAGCACATAACATTACAATGATAATGAACGCAAACAACTTAGAGAGCTTGTTTCTGACTGCTGCAGATTCATTTCGGTGTTGATACTGTTGACATGGAAATGCATAATTAGGAGTCTGAGGATGTAAAGAGCTCTGGTTAGAGCATCACGGCATGCCATCTCTTAATTACGCTAGTTATGGCATGAACGCAGTATAAGCTCGTTATTTTGATTCGGTAGGAACTGTAAAAGGCGGCTGCTGTTTGTTCGCGGTGCTCCGTGACTGATGTCTGTCTAAACTCTGCATAGCATGAAACGCGCTGATGACGCATGATGTCTGCGCGATCAGGTTGTGCGAGGGAATGTAAAAACATACGCTGAAAGGCAGGTGGGACATCCTATTATTTCATTAAGACCGAATATAAAGACTGGATTAACATTTTTTGGTCCTATGCCTTCCACAGACGATAGGCCTATATATTTATAAAAATACTTTTAGACCGTTCAACATAGTGAATGCTGTCAGGAATCAGGATATGAGAAGACTTTCAACCAGTATAACAGGAAATGTATCTGTAGAGAATCACCTATTGCACCTTTAAAGTACTTCCTCAAAAAAATAGACTGCTCAGTTGTCTAAAACTGAATTTTTAGTTTAGACTCTAGATGAATATTGTGACCCAACCTAACTGAAAAGTACAGGGCTTAAGGCTGATTTATACTTCAGCGTCAGACCTACGCCGGAGCCTCTGCGCCGTAGGCTATGCGACTGTTTTCATTTATACTTCTGCGTCGTTGTCCACGTCGACGTGCATGCAGACCACTAGGAGGCAGTGTCCGCGGTCATGTTGAGTATCAAAACAAAACCCGAAGAAGAAGCAGCTCGTCATGTACGTTTCAGAGAAGCTTACAAACAGAAACGGCAGAGAAGCGGCAAATAGGTAATGACTTTTGTTGCAGTTTGACTTCATGTGTCCTCTGAAACAGTGTTTTTTCATTCATAGTGAAGTTGAAAGTGCTCGCTCTTCTCCGAGTGCTCCGCGCCAGTTTTATGACCCGAGTGAGGGGTTCTAGCAGACCAATCACAGCGCTTGCGGTCCGCGTAGAATTAACACGTTGTTACATTTTTGAAGAGGTGCACGTCATGCTACGCCATATGCTACGCGTGCTATGCACAGCCTACGCCGTAGCTACGACGTACACTCGACGCGGAAGTATAAATCAGCCTTTAGACCTAAAGAAGACTAATCGTTCCTACAACCCTGACTAGTTGAATTTGATATGTTGTTTGGTATTACAACTCTAGTAAAGGTGCATCACATTAGCAAAATTTTAGTGAAATACCACAGGAAAAAAAAGGTAAACTGTCTATCATCAATAGAATAAGTATGAAGCACAGCTCACACTGAAGTCACTTTCAAACCAAGCACCTTGCTGTTGATCAACGCGGCAAATCCGCGTGAACCCGTCGTGAAATCTGCTCAGGGAAATCTTTCGCCCTCACGTGAAATAAAATTCGCAGAATAACGATAAACATAGCCGCACCTTAAGAATGCTTAGAGATAGGGCTGGGCGATATATATCGCATGCGATTGTCACGCGCATTTCGTCAGTAAAGCCGGTTCCCTGATTGCCGCTAAATCGCCATCACCTGCTTTCAAATGGAGCGCCATTTAATAGACAGAGCCGTAGTTCACTGACAAGCCACGCAATATCGCGTTCATTATCGAAGGCGATTCATCTGCGATATGAACGCGATATTGCGTGGCGTGTCAGTGAACTACGGCTCTGTCTATTAAATGCCGCTCCATTTGAAAGCAGGTGATGGCGATTTAGCGGCAATCAGGGAACCGGCTTTACTGACGAAATGCGCGTGACAATCGCATGCGATATATCGCCCAGCCCTACTTAGAGACGTGTGCAACAGTTGTGCATATTTCTCAGTCTGCCATTTCTCTTTCCAGCCCTAATTCCATTCAAACACTGTCTGCCACTGAGGTCATTTCAAGACGGCCAATTGCTTCACTCCACCCTTGTGGTGACTGAATTCGCTCAGTAAGCACTGGGCAGTGTTAAAGGCCACTGCAGTGGTAACGAAGTTTCTGCAAGCAGACAGCCTCATCTAACAGCTTCTGACAAGGTGCTGGCCTTCCGGCACCCTGGGCGCCTGCCGAAGTTTAAGCACAGATGTAAAGAGATGGGAAGAGGGGAGTGAGATTAGAGGGCCAGTGCAAGAACTCATGATAGCATCATGCCTTCACTCGTTCACATATTTGGGCATTTTCAAACCCCCTTCTCCCATGACTGCTCATCTTCCCGTGATTAAACCTGCTATAGCTAATTATATGTTACACTGCAACGACTCTTTTCCTCCATTTCTGCCTGGCAGGTGGAAATGCTGGAAGTCACAATTGAAGCTATAAAAGAGTTTTCAAACGGTAAATGTAATGTAATTTCTTTTTATCTGATGAAGTCATAATCAGGCGAGGTTCACTTGCGAGCGCCTGCTGTTCTCTTTCGAGCGCTACTTGCACACGTTCATGAGGATTGATGAAGTGCTAGAAGAAAAATCTTTTAGAAATCTAGTTTTCTTAGAAGTTCTTATAAATGTACTGTTTGTATTAATGTTGGTTTCATTTCGAAAAATGTCAAGACCATTTTCAAGGAATTGTTTATTTTAACGTCATGTGGTGTAACAAAAGCAATAACATAACATTTTCCTTACACAATACATGTAAATACATGTATATTATTTCCAAAAAAAAATATTTTTCAAGGTAAATACTCTATTGTTCAGAAGTTTGGGGTTAGTAAGTTTTTTTTGTTTATGAAAGATATCTCTTTTTCTCACCGATGCCGCATTTATTTGATCAACAATACAGTAAATACTCTAAAATTCTGATATTATTATAAATAACTGTTTTCTATTTTGATATATTGTAAAATGTAACTTATTTCAGTGACGCAAAGCTGAATTTTTATCATCATTACTCCAGCCTTCAGTGTCACATAAGATCCCACAAAAATTATTCTTAATATGCTGATTTGATGCTGAAGAACATTATTATTATCAATGTTGAAAACAGCTGTGCTGCTTATTTTTGTGGAAACCATGATAGTTTTTGAAGATTTTTTGATGAATAGAAAGGTCAAAATTAGTACTTAGAAAGTATATATATCAAAATGGATATCTTTTGTAAATAAATGTCTTTATTGTCACTTTTGATCTATTTAATGCATCTATGGACCATATGACTTTGTTGGTCACACCAAATTACTTTTATTTTGTTAAATTATTATTTTTTTTTTTTACAATTTATACAAGATTAAGCCAAACTAAAAAGGTTTTCTTCAAGAACTACATTTGTGACACATTTATCTTCAATTTATCAGTTGCATCACACTGACTTTAATTTTATGAAATATATTATATTAATAACTACATGTGCTCATCATGTGTATTTAAGTTCCTCATATTAAGGCATTATATGTGTGAATTGAATTTAGTATATTTTTGAATAAACTAATAGATCTGACAAACACGAGCATCACATCATTGACCCATGAAATGGTTGCCAAATGAAGCACACGTTTTTAATTTTGTTGATCCGTTGACCGGTAGCAAATTGTATTCGAAGGAATGGAGGTATGTAATAATGTTCATCCCCCACAGAGAGGCCTGACATCCAGCTAAGCCTTTTCATACAGCAGTCTACTAACCCTTCTCTCCTTGTTTTTTCACTTACCCCCTACCAGGGGCATCTCTGGTGGACATCCTGCAGGAAACGAAACGCCGCTTAAGGAAAGAGGGGATTCCCAACAATCGCAATGTAGCGACAAAAACTGCAAGGGCACCTCCAGAGGAAATGGAGGCTGAAAAATGATCAAACAAAGAAGGGAGACCGAAGGAGACGGCTTCTTTTGGAAATCACATGCCGAGCTGTTTTCTTCCCAATAATACCAACAGCAAACACTGGAGACACCAAAACATGTTATAAAGCAAAAACCGAGGCGAGTGGGAGGAGGCTGTCTGTGGCTGCGATCCACTCGTATTTCTCTGCCTTGGTGTGAAGAAAAACTACCAAACGCTCACATAACCAAAGCCCAGAAATACAGACGCAAAGAGAAATAGTTTCAGTTTGGCGGGAGTCCGCCATGTCTGTGGGAGGCGAAATTCCTGAATGTTACAGAAAGGTCTTCCTGTGGGCCATCTTCGCTTGGTTTCTGTTCATCTCTCGTTTCCGAGATGCTCTCATCTGTAGGTAAAATGCTGAGTCACTGAGAGCTGCACTTCAAGGCCACAGGAGTGGCTGGAGACCGCAGAGAGACAGATTATTGACAGAATGTACAAAGCTGATCCACAGGAGCCAGTGCAGTTTCTGGGAACATGCACTGGGGAAATGGTTGGGAGGCTCTTTTATGAATGTATAACACTACTAGACCATTTCCTGAGAGCTTCTGTATATTTGCAGCACACTCTTGATGCCTACGCGAGGAAAATAAAGCAGAACTGCAGATAGCAAAGCAGGGCTCGACAATAAGGTCTGCCAGACGGCCAGGGGTATAAGCGTGAAAGACGCTCGGGACAGTTTACGAAATTTTCACTGTCATGATTGGGCCACTGCTGCATCGTCATGAAAGTTTATCATTTGCAGTTGCAAATGTAAAGATTCAAGTGATTTTAAACCATTTAAGTACATGAAGATGTGAAAGAGAACTCAATTCGGTACTCGCACGTTGTCTGACATGGTTTTCTTTGCGCACACATCCAAAGCGTGCACATAGAAAGCCGATTCTCAGAGTGCCAGTACCAAACTGAGTTCTTTCATGTCTTCTTACACTTAAATGGACAAATACAGACAAAATTATGTCAAAATGCCAATCTTGGTGAGTATCCTCATGAACAGTCGGTTATGTAAACAGTTGAGAAAGAAAATGCATGTGTCAGTATATTGGATCTGTGCATTCGCTCTTAAAGTGACAGCAGCCTAATAAACCTACTGCTGACTGTGTAATCAAACAAAAAAAAAAGACAGAAAATCTCTTGACTTAATGAGTTTTGTAAGTTTCATAATGATTAATCTATATTTAATTTAAAAAGTGAAGACTGTGCAGTGTTATTTTACATTTGATTATTATTCAATTTCTGTACCTGAATACTACTGTTAATAGACCTGAAAAACTTGTATTTACATGTGTTATTGTTTATAATTTGATTATATGTTCTTTTATTACTGACTGTTTACTTGTCTTTAATAAAGTTTGAACTCTGTGCTAGTAGTTTTTCTGTGGTACTGTGAACTATAAAATTTCACTGGTATCTAAAGTTGTGCTGTCATATCCTTATTTATTAGAATACAAGGTTACACGGGTGAAAAAAAACTATTTTAAGTTTATTTATTTATTAACTTTTTGTGGTGGGGCCAGTAAAAAGTTTGGCCTGGCAAGTAAAAATTTGAACCACTGGCTCAAATGGGCCACTAGAAAAAAATCCTTAGAAAAAATCCCATTCAGCCCTGCAAAAGTCATGCCAAAAAAACATCCAGGAACTTCATCGCCATGGACACTATTCTTTAAAACAACGTGACAGGCCATTGTTGCAAAGTGCTATAGCGAGTGATTCAAAACTCACTGACAAAAGATAGTTGCCCATTGTAGAAGCAAGGATCCCCACCCCCTCTCAAAACCCACGACAATGTGTCATTTCGAAAATGGAGCTTCCAACGCGAGTCATTTTCTTATCAATTTCTTATCTACACTCTACTGGGGGGTTTCTGGGTAAGCTGTGACCAAGTTTAGCACAGCATTTCTTACCCCAGAGAGACTCCCTAGTTGTTGCCCACTATCAAATGCCTCATGTCGAGAAAAATAACAAAGGGGGGGAGTGTTAGGAGCAGATTTCCTCATGGAAATTCAGATACTCATTAGAAAATGCCAGTTTCCTTTCCTTGTAATCCAGCCTCAAACAAGGCAGCAATTCAGAGCAGAAGTGGTGTAATCTAGGGAACGCATGCTAAACCAGCTATAATTAGCTCTTTACTTTATCAAACACAACCCAATTCTCAACTCAATTCATGCTCACTTTTCCCCCCCACATCAAACAAAGGCCTACTCAGAAGCATTCAGAGTTTCATTCTTGCAGAGTCCTGCAAATCGCCTCAAACCAATGACTGTCTGCGTTAATATGACTTTTAAGTCACTCTGGGAAACATAACAATACTGTGGAAACTAAGACTGTGTCACAGTGCCATAGCTAGTCAATGCTTGTAGTGACCACATTTGAGCCATCTGCTTGTTTTTCCATACAAACACAAAGACTCTGCAGCCTAAATAAAGCTCAGATTCCTCTGTAAGACAGCAGATGACTGAACCAAATACTGTTTACGACAAACAATCTAAGGGCATAATTAACGCAAAGACATCAACGGTATTATGACTTCATTTTACATTACAATGCGGCACTTGACCATGCAAAACTCACCGCCACCATGCTAGGGTGCTGTGGTAGGTTCTTGTGTAGTAAAACTTAAGCAAGAAAAAGCAAACAAAATTAAATTTTCTGTTTCGGCCGAAATAGTTTTAAGCCCGGAACACACCAAGCCAGCCCCGACGAACTAGTGGCGACGAAAGCAGACTGCGGGATTGGCTCACGTCGGCACCGTCTGGGTCCAAACTTGCCCTGACACACCAAACCGACGCTCGACAGCTGACGGCCAAGTAGCTAGGGCTGGGCGATATATCGCATGCAATTGTCACGCGCAATTATCGCGTTCATTATCGCAGATGAATCGCCTTCGATAATGAACGCGATATTGCGTAGCTTATCAGTGAACTACGGCTCTGTTTATTAAATGCCGCTCCATTTGAAAGCAGGTGATGGCGATTTAGTGGTAATCAGGGAACCGGCTTTACTGACGAAATGCGCGTGACAATCGTATGCGATATATCGCCCAGCCCTACAAGTAGCACATCCGTTTTGCGCCTGTGTAAGAAGAAATGCCTTTCCGTACCAACAGGCGGCAGTAGCTGAACAGCCAATCAGAATGATCAGATAGCCCGACGAGCTCCGAAGCCAATTCAACATGTCGAATCGGCCAAAAAAAAGTTGACGAGGACCAACTTTAGCCGACGGTGCGGAACACACTGAGAAAACTTAGTTGGCCGACGAGCAAAAACTGCCCGACGACCGACCGTCCGCTTGGTGTGTTCCAGGCTTTAGAGGGTCGAAATCATTGACCGATCGACACAAAATTGATAAGCTACAACAGGTAAACATGTCAGCCGTGTAAAAGCTCTTCACTGTGACCAAAAATAATGGTAGCTATACCTAAAATTTTTGCGTTGTTGAAGAAATTTTACTACGACGACTTGTGAACGCGACACCCTTAACATCATACTGAATTAAATTATCCAACTACCTAAAATTAATTACCAAAATGTTATTTTCAGTTTTCGGCTAAATAAAATTTGGTGCATCACTATCGCCATGGTGTTGCTAAGGCCTTCAGAATGGATGTTTGCATGTTGCTATCCAGTTATTGGGATGTTTTGGGCAGTTTTGGACAAGAAAATTAACTAAGCTTAAAGTTCACACATTTAAAGTATCTGGTACAAAATAAGCCAAAAGGGAAAAGTAACCTTCTACATTTATGAACAATAAAGTTGTTTAAATGTAAAATAATTTGATTAGTTGAAAAGAACTGAAAAATTAAAAAATGGCTAATTCTCAAAATCGCACTAGGCTAATTTGTTCTAATTACAAACAGCTAACAGAAAATACCTGACACACAACATGATTTTGAAAACATTGTTGGAGAAAATTAGTTTGTCAAAACGATCAAACTACTTAATTATTAAAATAGGTTTGCAACTCAAAACCTGCATCATTTCAAAAACTAGTGATGCAACTACTGAGAAATGTAGCTTTGCTATTTGTAGCAACACTATACACCCAACACTGTTTCAGGGTGGTTGCTAAGGCTAGAGGTTTGTTTGAATCCCAACCCTAAGTATGAGCAATACTGATAGTGATGCTTGCCTTAGCAAGCACAACTAATTATTCAATCGTGACATGCTGAATTCAAGGAGAAAATGGAACTGGAAAAATAAATGAGAAGGATTAAATTACCAATCACCCTTTCTGCAACTTTTGGCAAGTGGACGGGTCTTACGGGCCAGACACTTGGCAGATGAACAGTGGCTCGCGCTGAAGGCACAGCAAAAGGGCTTAGATGGATCACAGACCCTTCTGTTCGTGCAAATCATACGTATATTAGCAAAGGTGGAAAGCATTTAGAGGTGTGCTTGTCCAGCAAATGTCCCTATTAATGCTAATGTCAGCTTCAAATGTCTAAATATCATGCTTATAATGGCCAAAATAGCACATTACATTCAAGGCTCAAGCCTAGTCCCAAACTAAATGGATGTTTGAGCAATTTTAACTGAAAGCAACTCGCACTGACATATCTTAAATTATGTCAGCGCCATTGTTTTGTCTCAAGATGCACACCAGTAATGGTGTTATCTAGGGTACGTTTATAAAAGCTACTTAAATGCCCTAATTGAACTAAGGCCTAATCCTGGCTTAGTCTAAACCCTGTTTGTGAAACCGGGCATAGGTGTCTGGTCTCAGATCTGGACTGCATATATGGTGACTGGATCACGTCAGCTGACATATATATATATATATATGCGAGATAAAGTGAACAGGGCTGAGGAATGAGAGATTAAACTCTCATAAGCCCATGAAGTTTATCTAGCGTTTCCATCGGCCGGCTCGAAATGTTTGTGAATTTCTGGGAAAGCAAAGCCGCTCCTACAACAGATTGCAATCACGGCATCTCTCAGAGTTCTGTCTACCTGTTCAAAGTTACAGAGACAAGACATGACAATAAATCACATTTTTCCTCCACTGAATTCCAAAGCAGAAATCTCCTATAAGGTCAGTTCACCCAAAAACTAACATTCTTGTGTGGTGCACAAAAACAGTGATCTAGCAGAATGTCTAAGCTGCTCTTTTTCATATAATGAAAGCATGTAGTCATACAGGTTTGGAACAGCATGAGGGTGAATAAATGATGGCATTTTTGGGAGGTCTGCCCCTTTAAAAACACTCACTTGAGAAACCATAACCTCAACTATTAACCTTCACTCAGAGCACATGCTACAGAGGAGAAACATGGCAGTTGTGCTCGAAGCCAGAAGAGTTTCATTACGTTGAATCCTCCTGCATTCTTCACATTTCAGCTAAGGGGCTCGGAGGGGTCGCGGGGTCTGCGTTCAGAAATGAAAGATCATAGGAAGGAACACACGCTTCACTTGAACGATTTAGAGTCTCTAATGTTCAGACTTTGTAACAGGAAGGCAGTATAACAGGTATGCGATTTATTAAGCATTTACAGTACCACCAAGCACTGCTTCAGCACAGGCTGCCCATGGTATATGTACACTAGCAGAATAAATGATCAGAATGTCTTGTTTACTTACTATTAAAAGGGACTTAAAGGGATATTTCACCCTAAAATAAATATTCAGTCATTTACTCACTTTTATGTTGTTCTAAACTTGACTTTCTTCTGCAAAACACAAAAAGATGCTTTTTAATAGAACGTCAGGGTCCTAAATATTTTGGATCCCATTGGCTTTCATTGTATGGACCTTTTTTTTTTTTGTAAAATATCCATTCCAAACTCATGAGAAAAAATAACTATTATATGGGGTGGCGATTTTGTAAAAAAACAAAACAAAAAAAACACTATATGATCAAGATGTACTGATATGAAAATTTTGGCCGATACCGATAACTCTTTATATTTAAAGGCCAATCACCGATATACAGGCAGATAAATCTAAATATCATATTTCAAGCAATACTAAAATATCATGGTGAATATATGAAGTGTCTCAGCTGAAGGAATTATTTATCAGCTTTATTGTATTGGCCATTTTTTCTTATCAGGCTGATAACGATAACATTAAAAATGAACATATATCGGCCGATACCGATATGGTGGCAAATATATATCGTGCATCCCTAAATTCATTTTAAATGTATCATTTTTATTTTTAAATATATGACTGTCCACTCTTGAACCTGTTAGTGAGGCGCAAACAGAGCATATTTCACACAAATTCACCACTAATTTGCCAAATTAGTTGCCGAAATGCCATTAGAGTGTGCTAAAATATATATTATTTTGTGTTGCAGAGAAGAAAGTAAGTCATACAGGTTGTGGAATGACATGAGCGTGAGTAAATGCTGACAGAATTTCAATTTTAGAGTGAACAATCCCTTTAAACAGCAGAACAACAAGAAAAATGAGCCTTTCTGCTAATACTCCAATGGGAAATGGCCCCAGAGTTTGACTGAACAGACATTCCAACCCTTATCGTTCATTCCTGATTTGATGAACTTTCATCTGCATGAGGAACACCGACTCATTTTTACTCAATCAAGCATCGTCAACAAATTCCTCACCGTCTGACTTGCGCACTCGCTGATATTCTTGTCCATCTTCCAAGCTACATCATGTCTTCCCTGAAGAAATAACAGTCTGATTCAACTGATATTACATTGTCAAAGGGGTTTTAAAAATGATGCCCCTGAATGCAATAAGGCAACACATCACTAAAGGGTTTCAGATAGGAGCCACAGACTAATCTGTTACACATGTGACAGTCGAGCAGCAGAACGAATATACACCGTCATCATCAAGCACACAAACACCAATCTGGAATATTTCAAATAACCTGGACTGTGCCAGATAAAGACTAGGTGGGGAATTTACTCAAGTTAGATAAAGAGTAATCTTTAAATAAGTTAATCAGGAGTACTGACAGTTCAATATATCAGCCAGATCAACTAGTAGCTGATTTATTAAAGGGTTAGTTCACCCAAAAATGACATTTCTGTCACCCTCATGTCGTTCCACACCTGTAAGAAATTAAGATATTTTTGATGAAATCCGATGGCTCGGTGAGGCCTCCATTGCCAGCAAGATAATTAACACTTTCAATGCCCAGAAAGCTACTAAAGACGTATTTAAAACAGTTCATGTGACTACAGTGGTTCAACCTTAATGTTATGAAGCTACGAGAATACTTTTTGTGTGCCGAAAAAACGAAATAACAGCTTTTCAACTAGTGATGGCCAATTTCTAAACACTGTTTCATGAAGCTTCGAAGTAGGGCTGCAACGATTAATCGCGATTAATCGTTTGCAAAATAAAAGTCTGTGTTTACGTAATATATACGTGTGTGTTCTGTGTATAATAATTATGTATATATAAATACACACATATACAGGTATAAAGTTTAGAAATATATGCATGTATTATAAATATATACATTTTATATTACATAAAAACAAATATTTTATATATAAATATAACATTTTTCTAAAATATATACATGAATGTGTGTGTATTTATATATACATAATTATTATGCACAGAACACACACATATATATTACGTAAACACAGACTATTATTTTGCAAACGATTAATCGTTGCAGCCCTACTTCGAAGCTTTACGAATCTTTAGTTTCGAATCAGTGGTTTGGAGCGAGTATCAAACTGCCAAAGTCACGCCCCCCAGTGGTGAACCACTGAAATTATGAAACTCTAATGATGTAACGAAGCCTCGTTTACTGAAATCACGTGACTTTGGCAGTTTGATACACGCTCCGAACCACTGATTCGAAACTAAAGATTCGTAAAGCTTCATGAAGCCGTGTTTTGAAATCACCCATCACTAGATATTGTTGCATAAAGTCCTTATTTTGTTTTTTTGGCACACAAAAAGTATTCTCGCCACTTTATAACATTAAGGTTGAACCACTGTAGTCACATGAACTGTTTTTAGTAGCTTTCTAGGCATTGAAAGTGTTAATTATCTTGCTGTCAATAGAGGCCTCACTGAGCCATCGGATTTTATCAAAAATATCTTAATTTGCGTTCTGAAGATGGTCTTACGGGTGTGGAACGACATGAGGCTGAGTAATAAATGACATTATTTTCATTTTTGGGTGAACTAACCCTTTCATAAATAGCAATTATGACATCTGCATTTGCCAATAACGGTTACAACATAACTGATTAAATTAAGTATGTAATGCAATTGAATGATAGCAGCATTACTAGCTCAAAATATGACTAGTTCTGTTATAATAATGTCAAAGCAATGTATTGATTTGCTAGTTCCTTTGACAAAACACTAACATCTGGGGTCTGAGAGGGTTATATGTCACTCAATTTTGCTGTAACTTTAGACAAATTAATATAACAGATTCACACTTTTATGAAAACCTCAGTATATAGCTACCCTAGTCAAACTGAACTACCGTGCAATAGGTCAGGAATGGACCTCCACCAGTTCCTGTTCTCAGTTTAGAGGGAGTATAGGTCAATACCAGCTGTTTTTGCAACATCACCAACTAGAACTCAAATCTTCGGATATTTCTTCTCTCTTTGTAACACAAAAAAGTCATTTAGAACCAGCAAAATTTCAGGGAACTTCCATATTTTGGTCCACATTTTCATTAAGCCTTATTCTGAAATAGGTGTTTATAATGTAATCTGCATAATCCAAATAAAGTGCATTCTTTAAATAGAAATACTGGACATTCAATTTACTGTCTAGTCATCATTGCAGATGATAAGATTCTACTTCCTTAACAACAAAATATTATATTATATTATATTATATTATATTATATTATATTATATATATATATATATATATATATATATATATATATATATATATATATATATGCATGCAAAATGTAAGTCAGAATGTTTTAATCATAAAAAATAGTATCCGACATCACCTGAAATGCTCTCTTTGTGGGCGTGTAAGGAAAATTTATGTTGGATAGGGAGTTGTGTGACCCAATAACCGGAATTTTTTGGCTTAATCCAGATATCCAGAGTCTTACATAACCAGAATATGACCAAACTCTGATATCATAAAATCAATGTAAACACAGTCAGAGTATCAGAGCTGAAAGCCATTCATTTACACAAAACCCAGCAACGATTATGATGTTATTGGCTTTTTATCATATCCCAAGGTGGATCTTAAATTGAATATAAATTATTTTAAAAGCTGTAAGACTGCCCTGAAACCTTTCATACTGCCTGACAGCTGTAAGGCTGGTATCTGAGCATGTTTTAAGTAACAAACTCCTGATCTATCACACAATATCACAGTTCTAGGTAATGGAAGAGCAGATCTACACACAGCCCTTTAGTTTAAACCAGCCCCATAAAATAGAGTTTGCAAACAGGATCCCCTGGAATTAGGAAATCTAGATGAAGGAAAAGAAAAAGACTGGCGCATACCACAGCATGCCTCCCTCTCTCTTCTCTTTCACTCCTTTATCTGCAGCGGCAGCAGTAAACCGGCTCAGAAATTCATCAAGATGAGGAATAACAATATTAATGGTCCAGCAGTAGTCCCATAAACATCGGCGTTTCCCTTCTGCGGCTGTCCGATCGCAACACAATCTCCTCCTTCAATGACTGATTGTATTCTGAAAGTTTTCAACAATCTGATGTGTGTTTCTCTTCCCAAATGCAGCACAAAAGACACACACAAAAAAAAAGGATCGAGGAAAAACCAGACTGGAATATCAGATCACTGTTTCTTGTTGGAAAGGAGGGGGCGTTGAAGGAGAGAGAGGGAAAAACAGCTTTGTATCGTTGTGTCTTCCCTTGGGTTCACCACGTTGTTTTTGAGCACTTATAATTTCCTTTGTTGTGTCCAAAATATCTTGAGTTGTCCATGTTTATCACACATTTCAGGCGTCAATGTGAGGAACAGCGCAGGTCTCCAGCGGAAAAAAGGACTTCTCGCAGCATAAAGGCGAAATCCAGTGACGGTGCGTGTGTGAATGTGTGCGTTAATGTGTTTTTTCAGCTTCCCAATAATGGCGGCCCTTCTCCCGTTCTCGGTCTCTCCTCCCTCCTCTGTAGTCTCGCGCATGGACACAATTACCGAACACACACGCGGGCGCGCGCTCGCTCCTTCTCTCTCTCTCTCTCTCTCTCTCTCTCTCTCTCTCTCTCTCTCTCTCTCTCTCTCTCTCACTCACACACACAGAGTAATTATTATAAGGCCAACACACATCTTTAAAAGTGCTGTTGTCCAGTGAAATTATGATTTGGTGTTAATATTACTGCTGTTTTTATTATTAAACAAATAATATGCTAGTCAGTATCAAATTTTCTCGCTATTTAGGCCTATATATAAAGAGAATGGGGAGAGTCTCAGCAACACGATAAAGCTTTGAGTCAAATGTCCAAATATGTGGTTTGTTTGTTTATGGCTCAAAGACTTTTAGATGTCTGCATCAATAGAAATTTACAAAAGTGATTTTATATACATAGAAAGCACATTAAATGCAAGTAAAATGTCTACTTTTAATGCTTTGAATAAGTTTTGGGAGAATAAAATGTCAAAATGTGGGTGAAATAATGTTTCATTCAGTGTAACACTTATATTTATGTAGGTTAAAAATTGAAACAACATACTTATTCTGACCTGTACTTATTAAAATAGATAAAAGAATAAGTGAGCATACTAAATTTTATTGCATTTTAAATGAGTAAAAAATTCTTGCTGACAAATTTGTAAAACCTTGAATAGTGGCAATGTTTAAAAATGTAAAATTACAGGTAATTAGCATTTGGGGTAAAAGTAATTAGTCTTTAATATGGCATAAATAGGCCTAGATTTTTTTTTGTTATAAATATCCCTTACAAGATTGTTACAATGAATGTCCTTTTAGTGGGTGTCTTCTGTAAATCATGGTAAAAATGTATGATTCTGATGTATTGAAAAACAACAACAACAACAATTCAAAGCAGTATTACACTTGTATTGCACATTCCCAAATTTCTAAATATCTTAATTATTGTTAATATGTAATTCATTTTTCCAGGAGCTCATTGCTTCTACCTTCAGTTAAACTGCTAACAGTGATTGTACATTAATTGCCTAAATTATTACATTATTAGCTGCATTCTCTAAATTGTAATGTTGACATGCATTCTCTGTAAAGCTGCTTTGAAACGATATGTATCGTGAAAAGCGCTACACAAATAAATGTGAATTGAATTATTGTTTTGATGCTTGAAAACCCTTTTTTTACCCTTATGAGTTGGTTTATATAAATAAATAAAAGATTAAAACTAAAATTCCAATATGTTTTTGTCATATCTGTTGAGTAAACAAGTGAACATATTTATGCAAGATTATGTAGGCCTATTTTTAACTGAAAGGTTATTTTTCATAAAAGTGGAGGGAGTTTAAAAGTCACCAAGGTTATTATCGACTAGAACTATTATCTATATATTATTATCAACTAGAATTACAAATATTTAAAACATTTTTGTTAATTGAAATAAATCTTATATAAAGTAAAATATAAATATTAGATGAACAACATAGAAAATAACAAATAGAAACCAGTTAAAGTTAAAACAATACAATTAAAACTAAAACTAAAAAATAAAAATTAAATAAAATACCAAACCTTAAAATCTGGAAATAAATTAAACCTAAATGAAACATTTTTAAAAAGAGAACAAAAACAAAACAAAAACACATAACAAATTAACTAAAAATAAATCTGCAAATATAAAAATAAAAGCAAATAATAAAAATAAATGTAATAAAAACTATAATAGTACATAAATAATACTGAAATAACACTGGTTTTCACATGTTCTTACACTGTAAATACTGGTTAAAATTCAAAGTCCCCTGTAGTCAATAATTTTATCCCTTAAAACTCATCTTTGATCACCAAAATGACATATTTAAAAAAAAAATCCTTGAAAAAAAAATTCTTCATGCCTTAAAGGTGCCCTAGAATCAAAAATTGAATTTATCTCGGCATAGTTGAATAACAAGAGTTCAGTACATGGAAATGACATACAGTGAGTCTCAAACTCCATTGTTTCCTCCTTCTTATATAAATCTCATTTGTTTAAAAGACCTCCGAAGAACAGGCGAATCTCAACATAACACCGACTGTTACGTAACAGTCAGGATCATTAATATGTATGACCCCAATATTTGCATATGCTAGCTCATGTTCAAGGCATTAGACAAGGGCAGCCAGTATTAACGTCTGGATCTGTGCAGCTGAATCATCAGACTAGGTAAGCAAGCAAGGACAATAGCGAAAAATGGCAGATGGAGCGATAATAACTGACATGATCCATGATTACATGATATTTTTAGTGATATTTGTAAATTGTCTTTCTAAATGTTTCGTTAGCATGTTGCTAATGTACTGTTAAATGTGGTTAAAGTTACCATCATTTCTTACTGTATTCACGGAGACAAGACTGTCGTTATTTTCATTTTTAAACACTTGCAGTCTGTATAATTCATAAACACAACTTCATTCTTTATAAATCTCTCCAACAGTGTGTAATGTTAGCTTTAGCCACGGAGCACTATCAAACTCATTCAGAATCAAATGTAAACATCCAAATAAATACAATACTCACATAATCTGATGTATGCATGCAGCATGCATGACGAACACTTTGTAAAGATCCATTTGAGGGTTATATTAGCTGTGTGAACTTTGTTTATGCAGTAATAGAGTCGAGAGCTCCGTGGGAGCGGAGCGCGAGCAATTAAAGGGGCCGCAGCATGAATCGGTGCATAGTTAATGATGCCCCAAAATAGGCAGTTAAAAAAATTTATTAAAAAAAATCTATGGGGTATTTTGAGCTGAAACTTCACAGACACATTCAGGGGACACCTTAGACTTATATTACATCTTGTAAAGCGTTCGATGGCACTTTTAAAATAGCTTGAATGTAACTCTACACCACTTGCCTCATTTAGTATATGCAAATTAGCCCCACCTCCACTAACACCAGTTCAGTGATCCACTTGTTGACAAATACACGTTGACATGATTGGTTACAAGTTTGTGACATCAGAAACACCAGCGATTTCAAGTTTCCATGTTTTTGAGACTCTCTTTAGTTCACTGCAGTTTTAAAGAGAAAATACTCAGCAATGGTGTTGACTGATAAATTTGCACATGGTTTGTCTTAAAGCATATTAAAAACACCACATAAACAGCATTAAAAACTTGATTTTCACCTCAGGGAGACTTTAATGAAAAGCCAATAAAATGCTGTTTAATGACACACTCAATTGTGACAACTTACCCCAAAGGCAGGCCAATAAATCTACTCTAAGAATTATTCACTGCAATATAAAAAGTGTATCAACCACCTTTATGATACATTTTTGATTAACACTTGACCATATAAACAATAATTTCTCATAACCCTTCCTGTAACCCAAAGTTATTCTGAATTAGGCCTATTCAAATATTGCACAGCCTTTAAGTAAAACCAATTCTGAACTTTATTGTCAAGGTGATACATATATAGTTTCCACTAGCATATTAATTGCCTTCAGCTTTAGCTCTTCAAAGGTTTCTGTTCAGTTCATATCATTGATTATGTGAGTCCAATCAGTGAGTCACTTAAGTTAAATAAAAAGAGCTCTCATGCTTTCTGTTGTTTATCTATAAATAGGCCTACAAAACTAAAATGACAGAAACAGAAGCTAAATCCAGTTATTTGCAGTTATTCATAATGGTATTTATCATGACACGTAGTTCATTAGTAAAAACCACTGCCTTTCACAACAAACTGCTTTTGGTGAAGTGAAGAAACTGTGAAAGGTCTCTGCTCCCACCTCTAGACTGCAGCTGAAATATTTTTAAGTCCCAAGGGCCAACACATTCTTCTCTCTCACAGTTGTGCAATCTCTCAACAGTCAGAGCCCCAACCCCCCTCTGAATATGTGCAGAGACCCTGTCCAAGTTCTCTGGACAATGTTCTGTAGTAGACAAACTTACTATCCCTAACAAGCTGAAGCACAAAACACAAGTGTGGTGATGTAACGCAGATACGAGCCTCCATTTTTAAAGATGTATCCAGAAAATATGGCAAGAAATGAGTAATTAGACTTCAGACTGAACTCACACTGGAGCCGTTGTCCAGATGCTATTGTTTTTCAGGAAATGAGACTCAAAATAAAGTAAATGTTAAAAACCAAATATTTCTTTAAAACTCATTGCTTTTGAAAAATATATTATATGTAGTTTTATATTTTTTACATTTATTTTTTAACTGCATTAAAAAAATATTTGAATCAATTTGGGATAGAATGTGACATTGGCTATCTATCTATCTATCTATCTATCTATCTATCTATCTATCTATATGTCTATCTGTCTGTCTATCTATCTATCTATGTCTATCTGTCTGTCTATCTGTCTGTCTGTCTATCTATCTATCTATCTATCTATCTATATGTCTATCTGTCTGTCTATCTATCTATCTATCTATATGTCTATCTGTCTGTCTATCTATATGTCTATCTGTCTGTCTATCTATCTATATGTCTGTCTGTCTGTCTGTCTGTCTATCTATCTATCTATATGTCTATCTGTCTGTCTATCTATCTATATGTCTATCTGTCTGTCTATCTATCTATCTATATGTCTATCTGTCTATCTATCTATCTATCTATCTAAATTCAAATTCAAATTCAAATTCAAATATCTATATGTCTATCTGTCTGTCTGTCTGTCTATCTATCTATCTATATGTCTATCTGTCTGTCTATCTATCTATCTATCTATCTATATATTTATCTATCTATATGTCTATCTGTCTGTCTATCTATCTATATGTCTATCTGTCTGTCTATCTTTCTATCTATCTATCTGTCTGTCTATCTATGTGTCTATGTATGTATCTATGTATGTATGTATGTATGTATGTATGTATCTATCTATCTATCTATCTATCTATCTATCTATCTATCATGTTTACTAAATCTATCAATATGGTCTGATGGATAAAAATTTATTTTTGAATGTTTTTCTGGAACATTTTCTTTTATTTCACATGAACATTTCTTATTCTTTAGTCTATTATCTTTATTAAAATGAGCATAAGATTGAGAATGAGTAAAGATTACAGAATATTTGGCTTACATAATAGGTCAATATGGGAGTCCTGCGGGGATCCATGAATAGATGTATAATAACTTAACATTAATAATAATAATAAAGAACAGAAATATTTGAAAAATGTCAAAATGTGGTAGTCTACATTAATAATAGCCATAGGTATATAATTTTTTTATTATTATTTACATGCGCCTTGGGCTCTATTTAGTAACTAATCCCAAGCAAACGTCATATTAAACATCTATAATGTTTTAATGTTACCTTTAAGTCATGTGCTATCATCGACAGTTCAACCGCGGTGTACTATTGTAATTGTAGTATGGAAAGGCGCATTCTCTTGATATCGATGTATGTTTACAGCTAACTGACAAAACTACATTACCCATCATTCCTAGCACCAAAGGCCCTCTTCTCGCATCCTGTCGGGTGAAGATAGCGGGCGGCTACAGAACCTAACCCAAGCCGAGGCTGCTTTATTTCGTAATTAAATCAATTAAACATTGATTAAAATACCTCAGGATACATTAAACGATAAATACAGAGCAAAATGGTAAGTACAGATGCCTATTTTTGCTTGTTCGGATCGTTATGTTGGGTAGTTTGAGTGTCTGTTCTTCTCGGCTAACATGCTAGTAACGTTATATATGTCGATTATAACAACACGACCAAGGTCATAATTCATATTATATAGACATAATGTATTGACTATAATATCAAAGAGAAAAAAATAATCAGCCTTTCATTACTCTAATCCGTGTCAGAATAGGAATAACGCTGAATGAATGAAGCTAAATGCTCATGCCTAGATGCAAACTATGTATAACCTGATGTCTAATGTCTTCTTATATAAATATAATGCATTATACGTTTATAATGGCGGCTTATGCATCTTGAGCTATTTAAATGCTACTAAAATGCACTGTCATAATGCCTACAAACATACTAACACGCATTATGTCAGGTTCATGACTTGAATGATTTGAGGTCTAAACTTTTCTCCTGTTCTTCCTCTGCAGATCCGCTTTATACTCATCCAGAATCGAGCAGGGAAGACCAGGCTGGCCAAGTGGTACATGCAGTTTGATGATGATGAGAAGCAGAAGCTGATTGAAGAGGTTCACGCCGTAGTGACAGTCCGTGATGCCAAACACACCAACTTTGTAGAGGTAGGACACTTACTTTAAACGTTTTACACTAGCTGTGATTCAGAGACGAGTTACTGTCCATCACTGTTAGATAATTAGTGTAATGCACAAGGAACGGAGATCTAATCCAGGGGTTTTCAGAATGACTTTGGAACAATATTTATTGTCAAAAGATCTGTAAATAAATTAAGATGTTTCTCTTCAGGTAGAAACATTATTTCTTTAATTTTTGATTTGGTAAAATTACAGAATAAAAGCCAACTATTTGGTTTACTAAATAATGACTTTATAATATCATGCTTACTAGGTTTTTACATTCGTATATATAGTTGCCTTTATGCTTTAGAAAGGAAGTTCCTCACAAGAGGATCATCATTTTTGGGGGCATCAAAAAGTATTCAGTTTTAAAAATGATTTGTAAAAAATCACATGTGATTTTAGCCAGGATTGGTCAAAGTGTGTTTATATATATTGGCCTTAGATGTTATATATTGTTTTCCTCTGCAGTTCAGAAACTTCAAGATCATTTACAGGCGGTACGCTGGCCTGTACTTCTGCATCTGTGTGGATGTGACAGACAATAACCTGGCTTATCTGGAAGCTATTCACAACTTTGTTGAGGTAAATCATACTGATGCTAATTTTCACTGTGTATAAACATATATATATATATATATATATACAGTAGTTGCCAAAAGTTATGTCTGTCCTAGGAAAATTTACATCTGCCCCCTTTATTCAAACATTATTAAAGATTTTGTAAGCATATCGCATAGTTGTGCTTGGAGTCGATTGTTTTATTAGTGATAACACAATGAGACATGCCAAATTGTGCAAATTTTGGCCAGGCTGTCATGCAAAGAAATGCAAAAGCAAGATAAAACCAATGAAATATTAATAACTGATTATGTTGTAGTCAATGTATGCTTTGTCCTGTGAGCTTTTTGGTTTCCTATGCATTTTTTGGCTTAGTAAAATAAAGCCTGTAGCTGTAGTTTGCCTTTTTTTGCCAAATAATTTTAAACACCTTAACTAAGTTTAGTGTCTTGTTCTTCCCTCATATTTAAAATATTTTAAAAATATAAAATATTTCTCATAATTTGGTTTAATCAAACTTGTAGGGTCATTAAAAACAAATATCTCCTCAAATTTTTTTTCCCCAGCCACTGCTGTATACACTGATCCTTTTCGGCTCCCGCTAAATAAAATATAAAATCATTATCTATGTGTTATGCGTTCAATCGAGCAGCTAAATGGTGTAATCAGCACGCTTCCTGATCATTAAATTGATTATGCTGCACAGAATCCATAATTAAAAATCTGTCTTATATGCACTTTTATGAAGCATAAATCAAAATGAGTTATGCAGGAAGTTCAGGTTTCTAGCTTTAAAATGTCAGGAGATTAACTTTAATGAAGGTTCTTAATGTGCAGCATGATTAATGTGCTTTTCATTAATGTTTAAATGTGATTGCGTGCTTGTTCTTCCACAAATACCAGTATAATCAAGCTTCTAGTCTTTTAAAGAAATACTTCGTTCAAAGCGATATAGCTAAAAAAAATCTTGATGTTTATGATTATTTTTGGTCTGAAATGGCTTTAAGTGTAATTTAACCCCCAAATCAGAAGATTTTCGACCCCGGGTTGCCAGTTTGGTGGAGAAAATGATGTATTGTAGCCATGGAAGCCAGAAAACGAACTGGGTCAGAGATCACAGATTCTACCTGACCAAAAAAGCCTTGGCAATAAACATTGCAAACCTATACATTAGCTGATCAACGTACCGTGTAAGGCTCTTCGCTTTCCATTGTCAATTACACTCCTTTCTGTTGTGTCTCCTCAATCTGGCAACCTGTGTGAGCGTTGAGTCTGAGGTAGTCTCGCGTAGCCAGACCTTCAAGGTCTGGACTTTATCGCAGCTTTCATTAGACAAGAACCGCCCAAGAGGACATCCTGTAGAATTCAACCAACCAGGTGACGACTTCAATACTCCTGAAGTGTTTCCAGTTAAAGGGTTAGTTCACCCAAAAATGAAAATAATGTCATTTATTACTCACCCTCATGTCGTTCTACACCTGTAAGACCTTCGTTAATCTTCAGAACACAAATTAAGATATTTTAGTTGAAATCCGACGGCTCCGTGAGGCCTCCATTGCCAGCAATGACATTTCCTCTCTAAAGATCCATTAATGTACTAAAAACACATTTAAATCAGTTCATGTGAGTACAGTGGTTCAATATTAATATTATAAAGCAGCAAGAATATTTTTGGTGCGCCAAAAAAACAAAATAACGACTTATTTAGTGATGGCCGATTTCAAACACTGCTTCAGGAAGATTCGGAACGTTACGATTCTTTTGTGTCGAATCATGATTCGGATCGCGTGTCAAACCGCCAAACTGCTGAAATCACGTGACTTTGGCGCTCCGAACCGCTGATTCGACACGCTGATTCATTAAGCTCCGAAGCTTCATGAAGCAGTGTTTTGAAATCGAACATCACTATATAAGTCTTATTTTGTTTTTTTGGTGCACAAAAATATTCTTGTCGCTTTATAATATTAATATTGAACCACTGTACTCACATGAACTGAATTAAATATGTTTTTAGTACATTAATGGATCTTGAGAGAGGAAATGTCATTGATGGCTATGCAGGCCTCACTGAACCATCGGATTTCAACAAAAATCTCTTAATTTGTGTTCCGAAGATGAACGAAGGTCTTACGGATGTAGAATGACATGAGGGTGAGTAATAAATGACATTATTTTTATTTTTGGGTAAATTAACCCTTTAAGTGTGCCATATGCATCAGACGTTCAGCCAGCGGTCCATGGGTGTGAAGTCTGAGGCTGACACTAAAGCTCTGTCCAAATACCCACACTTGTGGTCTTGGCCACTTGAGTGCGCGTGCACGCGACAGGAAGTAAGTGCGCAAGACTGTCCCATGTCTTAAAAATGCCCAAGTGCAGTGCCCTTAACTCACAATAAACCCACACTCTCGAATACCGCTTCTGAGCGCTATTCGAGGCTAAGCGTATCCCATCATGCATTATGTTCGGGAACTCGCATGCCCTGAAATCGCGAGATGTCAAGGAAAACATTTGACTGTAAGTTAAATTAATTATATAGGCTATTACATATAATTTAGTAGTAAAATAAGTATTGCACATTTTATTGATGCAAAGATGGGTAGGCTGTGTGTATTTTGTGCGTCATTTGCAACTGCTTTTTATCACTTAAAGAAGCACCACAATTTTAATATTGTGTCTTCTGTTAGTTACATAGTGACCACTGAACATACATTTAGAAGTGTATTTTAAAATGCAAAGCACTGAAAATAATAATAATAAAAAAAAGCTCTGTAAACACTTGCATTTTTTTTGCAAGACTATAAGTGTGTCCCATCGGGCAATCAAAAGTTCTACATGCACTTGCAGTCTTCACGCCCACTTGAACACTTGAGCCAAATACAGGAAATACATCATATAAGTAGGCAAGTGGTCAAGTGCAAAGACCGCAAGTGTGGGTATTTGGACAGGGCTTAAGTCTGAGGAGGAGAGGGTGGGTGAAACAACTCTCTCCAATATTTTGAATTTGGTCTGCAGTACACATTTCAACCACTAGCTGTCAATATTACATACTGCACCTTTTAAAAAGCACATTAAAATCATTGTTGTTATGTAATTTTATATAGTCAGCAAAATAATATTGAATATATTGTAAGTCTATCCATTAACGCTTACCGTAAACATTTCCAATCTAAATACAATTTAATGTAACACAAATAATTATAAAATGAGCTTTAGCGAGACCTCTCACCAGGTAAATAAAGGAGCGCTGGAGCAGCACTTCTGTGGGTGTAATTTTCCATGTCTGAGAGACAAATGGAATGTGTCCGTGAGGGAAACCAGCGGCCAGGAGTTCAAGAACATTGTGACATGGAATTCTAGGACTTCCTCTGACCCTCACTGTAAACAACTCCCCCAACATATCCCCACTTCATTTCTGCCCAAACCAGCCCACTTTGCTGAATAACACTGGATTAAGAACAAACAAACGCCTGGGTCACCAACCGAAAACGGTCAACAGCTACTCGGCACTGGTTTTGCTGCCACTTATTGAGGTGAACGATAGACATGTGATTAAAGGTGCAGTAAGTGATATCTCAGTTTTCCTGTAGCTCAGTGGTTAGAGTATGGCACTAGCAATGCCAAGGTCATGGGTTTGATCCCAGGGATTGCACATACTCAGATACAAATGTATAGTATAATGCAATGTAAGTCGCTTTGGATAAAAGCGTCTGCCAAATGCATGAATGTAAATGTAAATCAACCCAAACAAACAAACACACCTCTCCCTTCGTTGCTCTACCCCTAAAACAAACACGCAATGCAAGGGTGGATGTCATTTTATCATTGCTAAAGCGAAGCAAGTTAATGTTTCACGAAAAATAAAGCAAACAAACGACAAGGAAGAACAAATAATGAACATACAGTATACAAGAGTAAATACAAGCAAGAGTTCGTTGTTCTTTGACACTCAAAACTCAAAAAAAGCAAAATAATGTTACTCACATACGGAGAACTCAACTCAACCTCTGCGTCCGTTTTCAGGCCTTCCCACTTCAGTCTCTTCAGTGCTGGAAAGCTTTTCTAATATTAACACGAGTCCTAAAGCTCTTGCCTGATCACAACCCTTCTTTTTCTAGTGATATTCCACTGACCTCTGACTCTTTTGTAATGTCTCTCAGCCATCTCTCTTGCTCACTCTCTCTCCTCCCCCATCATGAGTGGACACGCCCCCTTCTGCTGATTGGCTACAAGTGTGTTGTGCTGCTTGGTCCGATCCACTTTCAACAGGGTTTCTCAGAAATCACTTACTGCACCTTTTAAGTGTATTCTGAGGCCTTGTCCACACTAATACATCGTTTGCAAATACACCAGCGAAAACTGAGCTTTTTGAAAACGTTTTCTTAAGTGGATACATTTGAAAAGCCGTTTTCACGATTTAGTGTGCACAAGTTTAGTAGTGATGCATATTGAACCGATAGATATGTATGTTTTATACCGCTGTTGTGCCTGTTATGTGCTATTCACTTTCACACTGTTGCTGAAGATACGTTACTTTGCACACTCTTCATATCCAGTCCTGCAAAGATGACAGAGAATTTACTTGCAATTGCTGTCCTGCGGCAAAACGAGAGCAGTTGCATTTTAGACCAAACAAATAATTGGTGACTGAGTGTGACCTGGATGTATCAGTGAATGGGGAGATATTTGGCTAAATAAAATGATCCTGCTAGAAAAATAGCATGAGAACTTTATTATGTCTGTATCATCTCAGTGAGCTTTTATGAGGTTTTACGCATGCACACTGAGGTGAATTTAGCGTTTTCTGGTGTTTCAGTGTGGGTGAGAAACTTTTGGAAATCGCTTGAAAATGCTAGTGTGGACTGAGAGCGTTTTGAAACGAAAACGAGTAGATGAATAGATTGGACCTGATCTGTATTTCTCTTCCTCCACAGGTTTTGAATGAGTATTTCCACAATGTGTGTGAATTAGACCTGGTCTTCAATTTCTACAAGGTAAGTGTATATTAGGACTAAACTAATATACTAATACTACATTATTATAGCTAAAAATGAAGAAAAAATAAATAAACTATATATATATATACACTACTTTTTTTAAAGGTGCCATTAAACGTTTTTTTTACAAGATGTAATATAAGTCTAAGGTGTCTCCCTGAATGTGTCTGTGAAGTTTCAGCTCAAAATACCCCATAGATTTTTTTTAATAAATTTTTTTAACTGCCTATTTTGGGGCATAATTAGAAATGCGCCGATTCAGGCTGCGGCCCCTTTAATTGCTCGTGCTCTCCGCCCCCTCCCAAGCTCTCGACTCTTATCATTGCATAAACAAAGTTCACACAGCTAATATAACCCTCAAAATGGATCTTTACAAAATGTTCGTCATGCATGCTGCATGCATACATTGGATCATGTGAGTATAGTATTTATTTAGATGTTTACATTTGATTCTGAATGAGTTTGATAGTGCTCTGTGGCTAAAGCTAACATTACACACTGTTGGAGAGATTTATAAAGAATGAAGTTGTGTTTATGAATTATACAGACTGCAAGTGTTTAAAAATGAAAATAATGACGGCTCTTGTCTCTGTGAATACAGTAAGAAAGGATGGTAACTTTATCCACATTTAACAGTACATTAGCAACATGCTAACGAAACATTTAGAAAGACAATTCACAAATATCACTAAAAATATCATGTTATCATGGATCATGTCAGTTATCACTCCATCTGCCATTTTTCGCTATTGTTCTTGTTTGCTTACCTAGTCTGATGATTCATCTGTGCACAGATCCAGACGTTAATACTGGCTGCCCTTGTGTAATGCCTTGAACATGGGCTGGCATATGCAAATATTGGGGTCATACATATTAATGATCCCGACTGTTACATAACAGTCGGTGTTATGTTGAGATTCGCCTGTTCTTCGGAGGTCTTTTAAACAAATGAGATTTATATAAGAAGGAGGAAACAATGGAGTTTGAGACTCACTGTATGTCATTTCCATGTACTGAACTCTTGTTATTCAACTATGCTGAGGTAAATTCAATTTTTGATTCTAGGGCACCTTTAATGTTTTTGAAAGTCTCTTATGCTCAGCAAGGCTGCATTTACTTGAGCAAAAATAGAAATAATGTGAAATATTATTACAATTTAAAAGAAATGTTTACTGTTTTAAAATGTAATTTATTCCTGTGATCAAAGCTGAATTTTTAGCATCATTACTCCAGTTTTCAGTGTCACATGATCCTTCTGAAATCATTCTAATATGCTGATTTGCTGCTCAAGAAACATTTCTGATTATTATCAATGTTGAAAACTGCTTCATATTTTTGTGGAAATCATGACACTTTTATAGATTGTGACAGATGACACATTATATAAATGTCTTTACTGTCACTTTTGATCAATTCAATGCACCCTTGGTGAATAAAAGTATTAATTTCTTTCAAAAACATTTGTTTGATGTGATGCAGCATGACTTGCCTTAACCAATCAGAGGCCTTATTGTTAAGGTAAATGCCTGGTTACATCTACCCATGAAGTGTTTCTTTAAGAGGAACATTTAGAGAAGCTTCACTGACAGAAAAACATCCAAAGCGGGGGGAAAAAACTATTATGAGAAAAATATGTAATTAGCTCTCTGTTTCAGCAGCAATGCAGCTCCATGGCAACACTTATTTGATGCATAATTACGAGTCATTTAAGAACATCCACATCCATTCAGAATGAGTAGAAGTAATTATAAAGTTACCTTGGATAATTGCATTTGATTTCTGCTGAGCTAATTATCTGATGTATTTTTAATTCCACCCACTGCATGAACAGTTTGGCCCACACCAAAAGCATGCTCATGAGATTTTTTTTCTTTTTAACCATGTAAAGCCTGACATATGAAATAATGAAATAATTTTTAAAATGGAACAATTTATTGAATATGTGTATTTTCTTGAGTATCATATTTAATACATCAGGCTTTTATGGCTCATATAGTATAATATAGGAGAGCATGGAGCTCAAAAAACACCTCAGTTTTATTCAGAGGCCCAAACACCTCAGAGTTCTTCTGATTGGTCCACTATTTTGTAACTCACATTGATGAGCAGCGCTGCATGTAAAAGTTGAAATTCTTTTAACTTGACACGGCGTCTTAAAAACGTGGCGAAAAGTAGCATTGGAATAGAAAAATGCGCCCCCAATGGGCTGTACACACAGAATGTGTTTTTCTATTCCAGTGCTACTTTTCTAGGGCCCTATAATTTCCGCAATCACGGAATCGCGGAATCCAGTCATAAAAACGGAATTTACTATATAACGCGGAATGTCACGGAATTTGTCAAATTTTTGATGAATGAATTAAAAGCAGGTCAGTACACGTAAATTAAATCGCGATATAGACCAGTGACTGAATATTAAACCGCAAAAAGACTATTTAAACATGAATCCTGCATGCCTGTGTGACTCTGAAATGAATGATGCGGAAGCGCAGTTTCATTTACCTCACACCGCCTCACAAACACTCGCATGCTGAAGCACGTGCGACGCTCGTGGTGTTTACGTCCTGTCGCCTCACTATATGAACGCACAAATTCATCTCCAGAGCTGCTCTGAAAGTCACTTCATCAGCATTTAACCGCTTCATTTGAGAAAACTACCATCATAAACACGGAGAAACTCAAAGCTCTAGGCAAACCGTCAAAATAAAAGTTCGATTTAACTTGACAGAAACATATTACTGTTGTACAGTAGAATTTAGATAAATTAATTTAATAATAAATTATTAAAATATATTTTAAACAATAATCTCAGTGTTTCTTCCATGTTTTAATTTTAACAGTAAAGCTCATTGCAGTGCAGCATGTTGTTTGTCCAAAACAGTTTAATTTCATGATTAAAAGATAAATTAAATGGTATGCGTTCATTTGATTGCCAGAAAAATTTAAATACACAACAGAAAAAAAAAATCAGAAAAATATATTTTTTAATTAATTAATATTGTTGTTTTTAAGAATTCAATTAATTAGACATGCTTTTTGATTATTAAAATGGAATTAAACCATTAAAATGGAATCCAGAAAACAGAATTTGGTAAAAATAAAATTTGAGGGTAAAGAATAAAACGTAGGGCCCTAAAAAAAAATGTAATTTTTTTGTTAAACTTTTATTAAATTGTTGGTAAATTGGACAAGATTCATTATTTCAATAAATTAGACATGCTTTTTGATTACTAAAATTTAATTTAACCATTAAAATGGAGTCAAAAAATAAATAAACGGACAAAAACGGAATCCAGAAAAATTCAAACGGAAAAAATGGAATTTAGGAAAAAATAAAATGGATTTTATAGGGACCTACTTTTCCATTGTTTTTCTATGTAAACGCGCTAGAATGTGCATGACCGTTATGTCGTGCTTTGAAAAACGCGAAACGTGGGCAGTGGAATGGAAAAAAATCACAATCTCGAGACGTGTTTTTTAAAAGTTGAACTGATTTTAACTTGAGCGCTGCGTTTTTAGAACGCCATGTCACGCTCAATACGCTGCAAAAGACCCAAGAAGCGAGCGAGGTTTTGCACATCCGTCTAGCGCGTTTACATAGAAAAACGCTTTCTGTGTGAACACCCCCTTAGGCTACTATTATCTCATTACACATAGTTTGTTTCTGTACTGTTTCTGTATAAAAAGTGTCGATACAATGCAAAGTATTTGCTCTAGCTCTTGTTTTAAATTATTTTGTTTTGTTGTTGTCATCTGTTGACGTTGTACAAGCAGAATGTGGCGGTTGGTCGGTGTTGTCCCGCCCCTCCTTCACCGTGATTGAACAGCTGGGTACAAAGTGACAGTGATGAGCGCTGCGTTTTACCCAAAGTTGAACATTCTTCAACTCTCGGCGATCGGTAAAAAAAATGCAGAGCGCTTTAGCTTGAAATAGACGCTCAGCACCTCGTTGCGCTCCTGGCGTTTTAAAAACGCGGCGCTGGAAAAATATGCTAGCCTCGGAAAAAACGCTTTGGTGGACACACGGCCTAGAGTGTTAGTTACATTTTTGAATGAGACTAAATGCTGCTGTTGTGTTTCAGGTCTATACGGTGGTGGACGAGATGTTTCTGGCAGGAGAGATCAGAGAGACGAGCCAGACGAAGGTGCTGAAGCAGCTGCTCATGCTGCAGTCTCTGGAGTAAAAGAGCCTACTGGTGTCCAACCTGTCACTCAATCAAGCACCATTGCAGCAGGCTCCGCCCACCCCAGCTGCAGCCAAGCCATATTATTTGTACATATGGGTGTCGTCTTGCTCACATACATCCACAAACATTTCACCATTTCTTTAAATCTCACATATACGATGAAGGATGTTGCCGTTCTGTTCTGTAACTTAATCGTAATTTTTAAAGCAGCTATGCGTTCGTAAAAACCTTCCTGGTTACTGACCTAATTATTCTTTGGCATAGTCAGAATTGAATACTTCAGCAATTTTATAGAACAGAAGACTTCAGTGTGTCCGACTGGCAACCTCTCCAAGCCCGTTCATTAACACTAACACAAATAATCACGTTGGCAAAAAACTGCCGTCGCTTCTATAATTGGAAAATAATAGGCTGCGCTACTTTATAGCAGTGATAAAACTTGATTTTATCAAACAATTCCTCTCCAAACATTAATGTTCAGTATGTCGAATCAAAATCTGTGAAGGTTGTTTGTATTGTGTACATATATACATTATAAATGCATCTATTTTAAGTGTAATTGTATGATCTAACCCGTCATTCCATGCATCTAAAGTCTCAGTTGCTGCTCTTTGTAATTGCATTGCTTTGTGGGAACTGGAGCCAGCGATTAGCGAGCGGTTTAGAGAACAAGGCTGGGTGGAAGAATGGAGCTCGGGGGAAACGACAAAAGACGGTCTTACTTTTAATTTCCCCTTTTGTGGCGCTGGTCCCTCGCGCCAAGAGCTCTACGGTAACTGCTCAGCCTTGAAACGTTCCATTACAGTTGGAGAATTGTCTTTATTTTGTACGTGTGTTTTATATTGTCTTTCTTTTATTGTCCCTTCTGCCTTAGTCCAAAGTATTCTAGATCTGCCCATTTGTCCCTGTGAGATTGCAGAGTGAAAAGCTGATAGAAGTGCTGTTACTGTCACGTATGTGTTTCTGTCAGTGTATATATCCATGAAGGTGAAATAAAGCAACTGAAAACTTCTTCAAATAGATGTGTGTTACATGTTGTGAGCTTCCGATCAGTGACTGACTTTTTTCCACATGTACTATACTGCCATCTATCGGATACTGACGATTATGCAAATATTTGACTACTCCGTTCATTCATGAATATGTGCCAGTTATATAGATACAATACAATAAATGATAAAGATGTTAGCAAATGGAAGCAAATTGTGTTACCAAATGTATTTTTAATGAGATGGGCAAAGAAAAACGGAGCAATTCCATTCCAACCCTTTCTTTAAATTATATACAAGATTTTATATGAATTATAATGTAAATGATGACTAATACTATAATTATAAAATGAGTAGGCTGATGATTAATATGCTTCTATTCATTTTAATTTATATGTAATTTGTGTTAAAATAATGCATTTTGTTTGAATTATTAAATTTATATCTTATTCCTTAATCTTTTTTAAATGTCACTCCATAAAATACAGGTGGTTTGTGAGATTGAAAACAATGACAAATTTTAAATAATGTTTTAACTTAATTCATGCACAAGATCATGGGACTTTTTGCAATTTCTGTAGTCAAATTGTTATTTAATCATTTTCATTCCTTAAAAGAGGAAACAAATGCACCTTAGAATAGGGGAACTGTACATTTAATATGCAATGGTGGAATTAATAATGGGAACATTTAAAAAATAAATCAAGAATAATAAAATAATCATAAGAAAATCGATTATTTTAATAGGGCTACTGACTTAAATTATATAGAAAAATTTCAATAATATACTTATTACATATAATATTGGGGAGCTCAATAAAAAAATGAAGGTCATAAAAATTAAAAAAAAAAAAAAATTGTGAACCTCTAAAGATTGTCATTTTTCAGCTTACTCGAACATTTTCTCAAAAATATAGTAGATGAAGTAGATTGCAGACCAGACCTTTATGCTCTAAACCAGATTCTGTTCAACACTCTTAGAAAAGAAGGTTCAGTGTGGTTCTATATAGAACCCTAGCAATTCTCAAATAACCTTTTATTCCAAAAGGTTTGTATATAAGGTGAATCGTCTTAAATGATTGGATAACACTTTCAAGTTTAATGGGTTATTTCAGATTCAGATTTTCAGTGATAATGTTTACAAGCTGCTTAATTCATAATTTTATTAAAATTAAATAAAAAAATGAATTAAAATGGTCCCATGATGAGAACCCCTAAAAGGTTCTATATACTGTATGAAGCACCTGAAATAACCCTTGAAGGTTCTATATAGAACCTTTTCTTCTAAGAGTGCACTCTTATAGCAATTCGAAATGGTGGTTATTTCATATGAATTTATACAATGTCATTCATATAACCTGTTTTTGTGTTACTGACGGTTAGGTTTAGTAGTCGTACTAGCTGCATTGTATGAATTCAAACTAAATATCCACCTCATAAAATGGTTGCATTTTCTTACAAAGATCAAGTTTGAAGTATTTTATTTCCCTATGAATGTCACGTTTTATGCATCGGTCACCTTAGAAATAGAGATAACTGGTTTCTATTTTGAATAAACATTTTGAACAAAAATGCAACTTGCTTACTGTCACTCCCACACAAAACAGACGATAGAAAAATAAAGACTTATCGCACAACATAAAAAACAAGCAGACTTTAATTATAATCTTTAAAACCAACAAGCAGCCCTCCCCCCAAACACTCTGATAGACAAATTCAATCTTATTTACAGCATAGATGATCCAGATATACAGTATTTATGAATGAACAAATCACACTGGTTACTAAGCAACAACTGGTATGCAGTACTTTTTTGAACTACTCTTCAAATGCACTCCATAATGATATTTGGATATGAAATGCTACCAAATTCCACTACATAAGCCATCGAATATCATCTGGCTCAGTGTTGTTCTACAGGCGCATCACATCAGCGAAATTTTGCGGGCAAAAAAGTCCTTTGTCTAGCGATGTATGAAGCACAGCTCGAACAGCTGACGACGAAGACGAATTCACATGATCGACTTCAACCTGTTGCAAAATCTGCACCAAAATTGAAATGACTGGATTTTGCTTGGCAAAATTTCTCTGCCAAAATCCTGTCATTTTAATAGGAATCCGCACTATCGGGAGTTTCGTGTGAGGGCGGCTCGTTCAATTTTGTCAAACAAATTTGCCGCATTGACCAACAGAAAGATGCTTAAAGGTGCATCACATTAGCAAAATTTTGCAGTTAAAAATAGGTCCATTGTCTTTCAAACCAAGCCGCTATCAAATTTGCATGATCGATTTGAAAATGTTGCGAAATTGCGAATAGTGTAGCGATGTATAAAGCACAGCTCACACAGAAGTCACTTTCAAACCAAACAGCGTTCTGTTGTTCAACAAGGCGAATTCACATGATCAATTTGAGCATGGGGAAATCTAACTCCCCTATACAAAATTCCCTATCGCGTGGATTTCTATTGAAATGATTGGATTTTGCATGCAAAAATTTGCCAAACAATAATTGCCGCATTGACCCACAGGAAGCTGCTTAAAAGGTGCTTCACAATTTTCAAGTTAAAGCTGCAGTCCGTAACTTTTGGTGCTCTAGCGGTTAATAAACTGCATGCATCTTGCGGAAGAACATTGTAGCCGGAGCTACTTCTCTCTGTTTATGTCTATGAAGAGTCGTGCAGGTACTGTGCAACTCCGCAACTGTGCCGACCTGACTGGTCTAATGATGTACAATTCATGATGTACTAAGTATGTAAATTTTGAACACGCACACAAAAAAAAAAGTTACGGACTGCAGCTTTAAAAATAGGTCCACTGTCTTTCAAACAAAGCAGCATTCTGTTGGTCAATAAGGCAATTTGAACCCATTGTGAAATATGTGGAAATCTTTCACCCTGACATAAAATTCCCTGTCGCGTGGATTCCTATTGAAATAACTGGATTTTGCTAGCAAAAATTTGCTGAACAATAGTAAACGTGGCCACACGGTAATCATTTGTTTGACAAAATTTCTCTGGCAAAATCTATTTGTGTGAGGGCGAAGTTTGCCACGCAGATTTCGCTCATTCAATTTGGTCAAACAAATTTGCCACATTGATCCACAGAAAGCTGCTTAAAGGTGCGTCACATAAGCAAAATTTTGCGTGAACGATGTGAACAGATTGCGAAATTTTGAACATATTATGTTTCCATCACACTGTTTTTAATGCATATTTTGAAGTATCACATTAGTACGGAAGAGGATTAAGGCCAAGCAATAATAAAAAAAATAAAACCATCTCGAGATTAAAGTTGTTAAATTTCAAGAAAAAAGTTGATAAAATGTTGAGAATAAAGTAATTAAATTACAAGAAAAAAGTCGTTAAATTATGAGAACAAATTCGTAATTTAGCGAATTGTTCTCGTAATGACTTTTTTCTCATAATTTAATGAGTTTATTCTCAACATTTTATCTAGACTTTTTTCTCGAAATTTAACAACATTTTTCTCATAAATTAACAAATTTGTTCTCGTAATTTAATGAGTTTATTCTCAACATTTTATTTCGACTTTTTTCTCGAAATTTAACGAGTTTTTTCTCGTAATTTAATGAGTTTATTCTCAACATTTTATTTTGACTTTTTTCTCGAAATTTAACAACTTTAATCTCGAGATGGTTTTATTTTTTTATTATTGCTTGGCCCTAATCCTCTTCCGTACATTAGAAACGAATGATGGAAAACCAAATAAATATCGAATAAAAATCAGCCAAAAAAAAAAAAAAAAAAGTTTACGCTCGCTTGGCGTTTTTTGACTTGTGCGAAAGAGTTGATGTGAATAATGGGAGATGGAAACGCATTTGCAGAATAAATTCTGATGTAGCGAACATTAAACCCACGTGACTAATCGTAATCGGTCGTTTCCGCAGATGGTGTTGTAACAGAAAACTTTGATTCGGTTATGATGCATTAATTCTGGATGTACTGGCACTTGTTATATGTGTGCGCGCAATGCATTTTCCCCTCGTCATGCGCGCTTTTGTACTGGAGTGTCGCGGGTTTTTCGGGCTTGTCCTCTCACATGTGTGATGCTTAATGAAGTCGAGAAGAGTTCAGACGGCTCTCGATTATTGTTCTTATTCATAAGTGTTTAGGCGAACCTTTGACGAATGCTCGGTCACAGTGAAGTGAGCTGTGCTTCAAAAATCGAGCAAACCAAGCAGCTTTGTGTTGGTCAATGCAGCAAGCTTGAACATGAGCGAAACCTACATAAGGAATCTCCAGATCGCGTGGATTCCAATGACAAAGGCTGGATTTTGCCCGCAAAATAAGTAATTGTGATCGCCCACCATGTACTACATTTCAATGGGACCATACAAAGCATGCAAATTTAAGGAAACAGTTTGGAACTCACTAATATCATCGCCATATTAAAAGGAATATTCCAGGTTAAATACGTTGAGCTCAATGGACCGCATCGATGACGTGCTTTTGATTATCGCAGAAAATAATTTAGAGGGAGAAAAAAAAAGGACTTCCATCGTAAATGCATAAACTTCCACTTTTTAAATACTGAATCGAAGTAAATTTCTGTAACTCTTTGTTTAAATCAGACAAAACATTTGGTAAAAGTGATCACAGTCGACCAAAATAAAAAATGGACGTAACAGTATAAGTGCATTTTAAAGAGCTTGATAATGAGAGCTTGAGGCAGCCATGATCAAACGCGCCTCTTGAATCATGTAGAACAATCATGTGGTTAGTCAGTTAAGGCTGTGCTTGTACTAGAAGACATGTGGCGATGACCCACCCCACATTTACGACTAACAGCATGTTCTTGTCCACAGCAAGGTGACCACTTCCTGCTGAAATGGTGCCGGATTTGCCTCAGTTGTTCTTTAGTAAGGAATGATCACTCCTCAAACAATATTCTCTCATTTAATATCATTAAATTACTATAAATTTTACAATTCTATAGGTACAGTATATAAACAGTCAAAAAAAGTGCACTTGCAGAGGAAAAAAAACAGAAAGAAAAAACACATATCACATAGACAGTTTTTAAAACACAGATCAAAACAGGTCTGTCTATGGTGCATAATGATAATGTCACTGAGGGAACGGGGCACCGTGCCGGTCATCACCTCTAGATCTCCCTGTCATGGGTAACCAGAGCAAACAGCGAACCCAAAATATGTACACTAAGATGAATTTTGTTGCAGTCTAACAATATACCTTGTTTCAGTTTTTACACAGAACAATAAAAGGGTTGAATCTCACAAAGAAATGTCTGGGTGCAGTTTCACCCCAAAAATCACAAGAAAAAAAATAAGAAATTAGATTTTGCTATTATGATTTTTTTTATAGGCATTGTGACATTTTTATCTGAAAATTAGGCATTAAAAATTATATTCACATTACTATAATCCAGTAATAAACTTTTTTCAGGTTTAAAATCAGCATGATTTACGGAAGAGGATTAGGGCCAAGCAATAATAAAAAAATAAAACCATCTCGAGATTAAAGTTGTTAAATTTCGAGAAAAAAGTCGTTAAATTACGAGAACAAATTCATTAAATTATGAGAAAAATGTCGTTAAACTGAGAAAAATGTCGAGATAAAATGTTGAGAATAAACTAGTTAAATTACGAGAAAAAAAACTCATTAAATTTCGAGAAAAAGGTCGAGATAAAATGTTAAGATTAAACTCATTAAATTACGAGAAAAAACTCATTAAATTGAGAAAAAATGTTGTTAAATTTCAAGAAAAAAGTCTAGATAAAATGTTGAGAATAAAGTCATTAAATTACAAGAAAAAAAGTTGTTAAATTACAAGAAAAAAATCGTTAACTTATGAGAAAAAAGTCGTTAAATTACAAATTTGTTCTCATAATTTAACGACTTTTTTCCCTCATAATTTAATTACTTTATTCTCAACATTTTATCTCAACTTTTTTTCTCGAAATTTAACGACTTTTTTTCTCATAATTTAACGAATTTTTTCTCATAATCTAAAGACTTTTTTCTCGTAATTTAATGACTTTATTCTCGAGATGGTTTTATTTTTTTATTATTGCTTGGCCCTAATCCTCTTCCGTAATGATTTATTTTATAATTTAATAATATATATTTTTTTACATTATAGTAATTAAACCAAAATTCCAAAATGTTTCTTTAGGAAACATAAAATTTATCTTTTTTTTTTTCTCTCTTTTGGTTTCAGGGTGAAATATGACAAACATGTTCTTGAGTTTTTGAGAGATTCACCCATACAGACTCCAAAAGCTTCAATTTAATGATTGATTTTTGTACATAATTTCTGGACAATACGCTTTTAAAGAAATGTTAAACCCCGGATTGAGGAGTTGTCCTAAATTTCAATAAATGATTTAGCCATTAGCGGCCCGTGCAAATGACCAATGAGGTTAAGTTTAGATGATAACCTCCAACCCCAGCCAGGGCGGGGTGGCGGTAAACATCTGATATGCGGCAGATAGCGAATTACAAGATCTGAACAGATGGTTCTTTTCCTGTCTCACCTTCTTTGTGCTTTCAGAGCTCTTTAAACACATGGCCAATGCAACAGAGTGCATAAAGGGTTTAATGAGCTTTACTTTCTTTCAGAAGACCAATATTTGGCTGTAAATGATTATAGAAATCTTCATTTGTGAGCAGGTAAAAATGTAGCCTGTGCTAATAGACCAGCTAACATGCATAGACCAATCATATGGTCATTTTTGGTAACTTTGAAACAAAATCAAAAAGGGGACATTCAATTTAACCAATCCAACAAAGGTCTGATATGTCACAATGTATAAAATGATTCAACAATATCTAGTTTAAGACCTAGGAATGTTACTGCGGTTGTTAAATTGTTTATCCCAGTCTAGTGAAGTCTAGATGATGGCTGTTGACTTTACAAGAAGGAAGTGTGTGTGTAAGAATCACAGGAGAAGTTAAACACACACACGCACAGTCTCTCAGTCAGGTCGGATTCACCTCTACTGCCCGTGGCCCTCGCTAGGGGTCTCCCAGCAAAGCAGCCAGGGAGATCTGTCCTAGGTGAAGAGCTTTCTGAGGTCAGAGGTCAAAGGTTGCAGATGGACTTAATAAGAAATGATCCAGATGTGTCTGGGTGTGGAAGGGTCACTTTGGGAGAGGGGGGCGTACATACCCAGAGACACCCGGAGCTGAAAGAAAGAGTTAATCAATGTTTTAAAACAGTACAATCCACACGTATTATTATATTTTAACAGAACGTAAACTCTAGTGATGTATGGTCAATTACTCTAGTCTATAACTTGAATATTATATTTATTTTTTAAAAGAAATGAATACTTTTTGTTTGGCAAGGGCACATTAAATTGATCAAATATAGTAAAGAAATGTATAAAATTACAAAACATGTTTAGTATCATTGGACTCAGCAAGGATTCAACAATCTTTCACTCCTGTAAAATTAAATCAACCACATCCAAATTTATAAGCATGTAAATAATTTTTTACCACTAGGTGGCACTGGTCCTTCTCAGGCTCCTTCAGGGCATCGTGCCGATGAGCCATACTGAATTTCGCAACGATACGCTAATGCGTTCATAAAATTCACTATTTTACTTGGCTGATATGGAAAAGTTTTATATCATTCATCAGACTCTGCATGCCGCCCCGAATCTAACGAGACAGATTTTGATTTATGTGTAATTTTAGGGCAAACCGTTCAGAAGTGAGAAGCAAAAATAGCCATTTTTCATATCTCCGGACCAGTAGGAGGCACTGCATGTAGCCTCAGGTCATGCTTGTGATGACATGTACAAAGTTTGGTCTGAATACAATAAAGCGTTGCAGAGATATAGCCTTGCGTCTATTTTTGCAAGCACTACGTAAAATTTGTTCGCGCGTTTGACGAAAACGGTTTGACAAATCGACTTCCGTAACTTTTTTTTTTTTTTTTTAAGTTATATTTACGGGCTTTTTGTGCCTTTATTTGGAGAGGACAGTAGAGAGCAGACAGGAAAGCACTGGGCAGAGAGGGGGCGGGATCGGCAGACCTCGAGATGGGAATCGGACTTCAATCGCCATGAATGCATTTGCGCCATATGTCGGCGCACTAACCACTAGGCTATCAGCACCGACGAATTCTGTCACTTTTTGTCGGCATGGTCTGAAGATGATCTGGATGATCTCATGAAGATGATCAAGCAACGGCCTAGGAGGACTTCGAAAAAGTTTTGGAAAATTTAAAATGCCAGAAAATGACGCCATAGGAAGCAATCAAATTGTAATGATATTTCACAATATTACTGTTTTTTTATTAAATAAATGCAGCCTTGGTGAAAAAAAAAAAAAAAAAAAAAAGTGACTTTCAAAAAACTTCTTACCGACCTCAAACATTTGAACGGTAGCGTATTATAGCGTTCGTAGTATTATAATAAATACAGTAGTTATATTATATTATATTATATTATAATATATTATATTATATAGTCATTTTTAACTGCAAGTCAGCTGTCTAAGGTGGATGATACGGAAGAGGATTAGGGCCAAGCAATAATAAAAAAATAAAACCCATCTCGAGATTAAAGTTGTTAAATTTCGAGAAAAAACTCGTTAAATTTAGAGAAAAAAGTCGAGATAAAATGTTGAGAATAAACTCGCTAAATTATGAGAACAAATTTGTTAAATGAGAAAAATGTCGTTAAATTTCGAGAAAAAAAAGTCGAGATAAAATGTTGAGAATAAACTCGTTAAATTATGAGAACAAATTCGTTAAATGAGAAAAATGTCGTTAAATTTCGAGAAAAAAAAGTCGAGATAAAATGTTGAGAATAAAGTCATTAAATTATGAGAAAAAAGTCGTTAAATTACAAGAACAAATTTGTTAAATGACAAATTTGCTCTCATAATTTAATGACTTTTTTCTCGTAATTTAATGACTTAATTCTCATAATTTAATGAGTTTATTCTCAACATTTTATCTCCACTTTTTTTCTCGAAATTTAACGACATTTTTCTCATAATTTAACGAATTTGTTCTCGTAATTTAACAAGTTTTTTCTCGTAATTTAATGACTTTATTCTCAACATTTTATCTCAACTTTTTTCTCGAAATTTAATGAGTTTTTCTCGTAATTTAATGAGTTTATTCTCAACATTTTATTTCGACTTTTTTCTCGAAATTTAATGAGTTTTTTTTCTCTAAATTTAACAACTTTAATCTCGAGATAGTTTTATTTTTTATTATTGCTTGGCACTAATCCTCTTCCGTAGGATGAACTTGAACATACACGTATAATGTTTAAATCTTGTAATAATACTTTCATAACAGTGTGTATTTTAACATTTATCCTGGTGTGATGTATTGATGTATTGACTTCTATTGTAAGCGCATTGCTGTACATATGATTATTCTGTGTCACAACATGTCAAAATTATTTTTTGTGGCAATCCCAGAAGGTTCCTTTTAATCTGTCATAAAAAGTAACACTAATATATTCATTTGAGCACTGAGCTGACCTGAGGGGGAGGTTGTGTGTGTACGGTCTGATGACAGGTAGCGGTCAGGGTGTCCAGGCCCCTAACAGTTACACTGCTGCTTGGTCTGTGCAGCAGAGCCCCGGGGCTGTCTGAGCTGCCGCAGGGACGCGTCGCCGTACTGGATCCCTGAACCCATCCGCTCCGGGTCCAGCTCGCCTGTATGGGCACAAACACAACATTTAACCCTATGAAGCCTACTGCGTCATATTTGATATTCATTTTTTCTGAGGACTCTAAATTGTAAACATGATCAAAACTTTGTTGAAAAACCTGTTGTACATAAGCTACTTCATGCCTTATGCCATCTGATTCTTAAACTATTTTTAAGGCCTTTATGTATAATTCTAAAACCACCCACATTTGTCACTGCCAATATTTTTGGCCATGGCTATACCATATGAGCCATAAAAGCCAGATGTATCAAATATGATACTCAACAACAACAAAAAAACACATATGTAATTTTTTTTTTTTTTTTAAATATTATGACTATGACTATGACAGGATTTACAGAGTTAAACTATTTCTTTCACTATGACTTTCCTGAAGCTTTACAAAAGCATTTAGGCTCTGTCTGTCAGAAAGTAGTAAATTAATAGCACATTTAACTCTTACCCGACTCAATCTTGTTGAGGATGGTGCGAGCACATTTGAGAAAGGCTTCCTCTACGTTCTCCCCGGTTAAAGCACTCGTCTCCAAAAACATCAGCTCTGGGAGGAGGACACAGTCAGACGAACACGTCAAAATCAACCATCTGATCATGCTTCAAAAGCTTTAGTGTTGTAAAGGTCCATTTGGACACCTGTTATCAGGCTTGCTGAGCATCAGTTTTATGAGGGTGCTTTAGTGTAAACAGCATCATCAGCAACAAACTTATGGTCTTTATCCATCTCTACAGCACTCCTGTGACCAATACATAAGGGCTTGTAAATGAGCCGCTCATAAAAATCCTGCTGTTCGACAGAGAAGCGCACTCTCTGCAGCGGCACACATCTGTTTGGACAATTATGAATACAAAAAGATCTCTCTAGATACATGACAAACAGGTGCCAGAAGCTAGTGAAAATTGATGAGTCACACTGTGAGGCACAGAAATATTAATACATTCAGACCACAGTTACAAAACAGGTATGCATGAAGAGCAGCTCTAACCGTTCTCCTGGGCAAAACGAGACGCCTCTAGGAAGGTGACCTCACGGTCCGCATCCAGATCCTTCTTATTCCCGCAGAGGATGATGACGATGTTGGGGCTGGCCAGTGTCCGTGCGTCCGTCAGCCAGTTAGTCAGAGCATTGTAGGTCTCTCGACTAGAAGACAGATAAAGACAAAGTCAAATTTGTCAAAAAAAAAATAGCGCTTTTCATGATACACACTGTCAAAGGAGTTTTTTACAGAAAATCATGATGTTAATGTTTAGAATGTCTTAAAGGTGCCATCGAACGTTTTTTTTTTTCACAAGATGTAATATAAGTCTAAGGTGTCTCCTGAATGTGTCTGTGAAGTTTCAGCTCAAAATACCCCATAGATTTTTTTAAATTAATTTTTTTAACTGCCTATTTTGGGGCATCATTAACTATGCACCGATTCAGGCTGCGGCCCCTTTAATTGCTTGTGCTCTCCGCCCCCTCCCAAGCTCTCGACTCTATCATTGCATAAACAAAGTTCACACGCGTAATATAACCCTCAAAATGGATCTTTACAAAGTGTTCATCATGCAGCATGTCTAATCACGTAAGTATGGTATTTATTTGGATGTTTACATTTGATTCTGAATGAGTTTGATAGTGCTCCGTGGCTAACGGCTAATGCTACACTGTCGGAGAGATTTATAAAGAATGAAATTGTGTTTATGAATTATACAGACTGCAAGTGTTTAAAAATGAAAATAGCGACGGCTCTTGTCTCCGTGAATACAGATGGTAGAAACGATGGTAACTTTAACCACATTTAACAGTACATTAGCAACATGCTAACGAAACATTTAGAAAGACAATTTACAAATATCACTAAAAATATCATGTTATCATGGATCATGTCAGTTATTATCGCTCCATCTGCCATTTTTCGCTGTTGTTCTTGCTTACCTAGTCTGATGATTCAGCTGTGCACATCCAGACGTTTTGCCTTGTCTAATGCCTTGAACATGGGCTGGCATATGCAAATTTTGGGGGCGTACATATTAATGATCCCGACTGTTACGTAACAGTCAGTGTTATGTTGAGATTCGCCTGTTCTTCAGAGGTCTTTTAAACAAATGAGATTTACATAAGAAGGAGGAAACAATGGAGTTTGAGACTCACTGTATGTCATTTCCATGTACTGAACTCTTGTTATTCAACTATGCCAAGGTAAATTCAATTTTCAATTTGATGGCCTACGTCCTATGCCTTCCATATTCAACTTACAATAAAAAGAAACACAACTGACGCAAAATTCATCAAAATGCGTTCATCAGAAAGAAGACATATACACCTAGGATGTCTTTAGGGTGAGTAAATCTTGGGGTAATTTTCATTTTAAAGTGAAGTAATAAGTGAGTATACTGTACGTATGCAGGTAAAGTAGCATGTACTATAAATATCTGAGTTTTAATACATCTCTGGGCAATAATGGTTTATTTTTTGACAATTGATTTTGTAAATATTACATACTGTTTTATATGAGTGTTGGGTTGGATTGGATTTACTTACAGTAGTTGTACGATTCATATTTAATAATTTGTTAATTCAAGTTCAAGTTATTCAGCACTGCTGTTGCAAATTCTGCCAACAGCCACTTTGGCGGGTTTAATTTTATATACAATATACAGGCTACATTTTTCAATTGTAGTCTTTTAAACAGACATCTGAAATAATAAACTAAGTGCAATGTTGTCAAAATATCGATTTTTCGATACATATCGATACTGAAATATTGATTTTCGGCAGAATAGATACACGACACCAGCTGCGCTTTCTCATCTCTCCAACAGCGAGTTGACACACAAACCCGCCTCCCATCACTCATTTCATTTGCTTTGGATGAATATTGTTAGTGTTACAGGGCATAAATTTCGGCATGAATTTCGGCATAATTTTACTCATTCCCACAGATTTTGTGCTCACACAAGAGCGCGCGCATAAAGCTGCCTCTCAGAACTAAGTTCTTTTCACTGCTTATTTGCACTTAAACAGTCAATTACACACAAATAATGTCAAAATGCCGGTCTTGGTGAGTATTCACGCTTTCACATCAGTTATTTGCTATTATTGCCATAATCCTTATTACATTGCCAGGCATTAAATGACTAATAACCATTGGCAACATTTCAGAAATTAACTATTACCTAATATATGATGCTTTTCCACTCCATGGTACGGTTCAGTAAGGCTTGGTATGGCTCACTTTTTGTCGCTTTTCCACTGCATGGGACGGCTCGGTACAGAACGGTACGGCTTGCTTAAAAGGTACCACCTCGGTTGAGGTTCCAAGCGTGCCATAGCAATACTAAATGTGAGGTGTAAACACTGCAGATCACTGATTGGTCGGAGAGAATCGTCACTACCAGCAGTCATTGGATTTGAAACACGAGACACCAAACCCGCTAGATTTAAATAGTCAGTAACAGCCAGCGCAGTATCATTTCTTTGCGCAACTTATTTTAAACAACTTGCTTTAAATGACCATTGCATGCAACTTGAAAAAAAGAAATGGCTGTATCGTGGTCAGTACACAAGGTGCAGACTAAAGCGAGCCGTGCTGAACCGAACCGAGCCAAGTCGTTCCACGCAGTGGTAAAGCACCAACAGTAGCCTAAAACAATGCTTAAACATCTATGTGCAGCTTAGTCCAATGAAAAGGAAAGTGATTTCAGAGTTGAGCAAGTTACATTACATCAAACAATTATGAGCACAAATATTTATAACCTGCAGAGATAAATTGAGCAGAATGATACCAGGAATTATGTTGACTGAGGTCTGTTACTAATCCAATATTTACCCTGTGTTCCACCATTTATAATCAGTCCCACAGAAACTGCCTTTGTGAGTGAATAACAGCGAATATTTAACATACTTTACTGTTAACTCCACTTCTCGGAAGTCAATGTCTGTGACGACCTTTGAGTGCTTTGAGAAGCGATGAGACAATACACGGCTCATGATGCCCTTCACATTTCTTTACTGTGTGTTCGTCACGCTTTCGGGGAATCTAGTTTTGTTTGAGTCACTGGTCTCCAGGGCAACCATTAGCCTGTGGCCACAGCAACGAGCGAAAGGGAGCGTGTTAAATGTGTTTCGGTGTGAAGCAGTGAAAGTGTCTCTGGTCTGCAGCTGCAGTGATAGCAGTTCAGTGCTGAAGGATGACCCTCATCAAACACACAATCCATCAGTGTGTTCATCTCTCTCTCACTGTGCTCACACTCCATCAAATGGACTCAGGGTTGCCGCTCACCAGAAGATGACATTTTATTACAGTGCTGTCAGTCTTTATTACTCCATTGTCTTTGTCTCTATTATTATGACAGCTGCTTGGCAACCTGGAGATGGTACAATTTAACGCCACAGTCACTTTCTGTCTGCCTCTGTTTTTAGAAATTAGTTCTCTTTTTTTCCCCCATTTGAATTTTTCTAATTTTTAATGTTTCTGGACTGTTTTAATGGTTAAATTAACCCTTTGACATGTACGATCAAACAGGTTTGATAAGAACATTCAGGGCGTCACGTAACATGATCAGCTGCTAATCTCAAAAGTGCTTTCGAGCTTTGGCTGGCACAAGGGCTCAGCACTTGTCATATAGCACAACAATTCAGTGTCTTCAACCACATGTTTATTTTAGGTTTCAGATATTTAAAGGGTTAGTTCACCCAAAAAAATGACAGTTCTGCCATTAATTACTCACCCTCATGTCGTTCCACACCCATAAGACCTTCGTTCATCTTCAGAACACAAATTAAGTTATTTTAAATGAAATCCAAGAGGTTTCTGTCCCTCCAGAGATCCAAAAGAACTCCATGTGACTCCAGTGGTTTAACCTCAATTTTATGAAGTGACGCAAGAGCTGTGTTTCCGCCGAAAAAAAAAATAATTTACCAATTTATTTACAAAATAATATTATTCAAAGCATGTTCGCGCGACATCAGCTCTCATGTGAACACAAAACACATGCGTCATGATGCTCTCGTGCATGTGCGTTGACGCGCGAGTCTGAACACTACACGTATGTGTAGGGCCCTATGAAATCTGTTTTATTTTTTCACAAATTCCGTTTTATTTTTCCCCAAATTCCGCTTTATTTTTTCTGGATTTTGTTTTTTCCATTTTATTTATTTTTTGACTCCATTTGAATGGTTAAATTAAATTTTAGTAATCAAAAAGCATGTCTAATTAATTGAAATAATGAATCTTGTCCAATTTACCAACAATTTAATAAAAGTTTAACAAAAAAAATACATTTTTTTAGGGGCCTATGATAAACGTTTTATTCTTTCCCCTCAAATTTTATTTTTACCAAATTCTGTTTTCTGGATTCCATTTTAATGGTTTAATTCCATTTTAATAATCAAAAAGCATGTCTAATTAATTGAATTCTTAAAAACAACAATATTTATTTATTAAAAAAATATATTTTTATGATTTTTTTTTTCAGAAGTTCTGTTGTATATTTCAATTTTTCTGGCAATCAAATGAACGCATACCATTTAATTTATCTTTTAATCATGAAATTAAACTTTTTTGTCAAACAATGTGCTGCACAACAGAGCTTTACTGTTAAAATTAAAACATGGAAGAAAGATGGAAGAAACATTGAGATTATTGTTTAAAAATATATTTTAATAATTTGTTAAATTAATTTAAATTCTACTGTACAACAGTAATATGTTTCTGTCAAGTTAAATCGAACTTTTATTTTGACGGTTAGAGCTTTGAGTTTCTCTGCGTTTATGACGGTAGTTTTCTCAAAAGAAATGGTTAAATGCTGATGGAGGCGACGGAGGACAAAAATGCCGCAAGCGTTTCAATAGTGAGACGCGTGTGCTTCAGCGTGCGTGCGCCCCCGCGCGAGTGTGTGAGGCGGTGTGAGGTAAATGAAACTGCGCTTCCGCATCATTCATTTCAGAGGCACACAGGATTCATGTTTAAATAGTCTTTTTGCGGTTTAATATTCACAGACACTAGTCTATATCGCGATTTAATTTACGTGTACTGAACTGCTTTTAATTCATTCATCAAAAATTGTACAAATTCCGTGACATTCCGCGTTATACAGTAAATTCCGTTTTTATGAATGGATTCCGCGATTCCGTGATCGCAGAAATTATAGGGCCCTATATGTGTTGTGATGCTCTCATGAACGACAGATTCGACAGATCCACAAACTAATATGGCACTGCCTTTCACTCATTATAGATCAACTAACATGATCATTATAAGTGTTTAGGTTTAAACACGACAAAACACATTCACTCACATATATCAGAATATTTCAGATAGCTTGTTACAAAAAACAACAACAACAAAGTTTTAAAATTTTAACAAATTTAATTTAAGAAATAAGTTTGATTTTTTTTTTCTCAAATTCTGCTTTATTTTTCCCAAATTTCGTGTTTTCCATTTCCATTTTAATGGTTTAATTAATTTATAATTATTTTTTTAATTAATTTTTTAGTCAAAAAACATGTAATCAATTGAATTCATAAAACTTTAAATTTGAAATTCTGTGTTTTCTTTCTGGATTTATGATTTAATATAGAATAGATAAAGATGAAGTTCATGCACATATAGTGAGAAGGAAGACACTGAAAACACCATGAGCATCACATGTGCTTAAATGTGTAATAGAGGAAACCACACCATTCATTCACACTGAGACATGCAGATTTAATATTCACATATTGCGAATTGAAATGCACAGCCCTAGTTTTGATTTATTCACCCAGAATTCTGTGACTTTGCGTCATACAGTAAATTCCATTTTTATGACTGGATTCCACGATTCTGCCCATGTTTTCTGCATTGCAGAAATCACAGGGCACTGTTTTAGTTCATTTCCTACATCTAAAAAGATTTATTTCATTCCACTACAAAATGTGTTTTTGCGGTCGAGTGACCCCGCTGCGTCGGCCTTACCTTGTGATGTCATAAACGAGAAGAGCCCCCGCTGCTCCACGGTAGTAACTGCGGGTCACTGACCTGTAAGACACAAGCACTGAATGACCTCCACCAATCAGAGTCAGCATACAGCAGTAAGGATATCCTAACAAACCAATCACAGGCAAGTACCTGAAGCGCTCCTGCCCAGCCGTGTCCCAGATCTGCAGTTTGACTGTTTTGCCGCCAACGTTGACAACCCTGGAACCAAACTCAACGCCAATGGTGTGGTTGGAGTCCTGTTTGACTGTGACAGAAGATGCTCGGTTAGAAGCCGATTTGACGGGCGGCTTAAAGAGGATATTTCATACAATTTGATGCCAATGTGTACCAGAGTTAAATTTTTCATGACCATCTTCTCACAGAGAAATGCATTGTTTTGCCGTGCCTTTAAGACTTTAACGTAAATGTCCTCTTCGCATGTGAAATAAGACACAGCACTTTCCTGCTCTTACTCATGGGCTGTGGGTTTGCAGTCAGATCAAATATAGGTCAAGCGCCCCCATCCTTCAATAACAGCCTCTTTGAAAAGCCTGTTTTACATTGTGTTCACAAAACAATCCATGCTGAAATAAGCTGTTCTCATGTACGGTTACTAGACTGAAATTATGTCATAAAAATAAATTCGCTGTTGTGTATTTTTTTTGAATGACAGGGTTCTACAGTGCGACCATTTCAGTGGCATTTGCAACTGAAATTACTGCATGCATCTGTGAAAAAATACTTGGGTGCATTGATGACTCAATCGAAGCACATTAAAAGTCGGGGTGGGAATCTTTTGGAATCTCACGATTTGATTCATATCGATTCTTGCCCCGTCCCCCAGGTATAAAAAAATCCTGTGCCCTCGATTGATATTAAATACAACTCACAGGTGTAAATAAATCAGATAGAGGATATATTCATTCACTTTTATAAGTCAATGCATATTCAATTTTCATATTATAACATTCACTTCTTGGAAAACAACTTAAAAAGCAGGGTCAATAATAATTCATTCAATGTCAAAGACATAATTTCCAGCAATTACGCCCCTGTTCTTCATTTTCTCTGTAAATTAAGATTGGCATTGGATTTTTAAAGCTTACTGATAACATGATTTTCATTCATTACTTAACATACCCACGTTTCAAAAGCATGTAAAGCTACTCTGGTTTCCCAAAGAATTAACATTCAAGGGCCCCATTCTCTCTGTTGAATGCTTTGAGAATTAAAGGTCATGTTTTAATTCAAGTCTTTGTGAGAGTGAGACATTAATATGGGCTTACACTTGTTCTCTATGAACTGGTGAAGGAGGCATGATTTCCCAGTCCCAGCGCTGCCAATCACCAGGAACTTAAACAGGAAATCTGAAACCAAGAGGGAGAGAAAAAGAAAGAATCAATATGACTGTATGACTGCACTGAGAACGTTTAAAAGGCTGTTTTGGATGTCGTTCAGAGTGCTGGACCATCCTGATATCCTTCATTCAATCTCTCCTTCATTCTTATGTCCGTCCAATTTAAGCGTGTATTCTTCGAGAAAATTTAAAACCCATCTTGAAATGTAATGTGTATATTTGGGCCAGTATTTGACCAGCTTGAGATTATCTGCATCCGACTCAACTTTAGAAAGCATGATTTAAACAAATTTACTCAAATTGCTCTCTCCAGCCTTCTGTTACAGGCATATTAAAATGGCCAAAGATCAGCCGATGAATCATTTTTGCTGATGTATTGGTCAAGTAAAGTCAAGTCACCTTTCTTTATATAGCACTTTATACAATTCAGATGGTTTCAAAGCAGCTTTATGGTGATAACAGGAAAAGGACGCATTTCGGCTGTTGTTCAGCTGAAGTCAGCTCAGTGTTGATTCAGTTCTGTTGTAAAGATCATAAATTATTAAATTCATTTCACCTATAAAGCAGCTCTGCAGAAAGAAAATGTTTTTATCCAGCTCGGTTCAGTTCTCATACAACAGCACCAGTACAGTCAGATCAATAATATTGTTGAATATCATTATTGGTCTACCACAAATAATCACCCACCTTCATCTCTATAAATACACATCAGTTGACCTCATATATGATATATTATTAGCCTATATGAGATGTATTGCAATTATATCAGACATTGCTCTCTAGATATTGACATTGGCCATTAAACCACTACTATTGGTTGACCACGTCTACTTCTTGTAATATCATTTACATCCAACATTACATAACAGGCTTTTATAGGCTATTTATTAGTACAATACAATGTCAATAAAATAGTGTCAATTAAATTGCAAAGAAATGCATGCAAATCCTTGTTGAAGACACAATGACATGATAGCAGGCGCCAATTTAAGTTTCACAGCCATGCGATGAGAAACGCACATACTTTCATTTTTCTATTAATTGAAAACCTGCAAGTGCAAACTTGCACAACCAAATATAAACATCTTTATTCAGCTCTGTTTACATGATCAAATGAGAACATGGGCTAAGCAAGGTTACACAAACACATATGCAACAAATGCCCCTTAAAACAATTTAACATGTTCATTACTCAATAATTAATTATACTTGGTGTAAGTTTTTCAAGAGTATTGGCTTTCTCTCCGTGCGCTTGAGGAATTCATTACACAAATGTTATTAGTGTCTCGCCAAGAGAAACACAGACTGCAAATACAGTACCAACCAAACAAAACCACATATTCTTTCCATGAGTGTTGTAGCGAGTCGCTCTCTCGCTGAGATATCTAATGATTTTGGAGTTAATTACTTAAAGGTGCGGTATGTAAGAATGACAGCTAGTAGTTGAAATGGGCACTCCAAATTCAAAATATTGTTTGCCCCGCCCGCTCCTACTCAGACTCGATGCTCACGCGGGTTGCTGGTTTGAGGACACGCAACAGGAGCGAGCTCAATTGACATTGGAAGGCGAGGAGACTTACACATTGTAAGTTGATTTATTGATTTGTTGAGTTGATATCGCATTTTAATATGCTCCCGTTCATAGTTATTTTTAGATGGATGCTGAGGCTTTTTAGGTCGAGTAGAAACTGAGATCTCTGACCCAATTTGTTCACTGGCTTCCATGGCTACAATTCGCTGCGGGGTGGCGAAATACTATTGGGTAAACTGGCAACATGTGGTCTTGCACAGACCAAAGCAAAAACAGACATTCTGACACGGAACGCAAATTTCAAAGTAAAATAACTGGCTGTAGCAATGGTTTTCAGAGAAACAAGTATGTGAACTTAGCATGTTTCCTAAATATCTGCAAATATATTATGGTATTTTTATGCTTTATTACAGACAAAAACTTACATATAGCCCCTTTAAATTGCAATTCATCATCGTCCAAAAAAGAACAGAAAGCACAAGCTTGTGTGTCAGGTTGTTATGTTGTAGTGCTAAATAATAGCAGAACTGTGTGTTATGACCCATCGGGACCCAATGTGAGATCCACCAATCAGAGAGGCTGTCGAATCTCAATCGATTTTTTGAATGGTTTAAATGAATGGTGAATGTGCGCGGTGCAGAAGTTCGGTGGGGTCGGAGTGGGTCTCGACCCCGGCCCACGCAGCGGGCCGCAGGGTTCAGCAGCTGATCAGTGTGAAACAAGCACCGTCCTAAAAGCTCTTTGTGTTGGAAGAGGACACAGAGAAAGAGCTATTTGCATGTGTGGGTATGACACAGCTGGATTCAGTGTTACAGGAGGAGGATGTATGGAAATGTCTATGATCATAACTGAACAGCATGTACATTCTCACTGAAAGTGTGTCAGAGCATTTTGGACAAACATCAACTGTCGACAAATGCAGCATCATAACAGTCATAGGCATCAAAAATGCTTGCAGTCAACAAAACATAAAAAATACATTAAAAATACACAGATCAAAAGATGAAAAGAACAATTCTGAAGCAAAATAGACCCTTTTTAAATGCGATTAATCGTTTGCAAAATAAAAGTCTGTGTTTACGTAATATATGTGTGTTCTGTGTATAATAATGTGTGTGTGTATATATATATATATATATATATATATATATAAATAAATAAATATACACACATACATGTATAAATTTAAGAAATATATGCATGTTTAAATAAAAATATTTATATATATTTTATATTACATATAAATATAAATATTTTATATATAAATCTAACATTTTTCTTAAATATCTGTATTTATATATACATATTATACATAGAACACACACATATATTACATAAAAACAGACTTTTATTTTGCAAATGATTAATTGCGATTAATCGTTGCACATCCCTAATTATAACTCATAATTATATTATGCATCTTCTGAAAGAGTACCGAATCTCCAGATCAAAACAAGTCAACAAAAATGCAATTTTCTCAGATTTAGTTCAAATTGTTGCTTTTTTTATTTTATTAAACTTATTCCCATCCAAGTGTTGATAAAAAACACTATTAAAAAACACTATAAAAAAAAAAAAATCTTTCAGAGTCTGACCCCAAACTTTTGAATGGTTGTGTAAAAGTACCCTATCTAATATAAGATTCTGCCGTGTACCTTCAAGCACAGTTTTCGCAACACGATCCCATCGACGATGCCTTAAAATTCTGTTTAGATAGGACAGCTAGGTTTTGGAACAGATCTATCATGAATATTTTGTCATTATGCAAAACGGTAAAACCTGCAGGGACCTTTAATGGATAAATGACTTCCACAATCACTCCAACATGACATTTAGGCATAATAAATCATATTAAATGAAGTGGTCCAGACTCAGACAGAGACAGTCAGCTAATGGGTGCTATTTCTGGTGCGAGTGTGTGTACTCTGACAACATGACCTTGAGCATGTCTTCATGGAAAAGCAATTGGTGGCAAAATGTTCAAAGCCAGTCTGCACAGATACAAGCAGCTTAAAAAACATCAGATTTTTGACTGTTGAATGTTTAAGCTGAAATTATGTGGGCGTTTATGGCTGACATGTGAAAGGTGTATCAGTTCCCTTTAATGAACTGTAAGGGAAGTGAAAGGGTTTCGAAAAGCGATGTCAAATATTAAAGAGGACTGAATAGCAGGTCCAACTTTACCAATATAAATATGAACTGCCAGTTTAGATGCAGTACACACTGTAAAAAATCTTGCCTTGGTTTTTGAGGCAACTATTTGCATCAGACTTCAAAGTATTTTGAACTCATCTAATTTGTGTTTGACCACTTGGCTTTTACATATCTTCAACATACACCTATGAGTAATTTCTACTCAATTTTTCTCATAAAAATAAATTTAAGAAATTGAGTAGCAATAACATAATTCAACTAAGTATACACCTACTCACCTAAAGTAACAGTCTAATGTTTTGAATAAATCATATACAAAGTTTGTGACATATGTAATGAGCAGTATGCTATAGGAATAAATCTCTTAATAGCATTACTGCAGACAATTACTCATTAAATAATTGTTTCACATGCCATAATACGCTAACCTGTCATCAACCTAACGTCAGGTTCCACTTTTCACCACGACGGTAACCCCCAAAACTCCCAACATGACAAAAACTTTTCTAAATCCCACCTTAATAGAACATTAAACAATAATAACAAGTCTTTTACTTATTTATCTTGCTTAAAAACACATGAAGATAAACAAATTAAACATTTTCTGTTCAAATTAAATCCAATGCAAATCATTCTGGGAACTAGAAATCCCCCAGTAAGTAGATTATACACAATAAAATTAAGTAAATGGTCATTTAAATATAGGCCTATTGAAAAAGCAGCAAACATCCTCATTTCGAGAGAGTGCTTCCATTTCAGTAGCAAAACAAAAAAAAAATCCACGACTTTCCAAACAACTAAATAAATAAAGACAAGATTACAGCAATGCGACGAGCATCGTGCAAAAGCAAGGTAAACAATATGCGGTGCAGCGCGATTAGACAGTAAACGGATGCCCTGTACCTGAGGTAATGCACGCGGTTGCAAAGCGGTCAGGATTTGTAAAGTTTCCACTGATGCGTCGCAGAGTATAGATAGACTGATGTCTACGGACCGTATCAAGCTGTGTGGTGCCGCGCGAAACAACGGTCACGGCTGTTGTTGACAACACTGTTAAAAAAATTGCCTGAAAATATGAAATATGAGAAAAATTGCTAGATTTATGTTGCAATATAAAACAAAAATACGTCATCACCATGTGAAAAGGGTTCTTTGCGTCAGCCAAATCCAGCAGTAAATATTTAAGTAAATGTTACTTAAATATTATGTTGGAAATGCACGTGTTTACAAAGCCTTGTCTAGATTACTCAAGATAAGACTTGCAATATATAAGTTTTTGATACAAATCCAAATTAAGTCAGCTACTTAAGTTATCCAAGTAAATTAACAAACAAATATTTATTTGTAAAAAATATTTTTTTATGTTACACTTACAGCCTCATGATTCATTTTTCTCAGTGCAGTAGTAGGAAATTCAGGCCAATGTACTATTGTCAAGTCCATACTCAGCTACAAAGCAAACTACGTCAAAGAAGATAATCTGATTAACAAATGAGTCGTTTCACTTCCTGTAAGAGAGTTTGTTGAAATAATAAAATATCATTCCCCACAATGTAGAGCTGCATAATTAATTAATCCAAATAAAACCTAAATCATGATATGGCTGCGATTGAATTCATACACGCACAGCATATTGTACAGCCTACTAACAAGCACAGCAAACATGGATTTTAAAAATCAAAATTGCAATTAAAATCGTCCAAACTTGAACTTCCATTTTCAGGGTGACCAAGCAATATCTACTTCCTTGAACTAAACATACAAAGCAGGGAGTAACATACTACATCTTTGGCATGTTTTTTGTTGCATAACACATATTGTGTCAGATGCTAAATAAAAACCAGGCAAAACCAGCAAAATTTTATGTGTTTTGGCCATTCATTTACACGACAACAGCTTTTTGGTGGCCTGAAAATGCAAACTTTAGAAAACAGGTTTCAAAGTGCAAGTTTTTGAAAATGCTACCATTGCCATCTCCATGTAAACTGCAAAAATGCAAATCTGTGAAAATGGTGACGTCATGCACATGCGTATTATATGTTTAGTCTATCCACCTTATTTTTCAACATGGAAGTAAGGTGTTTTCTGTGAATGTGCGAGATTTCCGATTTATTAGCCGCTATAGGGAAATAATGAGAAGAATACTGAAGTGCAGTAAACTGTAAAAATAAGGTGGATAGGCATGCGAGTGCTCTGTAAAAGAATGTGCATGCATAGGCACGTAGTCTTTCTTTACAAAGTGGCATCGTCAACTACTTGTCTGGCATGCATAATACAGCATTTTTATTCATTTTCGCGGATACATGTGAACAGGGATAGTTTTGATTACGCTGTCATCCGTACGTCATTGTCGTGTAAACGTACCCTAAGTGGCTTTGGGCCTTGACTGGTTACAGTGGGACAGCTAAGTCATACTAGGTCTGATGATAAAAGCTACAGCAAAATCACTAGTATTCTGGCAGAGATCTCTGCATATTGTATCCTGAGTGAGCAATGGATTGTCATTAAGTGTGGCCCTGGAGATTGGCTTAGGATATCAATATGCCACAGAAGAGCAATTACAGTGCCAGGGCAAGATGCTCATCCTTTATTGGCATGGAAAGGTGATTTGTAGGCCAAGTACAATGAAGCAGACTCAGTTTCACAGGGGATTGATGGGGGGTTGGAGGAGAGAAAGAAGAGATGAGAGTGAGGGGGAGATTTCTGCAACATGAAACTAGTATCCACATTAACTACATGAATATTTTATCATCTACAGCACAAATACATCAGTCGATTATCAGACAAAAGACATCACTGAAGTCTTCAACCAGTATTTTAAAGGGGCCACATGCTTTATGGCTACATTCGCATTTCACAATCTCTTATTGCATGCCGCACAGTATACACTATAAGCCTATCTACATGTTGAGAAAGATCTTAAAGGAATAGTTCACTTTAAAATAAAAATTACCCCAAGATTTACTCACCCTCAAGCCATCCTAAGTGTATAAGATTTTCTTCTTTCTGATGAACACAATTGGAGATATATTAATAAATATCTTGACGCATCTGAGCTTTATAATGGTGGTGAACGGGACCAACGAATATGAAGCTGAAGAAAGTGCATCCATCCATCATAAACGTACTCCACACGGCTCCAGGGGGTTAATAAAGGCCTTCTGAAGAGAAGCGATGTGTTTGTGTAAGAAAAATATCCATATTTAACAGGTTATAAAGTAAAATATCTAGCTTCCGCCAGACTGCCTTCCGTATTCAACTTACTTTTTCGGAATTTGAATAGGGAAGGCGTAGCGCAAGCATTTTAAACTGCGAGAGGTGTTACACTTTCGTCCTAAGTTGAATACAGAAGGCGATTTGGTGGAAGCTAGATATTTTACTTCATAACTTATTAAAAGATGGATATTTTTCTTACACAAATGCATTGTGTCACTTCAAAAGCTTGGAGTAATTTTCATTTGAAAGTGAACAAATCCTTCAAGTTTTCTGGTGTATTAGAAAATCATGTGGAACACACTGCATTCTGGGATAAAGTATTCCTTGCAGTATGCTCCATATACTGTACATCTTGGCAAATGTAGTAGGCTACTACTATTTCATACTGGTACCATTCCATATACAGTATATTTGCATAATGTGCATGAAGTAGCAGCCTACATACTGTAGATAATAGTAAGATAACCGTTATTCAAAACAGAGTTTAGGGCACCATAAGGTCAACGTGAAACTGCTTTTGCAACACATTTTAGGCCTGCTTATGTTATGCATTTGTAAGTGAAACTGTACAATGGGTAAAACAAAACAAATCTAAACAGGCGACAGTTGAGTTTATCCACTGATCACTGGATCGAAAGTGTTTTTTCTGTGACGGGCTTGGAGGCATCAACCCCAAACAGCAAAGGTTTAGAAATGGAAAAAGATATTACCCGTTGATTATGAAGACAAAAATGTGTTTTCTTTGGAAGAACATGCACTGATAAATCATAAAAAGGATAGTTCAATAAAAAAAAAAAAGAAAATTGAGTCATAATTTACTCACCCACATTGTCGTTCCTAAACCTCTATGAATTACATTCTTCTGTAGGACATAAAAGAAGATATTCTGAAGAATGTTGGTAACCAAATAATATTGGTTACATTGAGTTACACTGTATGGACAAAACATTTCTCAAAATATCTTCTTCTGTGTTTCACTGAAGCAAGAAAGTCACACAGGTTTGGGACAACATGAGGCTAAGTAAATGATGACAGAATTTTTCCATTTTTGGGTGAACTATCCCTATAAGAATAAGAGCAGGATTGTGTATTAAGAAAGAATATAAAGCAGTGCTGCAAAACATTTGTATAAAATCAAATAATTAGCTTTAGTGGTGTGACACTCTAGGATTTAAAGGTGCCCTTGATTCAAAAATTTAATTTACCTCGGCATAGTTAAATAACAAGAGTTCAGTACATGGAAAAGACATACAGTGAGTCTCAAACTCCATTGTTTCCTCCTTCTTTTATAAATCTCATTTGTTGAAAAGACTTCCGGAAAACACTCGGATTTCAACATAACACCGACTGTTACGTAACAGTCGGGGGCTCCACCCCAATATTTGCATAATGCCAGTGTTCAAATGCATTACACAAGGACAGCCAGTATTAACGTCTGGATCTGCACAGATGAATCATCAGACTAGGTAAGCAAGAACAACAGCGAAAAATGGCAGATGGAGCAATAATAACTGACATGATCCATGATATCATGATATTTTTAGTTATATTTGTAAATTGACTTTCTAAATGTTTCGTTAGCATGTTGCTAATGTACTGTTAAATGTGGTTAAAGTTACCATCGTTTCTTACTGTATTCACGGAGACAAGAGCGTCGCTATTTTCATTTTTAAACACTTGCAGTCTGTATAATTCATAAACACAACTTCATTCTTTATAAATCTCTCCAACAGTGTAGCATTAGCCGTTAGCCACGGAACACAGCCTCAAACTCACTCAAAATAAAACGTTGACATCCAAATATATACTTTACTCACATAATTCGAAGCATGCATGCAGCATGCATGACGAACATCTTGTAAAGATCCATTTGAGGGTTATATTAGTTGGGTGAACTTTGTAAATGCGCTGTAATATAGTCAACAACTCATGTGGCAGGGAACACGCTAGCTCTTAAAGGGGCGGCGTCAGTGAAAATCAGTGCATTGTTAATGATGCCCCAAAATAGGCAGTTAAAAAAATTAATAAAAAAAAAAACTATGGGGTATTTTGAGCTGAAACTTCACAGACACATTCAGGAGACACCTTAGACTTATATTACATCTTTTAAAAACATGTTCAAGGGGACCTTTAAAGAAGAAAAATACATCTAGTAAACATTCCCCTTTACAATGGATCAATGCCAACCACAGCAAGGACAAGTGGTGCTTGTTTGAATAGGCCAAGTGATTTTCTATCAGTGTGTAGAAATGAAACACAGCTATACACAGTTCATGCAGAGCAATGATGCATGATGTTGATGAAGGAAGTCACATTTTACAGAGTCACTGCAATGAAACCAACTATCCTTAAACCACAGATGACAAGTTTCTGTTTGAGCTGCTGTAAGAGATTTCAGCCATTTTGCCAACTTCCACCAGACTCGATTCAACCTAACTCTTCAAAAACCTCTCTGACCTCCTAAAGATAAAATTTACAATCTATAAAGTGTTTAAAGGCATGTCAGCAAACCCTGACATTAAAAATGATTGAGTGTTTAGTATTTCTGAACAAATCTTTTCAGTGAACAAATCATTCTTGTTCACTACCATTAAATGACTCATTTTTGAATGAACTTAAAACATCTTGTTCAAGAAAATGAATGAACTAAACATTAAGGATGCACCGATAAGAAAATTTTGTCCGATACCGAAAACCGATAGTTCTTTATATTTGAAAACCGATAACTGATATATTGGCCGATAAATCTAAATTAAAATGTTTATATATTATTTTTTGAGAGCCTGATTATAAAAAAAAAACTCTCACCATTAAAAGCCATGTCCCAATCACACAATTATGTTCTCATTTCAATATTATGTAGCCTATATGACAGACATGTGCTGCACATGTTGCACTTAACTGTATTTTCCTTTTTGAAGTGATTTCAATCACATTTCAAGCAATTTAAAACCATAATGTTGGACAGTGCGCATGTGAAGTGTCTCAGCTGAAGGAAATCCATCCATTATTTATAGTCTCTTTAAAATTTTGGCCAAATTATCTTAAAAATTACATTAAAATACATTAAAAATTCGGCCAACGACCGACATGGTGGCCGTTATATATCGTGCATCCCTACTAAACATGAACAACCGATACAAACAAAAAAGTTGTATATGAATGAGGATCTTCTGACTGACAATGAAATTGGCAGTGAATTACATTCAAAATGTGAAAAAATTAGGCAAGAAATTCTTTTTTTTTTTTTTTTACTTTTCTTTCATTTGTGACTTATGTTTCTCAACAGCTTGATAAAAGTCAAGCCAAACAGTTGACAAAATGGAGGGGGGAAAAGGCTTATAAGATTTCTAGAAATAGAAATTTGTAATATAGCTTAACTTAAAAGATTGTTTTCATTCTCCTCAGTTTTTTTAATGAATCAGTTAAGTGAATGATTCAGTGACACACAAAACAGCTCACCTTAAAATTAGTAATTTCCAAACTATAAAAATTAGGCAAGAAATTCATTTTTTTTTACTTCTCTTTCATTTGTGACTTACAATTCTCAACAGCTTGATAAAAGTCAAGCCAAACAGTGGACAAAATGGCTTATGAAATTTGTAGAAATAGAAATTTCTAATATAGCTTAACTTAAAAGATTGTTTTCATTCTCCTCAGTATTTTTAATGAATCAGTTGAGTGAATGATTCAGTGACACACAAAACAGCTCACCTTTCACTCTTCACCTAATAGCGCTGAAACTTGCCGATAAAGTCACTGAATGAATCAGTAAACAAATATGAAATAGTCCTTTTTTTGAGAACGGATAAAATATGGAAAATTCCAGGCAACAAAACCGTTTTAGCATTTCATAATGTTTTAACAGGCAGATAACGTTTATGGTTGGCTACAAAACGGCGCCACTCACCTTTACTGTTGTTTACTAAGACTGTCAAAGACACGTGTTATTTCTCTAGAAGTCTGTCAGGTGTTGATAAGGATACCATTTGTGTAGTTTTCCATAAACAACATCGTTTACAACACTTCCAAGTAGATAGTGCGATGTATATATTGTTTTGTTGGGATTATCAACAATTATCTAATCAATTTATCAGCTCTTACACACACCCATTTACGTACACATTATTTTAAACATCACTATCATCAGTGCAACATCGTCAAGCGTGCTGCTGATCGGACAGGCCCATCTGACAGCGTGGAAATTAACCTAATAAACACATATATTTACACACAGCCTCACCACGCCAGGACTACAGTTGTGAGTCTTAGGTTATACTATGACAATACTAAGTAGTAGTGAATATTTGCGTTAAAAAAAGAGTAAGGTTTGGAGTCAGAAATCGCCTGCTTCATGATGATGTTGATACAGCACGCGCGCTCACTCACACGCACGCGCCAGCACTCATTAGCTCTAAGCACCAACAACAACACAACTGAACTGTCATTACCGTACGTCTCTGACATGTCGGTCCCACCGATGAAACCAATAAACCGGGCAGACGGTACTCTTTATTCCCTTCTTCAGATAAACGCTTGGATGTAGTTTCTGTGTGTAGTGGTGGTAGCCAACAGGCTAACTGCTACTAACGCCTCTCACCGTTTCCTGTTTTACACCACAAACCTGCGCGTGCACAACGTGCTCGCGACACCGGTGTGATGTCATGACGCAAATTTGTCATAAGCCTGTCATGTTTCAGCACATAATAGATAAAGAAATAAGAAATATATATAGGCCTATATATATATATATATATATATATATATATATATATATATATATGACAAAATTTGTAATCAGTAATATAATCTCTACATAATTACACATTTTTGGTAACATTAATCTGATTACTTTTGGATTACATTTAGATTACTTTTGTGCTAACCCTTATTTGATGTCACATATATTGTAGGAAATCTTGTACTATTTTGACAGATACAAAGAAATATATTTTATTCACCAACAAGAGCCTCAACAGATTCTTTTTAAAGTGCAATGTATGGACAGTTAATACTTTAAAATACTAACACTTATGTACCTGTTAGTGTTTGCTGATAATAACACTGAATAAAACAAAATCACATCTTATGATTTACTTTAACATATTTACTAAAAATTAAAGGTGCAATATGTAATATTTTTGCAGTAAAATATCCAAAAACCACTAGGCCAGTGTTATATATATATATATTGTTCACTTGAGTACTTACAATATCCCAAATGTTTCCAACTATTTGTAAATCGTGAGAAAATTGCAATTTTAACCAAGGCTCCGGGACGTGTGAGGAGTCGCCTGTCAATTGCGTCATACCCGCGTTACCCTCGGTTTCCGGTTTTATTTTGTAGAAACCATGAAAACACCAAAGACGCTTTAATATATTACATGTGTTAATAGACAAGGGAACAACTGTTTTGATATATTTATAGACAGAAAACTAATTGTTATATAGCTCAACACCTGGCTTTAGTCTTATTGTTTAAATAATTTTTCTTGATTTTTTGCGAGCACCATGCTTTACCATGCCTCAGAGAAAAACACTATTTTGTCAAGTAGCTAACATAGCATAATCAGCTTTATTTTTAGTAACAGTAATACAGAATTTTCTCCATCATACAATATGTTTTAAAATTAATTGCATGCCATTTATCAACACAAGCCAGTATTTATTATGATATTGTAAAATCGATCTATCTTACTGCAGTGTGTAACAGTGTCTCACAGCAGCCACCGAGCGAATGCACAGAGTAACGTTATAACATCATTTTCATCACACTCAAATGTATCTAATATGATAAACAGAGCTGCGTTACCTCATACTCATGACCGGAAAAGCGGAAGCAGCGCCAGCGTCTGTGGCATAATAAAAGTTCTGCTGCTCGTGAGGCATGTGTTGCGCAATCGCTCCAGTGGCCTCATTCAGCTCCCACAACACTCGGTCCTGCTCTGCTTCATACTACAGTAACATTAATAATCGCATCCATGAACATGATTTCTTCCCGACTCCAATCCCTATTCTTTTGCACCATCCGTTGAGGTGAAGACCACATGTCCCAAGATTCCGCGCTCACACTTGGCATCATCAAGCTACGCCTTTGTTTTGAATGGGCCTCTAGCGACCTCTAGTGGACAAAATTATTACATATTGTACCTTTAAGTAAATTTAGAAAAGAGCAACATTACAAAAACAAATATTCTTGTTGTTGCTGATTTCTGTGCACGATTCCACACCCCTCCCCCTCAAAAAACTCGAAGAATCACAAAAGTAGCCTATATAAGTGGCAGGTTTATTATGAAAAAATTTTGAACGTTAAAAAAATGAAAAATTAGAAGAATCAATTAATTGTGAACAACTTACTACCATTGTGTAAATATGTAATCATGTAATCCATAAAAATGTAACTGTAGTCTGATTACGAGTATTTTAAGAAGTACTTTACTCTAATTACAAGTACTTGATTTTTGGAATCTGATTACGTAATCCAGATTAGGCTACATGTAATCCGTTACTACCGAGCTCTGTATATATTTAAAAGGAAGAAGCATTTAAGTTAAGCACTTTAATTTTATAATTTTAACCATATGCTCCTCTTGAACTAGCTCTCTTCTTCTTCTTCTTCTTCTTCTTCTTCTCTATTAGAATTCCAGCAGTGTAGACACTGCTAAGAGTATTATTGCCCTCCTCAGGTCAAAGTTTGAACTAAATTGTCATATACAATATGCTAGTGCAAGTATATAACAATTAGTTCAAACTTTGACCTGAGGTGGGCAGTAATACACTTAGCACTGCTGGAATTCTAATAGAGAAGAAGAGAGCTAGTTCAAGATGAGCATTTAGGGTTAAAACGTATATAATTTTTACATTTTTTTTTTGAAAATGAACAATGGTTTCTCTAGATAAGACCCTTATTCCTCGTCTGGTATCGTGCAGAGCCCTTTGAAGCTGCACTGAAACTGTAATTTTGACCTTCAACCGTTTGGAGGCCATTGAAGTCCACTATAAGGAGAATAATCCTGGAATGTTTTCCTCAAACCTTAATTTCTTTTCGACTGAAGAAAGAAGACATAAACATCTTGGATGAAATGGGGGTGAGTAAATGATCAGGAAATTTTAATTTGAAAGTGAACTAATCCTTTAAATATTATTTTTTTATTTATATTTAAAAAAAAATCTAAAATAATTTCATTTTTTTCTTTGATGTTATATATTTTACAGTCATTTATTCATTATATCAACGCAGATAGGCTAATGCATGTTTGAAAGATACATTATATACAATATACATATTTTAATTGCTTAGTATCTGAAAACATAATAGATTCTACTAATTTTTAAGTCAAAATATATCCTAAATAGAGTTCACAGTATGAACACACGGTGGCAGTCAAACCCCAGTCAGAATTACGCTATCATTGCTGTATGTAGGGATGATCCACAGTGTTCTGCAGTGACTTTGATAGCCTACCCTACTTAATCTAAAGCTGTGTTAAACACTCAGTTTTGATGGTCCACTTCTAACTATAAGTAACTAACTCTCATTACAGTATTAGTAGACTGTTAGGTTAGGTTGACATGTATGTATGCATGTGGAAAAACTCATTTATCACACCACCAGACTTTTTTAATGGAACTGCACAAAAGCTAAAATGTGATTATAAATGATAAAAAAAATGTAAAAATGGTGATTAAAGCTCAAAGTATAAACTTTAATGTATGCATATTACCTAAGTCAAGCAAGGATATGCTTGCATCACTTTTATATTAAGAGTTTCCTGTGCTGAAAACTTAAAATAAAAGTGTTGGTTGCAAGTCTTTGGCATTACTGATTACATTCTTTTTGAAGCGCAAGATACTGTCATCTTCTTTTCTCTTCTGTCCACACATTCCTTCATGCACACTCCGAGGGGCCCGGTGCACACGTCTTCAAAGCCCTTGTCATGCCGGACCGCCCAGGGCCCACAGGTGATAAATTACAGATCCCTCTGCCACTATCTACATGATTTCCTCCCTGCCTTTGTTCTCCCATGACAGATTCCCCAGCATGTTTTCTGAAAGGTCTTTTTCTCTCAGAGATTAAAGGGAGGAGGGAGAGCCTGCCGTATGGATCACGGATGTTTTCTTAATATTGTCCAAACTTTGAATGAAAGAGGCAGAAAAAGGGGGTGCTTTTTCAGACCCCAATGCTTCATGGTGCGAAGGCTCTGCCATACTCGTACTAGGCTGTAACACCATAACACTTTCATTGTTTAGACTATGAGTTCTCCCTGTTTGTGACCTTGGACAATCCTGTTAGTAGTACAAGATTAGGACCAGGTCAGTCAGCCTGTTCTGGCGTTTGTGTGTGTTAATGAAGAGACATGTCAGGACATGTGCGGGAGGGTGAAACCTGCAGACCTAAATTAGGCATATAGCTGCAAGCGGCAATAAGCAGAGCCTAAATGTACTTCTCAGATAAGTGAAATCGATTTCTCAGTTTAAAAAAAAGAAAGACAGACCTCCTGTGAGTTCAGAGGTTGTTTATCTATGGTATATGCTTTTGTTGAAGCCATCTGTTTGCATTATTTCAACTTATTTTTAAAATAATCGTGTTTAACAGCGGCATTTGTGTTGTAAAACTACATTACCCATGATGCTGTACAGAAAATTACACTAATCAGCAAATCACGCCAAAACAGCTTGCAGGAAACATATATATTTTGCAATAAACTTAAAATGTATTGTTTCTATAGATATAATCAACAACTTTAAATTAATTCTTATTATTTTGAATTTGATTTTCATCCGCAATGCTTCATGTGATTGTAGTTCTTTCCCTCACTAAAGCTATACAATCTTGAACCTTTTTGTCTGATTTTCAAATACTTTTTTGCTTCAAATTAAAGTCTGTAATGTTGTGATTCACTTTGTCGAATGTTGGCTTGATTCATGATGTACACTAATGCACTTTATTCAGGATTCTGTGGGTGTGGCCAAATCCATTCAAAATCCATTGAAGGCTGTGTTTTCCACATCACGGTTGGACTTTCCAGATCAGAGTTCAGAAATCATCTGACACAACCTCATCTGCCGTTAATCCACTATTGGCCATTGGAGGGCAGAGTTCGGGCCTTTTAAAATGAACCTCTCAGTATGTCCTTTTCAGGAAGGAAAAGCCCCCTGCATTCAGTAATTCTAAGGAAGAGAATAAAACATTACTGTACTAGTGAACTCTTCAATGATAAACCATGACTCAGTGCTTAAGTGCACTACATTTTAGAGTCTGTGAAAACACCAAACTTTCCCAAGTCATGATAATGAGTCACCTTCTAGAGTCAGGTTACACTGATTCTTTGTTTAGCAAATTCTCTCTACATGAGCACAATAGGATGGAGATATTACAGCTGAAGTGTGCTACATGCATAATCACACAGACTTGCAAATATTTACTCTTTTCAGCTGCGTACACTTTCTCGTCTGCCATTGTTTGGCCAAACAGATATCCCCACCTCAAATTCAAATGCCCTAATTTATAATTAGTCTCTGCATTTATAGTATAGTAGAGAAACATATGGTCGCTGCTTCTTTCTTGAGTGCTTTTGCTGTGGTTCCCTCTATAGGGCCCTGCATTGTCGGACCAGCATTGATAAGTCATCCTCAGGCTAGCAACTCACTAAGACTGAAATAATCAGGTTTTAAGAGGGAGAAATGACCTGAAAGGCATTCTATGAATGTATTTTCTCCCCATTTTCTCTTCTACTGTGCAATATAGAATAAAGGGAAGGGTTAAAATAGACATGTTGTGCAGAGGTATAAATAAACCCTCACCTCAGGGTCTTGTGTGTGTTTTTAACCCATCTGTGGTCAGTTTTCTGAGACTGGACAATCCTTAGAGACAAGCATGCTTTTTAAAGAGTGATTTCAACAGTGGAGACTGACTGACGCAATCACTTCATTCAATTGTTTTCTCTTGCAAAAAATAGCACCAATGCATTTGACCTATTGTATTTCAAGGACAAGGCCATAGATAATGCAATATTTACTTGGAATATATTCAAAGCATTTATCTTACCGAGGCCTTTCAGGCCTTAGGGCTTAAGTAAACACAAAAACATGATTTAACATTCATAATATAGTTGGTTGTGTTACAAGCTGAAGCAGTGTGAAAATGAATGTGTGGCTCTATCAGTGGTATTAGTTCCTTTGACCAGCAGAAAACTGCACATTGTAACATATGTTGCCAGTGATGTTCAACAAAATTAACAAATCTATCTATCTATCTATCTGTGGAAGTGTTGTTGGTAAACTTAGCAAAGGGTCAATTTGCCTACTGCACATGAAAGAAAAATTCAAATAATAATCAACATAAATATGAACATGAGTAATGTGAATTAGAAAAGGATATATTAAAATAAACTAATTGTATTGCTTTTATTCCAATATGTTTATTTTTTATAATTATATAATTTTATAATTATATATACAAAGTAATTTATTTAAATTTGAATAAATGTTTGAGGAGGCCATGTTTCTCCTGTGTCCTCTAGCTGCCATTGTAAGTCAATAAAACCTGAATAATGTGCCTGTTTAGGTTTAAGGATGGGGTGTTATCTGTTAACTACTCACAGATTCACTTTGACAAGAAGCCAATTTGCTTCAAATGGAAAATGACATTGCTCCAGATGTCCAAACGCCCATGGCCAAGCTTCAGGGCTCCCAGCTTTCTACAAACTGAAACAGGCTGATAAAACGTCATGCTGTGTGTATTGTTTATGTGTGGAGAAGCCAAGAAGGGTGAACTGGGCCCTGAAGGAGCTGGGATGATCGGTCAGGGCAGAGCAACAAGCCGAGTCATGTCCACTGGAAAGAGCACATCGACCCCCTTCCAGGTTCTGATCTTTATCTGACCTTCTGTGAGCAGAACTGAGCTAATGGCTGGAAGCGGTGTAACCCCCCAAGAGCCCCAAATACACACACACGCTCCTCTGCGCTATCTGTCTGCAGCGGGACATGCTCCACTGCCTTGGGATGCAAGAGTGGAAGAGCGGATATAAAGATACATCCTGAGAGATGTTTTGGCCATTGCTTGTTACCTCTTTTCAAGTGCTTTGGAAACACGCCGCCAAGTCACTCGGAGTTATTTCACATGGATTTTCTGATGTAGTAAACAAAGGAAAAAGAAGTCAAGGGTGAAGAGAGGAAGAATACATACAAAAATTAAGTGAAGACACTGAAATATATTTCATATATATATATATATATATATATTTCATATATATTTTTATTCATATATATTTCATATATATTCCCTATAGGCGAAATATATGCTTTTCAGATTAATTTGTCATGTGGCATAAATTGGAGTGCTCAGAAAATTCCCAGTTTACAAGTTGTAATTACGAGTTCTACAAGGACGTGAATGCTTTTTACAAGCCGTAATGTCGTAATTATGGTAATTACAACATGGCCTGAACTCACCTCAAATAAGGCACCCTTTTAATATTCCGAAGTATTAATTTCTTAAAAAAAAAAAAACCCTACTCACACTTTTGAACGGTAGTGTGAATAATAAAAAAATATACAAGCAAATTAATGGTGAAATAGTGTGACATTAAAAGGTGCACTATGTAACTTTTTTTTGTTCAAAATTAACAAAATTTAAATAATGAGTCAATACACCATCTATCCTTCTTCCAAAACATGTTTTTGTCTTACCCCAATGCTATCTCATACGGAAGAGGATTAGGGCCAAGCAATAATAAAAAATAAAAAAAACATCTCGAGATTAAAGTTGTTAAATTTCGAGAAAAAAGTCGTTAAATTTCAAGAAAAAAGTCGAGATAAAATGTTGAGAATAAACCCGTTAAATTACGAGAAAAAACTTGTTAAATTTCGAGAAAAAAGTTGTAATAAAATGTTGAGAATAAACTCGTTAAATTACGAGAAAAAAATTGTTAAATTTCGAGAAAAAAGTCGAGATAAAATGTTGAGAATAAAGTCATTAAATTACGAGAAAAAAGTTGTTAAATTACGAGAACAAACCCGTTAAATTTCGAGAAAAAAGTCGAGATAAAATGTTGAGAATAAAGTCATTAAATTACGAGAATAAACTCATTATATTACGAGAAAAAAGTCATTAAATTACGAGAACAAATTCATTAAATTACGAGAATAAATTCATTAATTTAATGACTTTATTCTCAACATTTTATCTCGACTTTTTTCTCGAAATTTAATAAGTTTTTTTCTCGTAATTTAACGAGTTTATTTTCAACATTTTATCTCGACTTTTTTCTTGAAATTTAACGAGTTTTTTCTCGAAATTTAACAACATTAATCTTGAGATGGTTTTATTTTTTTATTATTGCTTGGCCCTAATCCTCTTCCGTAATCTCATGACCAATTCGTACATATTTTACGAGGTGGGTAATTTGTACAAATTAGTACGGCGTCACTCGCACGAATTCATACGATTTGTCTAAACCCCAGTGACGGGTAGGTTTAGGGGCAGGGTTAGGAGTAGGTAATTCATACGAATTCATACAAATTTAGCAACTTGTAAAATACGTACGATTTAGCAAAAAAAATACGAATTTGCATGAGTGAGGGCGTACAAATTCGGACGAATTAGCCACCTTGTAAAATATGTACGAATTGCTGTGAGATCTGGTTGCTTACACTGCTTCACTATGGTAAGCCTGTTATAAGTGTTTATATTTAAGACCTAGCAGGATGGTTCACACGTGAAATTGCATACATACGTCACTCGCCCGTGAGTGTCCTTTATATCCTGACGTGTGTATGATGTGGGAGGGACTTAGGTTAGTTGTCACAACTAGCGAGAAAGTTTGACATGGAGGACTAAATCGCTAAATCTCTTCATCTGCTGGCAAAAAGAGAATGCGACAGAGCTTGTAATAAAACAAGAATCAACATCGGCTTGGCTTTTCTGAGATGGCAAAAAACTGAGGGAATAGAAATGAGTGACGTGGAGATGGCATTGTTATTTCAAGGAAGCACCATGTCTATTAATTGGTAAAGCTACAATAATGTCTTCAGCTACACTGTAAAAAAGAATTGTTGGTTTAACTTTAATCACTTAGTTGCCTTCATTGAAATTAAAATTTAAGTTAATACAATGAAGGCGATTGGTTTAATCAACAGAAACTCAAAATATTATGTTATCTGAACCACATTATTGAAGTTGATCTGACAAAAGAAAATATGTTGTGATAACAAATCATGAAAATATTTTTTTTACAGTGTAGTCAGCTTAAAATCCTTTCCATCTAAACTAGTTGTATCTCTTAAGCCTAATAGTGAATGTTTTATGAGCAGTATGATAAACATATTCATCCGCACAGTCACAAAGAGCCAAAGTACAACCAAAACAATGTTCTTCTGCAAAATACATGCAGTTTTGTTTTTACATAGTGTACCTTTAATTTGCACATAAGATGTTTTTGAACTTTGCAGCATTATTTTCACTCTCTGATTGGTTCCAACTCCTGTCATGTTGAAATGATTCTCAACCAAAACATTCACTCAGAACAAAAAAAAAAAAATCACACAATTTCCAAGATGCTGTTTACCACACAATGAAATATAATGCCAATCCCAACTGTCAAAAACAAAACAAAACAAATCACATGAGGGTGAGTAGATGATGACAGAATATTTATTTTAAAACACCCTTCACCAAGGTAAGCAAATGACAGGAACGCTTTTTCTTCCATTGTATTTTGTGCCAAAAAAGCTCTGAAAACAAACCACGCTTGAGAACACAAAAGAAGAGGAAGAGAATGACTAAAGGAAGGGATATGACTGATGACAGTGCGTTTCTCTTATCAGTCCTCTCCTGCAATGTCACCGGCTCCACAAGTCAACAATACCCAGAGGAACGTGAGCACACCATAAAACAACTGCAAATTATAAGGCAGCTGAGCGATTTATGCCAAAGCAATTTCATTTCCAAGTCTCAACATTTTTCAAAACACTTAAACACTTATTCACTGCCAATATAAAGCTTGGATGAACCAGTACATTATTTCATATATCTCAGATTGTGTTCATCTGAAAGAAGATAGTCATATACACCATGGATGGCTTGAGGCTGAGTAAATCATGGGGTAATTTTCATTTTTGGGTGAATTATCCCTTTAAGTATGGTTTCAAGATATTAATTGCAAAGTACTGGAAACTGTCCACTTTAGTGTCTGGAAACAACACAAATCAGTTATATAGGCTAATTAATCTCAGCAATCAAAATTGTTAAGTTTCTGCAATATGAAATTTTGGCGGTATAAGAAAAGTCAACTAGATGCAACATGTTGAGGAATCCGTGCATGATGTCATTGGGAAATGTTCGGAATTCACACGAGAAACAGATTGTATTGCAAGTTATCAAAACTGAGCGCTGACAGCAAACAGGACTAGCATTCATGTGGGTGCAGGGTAGTTCACTTTAAAGTGCACTTCTTTCATTTCAAACATTTATTATCTGTCACAGGTCTTCATGTGGACAGTGATGTAGAATTTAATGTTAGACATCTTTCAACACATTGCTCAACAGCTCTGACAGCTACGTGCACAACATGGTGTACAGACGCTCACAAACTGCACGTACCCTAAAGGTTCACTGGGGAAGTGGAGGGATGTTTTTGACAGAAAATACAGGAAAAGTTCAAATCAACTCAAGACCACCATCGTTTGTTTATGCTAATGCTTGCTGGAAGGACGCTTAGATGTAATGTATATAGTTTATATTTGTTAGTGTGCACCTGGGTCATTTCTGCTCAGCATTAAACTCTGCAGCACAGACACCATTCACGGATCTCCACTGCAGCTTGTCCCAGCATGAATCAGGACAAATGGAAACAGTATAGCCTTCAGTGATGTCAGGATGATGTAAGTGACTTTGAGGAATGATGTCCATTAATCCACACAGGCATTACACACCTGCACCTCCACACACATGCACATCACACGCACACATTTGTGTTTCTATAATGGTGGGACTTTCCTTTGACTTATGTTGTTTTTATACTGAGGTAATGATATTTTATCTCTTAATCCTAAAATTAACCCTCACAGAAATGCTTTTTTTTAAAAATATTATTCTATTATTTCTTCACCTTTGACCCTGACAATGTGGGTGATTTCAGATTTTAGGACATTCTGATGCAGTCTTGGGGGTAACACATTAAAAGTAACTTGAGTTATGTAATCAGATTACTTTTAAAAGTAACAACTAAAGTAATGCATTAATTTTAAATTTACAACAAAATATCTTTTTTTTAAAAAATAATGCAAGTCATTTTGTTTTCCCATTTTTTGACCTCTACTGTAGAGGTGTGAATTTGCATTTCCTTCACCCTGAGGATCACGTGCTGGAGATGGCATATATTCTGTATATTTTTGAATAAAATCATAAAATTTTATGCAAGCATCAGGCGTTTCCATCACATGGAAAGACAGACGCGACACTTGTTTAGGTGACTCACATCGCGGCCCTGTATGTTGCTTTTCATAAAATTAAACCATATACAGCACAATAATGAATTCATAGATTAAAAAAAAAAAGTACACAAACCTGTATTTTACCAAAGACATGCACCAATTTGACAGACCTGCACTGCTCTCTCCTGAAGAAGCCACAAAAAACCCACGATAAATAACTCAACCCCTGGGTTGTTACGTTTGACCCAGGAGCTGGGTAACACAAAAACTACCCAAACACTTAAAAAATAACCCAAAAGGCTAATAAATTACCCAAAAGGCTCAAGCCAGGACTTGGGTTATAACAGAAAAGTAATGTAACGCATTACTTTTCATAAAAAGTAACCAAGTAACTCAGTTACTTTTTTAGGGAGTAGCGCAATATTGTAATGCATTACTTTTTAAGGTAACTTTCCCTGACACTGCTGTACATAACACCAGTTTTCAGTCTCGCACTTGAAAAAAAGAACAAAATAAAATAAAAATAAAACAATTGATAAAACGGTTCAAAATGTCCAGTAGAAAAACATATTTGTCGAATATTTCGGAACATGAATCAAAATAAAATGATCAATAAAAAGATAGAAAACATCCAGCAGAAGAACATAATTGTATCATATTTTCCATATTTTTCACACTTTAAAAAAATACAATAATAAAATAAAATAATTGATAAAAGGTTGAAATAAATGCAGTAAAATCTCTCATATTTCTCAACTGTCTCCCACCTAAAAAAAAAAATTAAATACATTTTTAAACTAAAAAAATATATATATATATTAGTTATTGTAGGATACTTTAGACAAATACATATACACCTGCATCATGCATTATAATGCAGCAACAGTCTAGCATTGACCTCTTTCTGTCCCTTCAGGTTCTGTCTGATGAAAGAAAGCTTTATGCCACAAAGGTCTCCCACAGGTCCTGAGGCCTGAGTCTACACAATACTGATGACATAATACCAGGTGCAGCACACCTGCAGTACAGTTTCTCTACTCTTAATCTGAGTGGTGTTTGTAGTTCCCCTTCCCCTTTCAAACCACTCTGATTGTGCATTTATTCTCTCCATCCACTCATCCATTCAAAGACACATGAACATTGTCTACCTTGTGGATCCTCCCTATCCCACTTCCACCTAATCTTCCTTTTTATCTTCTTTTCTCCTCTGGGCAATGACTGGTGTGTTTATGCCTCAGTGGTGTTGCTGTTATTAGACATAATAGTGACTGCAGATGTGTCATTGTGCTAGACCTATTATTTTCTGTGAATCTGTGTGCGTGTGTTCCTTATGTAGGCCTATGTTTTAACCTATGTTTTAACTGACCACCTCTGCTTTTTTTCTGGTATCTGTAATACATTACCTTTGTCCCAAAACATATTGAGCTACTGACCTAGGCAGCATTTTAAGGCACTATAGGGGCATCTAAAAGGCTGTTCCAAAAGATAAGATAGTTACTATGTTTTTGGCTCAGTCACATACTGTATGTGTCGTTTGCATATAAACCAACCCCAGAATGAGATATGACAAGCTCAGTTAAAAAATCCAAGATGGCGGACGAGCATTTTAATGTTTCCCTCACGTGGGATTAGAAATATCGTATTTACGAGTGTTGAGCACATGATTGACCAAACAAAGTCATATTTACGAGTGGGAAACTCTGAATTCTAGGAGTTGTCAAGTTGGGATGTTGAATTGAAACATTGTGGAAACACTGATCTATAATATAGATAATATAATATCTATAGTCTATATAGAGACCAGTGAGATCACTTGACTTTCGTGGTTTGCTTTATGTACCACATTAGTTTTGATGCCAAGTGATAGAAATTAATAATTTCAATCAAAATTTTGAATTAAGGAGGAGTTATTTGGGTTTGTTGCGTGACATGTCATAACTAATGAACTTTGTGAGTTTTTACGAGTTTGTACACTTGAGGCAGCATAAAATTACAAATATCCATTATTAATAAACATAAGCCTATATTTCAATATTTCTGAAAAGTGGTCAATAAAAGATTTTAGTCTAAATGTATTTTTATTATTATCAGAGTGCATAGGCTTGTTAGTTCATTAGGTCAACTTGCTAACACTTCTTTGGAATCAAGTGACCGTTCACAAAGACCCGCCCTCTTTTAGTTACTGTTGCTACGTCCGACAAACCATGCCGCTCTCATGCCACACATCATGTTCTCACGCAGTGAAAAAAACCATTGCGGAGCAAAGAGGACACTGACGATGCATCGACAGACAATACAGAGCAGGTTACTTTTGATATGAAACAAAGTGTCAAATTTAAAATTTTGTAATTTTTAAAGAAATTTAAACAATAAATACCCTTCTGTGGCACTTTAATGTGTCGTGACAGATCACTGTAGCGCCTCAGTTCAAACGGCATGAACCGATCATCTCTTCTTACTAGTTAATTTATAGCATCAAATAAACATGAATGAACATCAGAAGGAATGTTGTTTCAACCACAGAAAGACATCAGTACACACCATTTTTCAAGTTCAAGTCAACCGACGTTAATCTATTAACTCCACTGACTGCTTTGTCGGACAAAACGGCAGATTTGGCGTTATGACTGGTTAGATCACCTGTCAATCAATCTCCTGGTCAATTGTGAGCTGAGTCTCCTCTGAGCTTCGCTTTTGAGGTACAGTTATCTCAGTTGGTTGTAAATGTTTCTATTGTGCATAGTGTTACATAGTGATGTGTGCATACGGGGGACTGATATTTTGTGCCGCCGTTCAGATTAACTTAAAATGAAAACAGATGTATTGTGTAACTTGTGATTACTGAGACACATTAACAATACACTCTTTAAAAACACTAAATATTGACTGTGTCTCTAAAATTTTTCACTTAGGAACACAGTTGCACCCAAAGCTTTGAATCCTTTAATTTCCTTCCAGCTGGTTAATTAGCCATAACTCTGTCATCTCAAAACAATTTTTTTTTATTTTAATTTCCTTTTTAGCTGAAACATTTCCCCCTCTCCTCTGAAGTGCTTTTGAGTTTCCAGTCACTGTTGAACAAATAAATACAAAAGTCTTCATTAAATAAAGCTAAATGCTATAGGCCTTGAAAACCTGGGCATAATTAGATTAGTTTTCCCACCCTGAGGGCTTCAGCGATGACAAGGACACAATGGAAAGCAAAGGCCTATCATTAGGAACACGAGCTGGATTGAGTTACCGCCTGTTCCTCCTTGGTTAAGCTAGGTGTGGATGTCCACACCCTCTAAAATGCAAACCCGACCCAGTGCAACATCTCTATTAGTGTCCGTTCGCATGAAAGAAATGGCTTCAGTTGCCCATTAGGCTGCACTGTAATTACACAACTTCCATGAACAGTGACTCAGCACAGGTTAATGGAAGGGGGAGAGTAGGAAAAATAATTAACAGACTTTGGGATGGCGCACACATGCTAGCTCAAATTCTTCTTGCTACATCCTCAGTTGTTCCTTGACTGTTTCACGCACTTGGATATAGTATCTCCTAGTGTCTGTAACACATTCACGCCAGACACAATAGCTGTACAAAATGAGTCTAATAACCCCATGCAGAGCATGATGGACCCTCACGGTGACCCTAGAGGCACATCCACAGTATGATGCAAAGAAATGTGTAATGAATTACTCCCTTGCTGACATATGGTCCTCCATCCAGAGTGTCAACAGATGGCTTTATGCTCTTCTCCACTAAATATTTAACCGTAAATAATGATGCTTGCTATGGCAAATACTATTGCTCATTATAAGAGATGACATAATTTGTGCAAAGACCTCAAATTGTATGTCTTATTCAGAGGTGCTATTAGTTTACTAAGTTTTTGGACTTAGTTATAACTGTGCAAACAATAAACTTAAAAAAAAAAAAAAAATTACTTTCAAGTCCCAATGCCTACTTTGTTCCTCGAGCTCAAACAGTGGAACATGGCGTCAACAACACCAAGGTCACGGGTGTGATTCCCAAGGAATGCAAGGGCTGATAAAATGTAATACAAGTTTATTTGAATAAATGGGTTTGCAGTTTTGGGACCAAAATATAGTTTGTAGAGTTTAGGGCTGGACCTTAATGTTTGCATGTTTTCCTAAAAATCATACATTTCCCTAAAAATCACATTGTACACATTTGCCAGCTCAAAATAAAATTAAAATAGTTATGTTTTCTCATGATATCGGGTTGATATAGACCAATTTGGGAGCAAACATCACAGTTACGTCACTTGCAGCTGTGTGCACATAGTGGTGGCAGAAAAATAGCGGCAACAAGTGGAGGAAAATGGGCAAAATCCACAGAATAAGAGAAAATGTTTTGTTGTGCCTTTGGATGTCAGTATCAGAATGCAAAAAAGATTTTTTTGAACACCGTCGTTGAAGACACCCTTTGAAGCTAAAAGCCCAGATCACACCAAGCTGACGGTCAGCCAAATAAGTTTCCGCACCGTTGGCTGAAGTTGGTCCTCGATGGCTTTTTTTTTTTCGGCCGATTCGACATGCTCGTCGGTCAGTCGGGCCATCTGATCATTCTGATTGGCTGTTCAACTACTGCCACCTGCTGGTACAGAAAGGCATTTCATCTTACGCAGGCGCAGAACGGACGTGCTACTTGGTCGTCGGCTGTCGAGCGTCGGTTTGGTGTGTCAGGGCAACTTTGGACACAAACGCTGCCGACGTGAGCAAACCCCGCAGTCTTCTTTCGTCTCCACTAGTTCGCCGGTGTCGGCTTGGTGTGTTCCGGGCTAAACGCAGACGTTTATGTTGCAAGTCACAGACTGGACTGATGAAACCGCCAATGATTAGTCTATTATTGAAGCATAAATTTGATGTAAACAGTAAGTCTACATAATATTCACATATGCAGTTCATAGGGGATATACATACATAGCCATACAGTTTCAGCATGAAATAATATTTAAACCTATAACATTTTACATAGATAACTTTTACACATGTAACATTTTTATCTCACAATTCTGACTTTTTTCTTGGATTTGCAATTCTGAGGGAAAAAGACGAGTATATTTCACAATTCTGTTTTTCCTTCTAAGAATTGTGAGATATAAACACGGATTTTAGAGAGAAAAGTCAGAATTGTGAGATATAAACTCAAAATTAACTTTTTTATTCTTTTATTATGTGGCTTCCAAAGACTGCTACTATAGAACTGTCATTTTCTGCCACCAGTTAGGCTCCGCCCACAAAAATGTCATCGCTGTTTGCGAACACAAAATAGGTCTATTTCACAAGTTCAGACAGATGCATTATTTCATTTTAAAAATGTATTAATAATGTTTTTAGCTAAACATTCAGACTGCAAATATCCTGCTAGATGTGTTAAACCACAGACTTATTTAGACTATAACTACCCCTTAAGGGTGCAAAGGTGCCAGGTTGATCTGAAATATTAGCTACACATTAGCCTGGCTAAGAGACAAACATAACCTCCACAAGTTCCTCCAGAAGTCTGAACTGAACATGTTGTATTCAGCACAACATGTTCTGTGGTGTGTATCATGTGTATCCTACCCACTTGAATGGAGTTATCCATTAATTTTGACACCACGTTATAAGTGTTGCCTCCCCAGCATGTCTGGACCACAGCAGATTGAGTCTTACCAGTGGAATGTCTAAATGCATACACCTCAGATGGTGCTTATCCCTCAGGCCATAGAGGCTCTTTTTCACAGTAATAAATCTGATTCCTAACTTTGATATTTTGGAAAGTACAGCACCTAGGATATTTTTCATGTTTTTTGTTTGGAACATGGCAAAGATGGACCACCAAAGATGCCATATAAAATTCCAAGATGAGGTGAGCCTGGTTTTCAGCTAGTTCAAAAATTGACTAGCAGTTGTCTTGAACGTTGTTGAAAGCTAGCTGGAATTTACAAGTGTTTATGAGGTATTATCAGATGCAAAACTGAGCAAACTGTTGATTTGAGGAAGTTTTGAGTTTTTTTTCTCAGTTTGTAGTTTCCTCTACTTGAGCTTTGCTGTTTCATTCTCCTCCATTCACAGAAACACACCACACCCTGAGGGTGTGCATGAGAGCCTAACCTAGCAATCATCTTCATTTTTTACAACTATCCTTTCTTTGACTTTACCCATTTAAACAATTGACAATTGATCACATGCACACAATGTTCCCTTTTTTATCATGTACCTTCTTCATCCCCCTCCACCTGGTGAGCAACAAAATCAATATCAGCACTGGAAAACTCAGTCCTACGCCAAACTGCTTTTTTTTTCCATCATATAGATCAAAGTGGGAGGTCACTGAAGTTTGTTTGCACAGGGAGCAATAAATTTTCCTTGAAAACAAGGCAATAAAAGTGTGTTCCCGTGTCATCACGTGCCATGCATTGCCTCTCTTTTGTTGTTGCTCTGTGTGGGTTTTGGGATAATCTGTTTGTCCTAGGTCTTAAGTTATTTGGAAGTGAAGCAAATCTTTTCAGAGTCTAATGAGACTCTTTCTTCTCCCCCCAACTGTAACTCGGCCATGTGCTCAAGTTGTGAGTTTACTCTGTTTAATTGTTTGATAATAAAAACATTTTTACTCAATGCTATAGTGGTGCATTTGGAACATTATGGTTACTTGGACAATGCAAGAAGTTGGTGACGAATTGTCAAGCTTCAAAAACCGTGAACAAACCCATGTAAGTCCTATACCTCAAACCCCATTTTGTGCCTACATTGGCCCCACCATGAAATGTTGGATGGGCTTAACTGGAATATGGAAGAGGAATGAAACTCGCTCTTAAAGGACTTTTTGGATTCAATGCAAATCAATAGCACCTACAGTATGTCATGCTGTTGAAAAACAAAAAACGTATTTTATGCGATGCACATACAGCGCACATACAGTGGAAAACCATGGACCACGGCATTCTAGAGCATTTAAAAGCAGAAATATGAAACATTTTTTGGTTACACTTTATTTTAAGGTGTCCTTGTTACAATTTAATTGTACATTTAAGTAGTTTAGGGTTAGTTGCATGTAATTATGCATACGTTACTGATATTACTACAGTAAGTACATGTGTAACAAGGACAATGTAAAATAAAGTGTGACCCATTTATTTGCACCCATATGCCAAAAGAACAAAGCTCTGTCATGTTATGGTTATTACTTGAAACCTGCTCTGAAATTCTAAAGTCCTGTCAATAGCTATGTTTCCATCCAAATCTGCGAGTTTAACTTGTATGCAAATTTTGAATATCACATAAAATGTTTGCAAATAAAGAACTGTTTCAATCCATTGAGTCAAAGAGAACAAAATCGGCACTTCCTGATAAACTGGCACTAAATATCACTAAGAAAATGGAAGTTTCTGCATACCGAACCACTATACGACAGACTGTGCTCAGGCATTACAGAATGACCAAAACAGCATTTCAGATGATGTGCAAAGAGATCGGTCCACTGGTTGATCCAGCTATGCTGTCCCATTGAAAAGTCACATAACTTTTTTGATGCATATCAAGGAGTTTATTCGGTAAAAGTGTTTCCATCATAGTATATGCATGTTTTTGTATCGCATAAAAAAATGTATCCATACTTTTTTATGCACATTTTTAGAATTTATGTGCATCTTGGCGTTTGCATAAAAATAGGTGGATGGGAACATAGCACATGGATAATTCAATAGATTTGTTTGAAATAAACAGATCAAGTCAAACTATGGAGAGCAAGGGAGGATTGAAACATCTGCTGTGCCTTAATTTTCAGTTCATAAACTTCTTGCCAAAGGCAGAAGAGGAGTACTACAACATGTGCTGAAAATTTTAACAGCCCAAGAACAAAGAGCTTACTCACCTGTTCCCCTGTCTCCTCCAACCCAAAACAAAACAACATTGGTGGCTGCCAACACTCAAAGCACAGATACATTGTGTTCTGACATTTTTTCCCCATACTGTAAGCATGTGGAAAGACTTCCATCTAGCACTCCTCTGATACCAGTAAGATGACGCATTAATGAGAAGACTGGACTGACACTGAAGCATTAGAAGATTCCCTTTCACTTGAAAGGTCATGGATGACCTGAGATCTCTATGTAGTCCCAAATCCCATCTTCAACTTTTGAGTCCACACTTGAGACCATATGACATAATGCCACATAAACTAATGGGTAGAAAGTGTGCAAAGGTGTCTGCTCATGATAGCAAATGGGACACCCAGCATTTGGATGACTTTACAGACATATGCTAATGAGTCCACAGTACAGAAACCACAAGTCCACATCAATTGTGGCATTTGGGACACGGCCTTTGATTATTCAAGCCTCAAATTGGGCCCTATTGGCAGCTGTACATGTTACAAAAGATACATTGCAAAATCTACCTCACCTGCCAGCATCAGAGGACCTGTCCAAACTAAACAAGTGTTGTGGCATAGTGGTCAAAGATCACTAAATTTAAGTTCCAGAAGACCACCATGCTTTTCTAAGGTGGATCATACCTGCAATTTTTCAAATGAAAGTTGCAGGTAATAAGCACAAGTTTTATGCATAGGGTCAAAAATAAAAGTCATTAGCATTTATTTTGAATGCAGGTAGTTTTTGGGGATCTCTAGTTCACATTTATGAATTTTGCAGATACTTTTGTCCAAAATAACTTACATTGCATTCAAGTTATGTATTGGTGCAGTGCCCAGGAATCAAACCTATGACTTTGGCATCACTAATGCAAAGCTCTACTGTTTGAGCTATACAGAAAAAGTAGTGCTAGACTTGAACGCTTTCCTGATGATTCAAGGCCTTGGATTTCAACCAAGGAGATGACAAACAGAAACCTTAACCAGCAAGACTTCTTTGACCAATGACCTTCTTGAAAAAGGCCACGCTAGTTTACCATTTTCACAAACTATGTTATGCTGGGGAATAGCATCTTTATGCTGGTCCGCCAAACCACTAACCACAGCACTAACCACTGAATGTCTCAGTCTGTCCCATCTAAAAACTCCAGCAATCATTCAATCTAACATACTACAGGGTTGCATGAGGGAAGTCGAGTGGCCAGCTCCCCTCCCACAACTACCGTTGCTGCACGTTTCCCACACAGCACTGCCAAAACCTTTGACCTTAAAGCCCCAAAGAGGTTAGGCGAAACAGGACCACCCTGTCGGGCTTAAGGGAGCACCCCTTGGGGGCTTCACCCCTCCTCCAGCCTCAGGAGGGACTTGATCAGCAGTGCAGTGCTCATGGCTGAATAGACCTATTTCAGGGGGTTGTCAGTGTTGTGGGAGCGGTGGATGTGAGCAAGACTTTGGGCTGACACGATGTCTGCTTGCTTACACTGAGTAATTGATCTCATCGGCTTCATGAAGTGCTGTTGGAGAAGCAGTCAGACTCTAAATGCTGACATCTGTCCCTGCTTTCCTTACAGAGGGGCCCGACTGTGGGCAGATCAGGTTCAGTGTGTCAGAGTGGGGTGAACTAAACCTTCAGCATCCAGCACCTATAATTCATTCAGTGGAAAGTAAATGCTACTAGAAGTGGAAATCAAATAGAGCCACTGCACTGTGTTCTGACCAAGTACAATCAAGCATACCAAAAGCCAATAACTGGCAACCTTGCTGCTGGCGAATACCATGTGATCTTAGTTTTACTGTATTAAAAATAGTAGCAACATAACTTTATGATTTACATATTCATAGCTGAGCATTTATGCTGTGTATTTTGGAGTGTGTTTGTTGGAAGGAAGGAGATGGATTGAGATGTGTAAATCTTAGCTGTCCACCATCTCTCTTTATCACCTGCCATATAATGCTCTAAGGGGTTTCTCACAGCACGACAAGTGCCCTAATAAAGCTGCCGGATTTCACTCCGTGCTTTCTGCCAGTTAATCTCCATTACCTGAGACTTCCACTTCAGCTGAAAGCCATAACTTCTAGGGCTATGTAGTTACAGGTGCACAAATTAGTTCCCATGGTAGGTTTTACTGTTTATAAAAGGAAATTTACACACTCTTTAACTCTTTAACAGAGATCATTCAAAAACAGTACTATGGTATCAGATGGTACATTTAATACTATTGTGCTGCTAATATTATATGGTACTCCAAATTACTTGCATGATTAGACATTGGTTCATTTCCATTAGACATGTCCAATAATTAGTAAAAGCAGATCTTTAGTGAAGCCCCTAATCCCTTAGCTCAAACAGTAAAGCATTGTGCTTGCAACACCAAAGTCATTGGTTTGATTCCAAGGGGGTGCAAGAACTGGTTAAAATGTATACCTTTAATGCAATGTAAGTTGCTTTAGATGAATTTGATGTCCCATTCGCAGCATATCATTGTTATTAAGGCCTCCAAAAATAAAGTTGCCCAAACATGTTTGGATATGTGTCTGCTAGTGAACAATAGAGGCAGTCCCATGTTTGTGGTCTCATCAGATGCTGAGATGCCTGGGAACGCTGACGGCAGGATGCAGGAATGTGCCGGCAGGTAGCGGAGGGGCCCAGGAAACAGTGGGATGTGGAAATATCCGTGCTGTCGAACAATGGAAGCCGTGTGTGGGTGCGGTAAAAAAAGCCCCTGAGAGAGAGGAGAGGAGATCGGGTTACCCGGCCCCACTTACCTGCTCAGTTCAACACAAACACTTCAAAGAGAGAGGGAAAGACAGCAGGTTCAATGTGTACCATTCATAGAAACCCAGTAATTAGTGTGTGTGTGTGTGTGTATGTGTGTGTGTGTGCAAGCTTTTGTGCCTGTACGTGTGTGCCTACAGCGGAAAGCTGTTGATTAATTGACATGGGAGTGAAGTGAGAGGGGGAAGGCTTCTGACTATAGACAACCCTAGTGTGAGACTCTATGTCTTACCCAGGGTACTAAGTGGATAGACACTTGATTATATTCAGTTTTTTGCATACTAAAAATAGATTTGGGTATTTTATCATTGTGCCACTACAATGGGGGTTGTGAGTGGTGAAAATTGCTTTGCTAGGTGCTTCCAAGTCATAAGAGCCCCTCCAGACCTCTATGATATTCCGGATATGGCTTGGTCCCCATAAGCTGCACAATTTGAGATATAATTTATATTTGTGTGGTGAATAAGCTGTAGGATTAGTTATGCTCTGAAGTTTAACACTTAACGTTAGATGTTTTAAATCCTTAGCAAGCACCACTAAAGATATTCCCTGTCTCTACCTTAGAGTTAACTTGCAGACACTTGTATCTAAAGCAACATTGCATTCAGGGTGTACATTGTATCAGTTGTTTTGCCTGTATTTTGATAGGACAGTACAAGGTTAGACATGAAGCATTGGCAGAGGAGAGAGAGGAGGACAGGGTTGGGAAAGAACCTCATTCTGTATCACTTTATGCATTCCCTGGGATTTGAACCCATGACCTTTTCATTGTTAGAACTATGCTCTACTATTTGAGTTATATATACATCAATGTTGATTGTTGTCCCCATTTATGCAGCCAAGAGCTGACAACATAAAGAGGAAGAAGTAAGGAATTCATAACATACTATGATTGTTCCGGTCTGTAATCTCTGCTGAACTACTTCTGAAAAGGCCACTTTCATGTTTTACAAGCTCAACAATCTGTGGTTATCAGAGATCATATCCAAGATGTCTCTGCATGATCAGACATATACTAAAACAAAGTGTGAAACTGGTTGCAGGGCAACTTCAGCTAATCTCAGAAGGAGACTTCAGGAGGGTTTACTGTACAGGAGGTCAACAGGTCTCTAATGGTGTGTACTGCAGCAGATGTCCTACTGAAATCTGAGAGCTTCAGTGATGTGCCAAAAACAACACTGACCTCAGATCAGAGAAGCTGTTTCCTTGGTTGTTGTTACTGAGGATATTGTTTTGGTCAATCAAGTAATTGGGCGTATTTTTTCTCCTAACAGATCAGGGAATCTATCTATGGTTTATATGGTTGCAAGGGTGTCCTTGGGGGTTTTAGGTGGTTCAAAAGAGTTCATTCCCAAACCTCTATGATATTCTTGTTCCTAAATATTGCTCAGGTCCTTCCATCAGTGTAAGCCTATTGGACTTTTTATGAACTTTCAGTCAAAAATCTCCTAAGCAAGTCCTTCAGATTGATGTAACATTCATGTCCACAGCACAATCTGTGCAAGCTGAGGTTAAACACTTTGAGTTAGGAGTTTAGAAATAGCCTTAGCAAACACCACTAATAATAGTAACAACTCTGCTGTGAAAAAACGATCTCGGTCTCCCACCGACAGAACAAGTGTTGAAGTGCAATGTTTATGCTCACACAAGTTTTGTAGCACCTCACACCTCTTTTCACACCACCACACCTTCACACTTCTCGACCACACACTCATCTTTCTTATGTTTTAGAGATTTGCATGTGGTAGTCTGAAGCCAAATCCGACCTGTTCAACTGAGTGTGACCGGAAATGACACAAATCATAATTCACATCTTATTTTTCAGTGGAACTCCCCTTGCAAGTCTTTGTTCCTTGGGGTTGTAATGAAATAACTCTAAATAGCACAATAAAATGTGAACGGAGGGAGAAACTTCTTTGTAACTTAACTTGCTGGATTGTGCACAACCTTTTTTCGCTGGAACCCAAACAATACAATCGAAACCACACTACACTGCACTGCAAAGGCCTCCTGCAATCAGGATGATGGAAGTCCAAGGCCTCCACTTCCACAACGGGCCATAAAGAATGGTGCTGTTGCTCTTTGAAGCCAACTGATTGTTTAGCAGTCTGATGGGGCAAAGTCAAGGCTATCAGCTGATGAAGAGCCTTCTGTCGAAACTAATCCCATATCCCGCCCTTTCACTACCCTCTTCCACCTTCCACTTTCCACACAGCTAGTGCTTCAAAGTGCCGTGGACTGATTCTGGGACAGATATTTATCACAAGGCCTGACAGAGTGTCTTTATGGCATGTATCTGTTTCAGTGGCCAAGAGTTATGAAGCTTCCCTTCCCCCAAATCTCAAGCTCGACAAAGTGTCCAAGGAAAAGGGGGTTTCCATCAACAGGGCCTAGATCCCTGAATGATGTCACTCCTCAGCTGGCAGCCGATGGGGCCCATGAGTCAAGGGGTCATAAAGACACATCTGCTCCATTCTCTACAGTGCTGTCCTGTCTGGAAAAGTCTCTGCTATTAGTAGAGGAGAAGTTGTGGAGAAGAATAAGACATCAGGTCAGAGTCGTGAGAGGAATGAATTTAAGAGATTTAAGAGCTACATCTTAAAATGTCTAAATGTTTCTGCCATTTTGAATCAAGAGACCCTCATGACAAAAAAAGTTGTCTAAAGAATTTTGATTAATCAAATCCAGGCAATTAATTATAAGGCATTCAATGGACACATGACAAATGGCATCACATTTTGCCCATAGGGGGTGTGACAACTAAAAACCCATCAACTCTGCAAACATTTGATCAAGAAAATGAAAAAATACATGTATTTACTTTGGTAGAAGTGCTTACATAACCTTTAAATATCAATCAGACAAATCAGCAAATATGGCTGTCAGCAGCCAATCGGATTGTCTCCTTTAGACATTCTGTTGACTATAAGTAAAGTAAAGTAAACAGTCTCTACTAATACTCTAATGAGAGTTAGTTGACTTGAAGATGCAATGTGCAGAATGTCTAAAGGGGACCATCAAAATAAAGTGTTACCCAAATTTCAGAAGGTAATAACTTAAATTGTGAATGTCCGATCATTATGAAATCTGGCAAATACATACAGAATATCTAGATGAAACACTGTACCACATTTTGTGAGAATCAGCCACATGGTGGCACTATAAAAATCAATACCCTTCTTTAGTGAAAAAGACTTTAGTCTGTTTATCAGAGAAATGTATTGTATGGCTTCAGAAGACTTCAAATATAGAAGACATACTGACTACTTATTTTATAATTTTATGGTGCTTTTGTGTCTTTTTTGGAGCTTGGAAGGGTCACTATATGCTTTCACTGAAAAGAGCACATTGGACATTCTTCCTAACATCTCTGTTTGTGTTTATACATGAGAGTGAGTAAATGATGAATGCTTTTTTTTTTTTTTTTTTTTGTGATTTAAAGGACACTGAGTTTTGTTTACTATCTTCTTTAGCAATGTTTTACAAGCAAGCAATCTCTTTATTATTTGATAAGTACATGCTGTTTTCCAGCTAGATCATTGCATGGTTTGTCCGTTGAACATTTTGTTTAAGTGGAATAGCTTATAAGCCTCAAATGAACTGTAAAAGTGCTTGTACATAGTGGCAGGGATATTAGTGGCTTGGCTTAGGTTAGGGTTGTGTGTTCCTATGAGGCAGAGACATTTAAAGACAGCGTGAAAGAAAGAGTGCAGTTATTTCTATGGATGTCTGAGCATCTAAATTTGGGGTGTAGTGTGAGTGATTTGTGATATTTGTGACTGTCGGCAAGATTTTCTATCTCCAGTGCCTTGTTTGTTTTTACGTTTCTATATTTGTGTGTGGAGTCTTTACATCTGTCTGGGCTACATTTGTGCCTATTTAAGGGTCAACTGCAGATCCTTTCATTTTTACCTGTTAATGTTTGCACGCCACTTACAGTGGTCACAAAAATATTCAGACACTTATGTCACACATAAAAATATCAAACCAAGTGGCATGTAGGGGCTTCACTTTTCTGAGCCATTTTGTCAGTCACTTCCAACTGGTGTCTGACTTGCAATTGACTGTAATTTATTTAAGCAGAATTCAAATGATGTTTTTTTTTCAAATGAGTATTTTTCAAGCACTGCTTGCACCATGTGGGCCCATGCATTACAGTGATTTTATCTTCTTTACCATGGTAAAAATCACTGTAAAAGGTGGTTATTGTTTAATTGTAGCCTATAGAAAAACTATGGCATTAGAATGGCTCAGTACTAGTATTGAATGAATCCATACAGACAACAGAGAGGTAGATTATTAAATATAACCTGTAAAATGTACAGTGGTGTCTCACAAGAGCCTCTATTGTTGGATAAGCTATTTCAGCACATAGATACAGCCATTTCAAAAGAAAGAAAAGAGGTTTAAATATAGGTAGGCCCTGGCATCTGCTCAAGTATTGTATATACTCAGTCACCAGGCAAAATGTCTACCAAATTACACTTGGGACACAAGACCAGAACACTGCAGAATGGCCAAGCCTCAAGAATGATTAAGATGTCAAATGTCTTCCAAAAGGTTTTGCAAACATAATATTGGGTGTATCAAAGTTCATAACTTCATTATGTGCATGTAGAGGCTCATGATCTGTTATGCAACTACATTGAAATAACACAGGGTTTAGATTGGTTGAGGCTGCGTCTCAGGCTGTGGCATGCAAGTTTTGGAGCAATTTTGCAATCCACCTCCATCTTCATATAGAACCTTTTTTTTTGTTTTTGAAATTTCTTAAGCAATAACTTGCCCTTAACTTTTGACTTGCCCATCTTTTTTCTTTTTTTTTTATTACATTTAATGCATTTAAATGTACATAGTATTTTACTTTTAATATAATTTCACAGCTAATATTTTGTTGGCTTATTTATGTTAAATTGCATAAGAATTTCCTCATTTGTAAATATAATATAAATTTAATATAATATAATATAATATTAAAAAGTATTACATTTTATATATTATTATTAAGTGGCAAAACATTTGCCCAAAAATGTATAGACTGTCAGATAATATATTATACCTAATATAATGCAATATATAGGTAATATTATATATATATATATATATATATATATATATATATATATATATATATATATATATATATCACTTTTAATATAATATAATATAATATAATTATATTATATTATATTATATATATAAAATAATATAATATAATATATATATAATATAATATATATAAAATAATATAGTATTAAAAGGGATATATATATATATATATATATATATATATATATATATATATATATATATATATATATATAAATATATAGATATCACTTTTAATATAATATAATATAAAAAGTATTACATTTTATATGACAATTTATTTGCAAAACATAATATTGACAGACTATCAGATAATAATAATTATGTAAACATTAGTTTATTTTATAAAATATGACTAAGTGGCAGGTGAGAGAGCTTAGGAATATAATATAATAATGTAAAAATTATTATATTTTAGTAAACATTATGTGGCAGGTCAGAATGAAGGGCCAAAGTTGTGACTCTGTTTGTGTCCGTCAGGCAAGCCTGTAATCTAAAGTAAATGAACAGACAGCCACAGACAGCTGGAGATCTCAGCAGCAGCGGCAGGAGGAGGAATCAGGCCACCCTGAATCTTTTTAACAGCAGCTGCTGTCAGGACGCTGCCATTTTCATCTGACTTGAAAATGTCATCTGACATTTTGCCATTTTCATCTGACTTGATGCCTGCTGTACTTGAACTTCAAGCGCTTTAGATCTTAAAACAGCAGGCTGCGTGTCAGATTGCTCAGGCCCGATGATGACCTGAGATTTTACACTTTTAGGGGAGTGTTGAGGTGGACACTTAGTAATTGTTTGGTTTGACGTCAGATGGAGTATCGATGAGCCTACTCGTATGCATATTTACGTAGAGATACACACTAGCGCATGTTTCCTGACAGAGAGGCCGGTTGTTCATAAGAGGGCTCTGTTCTACATTTCAGAGGCCAAGGTCACCAGACATGCTCATATGAGGAAGTTCCTCACTAATGAGCACAATTATCAAGCTGAATGAGGGCCGAATATTCCTCCTCTGATCACGTCTATGTTGTCAGGTTTTTGTGTTCTTGTCCTAAGTATGTTGTCAATGCCGCCTGCAAGAACTCATTAAAAACATTAAAGCAAAATGTTTTTCTCATTACGAAAAGTATGTTGAAATTCAGCCTTTGAACGTTTAAGAACAAAGTGACACTTATAATAATACATTTTGTGCTTGGGTTTATATTTTGAGGAGGAAGCACAAAAACACAATTTTGGTTTAGAAAGACTTTTATATCATTAACTTAATGGGCTTTTTGTAAAATCTGAATCAAAATGAAATATATTTGCATTTACACATTTGTAATGATGAAGTTGCATTTTGGTACATTTAAACATTAACATAGAATGTAATATCAAATAACACTGTACTGTCATTAATTATAATTAAGTACTTTACATGTGCTTTAAAAGGTTATTCAACACATCAAAATATATCTTAAAAGCACGTCAAAGATTATTAAAACATAATGATTAAAATTTACTTTAAAGTAAAACTTTTAATTTGACTGTCACAAAGCGCTCTTTTTAAAACTGTACTTAAGAAATAGTCATGAAAGTATACTCTCTTTAAGTACACTTAAGCGGCTTTTACTCCATTAATATTATATTACAAGTGGGTTTTTGAAAAGAAAAAAAATCGACTTTTAAGATTCTACAAATGCACATTCAGTACACTTCTTTTCACAAGGAAAATAAAGATGTTTTGAAGAATGTTCATACTGCTCTTTTCCATATGAAACCACATAGTTATTATAAGGATTTGTGTAAGGAACAGACCAAAACGTAAATTATTATTTTTTTTTTTTTTTTGCTGTCACAGTTCTTAAAAAGCATTCCAACATACACATATTCAAACTTAGCACATCAAGACACAAACTATAAGGTCACCACGTTCACACAGCAACAGAATACAGTTGTCAGTCCTGTATTTGAGCCCTTAATACGGTTACGTTCGCACACAGTACGGTTATTTACGGGAGTGACAACCACATTCTATAACTCTCACACCCGTAAATTTTCAGGACTCACAACTGCATTCTCTGAAAATATGCGCTGTGTGAACGGAACAGGACTGGGGTGCGTTTCCCAAAAGCATCGTTAGCCAACTAACATCGCAAGTTCGGTCGTTACTTATACATAGTTCAACGATTTGGTGTTTCCTGAAACCAGAGTTTAAACGAACATTCGCAAACTGCATCGCAACTTGTGTGGTTGGAACGACAGCTCTTGCGCTGTGGTTAGAAGCATAGTTTCTTGTTTTTATGACATGTGGACTTAATAAATCCTTATCTTGAGCAAAATAAGCAAGCTGACATTAAGTACAATGTATATATTTTATTTCGAATATATACAAATGTCATTTATATATTTTAGTTTGTCAAGAGATTTAAAGCACCGTTTTTGGAGAGTGCGCATGTGCGTACGTGCTCTAGTACGTAAGAGCAATTTGATTTAATCTGGAAATAAAGCAAAATAACTGAGGAAAATGAGAATTAGTCCTCTAATGCCATGTCTGTAATTTATAGCAGAAATTCTAGCATTAATTCGATCTCAAACGGATTCATTTAAAGAAGTTATTACTCCACCACCTGCATGACGTCATTCACCAACGTGGCTGAACGACAGGTTTGCGACAATACGGTTTCGGGAAACAGTCGTGACTAGCTAGTTGATTTGTTCAACGATGCATCGTACTATGGTAGTGAAGCAGCGAGTTACATCGTTGTTCGGGAAACGCACCCCTGGACAACTAGTTGTCTGTCACGTGATACAGTGCGAGAGAGCCATTATGCTTAGGGGTTTCGTGTGTGGTTTCACTTTCTGTAACTTACAGCAAGTAAGAGATGAGCTGTGTGTCATCTGAATGTTTTAGATCCAGTCACTATTCTCCTCTGGAGCCGCTCCCATCAGTTTTGTGTTCAATGCGCGACTCAAATGCCGTGTAACGCGCGAGAAACTTCAAAGGACATGAGGCGCGACGGTGAGCGCATGTTTACATTAAAGCTGCTGTCGGTTATTAAATATTTGATGACCCTTCGCAAAGACCCGCCCCCCTTAGTTACTGTTGATTTGTCCGACAAGCCGTGGCGCTGTCACTCCACACAGAGTGGAAAATACATCGCGGAGCAAAGAGGATACTGACCACACGTCGACAGACAAGACAAAGCAGGTTACTTATGATATTAAACAAAGTCCCAGCTTTCAAACTGTGTAGTTATTAAATAAATTAAAACAATAAAAACCGTTTTGTGGCTCTTTAATGTGTCGTGACCATGGTCGTGACAGATTGCTGTAGCGCCTCAGCTCAAGAGGCTCGTTAACCGTTATTCCTACTAGTCCATTTATAGCGTCAAATAAACATGAATGAACATGAGAATGAATGTTGTTTCAAACGCGGAAAGACGTCAATATACACAATTTTTCAAGTTTAACTCCGCCGAGGTTAATCTTCTAACTACTTGCTGCTTTGTTGGACAAAATGGCGGATGCGGCGTTCTGATTGGTTAGATCGCTTGTCAATCAAACTCCCCGCAAAGGGTCAATTGGACTCAATGCAGGTTACTTATGATATTAAAAGTCCCAAAAGTTTATAACATCATATAAACTTGAATGAACATCAGAAGGAATGATGTTTCAAACGTGGAGAGATGTCAGTACACACCATTTTTTAAGTTCAAGTCCACCAAGGTTAATCTTCTAACTCCTGACTGCTTTGTCGGACAAAATGACGGATTCAGCGTTGTGATTGGTTAGATCGCTTGTCAGTCAAACTCCCGGTGAAGGGTCAATTATGAGGCATAAAGTATGTTTCTACCAGCTCGTGGTCACTGTATCCTTTCATGATATGCACTCTGGACATTTGCAAATCAAGAAAGACAGGTTGTGAGTCAGTAATGACAGAATTTTAATTTATGGTGAATTAACTCTTTAAACAGTCCTAGAAAGACACCTTAGACCAAGGAAAACATTCCTCCACTGTACAAAATGGCTTTTCTCTGCTTCATTGGATAAACTTTGTCTGTCTCCCTCCCTCCCCCTCACCTCTCTGTAGTGCTTATCCTCTTCTGACCCTGTGCCTGACCCTTATAACCCCTTCATCATTATTCTCTAAGAAAAGAAAAGAAAAGAAAAGAAAGTAATCCTCCAAAAGAGACCAGCCTAAAACCATTAGTTTTAGGTAATGAGGAAGAGAAACTCAACTCCAAACTACAAAACAACAACAACAGAAACTCATATGGTATATATACCTCTTCCATGATCTATACTTTTTTAGTTGCTGCTCAATGTAATAACACATTATATAAAAATCCTAGTTAGTTATTTATTTATAGTAGCACTACCCTCAGTTTTTTTTTCTTATTTTTATTTAATCACCATTAAATGGCCACATGTACACACCTGTGATGTCTATCATATCAATATCAGAAGAACTAACGATAAGAGCAAAATGGGAAGGTCCACCAAACCTTGAGCTGTTTCTGCGTGTAGCACCTATACCTCTGCAGAGCCTTACCAAAGACTGAAAATAAGAGCAACAGAATTTTTAATCAGATCCATAGTGAATCAGTCTCACTATAAAAAAACATCAAATTTTTTCTTTTGTCAAATCAACTTAGATAATTAATGTAGTTCAGCTAACATAGCATAATATTTTGAGTTTCTGTTGACTAAACCAATTGCCTTCATTGTATTAACTCAAATTTTTAATTTCAGTGAACTCAAAATGTTAAGGCAACCAGGTAACTTACTTTAAGTTTAACCAATAATTCTTTTTACAGTGTACCCAAAAATATTCCTAATTTTTAGATGAGAATTTTAGATATAAATACATAAACCTAGTTATTGGGTATTTAAAACACATTCTGTTTATTAGTACTATTACAGAAATCTTACCTGTTTTGTAGCCGTTTCATTTATGGCTGACAAAAAATGTGTCACATTAGGTTTATTAGTTTGTTTATGTTAAAACTGTGTAATCCAAATATAGAAAGTTTATGTAATTCAAAGGCATACATTTTAAAGGGTTAAGGGGGTCCTTTTATGCTTTTTTTAAAACATTTTCAACATTCTTTAGTGTGTACTGTTGCTGTTTGACCATGAAAAAAGTTACAAAGCACAAAGTCACTCCAAAGGGAGTTATTCTCTATATCAGTGCACGCTGTTTCTGAACTCCCTGAAATGCCTAGTCTTGAGTTTTCTTCCAGAAACAAACATATCACAATATTCCTCATTTAAATAATTCCCGGCCAAGGTATACTCAAAAAAGGGGACGAGGCCTGGTTGAGTAGCGTTAGTAGTGTGTGAAACCAAAGTCCCTTTAAGACAAGTCATTTCACTCGGCGGCCATCTTTGAAACGCCTCTCGGGCATCCTGGGCATCATGCAGCTCCTATCTCTTTGAATGGGGAAACATCAAATTCTCCAAAACTGTTCGCCAACCTTACGATTAAATTTCATGTTTGCAATCACCAATGAAATCTGACAACAACTGTCTCATAAATGTTTTTCCAAACTCTCGAATCATGACAAAAAAACTATTTTTCAGGCTGGATCAAGCTAATGCGCATGCGCTGACCTAAATGCGCATCTCTTGTGCCTCATTTCGGAGGCGCGAGTCTGACTGTTTCTATAGAAACCAGTGCTTCTAACGGCCGCTGCAGTGACGCGATGACTTTACCAGTCGGCGATTGGTTCTTATTTAGAAGGCGGGACTTATTCCGTCATATTGCGCGTTACACTTTCTCCCATTCAAAACAATACGAGTGACACGTCTTGTGTTATTCTATAGTCTTTGGTGAAACTCATGGTTATGGTAAGTGTGTGACATTTCCTAAACACGTTCAAAGCGGTTGACCAGTCACAACACACTGGTCCAGCTGACCAATCAGAGCACATTGCGCTTTTAAGAAGGAAAGGCTTCATAGAGACAGGAAATAAACAGAGCGGGACCTATCATACAGTTGGTGCAATGCGGCGCCAGGCGCGACAAGTGTTTTTTGCTAGTTTCAGCCCGACGCAGTTATTTTCATGTTCTGTGCCATGTTGTTTAAATAGCAAATGCACTCGCACCCATTTGTGTGTCCATGGGTGTGCTGGTCTGAAAGCGAGGTGTGTTCAGGTGCATTATTAGCGTATTGCTATTTTAAGAGCAAACTAGAATAGAATAGACTGTGCCATTGACCAATTGAAACCTGGTTTTAAAGTCAATGGCGCACAGGGACGCACAGCAGCACACAAACATTTTTAAATATTAAAAAGGACAATGTAAAAGATTATTATTGTGTGCATAAAGATAAGAATGCTTTGGTGGAATTTGGCTTGTCCTGTAGACGGTCAGATCCATTTCCTCACTTGAGAAGCGCTCAGTTTTTCCGCTTGTAAATTCTGCCATGTAAATAGCGAATCCACCATGGCGCGAGCGCAACTGGCTTTTTAAAGGGAATGGGAAATGATTGGTTTATTGCACATAATGCCCAAAACACACCCATTACTCATTAAGAGACTAGGGACAACCCTTTTAGACCATGCGCCTGGCACGCCGAGCATGTTTCCTGTCGTTAAACTAGCAAAAGTGGATTCGGACAAGCCCTAAGTGAATCTGCGCCATGCGCTTAGATCGTTAAAAAAGGGCCCAGCGTTACTGAAAGACTGGGGCAAGAGGTGCTGGAAAATATGTGAAAAAGAATGTGATTTTTTTAACATTCACACATGAAATCCTATTTTAGTAGATCCCAAAGGCAAAGACTTTGAAGACTTTGAAAAAGGGTATAATAGGACCCCTCTGCTCTGTGAGTGCAATAGCAAATCAAAGATATAAAAAAAATGATAATAAAGAGGACATTTAGAGCACTGAGCACAATGCAATGTAGAGCTCTTTGATGTGAACACATACACCCACTCTTGGAATGGAAAAGCTCTCTCTGTACTAATGTCTCTGTCAACAGTCAGAGAAGAGAGCAGTTAAAGCAAATGAATTATATGGATTCACATCGACCAGTTGCATAATGGACAAACAAAGAGAACAAGAGATTTTGTTCATATGTTCCGTACTGGCAATGACTAGCAGCATTCAAAGGCGAAACTGAACGTGGGAGGGTTCAAGAGCGGGGGAGAGATTGAGTGTGTGCACTGGGGACGAGAGACAGCAGGACAATAATACAAACCCTGTTCATCTGCTCTGTCCACCCTAACCAGAAACCAAACCACAGAACATCAGTGTGGAGATGTACAGCAGTTACACTTCCAGTCAACATTTGGACACACATACTGATTTTTTTATTACTATATTTCACAGTTTAGATAATAGAAAAAACTCCAGAACTAATGAAATAACACAAATGGAAGTATATGGGAATTAATAACCAAAAAAACTTATCAGAGCTATTGTACACTCAAAAGTAGCCACCTTTTTACTAGATTCAACTTCAGTTTATATACAAACCAAAATTTATTCACACACCTTGAACATTTCATTCATTAATACAGTTTATTCACTATAGTTTAAAAAAATGGTAATAAAATATGACAAGATCTCAGAGTTAAACTGTGTCAGAAAAAAATAATCTTAATTATGTCAGATAACACTTAAGCAAAACATGGTCAGGACAAAGTGTCTGAATAATTTTTGGTTCCAAATGTTTATCAATTTTACTGGTAGTCCACTGTATGAAGAATTTCTGGGTATAATATGTCACAGTTTACTTTATTTTTGCTATCCTCACTTGCATAAATTAACTATAGTGTCAAAAAATATCAAAAATGTCTATATATATATATATATATATATATATATATATATATATATATATATATATATATATATATATATATATATATATATATATATATATATATATATACAAAAAAGATCTGTTAAATTTACGGTAAAATAACGTATTTCATTAACTGATATAATGTTAATTTACCAACCTAATGAAGTACTAATATCCGTTTTGTACCTTTATAATACACTGACAGTCACCAAACACAGTGGTGATAAGAGTCACATGATGAATCAAAGTTCATCACAAGCAGCTTTTCCACAGGCTAAGGAGGACAATACTAACATATAGAAGGAGCACACAGTGTCATTCACACACACACTAAACACCATCATGGTAACATGCATGAAATTTTAAAAATGCAATAAACATTAATTTAACAACATTAGATGTAACATAAAACCCTAATGTACATAACTGATTAGAAAAAAATGAGAAAAACTAAGAAGAAACAGTTATTTCAACGAAAATATATCAAATGTGAAGTGTCACGCAGGGAATTGTGGGAATGTCAATTTACGGTTTTACACTGTAAATTTTACAATGAATTGTTATTTTTCACTTCCAAAACCTGTGAATTTAACGGTATTTTACCGTAAAATTACATTAAATGTACCGTTAGATCTATTACAGTTATTCACCGTATATAGTACGGAAACTTTCTGTAAACCAATTGACAGTTTTTCACCGCAGCATTTTTACAGTCTTTTACTGTTAAAATCACGGTCATTTTTTACAGTGTGAAATATATATATATATATATATATATATATATATATATATATATATATATATATATATATATATATATATATATGAAATATCACCAAAAAAGTTTTTTCAGAATTAATTTTAATATAAAAATTAAAACATGTTTATCATAGTGTGTTCAAGTTAACGCATGCATGAATTGCATTACTGATGTATTTTCAAAAAAATTTATAGATGAACAAGTGTGACGTTACTGACCCACATACATTATGAATATTTATAGTACATGTTATTAATACCTGTAAATCTTCTTCTACCTCACACATATTCTGTTCATAGCAGGTTTATGCACCGCCTCTCTAAACATAAACACCCTCTCTAAACTGTCGCTTTTCCTTAACAAAGTCTTGATGTTTAAAGCAGACATGCTGTCTGGACAGTGTCTCCGTCCAAGGGCCTCCAACCATGCTACCGGTGAGGGCACATCCTGTCCCGGAGCAGGGGGAGCTCTGGTCGTGGGAGGTGAGGCAGGCAGGTTAAAGGTTAGCGCCCCTCTCTCTTAAGTTTTAAAAGGCTAGGACACTAGTTATAGAACTGGGTCACTAGCTACTGACTCCTAGTGAGACTGCTGAGCCTCAATCAGACAGCGCTAATGGCTTCCGCAGCTATAAAGGGCTGAAAGTGGAAACGATTATCTAGCTCATTTGAGGGGTGATGCATGCTATGGCAACAACATGTTGGGCAGCATTATGGCGGAGGGTAATCTGGAAGATTTGAGACATTATACACACACAGAAGCACAATTGGACTTAACAGCCATGGATTGAGTTCCTCATCAATCACCACCACAGTTCACCTACCATTTGACCTAAATGAGCAAACAAGGCCTCTGTGTGAGCTCACTACATACCTGAGCTGCTGGCTACGGCCAATTAGGGTCCTTACAGAGTGACAAGCACATTAGCATCAAAAGAGGGATGGCACAAGGAAGGAGCATTTGTGTTTCATTTGTAGTTCATTCACTAGATCATCATATTCAGATAAGATGCTATAATGAGGTTATTTTCAAATTCAAATAAAATGTACATTTGATTAAAAGACACTTGTAATTTGTAGCTGGTGAACCTGCTCTGTGAATTAAAAATATCAGACCTTTGCAAGCAGATTTTGCTTTTCTCTAATCACTGGGACAAATACATCATGAAGCATTCTCAGTAACAGAATAAGACTTACTTTATAATGTGCAATAAAATACTTAGAAAAATATAAAGGTGTAAAGCAAGTGATTGTGCTGACATTGTATAAAATCAGATTACATATGTGTCACATTTATGTTTTGGTTTACCTATAGGGGGCGTTTACACGACACCATTTTCAGCTAAAAATGGAAAACTATTTTATATGTGTTGGCCATTCATTTACATGAAAACAGCATTCTGGGGGCCTGAAAACGCAGGTTTTCAAAGTTTTTGAAAGCAATACCATTATCGTTTCCGTGTAAACTACTAAAATGCGAATTTGTGAAAACAGTGACGTCATGGGCATGTGTATTGCATGTTCAGTCTATAGGAGCGTAGTGTTTCTTTACAAAGTGACATTGTACTACTACTGAATAATACAGCGCTTTTATTCGTTTCCGCAGATTCATGTAAATGGGGATCGTTTTGATAATGTCGTCTATACGCAAAAAACGTTTGCGTTTTTTGTACATTGTTGTCATGTAAACGTAACCTTAGTGTTCCTTGTCCCAGTTTAGTTTGACCAGGGGCCTGTACCATGATGGTAGTTGAACAAACTCAGGGTTATAGGATTAGTTTCGAGTTGACAAAACCAAACCACTCCAATCCGGCTTTGTTGGTACCATGATGCTGATCATTAACTTTCTCTGTCAACTCAGGCTTTGAGCCTGAGTTTGTGGAGCGCGTGCACATGAATCCATGACATCAGTGGCAAACAGCCAATCACATGCCTTGCAAAAGAAATAAACTGTGATTCACTTCTCGCGAGAGAGCCAGCGTGATTCAAAACTCTTTCGCTGAAAATGAAGAATTTAAATGCATTTACACTAATGGAAAATACTTTTCTTTTCTTTTTTTTCTTTTCTTTTTTTTACAAATAAAAAAAATGATCTTTCTCTATCAGTGCAAGTGAAAGTTGTGAAGTTAGTTGATAATATATAGCGATAGAGACTTAAAAATACAAGGTCACATGTAGTAATTTTTAAAGAGTATATTTACTCCTTATTTAGGCCTATATTACATATGATCTATATATATTAATATTCATTGAAACTAAGTGCTTAATAACAACTGTTACACTAAACTTGTGTGTGTGTAATGGATTAATAAAAATATAGATCATATAATTATACAAATCATATATAAATTATATTATCATTAAAACCAGACAATTTCATTGTTAAATATTTGTTTTTACTATATGACCTTTAATTTAGAGGAAGAGAAACTAGGGGGAGTGACTTTATTGCGTTGGGTGTGTCAGTGTCACTTAGCTTACGTCTGATTGGTCCAATTTCGGTTTGAGATCTCTAACCCAGAACATAACCTGCCCCGGAGCAGGTTAGCCGTGGAGCGTATATTACTATGGCGATGAACACCGCTAAAAGTCAAGTTACTTTCATCATACCTAAAACCCAGGATTGGCGCAAACTAATCTGAAACTTACCTGGCTAGCCAGCTAATCCGGCTTCATGGTACAGGCCCCTGGTTTCCTAATGTGTGATCATTTGTTTCCATAGCAACCCATTGTGTTCACCTGTGTCTCGTTTAGCTCCATTGTTTGTTCAGTTCTTACACCGTGTACTAACTACACGCGACGCCGTAACACACGATAGAAGGTATCTTTTCCATGTTAATCTGAGTTTTTGTGATAAACCAGCCGCGACGGCGACACACGACAATTCTATGTTAGAAACGGTTTCTATTTCTCCGCGACATCGCAGCTTGGAATACAATGCAAAGTATGGCAATGATAATATCAGGTACTGTTTACTTTATTTAATGTTAAAAGCGTTTAATGTGAGTTTGAATATCATTTTGTGTATCTTTTATAGCCAAACTGAAAGAAACAATGGACAATTCACCTCAGATCTTCAAAATAAATAAAAGGAAATTGTCAACTCATTGTGAACAGAAAAGTGTATTCTATAATAAAGATCGTTTCAGTAACTCAGTATGTATTTTTAATCATGTTAAAATGGTGTAATATTCATGAATTTTGATTATGTACTTATCAATTTTGTTGCGAATGATGGGAGCTTGCAGAAACAGCCCGCCCACGCGCTCTTCTGATTGGCTGTGATTTTTTTGTTCAACTTTATCGATAAAAACGGAAACGTTTTTTCGTGTAAAACTTCAATGCTGTCAAAACTATCCCCGTTCACATGGATCCACGAAAATGACTGAAAACGCTGTATTCTACTATCAGGCCAGTAGTTGGCGATGTTACTGTGTAAAGAAAAACTATGCATCTATCGTTTTTAAAAATGTTCATTTTCAGGCCCCCAAAACAGTGTTGTCATGTAAAAAATGGCCAAAACACATTACATTTTTTACATTTTTAGTTGAAAACGATATTGTGTAAATGGCCCCTTAGTCTGGTGTCTTCAATGTCTTCAAGTTTAATAAAGTAAGACTGCTGCAAAATTATCCTCTACTTCCTTCATTGTTGAACCAACCCATAACAGTATATGACTGATTGATTGATTTGATTGATTGATTGATTGATTGATTGATTGATTGAACCAAATTTGATTATTGTGTAGGCAAAACTTATTTTAACCCTACATTTATTTAAAAAATATTTTTCATCAGAATATCAACCAATGTTCATGTTCATCACATTTGAACAATAAACAGAAAATAAATAACATTTTCTTGTTTTGTTTTTTAGGCATAAATGCCACCATTTTTTGTTACTGTACTTTATATAAAGTTAAATGATAATAATATTTAATTCACAATTAACAGAGAATGTGTGTTTTAACAAAAAAGTTTGCATGAATAACAAGGACTTCACTAGGGAAGGATTTCAGAAGGTTACAAGTTTGTACTTGTTGCCGGTACCAACAGTTTGTTTAATCTGCATCTTGTTGTGATGTGAAGAGTGAAGTCGAGCCGTTCTACAGGTGTTATCTCAGAAACAGATAAAACTCAGTAACCGAGAACAGCATGAAGAGACGCACATAGGGAGATGTCCACATTTACGTAACAAAACGTCCATGGCAGCCTCTCCAGTCTGAACTTGTCATAAACCACCCTGCTGTGGGTTCGTATCAAGAACAGCTAATCCTGCATTAAAATCGGTTATTCAGTGCCAAGGACACAGAGTTCCAGACCCACTCATAATGATGGTCTTCATCTCACAGTGTGCAAAACATCTAACATGGAATATTTTACTTTAGTTTTTGGAAGGACACCATTAAGAAATTCAGAGTAATTGCAAGTGTTGTATGATTACGCCAGGCCGTTTTTTTCAATCAAGTGTTGAGCTGTCAACATTTACCTATTCAAACCTGGGAGATCCCCAATGATTGTAATGAAGTAATCCCGAGTAACTCTTTCATCAGTTTAGCGTGGCCTATATATCTTTTGTGAATGAACCAGCATGTGACGGCACACTTCGGGTGAAAGGGGCATGATAAGGGCTGGACTTGTGGCTGGTCAATGTTTAGTTTGCATGTTTCAGAATACACCAACACATGATCAATAGTTTGGTTTGTGCAACAAAGGCAGCCCTGTTGCCTATCTGATTCACAAACAAAGGAGAATGTCTCGAGGGCATCGGGAACTTTGCAGGGGCTGAGGTGCTATCAGTCATCATGTGGGAGATCAAAGACAGCCTAGCGACCGTCAAACAAAGGAGAAAGAAAACTAACAAAACTTACTGAGGGAGGAAGGGAAAGAAAGAGAGAGAGAGAGAGAGAGAGAAAGAGACAAGGAGATGTAAATTATTAGTAGGCTACTGAATATTATGCTGCCTTTACTTGCTCTCTGAATTTTCGGAGAAAAGAGTTTCCTAGGTAAAAATTGCACATGAACGACCTAAACTTGAATGCGATGAGCTCGTAATCACGACTTCAGAAGTGGGAAGTAAGAAATTTTTGATAGCACATGAAGGCAGCATTAATCGAATCATGTGTCTTGATTGAGCCAGTCAGAGGATTAGTCTAGGTTTGCTGCATGCATTCGCTCAAAGTTTTGCGTTCCCCCAAGAAACTTTGCGTTCGCTCACAAAAGTTTTGCGTTCCCCTGAGAAACTTTGCGTTCACTCACAAAAGTTTTATGTTTTCCCCCTAGAAACTTTGCGTTCCCCCATGAAACTTTGCATTCGCTCACAAAAGTTTTGTGTACCCTGAGAAACTTTGCATTTGCTTGTGAAACTTTGAGTTCCCCTGAGAAACTTTGCGTTCACTCACAAAAGTTTTGCGTTCCCCGAGAAACTTTGCGTTCACTCACAAACGTTTTGTGTTCCCCGAGAAACTTTGCGTTCGCTTGTGAAACTTTGAGTTCCCCTGAGAACTTTGCATTCACTCACAAAAGTTTTATGTTTTCCCCCTAGAAACTTTGCGTTCCCCCATGAAACTTTGCATTCGCTCACAAAAGTTTTGTGTACCCTGAGAAACTTTGCATTTGCTTGTGAAACTTTGAGTTCCCCTGAGAAACTTTACGTTCCCCCATGAAACTTTGCGTACATTCACAACAGTTTTGCGTTCTCCTGAGAAACTTTACGTTCGCTCACAGAAGTTTTGTGTTCCCTGAGAAACTTTGCGTTTGCTTGCAAAACTTTGAGTTCCCCCATGAAACTTTGCATTCGCTCACAAAAGTTTTGTGTACCCCTGAGAAACTTTCCGTTTGCTCACAAAACTTTTGCGTTCCCCTGAGAAACTTTGCGTTCACTCACAAAAGTTTTGCGTTCCCCGAGAAACTTTCCGTTCGCTCACAAACGTTTTGTGTTCCCCGAGAAACTTTGCGTTCGCTTGTGAAACTTTGAGTTCCCCTGAGAACTTTGCATTCACTCACAAAAGTTTTATGTTTTCCCCCTAGAAACTTTGCGTTCCCCCATGAAACTTTGCATTCGCTCACAAAAGTTTTGTGTACCCTGAGAAACTTTGCATTTGCTTGTGAAACTTTGAGTTCCCCTGAGAAACTTTACGTTCCCCCATGAAACTTTGCGTACATTCACAACAGTTTTGCGTTCCCCTGAGAAACTTTGCGTTCACTCACAAAAGTTTTGCGTTCCCCGAGAAACTTTCCGTTCGCTCACAAACGTTTTGTGTTCCCCGAGAAACTTTGCGTTCGCTTGTGAAACTTTGAGTCCCCCTGAGAACTTTGCATTCGCTCACAAAAGTTTTATGTTTTCCCCCTAGAAACTTTGTGTTCCCCCATGAAACTTTGCATTTGCTCACAAAAGTTTTGTGTACCCTGAGAAACTTTGCATTTGCTTGTGAAACTTTGAGTTCCCCTGAGAAACTTTGCATACGTTCACAACAGTTTTGTGTTCCCCAGAGAAACTTTACGTTCGCTCACAGAAGTTTTGTGTTCCCTGAGAAACTTTGCGTTTGCTTGCAAAACTTTGAGTTCCCCCATGAAACTTTGCATTCGCTAACAAAAGTTTTGTGTACCCCGAGAAACTTTGCGTCCCCTCACGAAACTTTGCTTTCATTCACAACAGTTTTGCGTTCCCCGAGAAACTTTCCGTTCGCTCACAAAACTTTTGTGTTCCCCTGAGAAACTTTGCGTTCACTCACAAAAGTTTTGCGTTCCCCGAGAAACTTTGCGTTCACTCACAAACGTTTTGTGTTCCCCGAGAAACTTTGCGTTCGCTCACAAAACTTTTGTGTTCCCCTGAGAAACTTTGCGTTCACTCACAAAAGTTTTGCGTTCCCCGAGAAACTTTGCATTCGCTCACAAACGTTTTGTGTTCCCCGAGAAACTTTCCGTTCGCTCACAAAACTTTTGTGTTCCCCTGAGAAACTTTGCGTTCACTCACAAAAGTTTTGCGTTCCCCGAGAAACTTTGCGTTCACTCACAAAAGTTTTGCGTTCCCCGAGAAACTTTGCGTTCACTCACAAACGTTTTGTGTTCCCCGAGAAACTTTGCGTTCGCTTGTGAAACTTTGAGTTCCCCTGAGAACTTTGCATTCACTCACAAAAGTTTTATGTTTTCCCCCTAGAAACTTTGCGTTCCCCCATGAAACTTTGCATTCGCTCACAAAAGTTTTGTGTACCCTGAGAAACTTTGCATTTGCTTGTGAAACTTTGAGTTCCCCTGAGAAACTTTACGTTCCCCCATGAAACTTTGCGTACATTCACAACAGTTTTGCGTTCTCCTGAGAAACTTTGCGTTTGCTTGCAAAACTTTGAGTTCCCCCATGAAACTTTGCATTCGCTCACAAAAGTTTTGTGTACCCCTGAGAAACTTTCCGTTTGCTCACAAAACTTTTGCGTTCCCCTGAGAAACTTTGCGTTCACTCACAAAAGTTTTGCGTTCCCCGAGAAACTTTCCGTTCGCTCACAAACGTTTTGTGTTCCCCGAGAAACTTTGCGTTCGCTTGTGAAACTTTGAGTCCCCCTGAGAACTTTGCATTCGCTCACAAAAGTTTTATGTTTTCCCCCTAGAAACTTTGTGTTCCCCCATGAAACTTTGCATTTGCTCACAAAAGTTTTGTGTACCCTGAGAAACTTTGCATTTGCTTGTGAAACTTTGAGTTCCCCTGAGAAACTTTGCATACGTTCACAACAGTTTTGTGTTCCCCAGAGAAACTTTACGTTCGCTCACAGAAGTTTTGTGTTCCCTGAGAAACTTTGCGTTTGCTTGCAAAACTTTGAGTTCCCCCATGAAACTTTGCATTCGCTAACAAAAGTTTTGTGTACCCCGAGAAACTTTGCGTCCCCTCACGAAACTTTGCTTTCATTCACAACAGTTTTGCGTTCCCCGAGAAACTTTCCGTTCGCTCACAAAACTTTTGTGTTCCCCTGAGAAACTTTGCGTTCACTCACAAAAGTTTTGCGTTCCCCGAGAAACTTTGCGTTCACTCACAAACGTTTTGTGTTCCCCGAGAAACTTTGCGTTCACTCACAAACGTTTTGTGTTCCCCGAGAAACTTTCCGTTCGCTCACAAAACTTTTGTGTTCCCCTGAGAAACTTTGCGTTCACTCACAAAAGTTTTGCGTTCCCCGAGAAACTTTGCGTTCACTCACAAAAGTTTTGCGTTCCCCGAGAAACTTTGCGTTCACTCACAAACGTTTTGTGTTCCCCGAGAAACTTTGCGTTCGCTTGTGAAACTTTGAGTTCCCCTGAGAACTTTGCATTCACTCACAAAAGTTTTATGTTTTCCCCCTAGAAACTTTGCGTTCCCCCATGAAACTTTGCATTCGCTCACAAAAGTTTTGTGTACCCTGAGAAACTTTGCATTTGCTTGTGAAACTTTGAGTTCCCCTGAGAAACTTTACGTTCCCCCATGAAACTTTGCGTACATTCACAACAGTTTTGCGTTCTCCTGAGAAACTTTACGTTCGCTCACAGAAGTTTTGTGTTCCCTGAGAAACTTTGCGTTTGCTTGCAAAACTTTGAGTTCCCCCATGAAACTTTGCATTCGCTCACAAAAGTTTTGTGTACCCCTGAGAAACTTTCCGTTTGCTCACAAAACTTTTGCGTTCCCCTGAGAAACTTTGCGTTCACTCACAAAAGTTTTGCGTTCCCCGAGAAACTTTCCGTTCGCTCACAAACGTTTTGTGTTCCCCGAGAAACTTTGCGTTCGCTTGTGAAACTTTGAGTCCCCCTGAGAACTTTGCATTCGCTCACAAAAGTTTTATGTTTTCCCCCTAGAAACTTTGTGTTCCCCCATGAAACTTTGCATTTGCTCACAAAAGTTTTGTGTACCCTGAGAAACTTTGCATTTGCTTGTGAAACTTTGAGTTCCCCTGAGAAACTTTGCATACGTTCACAACAGTTTTGTGTTCCCCAGAGAAACTTTACGTTCGCTCACAGAAGTTTTGTGTTCCCTGAGAAACTTTGCGTTTGCTTGCAAAACTTTGAGTTCCCCCATGAAACTTTGCATTCGCTAACAAAAGTTTTGTGTACCCCGAGAAACTTTGCGTCCCCTCACGAAACTTTGCTTTCATTCACAACAGTTTTGCGTTCCCCGAGAAACTTTCCGTTCGCTCACAAAACTTTTGTGTTCCCCTGAGAAACTTTGCGTTCACTCACAAAAGTTTTGCGTTCCCCGAGAAACTTTGCGTTCACTCACAAACGTTTTGTGTTCCCTGAGAAACTTTCCGTTCGCTCACAAAACTTTTGTGTTCCCCTGAGAAACTTTGCGTTCACTCACAAAAGTTTTGCGTTCCCCGAGAAACTTTGCGTTCACTCACAAAAGTTTTGCGTTCCCCGAGAAACTTTGCGTTCACTCACAAACGTTTTGTGTTCCCCGAGAAACTTTGCGTTCGCTTGTGAAACTTTGAGTTCCCCTGAGAACTTTGCATTCACTCACAAAAGTTTTATGTTTTCCCCCTAGAAACTTTGCGTTCCCCCATGAAACTTTGCATTCGCTCACAAAAGTTTTGTGTACCCTGAGAAACTTTGCATTTGCTTGTGAAACTTTGAGTTCCCCTGAGAAACTTTACGTTCCCCCATGAAACTTTGCGTACATTCACAACAGTTTTGCGTTCTCCTGAGAAACTTTACGTTCGCTCACAGAAGTTTTGTGTTCCCTGAGAAACTTTGCGTTTGCTTGCAAAACTTTGAGTTCCTCCATGAAACTTTGCATTCGCTCACAAAAGTTTTGTGTACCCCTGAGAAACTTTCCGTTTGCTCACAAAACTTTTGCGTTCCCCTGAGAAACTTTGCGTTCACTCACAAAAGTTTTGCGTTCCCCGAGAAACTTTCCGTTCGCTCACAAACGTTTTGTGTTCCCCGAGAAACTTTGCGTTCGCTTGTGAAACTTTGAGTCCCCCTGAGAACTTTGCATTCGCTCACAAAAGTTTTATGTTTTCCCCCTAGAAACTTTGTGTTCCCCCATGAAACTTTGCATTTGCTCACAAAAGTTTTGTGTACCCTGAGAAACTTTGCATTTGCTTGTGAAACTTTGAGTTCCCCTGAGAAACTTTGCATACGTTCACAACAGTTTTGTGTTCCCCAGAGAAACTTTACGTTCGCTCACAGAAGTTTTGTGTACCCCGAGAAACTTTGCGTCCCCTCACGAAACTTTGCTTTCATTCACAACAGTTTTGCGTTCCCCTGAGAAACTTTACGTTTGCTTACAACAGTTTTGCGTTCCCCCATGAAACTTTGCATTCGCTCACAAAAGTTTTGTGTACCCTGAGAAACTTTGCATTTGTTTGTGAAACTTTGAGTTCCCCTGAGAAACTTTGCATTCCCCCATGAAATTTTGCATACGTTCACAACAGTTTTGTGTTCCCCAAGAAACTTTACGTTCGCTCACAGAAGTTTTGTGTTCCCTGAGAAACTTTGTGTTCGCTTGCAAAACTTTGAGTTCCCCCTAGAAGCTTTCATTCACAACAGTTTTGCGTTCCCCTGAGAAACTTTACGTTTACTTACAACAGTTTTGCGTTCCCCCATGAAACTTTGCATTCGCTCACAACTGTTTTGCGTTCCCCTGAGAAACTTTACGTTTGCTTACAACAGTTTTGTGTTCCCACGAGAAACTTTATGTTCGCTCACAGAAGTTTTGTGTTCCCTGAGAAACTTTGTGTTCGCTTGCAAATCTTTGAGTTCCCCCAAGAAACTTTGCGTTCCCCCATGAAACATTGCATTTGCTCACAAAAGTTTTGTGTACCCCGAGAAACTTTGTGTTCGCTTGCAAAACTTTGAGTTCCCCCTAGACCCTTTGCGTTCCCCCATGAATCTTTGCATTCGCTCACAAAATTTTTGCATTCTCCTGAGAAACTTTGTGTTTGCTTGTAAAACCTTACTGTTCCCACACAAATGCTTTGCATTCCCTAACAAACTTTGCGTTCGCTCGGCAAGAACTCAAAAGTTTTTTGCGAGGGAATGCAAAGGTTTTGCAAGCGAATGCAAAGTTTTTAGGGATAATGCAAAACTTTTGTGTGCACTGAAATATAATTTTTTCTCCCACATCATAATTTTTCCATCACCATGTCCCTTCGGGGGCTCTGTATTAATATCTTATTTGTTTCTCCCAAACACTAATTAGATCAGAAGAAATGCTTCTCTGGTGTTTCTCCTGAGAAAAATATGCCAGAAAATTTCACGTGGAACTGAAATGATTGAGGTCATATTTAATCAAATGCAAATAATATGAGTTATGCGATCCACATCCATTTGCTTTGCACTCTTACTGTACGTCAACAATTGTCTCATTAACATCTATTCTTATTCCTCTCTGTTATTATTTTATCTTTTTTTTAGTAGAAATAACATGAGATTAAATCAAATTTATTGTTATTACTAAACGAAAACAAGGTAAATGCCTAACAAACATATTATATTATATATTATACTATATTATTTACAGGCAAACGCTACTCAAAATTTCTTTAGAAAATGAAAAAAGAAAAATTTTGTCATTAATATTTTTATAGGACAGAAGGTTTTTTTTTTTTTTTTTGAAAAACTGCCCCTGCACAGAAACGTCATTGAGGTTTCCTTGCAGTGGCCTCTGCATTGATCATTTGACTATATGCAAGTTAAATGTGAAGCTCCCTCTGGTCATGTTGACAAAAGCCAGGGAAAAGCAGCCTCATGTGAGACACAAACACATTGTGCTTGCATGTGTGAGTCTGTGTGCCAAAGACTGATGGGATTTTATGGCCTCTTGCGTATGGCAGAAAGTCAAAAGCTCCTGCCAATGAAACTATGGAGCAATTTATCAGGAGTTATCAAACAATCATATCAGCATTAAGTCACTACAGAAATACTCAAGTCTGGCTCAGTTTCAAAAAGCTTCTCAAAGCAATGCCAGATTTAAATTAAAACTAGATTTTTACTTTTTCTGAAGAAAATGTGAGCGAATGTTTTTTGTCCACACAGTGAACATGAATGGGGTCCAAAGTGGTTTGGATGCTAATGTTCTTCATATTATCTTCTCTTGTGTTCCACAAATAAAAAACTTGACGGTTCAGAATGACACAAGTGGAGTAAATGATTGCAGAATGTTTTTGTATGAACAATCCCTTTAAGTCATTATTTGTTATTCACTGGTTAAAGGCACACTATGTAATTTTAGAGGTTAAAAAACAAAACTGCATTGATTTTTGAAGAAGAACATTGTTTTAGTTGTGCTTCGGCTTTGCATGACTGTGCGGTTTTCATACTGCTCATTAAACATCCACTAATAGGCTTAAGAGATACAAGCAGTTTAGATGGAAAGGATCTAAAGCTGACTAGCTGTTACTGTAGCTTTACCCATTAATAGACATGGTACTTCCTTGAAAATAATTCTAGCACATAATGAAATGACCATTCACAATATAATGCTTTACAATGAACTACATGGCAATTTATCTGTTCAATAAAATACGTTACTCACCTGTTGAGTAATAAAAACGCCATCTCCATCACTTTTAGATCAGTTAAAATCCCTCAGTTCTTGCCATCTCCAAAAAGCCAAGCAAATGTTGATTCTTGTTTTATTACGAGCTCAGATTGCATTCGCTTTTTGCCGGCAGACTCTCCTCTGTTTTTTAAAACAGGTTATTCCACGGAGGCTATAAGACACAATAAACAATCATATGATGTTACTGACATCAAACATGGTGTTATTCATCATTTGATGCCATATTTTTTGAATTTAAGTGAAATTGAAAATGAGATTTCTGAGAATAAAATATACTTAGATAAACTATTAGTTTAGCAGGCTATACTTAAGTGTACTTTTAAGTATATTTCTGAGAAGTAAAAAGTAGACTAAAAGTATACTTATTTTTTAGTTTAAAAGAAGTATACTAATAGCACACTTTAATAAACTTCTATTTTTGTAAGGGTGCGATGACAGAAGTTCTTTTTTCTTTTTTTGTTCTAAACCCTTAATTCTAAATATGATTGATTCTAATAATGATGCTTGCCTTAGCAAACACCACTAATTATGGCAGGAAATGAGCTGACCTTCAGAAAACAACATTGTGGTATTTAGAAACCATCACTGTGTGTGTAATGAGATTTAATTTATCTTAAGCAATGTGCCCTCAAGCATTCAGACGTACATTAAAAGCAGATTTGTGTCAGTAAAAATGCTTCAAATGAGACCACACCGCCGTGGGTTTTAATCCTATCAGCCTTGCCGCTAAAGAGGCCCCGAAACATTGCGTCACACAAACACATTACAATGGACTTCAGGCTGTGCAAAGTTCCACACATTTTCCAGAACAAATCACATCGACAGGCAGAAAGGACTTGCGCCAATGTGCTGTTGAACTCCTGTCATCTATGGGACCGCAGTGACAGAATCCAACTGCGACGTCAAGTCGTCATAACTCATTACCAAAGTCCATTTCAGGATGTGTCAAGGTTCAGGCATTCAGTTACCTACAGTAAATGTTCCCAGAAATTACATAAGAAGAGTGAAAGGGGTTTAAAACCCAAAGATGATTGACTAAGCATTGGTCACACCAAGGTCACATGATATTCAGGTCTGCTATTGTTCATTTTAGGTGTCTGGTGAAAGTTGTCAATAGAAATATCTGTGTTTGCATGATTTTAACCACATTATGTCCTTTTTTTACTCTGTGATTATTATGAATTGTGTTGTTTCTTTCTAACCACATTGAATGTGTACTTCTTAGACAGTCCTTAAGGGACGTTTATTGAAAATCTATCATCTTTTAGCATATATGAAGTGTGCTAACTGTGATATCTTCTTTCAACCACAAGATCGTCTGAGCACTACCATACAAAACTGGTTGTTATGTATTGTAAAAGTGCAAATTATGGTTTGAGAGTAACTGTTGTTTAGTCCCGAGTGAAATGCTACGTATGCTAAGCTAGGCACAGACTGTATTCACTGAAACTGTTGTCTGTGCAGTTGGCTTTTCTGTGAGACAAAACAAAGCCTCTTAATGATGGGTTACTATGAGACTGTTGCAGACAATTATAATCAGAAATGTATCTGTACTGTACAAGTTCCTTTTTAGCATTTTATTCTCATGTGGCCCAGTGACCTGCACTGGTACGTCTTCAGGTCAAATAACTCTGTTATGCACGTATTTTAAATCAAACCAACACCAAAAACTTAAGATACGAAATTTAAAGCTGCAGTCCGTAACTTTTGGCGCTCTAGCGGTTAATAAACAAAATTGCATGCGTCTTGTGGAAGAACATTGTAGCCGGAACTACTTCTCTCTGTTTATGTCTATGACGAGTCGCACAGGTACTGTGCAACTCCGCAGCGGTGCCGACCGGACCGTCTAAAATAGTCTGAATATAAATACTTATTATATGTGTACCGTAGTGATTCAGGATAAGACAAAAACATGGTTTGGAAAATGGATTCATGATGTACTCAATCATTATATAAATTTTGTAAATTTTGAACACAAAAAAAGTTACGGATTACTTGGTAACTTTAATAGTAAAAGTAATAGGGGGAGAGTGGGGTAAGATGAGCTGTTTTTTACTTACGTGGTCCTCAATATATGGGACAAATATAATGAAAGTATTTAATGTAATTTCAGGATGTTTCCAATCATTTTAAATGATCAGAATACATCTATGACAAAGGGTTCTAAAAATATGGCTTCTTATAGACCTTATGTAGCCCCGCCCCTTTTCAGCGCTGCGCTCGTTGTCTTTTGACTTCCGGCTTGTATTTCCACAGCGATCTTATGTATTTATGAATGAACTGCTCATTTTAAAATCCTCCCGTTCTACTGACATTTGTTAAGACACCCGCTTTAAACATTACAATGCTCATGATAACTTTTGTTAACTCTACAACACGTAAATCCACTTCACAAGCTAATTATTCTTCAACAGCGATGCCATAGAAATATACAGGGCTACCGCGAAAACGGAAGTTCAAATACAATATTCTAAAGATGGCGGCGCGCATGTTTCTCTGGAAAATAAGGTCTATAAAAAAGTGTTCCTGTGGCTCAATTTACCCCAGGTTAGGGGTAAGTTGATCTGACTCAGTAGGTGGGTGTAAACTGACCGTCTAACTAAATATGAATCAAACCCATGTGAAATTTTAAAGATAATGTACCTATTTTAAATACTACTTTAATAATCAAATTTCCTTTTATAAATATTCATATTTCTTTTTTAAAAGCTAACTTAAACAACATAAAACCAAACAAATGAATTTGAAATTTCAATATCTGTAATTGTTTGCATTTCTGAAACAATATGTTGAACACCAAACCTTACCATTAACAGACTAAACAGAGAGTTTGTTGAGTAAAATTAAATAAAAACTAAATAAGAATGAATAAATGTCACTGAAAGGGTGCGTTCACACTTGTAGTTCGGTTCGTTTGGTTCATTTGGTCCGGAGCAAAGAAGAAAAAAAACATTTAGTCCTGGTCCGGTTAGCGTTCACATTGGCAATTTTATCACCGAACCAAAAGATACCGAACCTTAAGGCATAGGGATACATTCACAACGTGACTGGTCGGATTTTATGATGTTGCCTATTTTGAGACGGAACTTACCGAACATCCAAAACAATGCTGTTTTCTGAGGTAAATGCGCTCGTTGTGTGTGCGTAGCCTGCATGTGATGGTATTTTGGCCAGCTGGGAACTCGTGAAGAGCTTATAAAATGTGTAAAGGAATCAAAACACCGACGGGAATCCATCCGTCACACACACACAAATGATCTGCTGCATGGAGACGCGCGTCTGATGCCTGTCATGGGCAAACTCGCGTCTATGACGAGAAAAACCGACATGCGTGAGGATTCTGTCCTTTTTAGGGTCTCGTCTTCCTGTTTTTGGTTCGGTTACATGTCTTTGGTCCGTGTTGCGGTCATATATTATTCGAACCGCACCAGAGTTCGTTTGGAAGCGGACCGAGACCCATCTTTTCAGCGGTCTCGGTCCGCTTGTTTGGTGCGCACCAGGGTTCGGATGGCAGCGTTCACATATGTTCAAATGAACCGCACTAACCGAGCAATCGCACCAGGGTTCGTTTTAATCGAACCAAACATGACAAGTGTGAACGCACCCCTAATCAAAAGGTTCTTGACTTGGTAGTTTTTCTGCAGTGTTGACCATGTTAGGCCATTAAATGATTAAACATTCTCTGGTTCATAGCAGTGAAGGATTTGGTGTACTTGTACACTGTTCCTATCAAATAAACTCAAAAATAAAGATAAACTAAACCAGTTGCGTAATATTACATTGAAATGACACCAGTTTATACTTCAGATTTAACTTAAATTCAGTGCCTTATGGTGGGGTAAGTTAAAACGCTGGCTCGATTTACCCCACAGCATTCTTCTAAATTATTTCCCCCTGTGTCTGTGACATATACACACTTACTGCATATAGTGTTTGCTATATATCCATCACGGGTTTGTTAGGCTATTGCATGCTATTGCATTGACCCAATATATACTTCCATACATGCTCCTGCTGTTATAGGTCAGGTGATGTGACAGACACATATCTAAAACAATGAGAAAAACTCATGTAAGTTTCAGTTAATGTCACATTTATTTTCCATGAAAATCACGGATAGCAGTCAGCAACCGAAACACACATACACACTGTACCATAAACAGAAATGTTCATAGAGTAAGAAAATTAAATGCAATCATAAAATGTACAGATCTTAAAGTAGATTACCCTGATAATGTCATTGCTGTGGCAATAAAGTACATAAAGAACAGAGGCCACTTCCTGATGTGAGGCTTTATGGAGCGTAACAGTGACCGACCACTCTGTAGGCAGCTTTGGTTCTGGAAGTATCTTCCCCATTCATTTTCTCAATTGGAGTTTAATAAAAAATTAAGAAATTAAAATAAAATAAAAACATTAAAATTAAAGTAAATGAATAAAATGTAATGAAAATTATGGAATGAACTACGCACTACAAACTTGTTGGTGCTATGACAATTTATAATTGATAATTGGGGGGATTTTTACTTCCTGAACCCTACTGTTGTGCCCTTTGATTTGTGATGGATCTCTGACTGAATGACTCTGATTGGGCTTCTGAATAATGAGAAGCAAATTCAACATCACATTGGCTGATCAGGAGGACACATAGCCAAAGAACTTTGTACTAGTCTTTTTACAACATGACACGACAGTAAAGATCAAGTCAAATTAAAAGACTGCAGTAGGGATTAACAAGAGATCACAAGTGCAATGCACTGTATGGCATACAAATGTAACGTCTTATGCATGATAGGTCAACCTTCTGTGACTAATAGTACACAAGAGTTCACTGAACACCATCTCACATTGCAAAGGCAAAGTTGTGTTAACAAGGACAGAAAAGTTGTAGTTACACTCTATTTTGGACAATCAAAACGATGAAAACGTGGCCTAATTACAAGTAGGTTCAGTTTCAGACTGAACACTTCAGCATGATGGGATATAAGGACCATTTAGAGTGAGTGTAAATGTCTGAGCAGCCACAGGCACTATAAAACCCTCTTTGTGACCTCAGACATGGAGGTTAAACAAATAAAAGGAGCTTGATCACCAGTGTTAGCATTCTAGCATCATGAACATGTGATCTCACTACGTTTGAACATGCATTTATCAGGTAGAAGACATGAGTAAATAAATAGAAACTGTGGCACTTTGTTTGGTCTTGAAAACAAGAGCAGTAGATGATTTTTCAAACCATAATCAAGACTGTTTTGGCTGTGGAAGAGGTCAACAGTGTTCTTCACTATCCAGTTGAGTCATTTAGTGTTCATTCAGTGAGGATTGATGTCACGATTGGGATCGTTTTTCTAGGCTCTGTGATGAAGGGTCTCACTAGCTACATTTCCATCCAAAGCGGTTAAGTAAAATTGTGCAAAAAATGGAATATCGCATAATAAAGCACTGTTTCCATCCCATGTGTTCAAGAGAACAAAATGGGAAACTGCTGCAAAATGTTGCTGCAACCAAGGAAGCCTGTGACTCATTATTCTTACATAATAAACTGCCCCTCGAAAGAGTTTGCAGATGAAGCGCAATTACAAATGCTGTCATATTATCTTGCGATCGAATGCCTGATGTTTGGGAATGCAATCGTGTGAGACAGTTCTGGGAATAATTTTGATGACATACACTAGCTCAGGCATTTCAGAATGATTAAAACAATATTTGAGATGGTATGCAATGAGATTGATCTGCTGGTTAGTCAAGTTATCCAATCACATGATCCGTTAAGACAAAGTCACGTTTTTTTGTTGCACATCCAGGAATTTATTCTGTAAATATGTTTCTTATCAAATAAAAAAAATATCCATCTCAATTGAGTATGTTTTTTATCTGCATTTTAAGATTTTATGCAGATATTGGCATTTCCATCCAGCATTTTTAAAGGGATAGTTCACCCAAAAATAAATTCTGTCATCATTTACTCACCCTCATGTTGTTTCAAACCCGTAACACAAATTAGGGTATTTTTAATAAAATCAGAGATTTCTGTCCCTCCATTGACAGTTACGCAACTACCACTTTGACGTTTTCATAAAGTCAGTCAGAATTTTCTCACTTTATATGAAACCAGATTGAATTTAGGCCTTTACACACATATAAACATTCATCAACATACACATCAGATATAAAAATGGAAGCTCAAGCATGTTTGCTTGATGTACGAGAACCAATGAGGTTCATTCTCGTGTTATGCAGCACGTTTGAGCTTCTGCAAGGACTAATGAGGTTTGTTCTCGCGCATCAAGCAAGTACGGTTGAGCTTCTGTTTGTTCGCTAATCAATGTTTATATGCGAATAAAAGCCTAAATTCAATCTGTCCATCATATAAAGGCAATGTAGACTAAACCACTAAATTCATATCGATTAGCCTTACGATCTCTTTTTATGGTGTTAAAGTTGTAGTTGCGTAGACCGTCAATGGAGAGACAGAAATCTCTCAGATTCCATTAAAAAGATCTTCATTTGTGTTCCGAAGATAAACAAGAGTCTTACGGGTTTGGCACGATGTGAGGGTGAGTAAATGACAGAATTTTCATTTTTGGGTGAACTAACCATTTAATGCAATATCCATACAAATCTGTGGATGGAAACATGGCTAATAAGGTCCTCTACACCTACTAAATAGCCCCAGGGCAGGAAATCTTTATCCTGGGCCCTGTGATTTTTTAGTAACGGCCCTGCAACTTCCCTCGTACTGTCGCCACCGAACAATCTGCACCTTCTGCCGCCATTCATCGTCCTTACAGCAGCAGCAATACTTATTGTTGATTCGTTACCAACTGACCATCATCCACTTGAGGAGCGTGATGCTAAACCAGAGTCTATCACATAGTTCATGCCTCAGAAGATTGGCTTGATCTTTGCTACTGTATGCAGATATATTTCTTCCACCACGACTTTGAAAGCATTTTCATTTTATCAGCAGTACTGTGGACCTTCCGTTCTCGTCTGGCTCTTCTGTCGGAGTGTCGAAGCCCCACGGAGATGGCGGCGTCAAACACATCCTTCAGGTTTTTCTGTGTGAGCGAGGAGCATTCTACGTAGGCTACCGCTCCTATTTTGTCCGCCAGGGCGCGGGCATCCTCTTCCAGGACAGGCCGCTCTCTGCGCCGCGCCAGATCGATGAGGACCTTGACGTCTTGCCGCAGGTCGCACTGGGTGCCCACCAGCAGCACAGGTGTGAGCGGACAACGCCGTCGGATCTCCGGGACCCATTTTTCACCAATGTTCTGGAAGGAAGCGGGGCTGACGACGCTGAAGCACAGCAGGAGTACGTCAGTCCGTGTGTAGCAGAAGTGACGCAACTTATCGAATTCGTCCTGAGATGGAGAGAAAATGAAAGGTAAATGCACTGCCCAAACAGGAAGCCTATCACTTTATATCATTAAACTGGGTATCATTACTGATGTTTAGAGGGTTTAGTAACGCAAGGCCTCGTGAACCTTCTCAAAAATCATTTGTGGGATTCCAAATTGTTATTTCGAATAATAAAATCCTTTTAACTAGCTCTTGGGGTGTTTTATAATTCCCTGAAGCAATTAAGTGAAATTATAGGTTGGCGCTCGCAAAGAACATTGCATGTGGAACACGCAGTGCACGCTTTAATCTTTTAAACTTGGCCAAAGTTTTCAACTCTGGCACACCCTGTCCCGTTTATGCTGTACAAATGAATTGAAAGTATAAATCTGTAGAGCTTTTGGAGAGAGCAGGGCCTCTCAAATCTTTGGGAACAGCAATTATGACAGATAAGAGCGCCAAAACCTTTTCAATGCCTTTGCTGCATATACTTTTTTGTTACGAAATAATATATTATATATAAATATACACACACACATACATGGGTCATTGACGGATAAAAGTGTAAAAAAAAAAAAAAAAAAAAAAAAAGATTTAATTAAAGAGATTTAATTAAAATTCCAAATTAATTATGTGTAAACAATGAGATTATGTGGTTTATAATCAATTAACACTTTTTTTTTTTTTTTTTTTACATTTTTCATTTTTACAAGTTGGACAAAATTTGTCACCAAAAAAGTCATTTGGTTTAACTAAAATTTCGGTTTTACCGAATGACACTTTTGGTTATACCAAATGACGATATTTTCAAACAATGCTAACAGGCTGATATCTAGCTAGCTAGCAAAAGGAAAATCAAACATTTTATATTTAGTACAAGTTTTTGAAATATTACAACATTTTCCATGTTTTATAGCGGTTGTACCGAATGATCTGAGGTTTCAGGACATGCATATTAGTGAGTGAAAACATGAATTTTTCAAATAGTTAAAAGAGAGTTAGTGACTTTGCTTCATGACCATTCAGGTGTCTGAATGATGTCACATCCTGTCACATGATATTGACCGCATGACTTGATCCAAAATGGTCCCTTTATATTGGTTACTCCGAATGACATCAATGAAATTCATTTTTCCAGACTTTTTTTTATTTTTTTAATGACATTCATTTACTGTCTAGGTATAAGTACAGCTTGATACTGTACAATTAATTTTCTTACTGTAATATATTCTAGCCACCAATTACAGTAATCTAAAAATAACTAAATAGCCAATGCAGCTTACTGTACTAGCTGTCAACAGTAATAATAATAATTATTTTTTGTGTGTTGGATTTATAGATTTAAAAAAGATGTACTGTGGTATACAAACATGAATCTCTACTGTAATTGTGTACAGTATATACAGTTATATCACCCAGCCCTACAATTACAATCACTCAAATCGGTCTTTAAAAAGCACTTAATAGCACACAGACGGCTATTTACTGACGCACAGACATCGTCTGATTGCTTTTATCATTATCAAACAATGACTGTTTTCTTTTGTTGACATGGACACCTGCACAACACAATGAAAGTACATCTAAATAGGCCGAGCAATAGAAAGCAATAGACTTTTGTGTTACTAGCCTTTGTTTCTGTACTTTGGACAAAGTGCATTTGTTCTTTCCCTTTAAAAACTATATGAAAGCCTGCCGTACTATAACTGGGGAAGTGAATTCTTATCTCCTGTGTTTGCCTGAGCTTGCCTCTGCATGGTTGTGTAAAGGGATTTATAGATTGTGTACAAAGAGGGCAGAGTCATTTATGTGTTAACCCATGTAAGGCATGACAAAGGACTGTCAGTTTCTGAGGTTCAAAGCCTTAAAGAAAACCTTTCAATGAAGCAATCTAATATTCCGATGTGGAAATTAGAATGAATGTAGAGCCAGCGGCCTTTTCAAATTAGTGATAGTGATAGGTAGTTACACAACTGCAGCTCGAAAACAATCAGCAATGAAAAAAGTTTGGCATCTAAAACATCACTTGGAGGCAAAACCGCTGGATACACAGTACCCTGTCCAAGCCTGTGTGGCTCAGAAACTGAGAAGGAGATCCAATAACTACAGTGCCAATAGCTGGAGGATTGTTCTTTTCACTCTCTTTATGATTTCCTCACAGTATGGCATCCCTGCCGATCTTTTCTAATTGATAAGAATTTGTTTTGCGCAATTGCTTTGTCATCCAGTTTCCAAATCCTGCTTTCAGAGAGTGATGAGAAATGCCCTCATCCACCCCAAACAAAAAGGTCTAGTTAGTCAGTGTTCCTCTTTGGGTTGGATTCAAAATGAATGGAAAGCAACATGAGTGCCAGACAGTCATGCTGTCAGACTGGGTGGTGCGCTGGAGCTCTTACCTGTCCAGCGGTGTCACAAAGCTGCAGTCTCACCGGCTGACCATCCACCTGGACGACCGCTGGAGGAAAAAAAAGGGAAAAAATGATTCATTTTACTGCCAACACACACCTGTTTCCATTTAGTCACCTGACACTGTAAACAAACACAATGTCAATGGACTTTAAATCACAAATTAAGCACTTAAGGTGCCATTTTATTTTAATTAGAGCTAAGACACATGCTTTTCCTTATACATTGATATAAGTAATAAACTTTATATGAAATATATTAGGGAATGTGTGTGTGAGTGTGTGTGTGTGTGTGTGTGTGTGTAATGTATGTATGCATGTGTGTGTAATGTATGTAGGTATGCGTGTATGTATGCATGTGTGTGTGTGTGTGTGTGTAATGTATGTAGGTATGCGTGTGTGTATGTATGTGTGTGTGTGTGTGTAATGTATGTATGTGTATGTGTGTGTGTAATGTATGTAGGTATGCGTGTATGTGTGCGTGTGTATGTGTAATGTATGTAGGTATGCGTGTGTGTATGTATGTGTGTGTGTGTGTGTAATGTATGTATGTGTATGTGTGTGTGTAATGTATGTAGGTATGCGTGTATGTGTGCGTGTGTATGTGTAATGTATGTAGGTATGCGTGTGTGTATGCATGTGTGTGTATGTATGCGTGTGTGTGTGTATGTATGCATGCGTGTATGTATGTGTATGTATGCGTGTGTGTGTATGTATGCGTGTGTGTGTATGTATGCGTGTGTGTGTGTGTGTGTGTGTGTGTATGTATGCATGTGTGTATGTATGTATGTGTGTGTGTGTAATGTATGTAGGTATGCGTGTGTGTATGCATGTGTGTGTATGTATGCGTGTGTGTGTGTGTATGTATGCATGTGTGTATGTATGTGTATGTATGCATGTGTGTGTGTATGCATGTGTGTGTATGCGTGTGTGTGTATGTATGCATGTGTGTGTGTATGTATGTGTATGTATGTATGCATGTGTGTGTGCATATATGTATGTGTATACACAATATTTTTATTAAAAATATTTTGAAAATATTCTAAAATATATACTCTTTAAATAATCCCTATATACAACTCTATAATAAATATTAATATTATTTTATTACAGACTGATTTAAACATTTAAATTAATTTGCTAAATTAACAGTCTCTTTAATGTTATTATTATTAAACAATTATAATTAATATTATTTTCAAATCTGTAATAAAATAATCTTAATATAACAAAAGCTTTTTAATAATAATAATTATTATTATTATTACTACTACATTTATATTTATTCATTTTGCAGATTTTATAATTATTAATATATTTTTATTATTTATATTATATTATTATTTATATGATCTTATATTAATTATATTACATTTGTTATAATTACATTATTTTTTATTCATATTATTATCATTGTTATTTTCAATTGGTCTGTAATGAAATAATCTTATTTTCAAATGTCAGTCTGTAATAAAAAATCCTAATATAACAAGGTCTCTAATAATAATAATATTATAATCAGTATTGTTATTTATTATTATACACCCTCATGGATCAACAGTCCAGATATAATCAGAGTTCCTGCAGCTCATAAACCGCTCATCATTTGACCTTTCACCTTTACTTGTTTGCAGGACTGTAGGTGCTGTTCAGATCTTTGACAGTGTTCATTCCATCCTCATGCCACGCTATAGTAACACAGTAACACTGAAGTCCTGCTGAAGATTTGTCACTTCAAAGTGTTCTGCTTCAAGCACCCATTGTGTAATTGTCTCCAAATCCCTGTCATATGATCTGCCTTGAATTCAGCCCTTTCCCCCTCAAAGTGCCACCTGCTGAATTGCGTAACTGTTCTCAAATCAGTGCACAGATTTTCTGATCCTGTTCCAGGAGTTAGAGGGTGACATCACCACTGGAGCAGCACACAATATCTGCTCAGAGATTGAAACCAGTGGACTCAATGGATTTTAGGGGCCAGATTTTCGGGTCAGCCATTATTGCGCAAGGGCTTTATAATTACAAAGACATGCTTGTGGGAACTGAACGGCGACTGGCTTTTCTTTCAGGTCCATTCAAAAATTATGAAACATTTAGAAAGCATTCTTTGAATGAAAATTGTTATAAAAGCACTACATTAATTTCCATTAAAAATGTTTGAAATGTAAGGCATGGCACTTTTTCCCCTACACTGTCAACAGTCAGATATTTATGAAAATTTGATGAAAATATTTTAATTTATTTTAATTAAACAAGCATGCTTGTCAAGTAAAACGCTTGTTAGGTGTAAATGAGTTAAAACTATACAATAATCTTCAAAACTTGTTCATAGTTAATGTGATGAACTGCATTTGTGGATCCTCTGCTGAAACACCTGTCTGAACTTGAGAACTGACTTCACAGATCCACTGAAATCACGCATTCAAAGCCTCACCTGAGAAATCGTCAAACGCTGTCGGGACGTATTTAGTTGGATATCCATTGGTTGTGTAGCTGACAATCAGGCTGGTTTTCCCCACAGCTCCGTCCCCGAGAAACACGCACTTCAGCAGCCGCCCCTGGCAGTGCGCAGGCCGGGGGGATGTGGGTTTGTGAGGAGGCACCGGAGGCGCCATCAGGGTACTGTAATCCATGTGCGTTCAGACGCGCTGCTCGACCGGACCGCAGGTGGATCGCACACTCCTGATGGAGTGACCCGAGAAAAAAACATTAATAAGAGCACTTTATAAACGACTGGGCGCTATGAGCACTGCGTAAATGCGCTTGATCCGCTGCTGTGCACATAAACCGTCAGTTAAATAAGTTCCAGTTATACTCAGTATCTCCACGAAACTCTACAGACGTCTCACACTCTACAACAGCTGGATAAGGAGCGAGAGAGGCAGCTTTTATAGTCAGCTTTTAGACGAGCTCCTCCCTCTTCACATGGCTGTTTGAGCAAAGGCTATTCATGACGCTTGTCTCACTAGAAACAATGGCAAGTGTGCGTTAAAAACACATTAAAAGGCTATTGGTTCTTGATTTTCTGAGTACATTTCCTGTTCTACTTTAGGGGGATTTGGGAACATATAGTTCCTTCAAAAAGTTTTATTTTGAAAATGTGCAACAGTGAACCCATTATGTTTATAAATGTGGCTAACAACATAAAAATCCCGAATTGTTGTGTTTATAAAATATAACAATGTATTTTTAACATTTACAGCACATTTTAATGATAATTAAAGGATCAGTTCACTTTCAAATTACAATTTCCTGATAATTTACTCACCCCCATGTCATCCAAGATGTTCATGTCTTTCTTCAGTCGAAAAGAAATGAAGGTTTTTGATGAAAACATTCCAGGATTATTCTCCTTATAGTGGACTTCAATGGAGCCCAAACGGTTGAAGGTAAAAATTACAGTTTCAGTGCAGCCCTGTGGAGGGCAGTAATACTCTTAGCTGCGTCTACACTGCTGGAATTCAAATAGAGAAGAAGAAGAAGAGAGCTAGTTCAAGATGAGCATCTATGGTTAAAACGTATAATTTAAAAAAAGAGCGATGGTTTCTCTTGATAAGACCCTTATTTCCCATCTGGGATCGCTGTAAACTGTAATTTTGACCTTCAGCCGTTTGGTGTCCATTGAAGTCCAATATAAGGAGAAAAATCCTGGAATGTTTTCATCAAAAACCTTAATTTCTTTTCGACTGAAGAAAGAAAGACATGAACATCTTGGATGACATGGGGGTGAGTAAATTATAAGGAAATTTTAAAGTGAACTAATCCTTTAAACTTTAGTAGCAGGATTGAATGTGCCTTTATATTTGTAATTTAATTACTTTTCCTATAAAAAAGTAAAGGGATTACTCTTATTAATAATTAATTAATTAAATTACAGTTACTTCTGATATAATTGCATTAAATAGGCTATAGATAGACTATACATTTCTATATAAAGTTTAACATCTAATGTTCAAATGTATGTTTTTAATGTTTAATGTTCTCTCTTTAAAAACTTTGGTTAGTTTAAGATTAATTTATGCAATTTAATTTATTTGAAAAAATTAAGAGAGCAGTTTCATGTCCATCCTTGTATTGTTCAACTGGTTAATATGGGATTTAGAAAGTAATTAGTATTAAGTAATGCAATACTTTTTAGAGACACATTTTAGAGAACTACACTATGTAATTAGTAGCTAGTAGGCTATTTAATTACTTTTTTGAGTAACACTGGCTTTTATTTTACATTTGATTTGATCCTGTTACTCTTCTCCTTTTGGTGAGTTTTAAACTGATCTTTTCTGCCAGCTAGTGGTCAACATTAGCTATTTAAGTTTGAGAAATGAATGTAGCCATATGTATGCATATTATGAAACCAGGTGATGCCAAATAACTGACAGACAATATCATTAAGTCGTTTTAGTATATCAAGTTTCATGCCATTATGCTTAATATATAGTCTACTATGTTTTACTAAAATAAAACTAAATAGCATAGTAATGTCATCAATGAATTTGGAGATGGAAATTGATTTTTGTCCAGTTAATGCTTCATATCTACTGTATAAATGGTCTCATTACACTTTAAGGTATAGCCTATTATCCTGTGATAAGCTCTGGAAAGGTCTTTATGGCCATATGAAAGGCAGAGAGTCATAGGAAAGTTGCTCTAAAGACAGCACATATCTGGGCAAAGTACTAAGTACAGCAATCAACATGACCTTCACATCGGAACAAACTCTGTAAGTGATTATATTATATTCTAATCTGATTCTATTATAATGTATTCAGGTTAAGCGATGAAGAGAAACTGTGTTCAAGTACTGAATTTGAATTAACTGACCATGAAAAAACCAGCATATGCTGGTTAAGGTAGGTTTTGGAGCTAGTATGCTGGTCAAGTGCTGGTCCTATGCTGGTCCGTCCAGGAGAAACCATCTCAAACCAGCATACCAGCTCCAAAACCTACCTTAACCAGCATATGCTGTTTTTTTCAGCAGGGAGAGCATTATTCGGATATTTTATGTAGCCTATAAGAAAAAAAAAACTGCATGTAAATTGATGCTAAACGAATCATACTGTATATGTCTCAAATCACACTTTATAACTTAATAATGTCTGATAATAAGGTATATGAGTGCGTGTTAAAGGTGCCCTAGAATCAAAAATTGAATTTACCTTGGCATAATTGAATAACAAGAGTTCAGTACATGGAAATGACATACAGTGAGTCTCAAACTCCATTGTTTCCTCCTTCTTATATAAATCTCATTTGTTTAAAAGACCTCCGAAGAACAGGCGAATCTCAACATAACACCAACTGTTACGTAACAGTCGGGATCATTAATATGTACGCCCCCAATATTTGCATATGCCAGCCCATGTTCAAGGCATTACACAAGGGCAGAACGTCTGGATGTGCACAGCTGAATCATCAGACTAGGTAAGCAAGCAAGAACAACAGCGAAAAATGGCAGATGGAGCGATAATAACTGACATGATCCATGATTACATGATATTTTTAGTGATATTTGTGAATTGTCTTTCTAAATGTTTTGTTAGCATGTTGCTAATGTACTGTTAAATGTGGTTAAAGTTACCATCGTTTCTTACTGTATTCACGGAGACAAGAGCCGTCGCTATTTTCATTATTAAACACTTGCAGTCTGTATAATGCATAAACGCAACTTCATTCTTTATAAATCTCTCCAACAGTGTGTAATGTTAGCTTTAGCCACGGAGCACTATCAAACTCATTCAGAATCAAATGTAAACATCAAAATAAATACTATACTCACATGATCCGATCCATGCATGCAGCATGCATGACGAACATTTTGTAAAGATCCATTTGAGGGTTATATTAGCTGTGTGAACTTTGTTTATGCACTGTATAACTGCACTTATAGTCGAGAGCTCGGGGGGCAGGGAGCGAGAGATTTAAAGGGGCCGTGCGCTGAATCGGCACATAGTTAATGATGCTCCAAAATAGGCAGTTAAAAAAATTAAATAAAAAAAATCTATGGGGTATTTTGAGCTGAAACTTCACAGACACATTCAGGGGACACCTTAGACTTATATTACATCTTGTGAAAGAACGTTCTACGGCACATAAGCGAAATATCACGGGTAAAAAATGTCAGTTAAACGATACACAAAACAGCCCTAGAAGTCACTTTTTCAAACCAAGCATGATCTCTGTTGTCCAACGCAGTGAAATCGAGTGAAAAACTTGAACCTGATACAAAATCTGCGAGGGGAGGTTTTTTTTAACTCTCAAGCTGATTGACTGGATTTCACCACGAAAGGCTACATGTGTTTTCTTGCAACAGGACTGAAAAATTTTGAAAGCCTCAGTGAGTCCCTCTTTCACTGTAACTGCGAGAAGAAAACGGTCCCAAAATCTTAAATTGTGTTTCACTTTGACGTTTCTGGCCTAAAAGAAAGTTATTGCAAAACATACTAAACAAAAAAGTGAAAAGTGAAACTACAACACATAAAAAGGAAGTAGGGCCTGCTATCAGCATCCACTCATGCCTGTGACTAACCTTTTAAGGCTTAAAGGCTTCCTGATGTTATTTAAAATGGAGGGGGAGGGAGGGCATTATGTGGATTGTCTTGCTGACCATCATTGTAAAATTTTCCACTGTAAATGGCTGTGGAAACATTGTAGCATTATTGCATTCATTGCCTTTAGTCAAAAGGGCAACGTGTAATTGGTGAAACTAGAAGGCCATTTAGCAGCTATTCAACCGGTTTCCCCCTTTTATTCTTTTATTATGACTTTTTTATGACAATAATAAATACAGCATCCACTCTTCCAGCTATTAGAGGTCACCTTAACAAATGCAAAAACTATCTTCACATTTTCTAAAGAAAAAGTATGCTGCTTGTCTAGGCAAAGTTTTCTGTGTTTAGCATGTTAGCATGTTGCTATTCAGGTGATACAATAGGTGCGTCCCAATTTGCGTACATATGCACTATTCTATGATGTTTTTTAAGTATAAATAGTGCGAATAGTGTGTTCACACAGAAAATTCCAAAAAGAACGTACACTTTAAATACCCGAATGATGCACTAAATTAACGGAAAAAATGAAGTATGGAATGTTGGACACTTCTTGCACTCAACTGTTGCAGCTTTAATTACGTAGCAGAGGGGGAGAGGGTATCAGACTCCCTTGTTAAATGACAAAGTAACCTTATACAATTCACGCACTACACGGATGAGTGCATAGTGCGTCGTTTGGGACGCAACTAATGCCCTGGCTGTCCAACCCCCAAACCTCCATGATATTCCCTTGCAAAAAAGAAGAGGGCATAATTGTATTGAACGTGCACTTGTAGTGTACTTCAAATATTAAAAGTATATTTTTTTAAAAAAAGGGTAAATATTATGGCTATATATATTCATGGTTTAGAAGCCTTGCCCCAGAGTTTACAACATGGAGAAACATAACTCGGGCAAGAAAAGAAAGTAATCTCATGAAAGAGAAATTGATCTTATACCAAAAACACCTATTGTAAACAACTGAATTATGCAAGTGTTTAATATAAGATATGGATAGGCTATATGAGACACAGTCAATAGAATATTCTACCACTGGCAACACACTTTTAAATGATGAATACAGCATGTGACTCGCGTCGTAAATGAGGGCCATTGAATGGGATTTGGAGCACCATAAAAGTGGCCAATAGACCTCATGTGCAATATTCCTTGTCTTCTGAATTTGTGAGACAAAAGAACAAAATTTTAATCATTTTGTACAAAGGTCAGGAGTCAAATATGCGGTGCAGTCCACAATATAGGCTTTTAAAATAAGTTTTGGTTTTGGGTGGATGTTACGATGTGCTGTTTCATCTTGTTTAGTTTCTAGTCTTAGGGAGCATTTACACGACACCGTTTTCAGCTAAAAACAGAAGACTTTTTTCACTTCATTTACATGACAACGGCCTTTTGGGGGCCTGAAAATGCAAACTTTTGAAAACGGGTTTCAAAGTGCAAGTTTTTGAAAACGATACTGTTATTGTCTTTGTGTAAACTACAAAAATGTGGATTTCTGTAAACTGTGACGTCATGTGCATGCGTATTACGTATTTAGTCAATAGGCGTGTACCGTTTCTTTACAAAGTGACATCGCCATCTACTGGCCTGGCATGAACAGCAGCATTTTTAGTCATTTTCGCTGATCTGTGTGAATGGGGATTGTTTTGACAGTTTGTCTTCTGTATGCGAAAAACGCAAAGGAAAAACCTTTCCTATTTTAGTATGTTGTTGTCGTGTAAACGTACCCTTAGTTTTTATTGTCGCAGTTTTGTCTGAGGGGCTGTTTTTTCGACTAAAAATGGAAAACGTTTTAGTTACATAACGGCATTTGAAAATGCAAACTTTTGAAAACAGGATTTAAAGTGCAAGTTTTTGAAAATGATACGGTTACCATCTCCATGTAAACTACAAAATGTCATGCGCATATGTGTTACGTATTCAGTCTATAGCAGCGTAGTGTTTCTTTACAAAGTGACATCGCCATCTACTGGCCTGGCATGAATAATACAGCATTTTTAGTCATTGTCATCATCAGCGGGGATTGTTTTGACATCATTGTCATCTTTACATGAAAAACGCAAAGGAAAAACGTTTCTATTTTTTGCACATCATTTTCAGGAAAAATTACCTAGTTTTCATTGTCACTGTTTTGTCCAAGTTTAGTCATTCATTAGTTGCCATGGTCCCTGATTAGTGCATCACCTGTTCCATTGATTTGCATCCTCTATGTATTTAAGTCCTTGTCCACACTAATATGTTTTCATTTGAAAACTCATCTTTTTCTCTCCGTTTTGGCCTTCTGTCCACACTGAGAAGGCGTTTTTTTGATGGTACTTTTTGAAAACCTTCTAAAATGAGCGTTTTCGTGTTGAGATGTTTAAAAACAATGAAGCATGTTTAGTTATGTGATGCATATTGTACCAATACCATCTATGGTTATAACAGCATTGCTATACCTGCTATTTACTTTCATAGTGTTGCTAAAGATAAATGTTCCTTTGTAGAATCTTCATATTACATTCCTGCAAAGATGACAGAAAATTTACTCGCAATTGCGATTTTGAGTGCGACCTGGACTCAACTATGAGTGGTGGGATATTTTGCTGTTAACATAATCGTGCCAGAAGTGAGAACTTTATTATGCCTGCTCTCTCTGTATATTCTTGTGAGCTTTTATTACATTTTACGCATGCGCAGTAAGGACATTTAAGCATTTTCAGACATTTCAGTGTGGACGAGCAACATTTGGAAAATGAATGAAAACGCGAGTGTGGACGGGGAGCATTTTGAAACAAAAACACTGTTTACAAATGTATCTGGATTAATGTAGACTTCTGTCGTCCTCAGTCTTTTGTCTTGTGATAACGTTGTGAATTGTGTAGTCTTGCTCTTTGTGTTTATTAAATATGGTTTCACCGTTCATTCTGTATCATCTTTGGATCTTTAATACAGCAAACCCTCTGACAGTGGATAAGTGTGATTCGCTTTGGCATGGAATCAAATTTACACTCAAATAACACCAAGGAAACAAAACATTGGAAAAGAAAATAACATTGTGGTTTTAATAGCTCTTAGGTACTTTAACAGGCTTAAGCTGCCCACACATTCACACACACTCACACATAAACACAATGTGAGACTGTCAGAAGTAAAAACCCCATCTTGAAACTGGTCCTGCGTTATGTTTCTGCCAGTCGAACTGCAGTCAATCTGGATTCAAAAAGCTCTGATTCACATTTTCACTGCTGTTACTTCACTGAAGTCATCCATGTTTGTTCAGATAACTCTCCGTTATTGTATGGGTGGCTCAAGTATCTTAGTGAACTGTCTTTCATTCATACACTCATACTCGCACTGAAATGTGGAAATGAAAACATGTCTTTAACTTCTTAAATTCCATTTGATTTGATTTTCATCCAAGATTGTTCTTTGCATGGTCCTCCCTCCTTTAAACCGTATTTCCTCTCATTTAAGGCCCTGTGCCACCGTTGCAGAGGCGGGACTCTGAGCACAAACTGCTAATTAAGACATTTTTGAGTGACAGCGTGTAGTTCCTCCTCAATGGGCTTTGGGTTTAGCTCCACCGGGGGTGGGATCCAGGGGTGGTCCGCCACCCTGGGCCAGGCGACGAAGGCTGTTCAACAGACAAAAACACAATTGAAGTTCAGTATCATTTGTGCTCTGTAATAGATTAAGAGAACTAATGTTTGTTTATTGGTTAATGGAAATCAGATCTAGCCATTAAACTACACAAATAACATGAGTCTCAATGAAGCACTGATATATTAAAGGAATATATAAATTACTGCTCCCAACAGATGGCGCTATACTCACAAGTCCTTTATGTTGTCAAAATGGGTTTGTACTGCTACAAAGCAGCTGTCCACTTTGTCCTGTAAAAGAAGAGTGACATGAGCTGCTATACATGTGTTAACATTAAGGCTGTCTATAAAAAACAAGAAAAAAAACAAACATCAAATTAATTGCACTATATGCTGAAATTGGCTTCATATATCAATATTTGCTGAGACAAATCCACTACTAGGCCTGTTGCGATGATTAATTAACTTGATTTAATTGCTATATATATATATATATATATATATATATATATATATATAGATAGATAGATAGATATAGATAGATATAGATATATACATAGATAGATAGAAACAGTTGTACAATACAGTCCAAGTTCTTCTTTCATACAAAATGAAGGTTTTTATGGGTTTAATTAAACTGCATTATATTATATTATATTTGTATATTGTAATATTGTCATATTATATTCATTTTCACAGCATTAAAGTGGAAAAAGGTGGATATACAGTATTATATACAGGCTTTTGAATATGAAAATACTCTTGACTAAAGTATACAGAGAAATACATGAATATGCATGAGATGGCACTTTCATTGTAGCCCATAGAGATTGTGTTACCTGGTGTCTTGTGTAAAACAGAGGGACAGAGAAGACAGCAATCACACCTGGACATGATGACAAGAGAACTAGTTAGAAAAGCATTTCAGCATTAACTTCTCATAAAGCATCACTAATACTGTATACTGTCTGAATGTCATTGCATTAGATAATACAAAACCTTAGATAAAATGTTACATATATTTTTAAAAAAATATGCAAAAATACACATTGCATGCACAATGTTTCACAAAAAGAACTTTAGGTTTTTAAAAAAAGATATATTAGGTTTAAAGGTGCAGTAGGCAATTTCTGAGAATCGTTGTTGATATTTGAAATCAACCCAAACAAACACACCCCTCCCTTCATTGCTCCGCCCCCTAATGTTCACTGTTACTCACCAGCAGCACACACTCAAAATCAATGTTACTCATGTATGGAGCACAAACAACGCAACCTCGGCATCCATTTTCAGGCCTTCCCAATCAGTCTCTCCAGCACTGGAAAGCTTTTCTAATATTAACATGAATCCTAAAGCTCTTGCCTGATCATAACCTTCTTTTTTCAGTGATATTCCTATGATCTTTTCTCTTTTGTAATGTCTCTCAGCTATCTCCCTTTCTACAGTCATTCTTCAAATCTCCCTCTTGCTCTCTCTCTCTCTGCCCCCATCATGAGTAGACATGCCCCATATTGCTGATTGGCTACAAGTTTCAACAATGTTTTTCAGAAATCACTTGCTTCACCTTTAAATAGATATAGGGCCAGATTTACTAACAGCTTGCACCAGCGCAAACCCTCTTTCTGTGTTAATAAACAACTGTGAAAAGACATTCAGTAAAAAATTAGCAATAAAAAACATGGACAGTTATTTTTGCATCTGACCTTACTGGATGTGCATTTGTAGGAGTTTTTAAATAAATAAATCATGCAACATTTTGCGGTAGTCAATTTACTGTTATTTTAAAGGTGCCCTAGAACTTCTTTTTAAAAGATGTAATATAAGTCTAAGGTGTCCCCTGAATGTGTCTGTGAAGTTTCAGCTCAAAATACCCCATAGATTTTTTTTTTATTCATTTTTTTAACTGCCTATTTTGGGGCATCATTAAATATGAGCCGATTCATGCTGCGGCCCCTTTAAATGCTCACGCTCCCCGCCCACAGAGCTCGCGCTTGCCTTAAACAGCATAAGCAAAGTTCACACAGCTAATATAACCCTCAAAATGGATCTTTACAAAGTGTTCGTCATGCAGCATGTCTAATCGTGTAAGTATGGTATTTATTTGGATGGTTACATTTGATTCTGAATGACTTTGATGGTGCTCCGTGGCTAAAGCTAACATTACACACTGTTGGAGAGATTTATAAAGAATGAAGTTGTGTTTATGAATTATACAGACTGCAAGTGTTTAAAAAATGAAAATGACGACAGTCTTGTCTCCGTGAATACAGTAAGAAATGATGGTAACTTTAACCACATTTAACAGTACATTAGCAACATGCTAACGAAACATTTAGAAAGACAATTTACAAACATCACCATGATATCAATGATCATGTCAGTTATTATTGCTCCATCTGCCATTTTTCGCTATTGTTCTTGCTTGCTTACCTAGTCGGATGATTCAGCTGTGCACAGATCCAGACGTTAATACTGGCTGCCCTTGTCTAATGCTTGATCATGGGCTGGCATATGCAAATATTGGGGGCGTACATATTAATGATCCTGACTGTTACGTAACAGTCGGTGTTATGTTGAGATTCACCTGTTCGCCAGAGGTCTTTTAAACAAATGAGATTTACATAAGAAGGAGGAAACAATGGAGTTTGAAACTCAATGTATGTCATTTCCATGTACTGAACTCTTGTTATTCAACTATGCCAAGGTAAATTCAATTTTTAATTCTAGGGCACCTTTAAAGCATTTTGATCACTGAAAAAAGCATGTCTTAACCCAATTTGTGCTTGTGTTGGTCATTATGGAAATGAGCTGCTGCGTCTGTGTTCTTTAATTTACACATTGTCAGTAGATCACCTGAAGAACTTTCCACTCCCACTGCGCTTTTATGGGATTGTGGTCTCACACTAATTTGCCCTTTTTAGTAAATCAGGTCCCATACAGGCAAAAAGTATTATGGTTGTCAAACTTTAGTGGAAAGTTCATAGTTAATGTGATGTAATACAAAAGTGTTCAAATATTTTTGAGGCCACTGTATATATGTGTAGATTTGCAAATTATAGAATAATTTCTGACTGCAAGTTACACAGCATAACTAAAAAATAAAAGTTGTAAAACATGGACAACATACCGATGATGAGCAAGGTAAGGCCATTGCAGAGGTTTCCCAGGAACGTGACCAGATACATCAGGAACAAGAACTGGGAATAACAACAAACATTTCATTACTTGATTCCTAAATGTTTGTGTATACAAATGAGTAAATATAGAAAACACAAATCTGACTCCACAAGCCACTTCAGCATTCTGTCAGGACGTGACAACCACAGCAGGATGTGATGATTGTGAGATTGTTATCTAACACTGTGCTTCTGGCCCGTAGAGAAAATCTTTCCTCTTATATCTCTCAGTCAGGAGTTTCTAGTCACCAAGTCTGAAACTGGAAACTGCACTCAGGACAAGAACCTCTTGTGTCCTCTCGTCTCATACTACAGAAGACCACATGTGTACCATGTCACATACCGCACAGGTCATACTGTGACTCTAAGTGACCCCCAGAAACTTGAGGACTGAAGAGTTTCAGCTCAAGACTCTGCAGTGCTAAGATGAATTTATCAGTTTAGACGTGTCTAAAAGACACTTTTATAGGGCTGGTCCTCCAATATATACAAAATAATCATCAATTTATGATCAAAGTGTATTCAAAAATATAAAAACTTTATCAGGATTGTGTTCATAGAAAATAAAGTAGAAACACGTTTACAAGATCATAAAACTGTAAAAGAAATAGAAATCACTAAAGAAATCTCTTTAATCTCTTGATTTTTCTGCTAGACATCAATTCATTTAGGACAATTCTTGGATAGTTTACAAAGATTTTATAAAAATTATAAAAACATATAAAGCAGTAATAGACAGGTGGAGCTAGGGAGGAGGAAGGTCAACGTTTTACCACCTGTGCTGCTGGACTGTAGTCGAAGATGACGAGGTGAGTGACGGTATTTAAATGTTAAAAAGAGGGAAAAAACAGTGCTTTAACTGGATAGGACTGGAATGAAACCAGTCATATCTGCCTAAGACATTTAGAGTTTCTTAACTGATTTGATAATTGAGATTAAAAGGCACAATATGTAAGATATTTGGATTAAAATATACAAAAACCACTAGAACGATGTTATATATTTTGTTGACATGTGTACTTACATTATCTCAAATGTTTCCAAGAATGTTTTTAATCTAGCGAAATAAGCAATTTTAACAGGACACGGACCAAGTCCGTGCGTGGCCTATCAATAATCAATTATATCAATCATACCCTCATTGCTCGATTTAAGGTTTAATTTTGTATAAACCATGGAAACACCAAAGACGCTTTAATATATATATATATTGTGTTTTAATAGACTGGTGAGCAGCTATTTTGATGCATTCATCGACAGAAAAGTAATGTTGTTATATAGCTAAACACAATAAATCTTATTGTTTAAATCTCGTTTTCTTGATTTTCCGCAAGTATCATGTTTTACCATGCCTAATATCGTTCTAGCCGCAGAGCGAACGCACAGAGTAGCACTATAACAACTTTCAACACACAAATGTATCTAATATGATAAAACAGCGCTGCGTTTGTACGCATAACCGGAAGAAGCGGAATCGGTCGTCTGCGGCATAATAAAAGCACCGCTGCTCTCGAGCCGGGCATCGTTCCACTCCCAGCGGCTTTTAGCCATTTTCACCTTGCTTCATACTACAGTAATGTTAATACATCTTTGATACATTAGCTCATCCATTAATATGATTTATTCCAGAGTCCTGTTGAATTCTTTTCCACCAGCTGTAGACATGAAGACAACACCTCCCGTGATTCCCCGAAATCAAGGCATCAAGCTATGCCTTTGTTTTGACTAAGCGACCTCTAGTGGCGAAAATTACATATTGTGCCTTTAAATGTGGATTTAATTTTTTATATGTCTCTGCTAGAATCAGAAGAGATCTCAACAATGTCTCAAACTGCACAATCTGCAGTCAAATGTCAGAGATTTCAAATTCTCATCAAATTCTTCCAACACTTATATATATATATATATATATATATATATATGAGATATGCTATCCATATTAATGTTAGAGCTCAATATATTCACTGTATTTAATGTTTTTTTACTGCTTTGTTTTTCTGTTTTCAGGTGTAAAAAACACAATAGCAATTTATAATGCATTATTTTTGAGAGAAAATAATGGATTATAAATTGCCATTGTGTTTTTATCCTAACTTTTATGGTAGAGGATAAAAATAATACTGTCTGTCAAGTCTGATGCCTGAAAATACACCCTAAAACACTGTCAGAAGTATTTAATGTGTTAAGTCTTGAGTGTATTTAGAGTGGCAGCTGTTAAGTGCACAGCTGAGAGGCCTGAAATAATGAAAACTCATTTTTGTCCTCTGCAGAGGACCTTTTTTACTTGCTACAGTTGTCATGAAAACATCTTTGGATATATGAATTTCATGGAAAGAGAAACAATTAGGTATGTTATTTTGTAATTATAATTAGTATTTGATGTAGAGTTCATTTTATTTATCATGTAAATGAAAAAGCAAGAAAAAAATTATTTGGATTCTTCCTGTTGGGGAGACACTACAGGTCAATAGTGATAAAAAAAATATTCCTATGAAATATGACAATGAAACATTTCAAAGGTGTTTCTCATTAAAATGTGTTTCTAAGGGTTTTCCTAGGAGGATGAAGAAAGAAAAAACAAAACAAAAGGCACATTCAGGTACTGAATATAAGAGGAGATCAATAAAGATAAAATGAGAATTTAATAAATAGAAGCGGACAAGAGAAGAAGATATGAAAAAATCTCTTATGACAGGCACTACAGAGCACAAAACAATGTGAATCACTGTTCTGTCACATAGAGAGAAAGAAAGAAAAAAAACATTAAAATACTAAGAGAGCGATGACTCTATTTTATGAATGTGGAATATCAGTGTTGTATCACACAGATTCAGGATATGGGTATTAAGATGAATTAATTTTATACAAGACTATTAATTCCCAGGCCTCACCTTGAGTGAGTTGAACAGGTTGCCCACAAAGATGAGGTTCCTCAGTGTGTCCACGGCAGAGCAGGACAGCACAATAGCCCTCTGCACATAGTGCTGAGCCTCTTCTCCACTTAAACTGATGTCCAAGTCTAGATATGACCTGCAGCACACCAATGCATACAGAGAGACGGCCGTAAACACAGATATTAAATGTAGTTATTTTTGGCATCAAGAAGACGCATATATAAGTATAGCCAGTAGTTTCTTCTTCAAAAGTTGCACAGTTGCTCTTTTGTCCCTTTGAAAATAATATTTTCATACTCTCACAAGTTCATTAATTTGTCTTCTAATAATGTCCAACAGTGGCATCACAGAAGAGTACTGTAATTTTTTTTTAACCCACCACCGTGCAATTTCCATCACATCTCATATTCAGTTCAATTCACAATTCTCAAAGCAGCTTTACAGAAAATGCATGTATCATATATTGTGTTTAATAGTGTTCTGTGTTAATTTACATTTTTTAATACAATGATTTTTTCCCCTTTCTAAGGCTAATTTCATAGCTAGCATTTTATGTATCCTGAATACAATTAAATAATATTTTGGACAAAACAGCAACTTGATCACAAGTGACATGCAATCAAAAAATTAAAAAATAAAAAAATTCTCAAGCTCTTCATTGACTTTTGAAGAACTTCATTAAGGGCAAAAATTTTGGTCACAATGGAAATGACACAACTGAGGGACATTTATTATGTGTGTAAAAATTGATATAAATGAAGTGAACACTGCACACTTAGTTACTTTTTATTCAAAGTAATGTGTTACGTTACTTTTGTGTTACTTTTTCTCACCTGAGCTGGGCTTGCTGGTTTTTTAATAACAAAACAATAAAAAAAAAAAAAAAATTTTATATATATATATATATATATATATATATATATATATATATTTTTTTTTTTTTATATTTTTGGCAAATGTAAAGGCCCTTTCACACCAAAAGAGGAAAGAATAAAAGAAAGAATGAAAGAAATGCAAATCCACGCCTGTACAGTAGTGGGCACAGCTCAAACAAACCTTTCAGCTGTGCTGCTATTCTGGACTGCAGAAGAATATGATGCAGGAGCGATATAACAATACTTAAAGGGATAGTTCACCCAAAAAACTAAGGTCTTACGGATGTGGAACGAACGACATGAGGGTGAGTAATTAATTACAGAAATTTCAGTTTTGGCTGAACTAACCATTTAAACTAGACTGTCAATCCTGTTACTATTCTCAAGGCAAAGAATAAAAGTTAAATCCCATCATATTAAACAATATTGTTTTAGCTTGAGAAGGCACATCACTTGAAGATAGTCCTTGTTTGACATAGTATTTAAAATCAAAAAGAAAATCATGCCAAAATGTAAAGGGACCCCCACATAATACTGTACTACAACCAAATCCTCTGTTCATGGTCCATTTGCACTAAGGTGAGGACATGTTGTGAAAATATCTGGAATCAAATAATTAAAAACTGGAGAAGAGATGAGAGACTCACTGGAAGGGGTGTACTCCATCTCCTAGCTGGAGCACATGCAGAAGTTTGTAGTAGATTCTGACTGAGATGGTGAAGCAGATGATGGCCAGGGAGAGAGTGGACACCACAGTGATGATGCTCAGCTGGAACAGAGACAGCAGCCCCACCACCAGCCCTGTGAACACCATCCCCGTCCGCTCCATATCCTTCCAGTAGATCAGGTCCATTACTACAAGGAGGTAGAAAAAGGTTTGGGGTTTAAAACTACAAGTCTAGACTACAAATGGTTTCCTAAAGACTGTGGTTAACAAACAAAAGCAGATGAAACTAGATTTGAGCGGATGCTAGAGTACTGTGGGTGGTTTCCAGGGTGTTGCTTTATAGATATTCAGGGTGGTTTCTTAAACATCATACGTCTCTATGACATTTTACTCCTCCAGTGTTCTCAAAATACTCCAATGTACTCCTTCAATGTCACCAAGAAACATAATAGCATGGCTCTCCTAAACAAGTCATATAATTAGAGGTATCATTCACGTCTGTTAGTCACAAACAGTCTGGGACATGTCAAAGTTTAACACTTGGGGTTGTGTGAGCACCTCTAATAAATTGGATGAGAAGCTTATTTACCCAAGTAGGACATGTGTTTGGATCAACATACTTGTTGGCCCTGCAACATTCAGATCAACCAATCAGATTTTAAGGTTATGCTTAATGCTTAACATCCTTATCTACCTATAAGTTAGGGCAAGGTTAGGGATAGGCACTTGAGTGGATGATAGAAACCGAAGGATGTTATCCCAGAAGCATGTCTTAGTTTGGCCAATTATGTGCTTGCCCGCTTTTTCAGCAGGAATGGTTCAAGAAGTATTGTTCCCATAGGGATTTTTAAATAGTCCTTAAAGCGTTATAAGCCATGAACCAAATCTACCAGAAACAGTGTGAATTACAAAATTACAAACAGTGGTTTGAAGAAAAAAATTAGGTGGAAATTGGATAAAAAAATCCTCTCCTCCTCCCTCTTATTTCCGTCAATAGAACCAACGTGACTTTTACAGGAGAGGGAGCGGGGGCCGGTGAGAGGACTTTTCACGAGTGAAGATATTACTGCTCCAAGTCAAAGTGCTCCCGAGCTTCTCTGCTTGGCCCCTATTGAATGAACTGGGCTAAGCTAAGTGCTAACAAAGTTTCGCCGCAAGACAGAGTGATTTAGTGCACGCACTGAGACGAGAGAGGTATGTATCAACTCGTCTTAGTTAAGGGAATAACATAGTTTAATATGAAAAAACGGTGGAGTATCCCTTTAAATATGGATATTTTTTTTTACACAAACGCATATCTTTGATTCAGAAGGCCTTTATTAACCCCCTGGAGCCGTGTGGAGCACATATTTATGATGGATGGATGTAGATTGAAACAGCTGTGTGGAGTACAAGTTTATGATTAAAGGTGCCCTCGAATGAAAAATTGAATTTATCTTGGCATAGTTAAATAACAAGAGTTCAGTACATGGAAATGACATACAGTGAGTCTCAAACACCATTGTTTCCTCCTTCTTATATAAATCTCATTTGTTTAAAAGACCTCCGAAGAACAGGCGAATCTCAACGTAACACCGACTGTTACGTAACAGTCGGGGTGTACGCCCCCAATATTTGCATATGCCAGCCTATGTTCCCAACATTATGAAAGGCATTAGACAAGGGCAGCCAGTAACGTCTGGATCTGCACAGGTGAATCATCAGACTAGGTAAGCAAGCAAGAACAATAGCGAAAAATGGCAGATGGAGCAATAATAACTGACATGATCCATGATATCATGATATTTTTAGTGATATTTGTAAATTGTCTTTCTAAATGTTTCGTTAGCATGTTGCTAATGTACTGTTAAATGTGGTTAAAGTTACCATCGTTTCTTACTGTATTCACGGAGACAAGAGCCGTCGCTATTTTCATTTTTAAACACTTGCAGTCTGTATAATTCATAAACACGACTTCATTCTTTATAAATCTCTCCAACAGTGTAGCATTAGCCGTTAGCCACGGAGCACAGCCTCAAATTCATTCAGAATGAAATGTAAACAATATAACAGTATACAATACTCACATAATCCGACGCATGCATGCCGCATGCATGACAAACACTTTGTAAAGATCCATTTGAGGGTTATATTAGCTGTGTAAACTGTTTATGCACTGTTCAAGGCAAGTGCGAGCTCTTGGGGCGTGGAGCAGGAGAATTAAAGGGCCAGTAGCTCTGAATTGGCTCATTTATAATGATGCCCCAAAATAGGCAGTTAAAAAAATGAATTAAAAAAAATCTATGGGGTATTTTGAGCTGAAACTTCACAGACACATTCAGGGGACACCTTAGACTTATATTACATCTTTTTAAAAAAAGTTCTAGGGCACCTTTAATGGATGTGGATGGAAGTACTTTCTTCAGCTCATACTCATTGATCCCGTTCACTGCCATTATAAAGCTCAGATGCGTCAGGATATTTATTAATATTTCTGCGATTGTGTTCATCAGAAAAAAAAAGTCATATACACCTAGGATGGCTTGAGGGTGAGTAAAGCTTGGGCTAATTTTCATTTTAATGTGAACTAATCCTTTAGCTTTAGTGAGGGAAAGAACTACAATCCCATGAAGCATTGCGAATGACAATCAAATAATAATAATAAAAAAATGGATAAATGTAAAACTATTGATTTAAAAATGCTGGATGTGTAAATGGAAACTATAAATTAAGATTACTGCAAAATATGCATGCTTCATGGGAGTGGGTGAGTGTTAAAAATGTTGTTTTGGCATGACTAGCCAATATTTTTACAAAACCATGGAAAAAGCCAGCAATTGCACTGTTAAACAAGATTAAAAATGCATTGAAAAAAATCGAGCCTTATTGCTTCAACAAAAGCACATAGCACTGATTAACAACCTTGTGGCTCACAGTAGATCTGTCTTTAATGTTTTATAAGTTATCATAAAAAATCAATTCCCCTATGGAGAAAATGAATGGGATTTTTACTTCCTGAACCCGATTGTTGCACTCAATAAGAGATTCGAGACAAATGGATGGAGACAAACCTTTGCAGAACAGAATCTTAAATCTTAAAGTGTAACGTTCTCAGGGAAAAAAAAAAAATGTATGAATAACTTTATAAATTAAGTTAGTAACAAATGGACAGATATAAGGCAGGACAGGGAGTGACACTAGTGAGGTAAGCAGCTGTTTATAGGCTAAATTCTTGCGTAATGATTTGCAAGATTAGATTAACTACACTAGCTCCTCCCAAATCTTTGTTTAGAACTCTATTTTTTAAACAAACGCCGAAACAGAATGTTACATAGAGGAATATATCAATACAGTTATGCTTTGCAAGCACTGTAAAAATGCAATGTAGATAAATGTGAATCAAAACTTAAAAAAGGATAGAAATGTCAAGGCTAAATGAGTGGGTGGGGTGGTTTAAGTTATTGATGACAGGGAGACAAACTGCAAGGAGTCTTTTGGGCTGACCATGGCTATTTTTAGTCAGTGTAGAAGGAAGAGAAACTAAGAATTTAAAGTGGTCTCTTAAAGCACCTGCTGACAACACTCAAACTGTATCCCATTGCCTATCAATAGTCTCAGGGCTTCAAGAACCGCACATAACATTCTCTCCTAGAAGCTTTACCTTTTAAATCACAACCACTTCTCAGTGTTATAAAGTCAGTTTTATACACTCTCTGTGCACTGTCTAAAGGAACTCGTACAAGCAAAGCAATAGCTCACAGGCTAATACTGTGGCTAATCCATTCAGAATTACCTCAGCGCTAATACCATTCATGTCTGTCGTGCAACTCTGAATGGTGGACCTAGCAGCAGGTGGATGTACTATTTATAACATCAACGTAATGTGTAAAAAGCCCCTAGCTTTAGGCACAACTCTCTATTGTCATGCCAGGTGGCCTAAGTACTGACTTATGTGACGTGGTTAGCTTTAGCAAGTTTGTCAGCTTAGGCAGTATGACTATCTGTAAACAAACGCAAAGCTAATGACATCCTAAACTAGTTTCTAAAAAGGAGCAAATTGTGTACTTTCAGACTGAATGAAAATGATTAACCAAAATATTTTCAAAATCTCAGTAATGTTAGCAGCAAAAGTATGTTTATAAATGCTTGTCATTATCACTAAATCACCCAGACAAAGTGATCGGTATCATCCTGAAGGGTTTTATTTTGTGGTGATAACTATCTGACTACATTATCCCACTTATTACACAGCTACTTACCAAATAAATAAATAAATGTTTGTGAAATATTGATTTTAGTTGAAGAAATATACCACAGAGTGATGCAAAACATATATGAAAGTAGCACAGTTATGTAGGAAATTTAGCAGTCATTGTACAAAATATCTGACAAGCGAAAGCTGCAATTGGCCAATCAGAATCAAGTATAGGGTTAGAGTTAGTAAATAATAACTGACAACACCCACCTATCATAGATTAATACAATCATGCCCATCAAATATATATTGTACATACATAAAACACATATCCACACACAATCTAGGTATGAATTATGAAGTCAAACTTCTGAATGAATACAAAAACACTCCATTTTCATTCATTCTCCATGTCATACACAAACACACAACTTCCAATATCATGAAATACCACACATATCTCTTAATCAAAAACCATAAAAACTATTATAAATTCAACTGAAATTACAGCACAGGATTAAACTTCCAACTCTTTGCTATGTGGTTCAGACAGGAATAAAAGCTCACTAAGTGCACTCGGCTTAAATGATTCTCTATGGTGGCAATCATATTCTGAAAGCGCCAGTTGTGTGTATTTCCTGATCCCTCACCTTTACTGGTCATTTTGGAGTCTTCATGGGCCGATCCCTCTCTGGCCTGTGTCTATGTCCCTGATCTTCCCTGAAAACCCCTCAAGCTGTTTTTGGCTGGGCCTGCTCTGTCAGCAGCCCCCCTGGCCCAACGACCCAAAAATAAGTCTGCACAATTGTGCCCGCCCCATTAAAGAAGACAGAGGCAGTTAGACTGACATAGTGGGAAATTTAAAACATGCACTCACCGAGTAACATTACTAGACTTTATGCATTATACAACCACTTTTATGAAGGCAAATTATACTAAAGCAATGTACAGACACTTTTTTCTATTAAAATAGATGATAATGCATAATATATATTCTATATATAATATGTAATTCTTTGTTCTTCTATCCTCATTTTCCTTCCCCCTTTCCACATTTTCATTGGACTTTTGGTTAACAACAGGATGCTTATTGGTAAGTTTGTCAGGTTATGGATTTCATACCCAAGTCTGGAGTCGGTTTAAAGTGGTTGTACATTTTATTCTAAATTTAGAAGTGTGAACATAATGATTTATGCACAAAAGGTTTGGACACAGGTTTTTACATGCAAAAAGACTAAATAAACCTGTTCCAAACCTGTATGATTTTCTTTCTTCTATAGAACCCTATTTATAACCCCATAGACTTTCAGTATATGGACAAAAAAAAACTATGCAAGACATTTTTCCATAATATCTTCTATGGTGTCAGTCAAGGAAGGTTTTTGGAATGAGGGTGAGAATTTTAATTTTTGAGTGAAATACAAAGTTCTGTCATGAAACTCTAGATAGCGCAGGCTGATAGGTCCTTAACTCAATCCGCTTGCAATCACATCATTTTCTATAAGGCACAGCTGATTGGTTCCTGCTGTATTAGCAGCCAATGAGCTTGCTGCTCAACTTTCAAATACTTGGCCAGCGTTTGTAGTAGCAGTTTGCAGTGCACTTTCAGAAACCCTCCACCTCCCCAGCTCCACCTGTACAGATCTGCTATGGTTAATATATGTTAAATTATACAGCAGCAGCATGTCTTACTTGCTCACAGCAACATGTTGTGTATGTATCGGCAGTAGCAAGTCCTGTACTTGCTCTGCAGCAACAGAAGCAGCAAAACCAACAGCAGCAGCAGCAGCGTAGCAGATTTATTCCACCAAGACCAAATATATCAACAGTGTCATACCATTACCATGCCAAACACTCCGAGAGTTGTCATGACAGAACTATCCCTTTTTACTTTTTTAAAAATTTCTAAAATCTTTCATACATTTAATTAGGAAGCAACACTGCATAAGATAATATTTCTTTTCATATACTGTATCCTGGATATAAGTGTTTTTGTGTCTTTGGGGCTTGTGTTTACCTTCTTTAAACTTAAACAAGGTAGAAAATCTGGCAGTGCAGAAACACTAAAATACTTGGTAAGTATATGATATTTTTATGACTCACCCTTATGTTGTGCCACACGCGAAAGACCTTCGTTCATCTTCAGAACACAAATTAAGATATTTTTGATAAAATCCGATGGCTCAGTGAGGACTCTATTGCCAGCAAAAGGCATACTGTTTTAAATATACCAAAGGCATATTTAAAACAGTTCATGTGACTACAGTGGTTCAACCTTAATGTTATGAAGCGACGAGAATACTTTTTGTGCACCAAAAAAAAAAAAAAAAATAATAATAATAATGACTTTATTCAACGATATCTAGTGATGGGCGATTTCAAAACACTGCTTCATGAAGCTTCGAAGCTTTACAAATCTTTTGGTTCGAATCAATGTTTCGGAGCATGTATCAAACTGCCAAAGTCACATGATTTCAGTAAACGAGGCTTTGTTACGTCATAAGTGTTTCGAATTTTCAATGGTTCAAAACTGGAAGGCATGACTTTGCCAGTTTGATACGTGCTCTGAACCACTGATTCGAAACAAAAGATTTGTAAATCTATCAGAAATATCTTAATTTGTGTTCTGAAGATGAACGAAGGTCTTACGGATGTGGAACGACATGAAGGTGAGTAATTAACGACATAAATTTCATTTTTGAGTGAACTAACTTTAACTTCTTTCATTTGTTATAATTTATTTATTAGTAATTATTATTTTCTTTGTATTTTCCTCTCCTCTCCATGGCATATGCTTTCTGTGGAGAACCATGAATCTTCAGCTTGCCTGAGCTGTTCTGTCTGTTGTACAGTATGTTTTGTTGGCACTACATAAAAAAGGGGATTTTTTTTTATTTTTTTTATTGCAGTGTACACATATGTGGTTAATTTGAGATTCATTGTTTTGATAAATATATTTGGATAAAAGCCTCTGCAAAATGAATAAATATATATTTATTGTGCCGTTTTTAATGTGCATCTTTTTTTCTGCTACGGTCCTGCTATGCAGCTCAGCTCTGCTTATGCATGATACTGTAACATGATATTGACATTGTGAACATGAACATCTGTTGTTCTGCATGATGACAATTTCTGTACTGGTAACATGAATACTGTCTGTAATGTCTGTTTTGAACACAAATGGCTCCTTATAGTCAATATACTTCACTAGCCCATGAGAATCAATTTTGCCACTGCCCTTCTAACCACCATACGGGAAGCACATGCCAACCATAATGGTTTTGAGCGGTATAGCACATACAGACAGCATGACTCTGCTTTTTCTGGTCTGTGTGGAATAATGAAGACGGACTGGCCAGGAATCCACTCCGTAGCATCAGCCCATTATGGAAGCAGCCCCTGGAGTGTGTTACCATGGAGATGGAAACTGTAATCTCCAATAAAACACGAGCATTTGTATTCACATGTGGGAAGTCTGTGCTTCTTGTGAACAAGAGAAACCATATCCCTAGGATCCATTTTACATACTGACATACTGACTAGCAAAATGCTGTCAGAAAACTACTAGGCTTAAAGAATATGACAATTAAAGCAGGTTTGGGGAGCAGATAATTGATTATAGAGATGGGAAGTGATGTCTAACCTGCTATCTGGATGCAAATTGTTGGCCCCTCCGATAAGTTGAGAGTAGAGCACCACTGCTTACAGATCTGTTCTTCCTGAGTGTTACGTCCAATGGCAGGAGGCGTTGAATGTGATGGGTCCACCATCTGCAGGGTGGCTGTGGTTTCCGTGGCAACGGAAGGGTCTGACCCGTGAAGCTGTGGTACTGCTGACATAATCCACAATTAATCAACATGAGATTATATTGATGACACACTGATTCATTGCAAAGGGTCAATAAAAGTTTTTTCTTCTCTATATATTTTTATACACACACAAACTTTATTTTAAAATAATTTTTATTGTTTTACACAATAACTTAAATGATCCTTTTTTTTTTAACAATTTTTAAAAAATTATAGTGGTATAAGCAAAATTTATATATATATATATATATATATATATATATATATATATATATATATATATATATATATATATAATTTTTTTTTTGCTATAAATTTTAATAAAAAAAATATTTAAATGTCCGCTGCAATATCTTGTCCTTTTAACAGTTAAGGGGTTTTCCCATGACTGACAGCGCTAGTCAAAGCATTTGTCAGTTGCGTCTTGTTCCGTGTTCACAACAATTCAGACTTTTCAATATAAAAGTCTTCGCTACTGACTGACACACTCATAAAGACAGTCTTTGTCGCCATCTAATGGCATAATAATGTAACTTCTGTTGCTGTTCACGGTCAGGGACTATTTTTTCTGGCGGAAGGAAGGCTTTTAGTGATTTTACTTCATGAAAGTTGTATTGATACATATTTTTTGGCTTTAATATTTGTATTGTGTGGTAACCATTTTATAAAAGCAATGGGGTTGCATTTGCATCTTGCCTAACAACGCCTTTCAGCCATGACTTATTCACAATACAACACAGCCTCTTGTACCTTTATTACTTTATATATATACTTCTCTCTAAAAGTCATTTTGCTTATACCACTGTAATTTTTAAAAAATTAAAATTTGTATTTAAATTATTTTTATTTATATTTTTATACTGATTAGTTTAATTTATACTGTATGATATATTAATATAATCTGATCTTAATATTTAAAAAAAAGCAAAAAAAGCCATTTGACAGACAGAAAGTCTGCTTTGTCTAAAAAAATGTTTTATTTTTATTTTTTTTATTTGTGGTATATGACCATGCAAAACTCACCACCATGATTCTAGGATGTTGTTAGTAGTTGCTAGGTCATTAATAGCCTGTTCCTAAAGTATTTTGAGAATTTTTTTTATCACATTGCTTTTTGATTTCTAGGGTTTTCTGGGTGTTTTCTTACTGGCCAAAGACAAAAGAGCCCACTTCCTAGTTTCTATGATATTCTGGCCATTATTGATCAGGTCCCTTTAAGTGTCAGTTCCCTTAAAGTGATAGTTCACCCAAAAATGAAAATTCTGTCATCATTTACTCAGCCTTATGTAGTTCCAAACCTGTACGAGTTTCTTTCTTCTGTTGAACTAAAAAGAAGATATTTTGAAGAATGTTGATAACTGTCTGGTTACCAACATTCTTCAAAAGATCTCCTTTTGTGTTCAACAGAACAAAGAAACTCATACAGGTTTGGAACAACATAAGGGTGAGTAAATGATGACAGAATTTTCATTTTTGGGTGAACTATCCTTTTAAGGCTCCTATTTTGTCAATCGTGTCTATCTATTGTCTAATGCATAATGTGCACATGCAAACACACATTTGTTTTAATTTTCATACAATGGTAATTTTTATAAGCACCTGTTATTTGCTCATTTTGATGACTGCATGTTTCGCTGTGTGTTCGGATGCCTGAGATCTCCTCCGTTGTTTCCCATATCCCTGTGTCTTTATCCTGAAACTCCTCCACCCTGTGACTCGGTGACTCTAGCGTCCACGTCAGGCTCTCCTCCTCCACGTCTCCCTCCCCTTCCACAGTCAAGAAGTCATGAGGTTCCCACTCCACAGCAGGGGAGTCTGGATGTACCTGGGTATCCAGAGTATCCGTGCGGTGCAGTGAACCACGGCTTCCCCTCCCCCCAGTCCTGCGGCGCCCTGAGTCTCTCCGTGAAGAGCCATCGCTCTCGGAGAAGGCAATGTAGGAGAAGGTGAGCTCAAAGGAGTTCTGACGCGGCGTGCCCCATACAGATGAGCTGCTGAGACATGCGTCATCATCCTCAAGGCCTTCCTCGTCGTCCGACCATTCCCTGGCTGTCTGCAGTTCGGGGAAGTCAGACTCCTCATTTCCACCTGAGCAGAAATGGTACATGTTTATGACTGATACAATAGCCTCAAGGGTTATCAGGGGTAATAACAGAGGTGCATATCAGGAAAACATGCAAAGATAACAGAAGCACTCATATATTTAAATATAATGTATGAAAATATTACCATCTGAGCAGGGAGGAGTGGAGTCAGGTGTTGAGTTCACTGTACCAAATTCCTCTGAAACGAGAGAGCAATATAGGCCTATGATGCTCAATCTATACATGTAAGAATATATAATCTTTATAGGAATTTTCATGTCGCTTTTTTATTGCCAATATATGAACAGCTTGTAACGAAACTTAAAAAAACTAGACCTTACACGTCTTCCTAGGTTGTCTACGAAAACCTGTAGACTGATTTTTATGTGAAGGACGTTTTTGCCGGGAAAATCAAAATGTGACGTTTAGACGCGTTCTCGAGAGCTTTTCTTTCGTTTCAAATGCTTACAATGTCCAGAATAATGCCAAACGAACTAATTTCAATGTATCATGCAAAGAAAAGGGATTAATTCAAACTATTGTCTCACACAGCCAGATCTATATAGTCTATAGTCTCAATATACTTTATATAATAGTAATTTATTTACCTCATCAGTTGACGTGGTGCACTGTGAATTGCAAAGCGGTGTAAACATCTCCATATCTCTCTGATCAATTGTTTTCTTAACAGCTGTATTCTCTGTCATTTTTGTTGTGTGTTTATTTTGTTATCGACATGAAAGCGTGCAGCACATTTACATATTCATAAAACGTCGCTCTCAGCAGCGTGAACTGCGTCTGGATATCGCTGCAAATAAATTTCCAACTCCAACGTATTTTTACTTATAAGCAATGAACGAAAAAGTATGTTCCATAAGTATGAGGTTCGGTACCTTGAATCATATTCAGTCTCTTGTACGTCACGTGTGCATGAGCAATAATTTGCTAGCTGCAGTTCACTTAACAACCACTAGTTTCGCTAAAAACAAGGGTTTCTGTATTATTTACATTATTATTTAAAGGCAATCACTTGTCATTTTATTGTCCTATTTAAAAAATAATAATAATATAGCCATTTGAAGTAATCATCATGAACTGTTAAATACAGAAACAATAAAAATTAACAATAAAAAGACTTTTTTGAAGCATCGAAAATACATTTTGGTCCAAAAATAACAAAAACTACGACTTTATTCAGCATTGTATTCTCTTCCGGAATCCTTTCCATTGAATTGATTCCATTGAATCCTTTCATCTGTCGGCGTTTGTAATGCACTTTTACGTCGCCGTGGTTGTTTTTGGCGATTAGGACATCCGCGACATGCACACTTACGCACCATTTTAAAAAATATAGCAATACCAAAATACAAACAATGTAGAATAGCTTGAATACAGCGTGCGTCTCCCTCAGACTGTAAACGAAGCTCGGGCGCACCGGATAACACGTCAGCAGCGTCTTACGTCAGCAGCGTCACTGCGGAGTCGTGAACCACACTCCGGAGCAGAAGGGGGCGGTAATGCACCAATAAGCTGGATGCCAACCGCCGTAAAACAGGAAAGAAGAAGAAGAAGAAGCGGAGTCGTGAACGCGGATTGACAACAGTTCCGGAAGAGAATACAATGCTGAATAAAGTCGTAGTTTTTGTTATTTTTAGACCAAAATTTATTTTCGATGCTTCAAAATGTCGCGGATGTCCTAATCGCCAAAAACAACCATGGCAACGTAAAAGTGCATTACCAACCGAAGATGAACGGAGGTCTTGCCGGATTGGAATGACATGAGGGTGAGTCATTAATGACATAATTTTCATTTTTGGGTGAACTAACCCTTTAAGTATTGTTGTAAATGACTGGAAACTGTGCATCTAAAATAGTTTATACCACGACACATTCCATGATATGCTACACTCTGATATCTGAAACTTTAAAATATATTTAAATTAAATTACAGATCCTAGGTTGCAACAGTTTTTTCCTTGTGCAAGGCATCCGGTATCAGTCACTTCCATTTATTTTATCTGTACAAAAACAGCTTGTTATGCTGCTTAATATTGCATACTGGTATTTGTTATCATATTATTTGAACTTATTGTTGTAATCATAAATGCACTAATTTGTAGCACAAATAGTTTTACCATATTCTTCTATTTATTCACCTATAGCTGCTAATTAATTGAAAGTCTCGCACATTCACAGGAAATAGCTTACTTCCACATTGAAAAATAAGGTGAAGATGATTACATCAATTAGAAAGGTCAAAGTTCCCAATTAATTAGCTAGCATTAGGTATCTCGCTGACAAAAAAAAAAAAAAAAAATGATGAAAAATGATGTACCACAGTATTGGTAGAAAACCATCACAATACATCCACGTCACTATATGAGCCGGAAACGGTTTGTAATCTTTCTGTACCATGTGCTCAACTTATAGTAACAAGTAACTAGATATAGACGGCACAAGCAAAGATGGGAATTCTGCTTAGTATTCATAGTTATGACAGCAGACAGAAATTCTGATTACAAAGTCTACACCGACTATTTCAGATAAGCCAAAACAAATTATGTTTGTTCGCTTTTCATGTTGGTCTGACAGACTATTCCTTTAAGTGGAGAGAATATACTGCAAAGTGAACCAGGCTTAGCCAGCTAATGTGTATTTGAATATTATGGATATCCATAAAAGAGACCTGTGATAAAAGCCTTCGAGCTTCCATTTCATCTTGGGATGGGTGAAACAAACCCAGCAACAGAGCTTTGTTCAGATCTTGAAGTGAAAGGTTTCCATTGTCAGCTCCCTTGTTGACATATTATACAAAAATATGTGTTGCATTTTATGCCTGGTCTATAAAAACACATGCTTAGTGCCATATTAATATATTTACATGCTTTGTTATGGCTCTCATGTAGCAGACTCATTACTGAGTCATATATAGTACATTTTAAATTTTAAATTTGGTTTTAGTCTACCTTTATCTTCTTAGCTATATGGTTAACCATACTATTGTATTATGGTTTCACAAATACATCTATTTTTTCACAAAAATTACTTCAAACAATAATTATATACAGCACGTTCATAGACCCCTGATTTAAATGATAACCAATGTAAGAACATTCACCAATTCCCTTCAAATATCCCCATGAAAAGTAACAGATATGACAATCTATTAATATTGATAAAAAAACAACATTTTTCAGTGTAACTACAGTATAATTTGCTGTAATCAGCAGCTGTTTACACTCACATACTGTAAGACAATAAACACAACCCAATTGTTACACCAAATAATGCCAGATTATCCCCATTATTTCCCACTTTTCATCCCTCAAAAGCATTTGTAAACAGCACAAGTCTCATGCAGATGCTGCATACACATATACAGAGCAAATCCACACTGCAACATCAGCAGAATCCAGCAAAACAGACGGGTGAATGAGTGCTGAAGCCAACACACAACAAAGATGATGCATCAGACACAAAGCAAGAGAATAGGAACAGCTACATACTGTACAGAGAGAAATACAGAGACATAGGGAATAAAGGAAGGACTCACTGCAGTGGGAGAACCCTAAAACCTGACCCATGCTCCATCAAGGCACCGCTGGGCCCATCCAGTCTGGAGTCCCCTCTCTCCTCTGCTGAATCGCTCCCTCTCTTTTCAGCTCCCTCACGCTCTGTGTTCCTCACGCACCCCTCCCTCCTTTAGTGCACTGCTGTTTCTCTTTCTCTCACCCTCCCTTCTCTTCATCGGCCCCTCCCAGCCTCACTCGCTCTCTCATTCTCTGCTGCAGCCAATAGAGGGTAGATGAAGAGACCTGACTCAGAATGCCACTCTGAGTGAGTGTTATCAGTATGAGTGCATCCATGTGTGTAGCTCATCTCTGCCATCTCAGATCAACATCCTCTTTATGTCCATCTGCTTGCATTTAACAAGGACGAACATGTTGCAACCTTCAAATTCACCCTTAAGATGAATTTATTTAATTTTAATTAGCACCTTTCAAGAGGAATTACTTAAGAGATTTAATATTTTAATATTAAATAAATAATATTTAAATTAATTAAATTATTTTAAATAAATAATACATTTGACGTCAAAAATAAGCTACTATTAGTAATAAATAAACACCATTCGCACACCTTAATGGTTGCAGGTTGGTGCGATGGACCATATGAAATTAAGGCTATGCAAACATGAAATGATTATTAAACATTAAAGGGGACCTATTATGCCCCTTTTCACAAGATGTAATATAAGTCTCTGGTGTCCCCAGAAAGTGTCTGTGAAGTTTCAGCTCAAAATACCCCACAGATCATTTATTATAGCTTGTCAAATTTGCCCCTATTTGGGTGTGAGCAAAAACACGCCGTTTTTGTGTGTGTTTCTTTAAATGCAAATGAGCTGCTGCTCCCCGCCCGCTTTCCAAAAGAGGAACAGCTAACCCTCTGGTTGCTCAACAACAACAAAGCTGGAGAATCTCACGCAGCCAAAATGAGGATTGTCAGTAACGGTGTTCAGCCTTACATTGTTTAAACCGAGACTCAGGAAGAAGTTACAACTTTTAGAATGAAACTGAAAGTTTCTGAATGGTTAGTGGATTAATTTATGTAGTTTCTGTGGAGTTGATTCAGCTCATCGACTAGCATGTGCCGTCATGTTAATCTTTTGTGCAAAACTTGTATGGACGCCCAGTTGCCCGCTATACATAGTGTATCTGTTTGCCAAACAGAGCCATACACACCAGGCTAATGTTTATGATTGCTATCAAATGCTGTGAATGGTCTAATATGTTTTCCAAAATATCGCTCGGACAGAAATCGAGCATGCCAGGGTCAACTTGCAGGCTATCCAAGCTAACGAGACTCTAAATAGTGTTCTGTGCTCGTCTGTGCAGCCAATGACAGAACAGTTAGCATGGCGTTAGAACTGGAACACCATTTTCGCTTGTGTAAACAAAATGGAGGCGTCGTGGGTGGAAACATGCAGATTAAGGGGCGGTAAATATTATAATAAGATGCCGTTCCTACATCAGAAAGGGAGCGAAATCTGAGCAGCTTGCAAAATATCACACAAGTAGGAGTTTTTTCACATGCTTGCAAAGAAAGGCTTGCCAAAACAAAGTTACTGGGTTGTCCTTTTCACATTTGGTAGATGCACTGGGGACCTGATTATAGCACTTAAACACAGAAAAAGTCAGATTTTCATCATATGTCTGTCCACTTTAAGTTATCCATTAGTGTTCTGCATGGAGTATAAATGCAGTAACATAGACCTTTATATCTCATGTATATGCATAAGGCCTTCAGTGTTTGAATATTAGCCTTCATTTAAAACTCTAATGTAGCTTTTGTTTGTGTCCACTGCCTTCAGCAGAGCCAAAGCCTCATGGGTTGCGGGGTACTCTAGCAAATGAGAAATGCTCATATCTGGTACTGAACACAAAATGTACATCAGCCCACACAGGTTCAGATACAAAAAAATCAATGCTTATCAAACTAAAATGAAATGCTTTTTATAACCTACTGTATTTTTTGGCGTATTTTTGTTTTATAATATTTAAATATTATTCAACAATTTTATTTTAAAACAAAATGTTAATATTTTTAATTCTTTAATAATTATTTATTATTATGGGTGTAACAATATATCCTGTAACAATATATCGCAATACAAAAATCCAACAATATGTATCGTAGATAGTGACAATATGCATTGTGTATAGTTCACCCAAAATGAAAATTACTGTGAGAAAAAAAAAAAAAAATCAAGTTTACAGAGTTTTAGTGTCAGTACTACATTGAACTATTATACATAATGTTGAATATAATGTGTAATAATGCAATGGGGAATATTTGTGGGTCCTGATAATACCAAATGTCTTATGTTACCAGTAAAAAGTGGACTACATTATTTTAAATATATATAGTCAGTGACAGAGTGCAAACATAATAAATCTGTTTCAGCTTCAGAATCATAAATATTTTTATTCTGTTATCAGCATTGTCCTGTATATTGGGTTACCAGCACCAAGTCCAAGCCCATTCATGCATTTTAATCAACAGTACATTTTTTGTTAACCTTATATAGCAAAAATATTGTATCGTGAGTTCAGTATCGTGATATGTATCGAATCGTGATATGAGGGTATCGTTACACCTCTATTTATTATGTTATAATTATTTAAAAACAGCAGTACTTTATTTTTTTAATATTTAACTGTGGAGATAAGGGCTAGTTGTCATATGGGCAAAACAAAAGTCCAATTAAACAATTGTGTGTTTTCTTTAGCATTGGCTTTGTTTGTTTGTTTCAAACAACAAAGTTTAAATTGGATTTTTTTGTACATTTTAGAAGGAATTTATGAAGGAATCTCAGGAAACAGGAAGTGAAGCTAACATTGGATTCGGACCTGCCTTGATGCCACCTTGGAATGCGTCCTCTGAAGGCAGTTAAGCTTTCAGATGCAGACACTAATACTTTTATATTGAAAGGGCCTAAAACAAGGACCTTATTTTTTACTTTAAACAGCACCTTATAAGACAAAACCGACAAGTGCATTGACTAGCGCTGTCATGGGAAATCCCCTTAATTGTTAAAAGGCAAAGATATCGCTTTTCTCAGCAGACATTAAAACTGATTTTTTTATTATGAATATACAATTGACCTGAAGACTATCAGATGCAGGTAATACACTTGCTTAGTCAATCTCTACATTACTCTACATCAGTGGTTCCCAACCACATTCCTGGAGGCCCACCAACACTGCACATTTTGCATGTCTCCTTTGTCTGACACACCAATTTTAGATCTTTGAGTCACAAATAATGAGCTGATAACCTTAATCAGATGTGTTTGACTGAGGAGACATGCACAATGTGCAGTGTTGGTGGGCCTCCAATGTGGTTGGGAACCACTGCTCTACATAATACAATAAGCCGATCTTTTGTTGCTAGTTCTAATGTGGCATTTTAGAATTAGTAACGAATGCTTGGACTCAACTGTTACTATAAACTGTCAACTTGACATTTAAATCCATGGCTGAAGGAAGTAGTTCCACACAAAAGAGGGTTTTTAAAGACAATCCATTGTTGTTTCATATTTATTTACACACTTGTGTTGTTGAACTGTTGTATATATGCAATATCACATGAGGCCTATGGTCTAATCACAGCCTTGCTGATATAAAGCAATATCACACTCCTACTTGTGTGATATTTATAGGGAATCTCTGAAGAAGTGGATGTGCATGTTGTCTAATTGTAGTTATGCAGGTTTTAATGCCAGGGTCTTGCAATGCCCTTGCTCATTATAATCTCACTGTTTATGAATGGCTCAAATCCAAATGTCTCACACCTACGCGCCTTAAATACAGGTAATCTGCAAGCCTTCCAAGAACTAGGCTTTCCAAAGGAGGCCAGTTCCTACTACTCATAAGGACAATTACATTAAGAGACATTCTAACCAGCTATATAATCATTCAGACTGCCATTTTATTCTTTCAAACAAGTAGTGAAATGCAGTGTTTACTTACAGTGGATTAGGAGTGTTTGAGACAACATATGGTTGTCATGTTAGGCAATCAAAATGATATCTGGATAAACTTGTGATTTAAAAAGAAGTGAATGAATAAGTGAATACATTGTGTAAGAGGGCAACACCATCATATTTTGTAGATTAAAAGTAACAGGTTGTCCAGTATATGCATTTTACAACATATTCCACACTATTCAAAAACCCTCAATAAATGGACCGTGTGCCGTTAATGGTTATTTTCAATATTGCATGTGAAAATCAAACTCATCCTGTTTGGATGCTCATTATGAAACACTTGTAGTTCATCAGGTGCATCTATGGACGCAAACTAATCCAGGCGCATTACGAAGTAAGGATTACATGAGGGCGTAAAGACGACAGATGAAGGGAAAGACAGAACACTGTGGTGTCTGAGGATGAGTGAACATATATAGATTAGCCAATCAGAACTGGGCTAGAGAAAGAACACAGCTTGGTGATAAACACACCCAGACTTCATATCAGTCCAATGGATTTCATTGGGAACAACAGAGAGGAGAGAGCTATTGAACAAATGACAACACATTAAGGGCTCCAAACTAATTACAGGCATTAACACACTGTCCAGCAACTGTCCCTCCTTTTTTGGCTCAACCTCAACGAGAGGCACTGGATCGGCTTCGGAGGACCAGGAAGAGGAGTTTGAAGAACAGTAGGAGATTGAAGAGGAGGATCCGGGTAGCCATGAGAACTGCCAGGCGGGCCAGTGCCATGGAGGTGCCCTCATTCCTGCGCCAGCTGGTGAAGGAAACCGAGAAGATGGTAACCTTCTTCTTTAAGGGTGGGCGACGGGACTCGGGAGCTGATGATGACTACTTTGAAAATGAAGAGGATATAGGTAGACCCTACCTAGAAAGGCCCATTTTGGAGAAAGATATGGCAGAAGGGGGTTCGAAATGGGGCATTAACTACGCCATGGCTAGTATGCAGGGCTGGCGTGCCCAGATGGAGGATGCCCACACCTGCATGCCAGAGATGACCGATGCCTTGCCAGACTGGAGCTATTTTGCCGTGTACGATGGACATGCGGGGAGAACGGTGGCTCAGTACTGCTCCAAACACTTGCTGGACTTTATTCTCGACACAGGTACACACCGATTTTACGTAGATTATCACTCTTTGTCTTGAGGATAAGGGATGAAATTTGTACATGTGAAGAGTTAGTGATGTGCTTTTCAGCAGTTTCGAAATGTAAACTACGTAGATTTTTATATTTGAAGACGATAATGTGACTGCCACCACAATATAGGAGTTTGCCTGCCAACTTTCCGGCTGTTGACTTTTATTTGCTTAGTCATCGCCAAGGTGTTCTAGATGGTTCCTAGTGTGTTCTTCAAGCAGCTGCAGATAGGTGGTTGCTTATTGGCAAAGTAAAAATAGCTGAGGTATCATTCATGTCTGTAGCTAGGATGGACATTTAATTCAAGGTAAAAATCGAGATAAATTTATTTGAGATGCAACACTGTGAAAGATATTTTGCCAACACTCACGTGTACTTACTATAGTATTATGCATAATTACATTTTTAATTATAATTGCAACTAAACGAAACCCTAACCCCATAGTAAGTGCATGTTGTTAATTAATATTACTCATTACTATTTGTATATTTAAATGGTAACAAAGATTTAACTTGAAAATGTGAAAAATCTGCCAGTGCAGTCAAGCCCAAAGAGTACATGTATGCTAGAGTCGAACGCACAGCCTTGCAAAGTATACTTCATTTGACTCATATGCGAACACAGGCATTCGCCGCATGCACAATTTGAGCAATCTCTCGCCACAAGTTACGACCCATGTAATTATCTTTGTATTCTTTCATGCTAGAGTTGTACAAATGAGGGTACTTTCTAACCTTTTCACACAATCTCTTGTCTATGTAGGCCTCCGTTGTCACTGTAGCTTGCATGCGTTCCGGTCTGTTCTGTTTATGCAGTTTTTCTTCGACTACCTTGTGAATCGATGCCCCCAGTGCATGGTTGCCACCTTGTGGATAAACTAATTACTGCAAAATAAATAAATAAATGCGCATGTGCGACCTGCGCGGTTACAAAAATCTGGTTGTACGCATTCAGTAAGCGCGTACTCTTCTGATGACTAAATTCATGTCACGCGCACTATACGCTGACCCTCGAGAATGTGTAAAAAGTGAACTATACTTTGGGCTTTAGACAAAATACACTTTTACCCTTTCTCTGAAACGAGCCTTAATATCTTACGCCGTGTTAAGAAAATATATGAGCAATCTTAAAGGTGCCCTCAAATGAAAAATTGAATTTATCTTGGCATAGTCAAATAACAAGAGTTCAGTACATGGAAATGACATGCAGTGAGTCTCAAACTCCATTGTTTCCTCCTTCTTATATGAATCTCATTTGTTTAAAAGACCTCCGAAGAACAGGCGAATCTCAACATAACACCGTCTGTTACGTAACAGTCGGGGTGTACGCCCCAATATTTGCATATGCCAGCCCATGTTCCCAACATTATGAAAGGCATTAGACAAGGGCAGCCAGTAACGTCTGGATCTGCACAGGTGAATCATCAGACTAGGTAAGCAAGCAAGAACAATAGCAAAAAATGGCAGATGGAGCAATAATAACTGACATGATCCATGATATCATGATATTTTTAGTGATATTTGTGAATTGTCTTTCTAAATGTTTTGTTAGCATGTTGCTAATGTACTGTTAAATGTTGTTAAAGTTACCATCGTTTCTTACTGTATTCACGGAGACAAGAGCCGTCGCTATTTTCATTATTAAACACTTGCAGTCTGTATAATGCACAAACACAACTTCATTCTTTATAAATCTCTCCAACAGTGTAGCATTAGCCGTTAGCCACAGAGCATAGCCTCAAACTCATTCAGAATCAAACGTAAACATCAAAATAAATACTTTACTCACAGAATTCGAAGCATGCATACAGCATGCATGACGAACATCTTGTAAAGATCCATTTGAGGGTTATATTAGCTGTGTGAACTTTGTAAATGCACTGTAATATAGTCGAGAGCTCGTGTGGCAGGGAGCAGGCGAATTAAAGGGGCGGCGCACTGCCAAAATCAGTGTATAGTTAATGATGCCCTAAAATAGGCAGTTAAAAAATTAATTAAAAAAATCTATGGGGTATTTTGAGCTGAAACTTCACAGACACATTCAGGAGACACCTTAGACTTATATTACATCTTGTGAAAAAGCATTCTTAGGCACCTTTAATAGTGATGCTTTCATAGCTAGCACCACTACATTTGCTAACTTTTTTGATACTGGGCAAAAATCATGTTTTTTAAGAGAAATGGGACAAAAATACAAAATAGCACTTCTTATGAAGTGGCTTAATTGTCTTCTAAAGCTAGTTGTGTACTATGGGTTTTTCCAATGATATTGGATCACAAAGTAATGTAAGGTTTTACAAACGTGGTTCAAGGAGAAAAGTTCAAAGAAAGATTATAAAAAAAGTATATAAATATAATAATAATGTTATTTTTTACAGTTTCAATCAGCTTTCTAAGCATTAAAAATTTAATCACAACTAATATGATTCTATTGAATGATAAAATAGTGCCAACTTAATAAAAAGTAAATATTTTTAGACAATGTTTTACACATATTTAGGTTTATATTTTTAGTCTATATACAATATATAAAATATTAGCTGCCTTTATATTTTTGGAAAGTGGTCCAAAAAATACAAAAATGTCCGAGGAAGTCATGTAACAATCTTTCCGATTGTAACAAGCTTTACTCAAGTAGAGTGAAAGGCACAGGGCAGATAGAAAGACCTTGTTTTGATGTTACTGTGCTTGACCCTGTTATATGCTTGTATAATCAGGCTGTGTGAAGGTGGATGAGGATGTAGAGCATGTCAAAGAGGGCATCAGAGATGGCTTCCTCGAGATCGACCGCCACATGCACACCCTGTCCCGTAATGAGAGCTGGGACCACAGTGGATCTACAGCAACTGCTGTTATGATCTCTCCACGAAACATCTACTTCATCAACTGCGGCGATTCACGGACCTTCCTTTGCCGTGATGGTCATGTGGTCTTCTACACCGAGGACCACAAACCCTGCAACCCACGCGAGAAAGAGCGCATCCAGAACGCCGGCGGCTCCGTCACCCTGCAGCGAATCAATGGTTCACTGGCCGTGTCCCGCGCCCTTGGCGACTTTGACTTTAAGGAGGTGGAATGGAGGGCTCAGACCGAACAGCTGGTGTCACCTGAACCAGAGGTGTACGAGCTGGAGCGAACACCAGAAGATGAGTTTCTGGTAGTGGCATGTGATGGTGTCTGGGACGCCATCGGTAACGAGGAGCTGTGTGCATTTGTGCGCAACCGCCTGCAGGTCTGTGATGATCTGAGGGAGATCTGCGCTCAGGTCATTGACCTCTGCCTCTATAAGGTTGGTATCAGCAGTGAGAGGATCCCATTGGGTTGGCTAATGGCCAAATTTGCAAGTTTCAGTCAGATTGTCTGATGCCCTGGAGTCAGGGTGCATGGGTTTTTATTTTTAGCAAGGTACCAGGATACTGATTGGATTGGAAAAACATTTCAAACAATAGTATGCTTCATTGTTGACCACATTAGACTGCATTGAAAATAGTCTCTGAAAAACAAAGGATTTTTTGGCATCGATATTCCAAGAAGAACCTTTAACATTCATGGAACCTTTCCATTACACAAAAGGTTCTTTATAGTGAACACAAGGGTTCTTTAGATTTTTTAAAGAGATAGTTCACCCAAAAAATGAAGTTGTTTCAAAACAAAAGAAGATATTTTGAAGGATGTCGTAACCAAACAGTAGTCCATCAACTGTTTGGTTATATTCTTCAAAATATCTTAATATCTTCTTTTGTTTTCAGCAGAAGTCAGGTTTGGAACAACTTGAGGGTGAGTAAATGATGAGTGAATGTTCATTTTTGGGTGAACTATTCACTGAAAGGTTCTTTGGGGAACCAAAAATGGCTCTTCTAAAAGCTTATTTTTGAAACTTTATTTTTAAAAATAATGTTCAGTTTTATCTTGCAAATAAAAAGTCTTTTTTTTTTTGTAAGTGATGTGATTTTTTCCATATTTATTAGAATTTACATTTTTCCTGACCTTAGAACCCAGGTGAATAAAAAGTACATTTCTATAATGTACTTAAAGAGCTCTATTTTTGTGCACTAATTTTGTACTTAATATACTAAAAATTCCTCTTTAGTACTTCTTAAGATAATCTTAAGAAGTGTACTCAACTGTGCTATTTTGAGACAGCATGAAATATGAACTTAAATGTGCTTTTCATATACTATCTCTGTATTTAAAAAAAAAAAAAATGTATTTAGATACTACTTAGATACCACTATTTAGATACTAGTACATTTGAACCCATAGTGTACTACAAGTGGTAACCAAATATATTTTTTATATTAAATATATGAGAATCATTGCATCAATATGCTTTTTTTTTAGTCATTAGCCAGTGAGTATCTCTGATGAGTCCATCAAGAAGCCTGATGTTAATCAAAAACACCTTCTATAACTTTTAAAGGGTTTAGGACTGCTTTGTTATTTTAAATGATTACAGGCACTTGGGTTATGTAATATTATAACGAGATGCCGCATGTTGAGATGTGGAAGCTTACAGAGTGCATAATAGAATCAGCTTGACCTGTTCTATGGAGATACTGTTCTTTAAATAGAATGATTACAAGGAAGACAAGAAGAGAGCGAGAGGGGATTACGAGTGACTCAGACTTCAGGTTAAGGGATATTCTGGTTTACAAACCAACTATTCAATCAGGTCAAGAGGTCCTTTGGTTTATTACTAACATTGGCTGTCTGTGAACATTTATATAACATATATCATCTTTATTGATCTACTCTAATATCATTATATTATATTATATTATATTGATTTTAAATTCTTAATGTCTTCACATCTTGCAGGGAAGTTTAGACAACATCAGCATTATCATCATCTGTTTCGATGGCGCCCCCAAGGTGACACCAGAGGCACTGCAACGTGAAGCTGAGTTAGAGCAGCTCATTGAGCAAAAAGTGGAAGGTAATTTGACCAATTAATTCGATATAAAAGGTTTTACACTATATAAATAAGATGCAATTATAACACAAATTAGATTAGATGAGATAGCCAAACCTTTTTTACATAAAACTATATTTTCTTTCACATTGCCTAGAGATCATTCAAGTGATCAGATCTAAAGATGGGGAACCTGACCTGCTCTATGTGATGAAATTCCTGACATCTGAAAATATTCCCGGCCTCCCACCAGGTGGAGGAATCTCATGCAAGTGAGTAATACTGGACAGTAATATATATATTATGATACACTGCAGAAATGATTTTCAAATCAAATCAATTTCAAATTGAGTTTTTGCTTAAAATACGACATCTGCAAATGGGACCAGAAAATGGGGTTGTTTATCCTTTGAATTAAATTTATTTTTCTGACCCCGTTTGCAGATGTTTGTTCTTGTTTAAGCACAAACTTTGTCATTTTTGCTTCTGGTTTAAGAATGTTTAGATATTTTAATAGAAAACAAGTCCAAAAATACTAAGAGAGATACATGTTTGAGTGAGTGTGTGTGTGTGTGTCTTAATCTCTGTTTTGTTGTCTTTTTTTCTATATTGCAGGAGAGATTGCATAATTGCTGCATATCAGAAATATGCAGCAGCCTTTAGACCTCTTGAGCCAATGGTATGTGTTTGAAATTCATACATATATGTTTAAGCCATACTGAATAAACTATTAACATTTTATTTGATATGATTTGAAGTTGTCGTTAAAGATACATGGCAAATGTTCATCAATAAAAATGCTCATAAAAATACTCTTTCTTCATTTAAGGATATTGGGGGTTCTGATGACTCCACCTAGTGGCCGTTACCCAGAAGATGGAATCAAGCCTTGAATCTCTGTAGATGTAATAATTCATGTGAGGATGATATTTGTGTGCCACCTGCTTTACAGAGGTCAAATTGTTTAGCCAAACTGTTCCTTTTTTAAATCAATGTTGTGTATTGTACACATGGAAACAGAAACAGGAGATGTATTTATCAAATACTTTCATAAAAGTGGCTTTTGCACCATTTTCAGAACTATTGGTGGCAGTACCTGCTTTTTGGCGTGTTCGCACCGCAGGAACTGGGAAAAATTTTAGGTCTTGGAACGCCTTTTGGGGGGACTGAATTAGCTCCTACTTCAGAGTAGGGTCTAATCCAGCACAACAGGAACTACCACTGATTGGCCGAATACCATACCATGCATGCCATACGAAACACCGGCACTCGCTATTTTTAAAAAACAGGCCTGTAAACACAGTTTACATATACTTACTCCACGAGATATCTACATGAATGGGGAAAACAGCGATAGATGGACCGACACAACTTTACGCTACACAGTTGTTGACGTTGTTGAATGCTGCACTTAAATTATGTCGCTGTCGGACAGGCTTACGTCACTTCAGAGTTCCTACTGGCGGTGCAAATGCAACCATGAAAATGGCCCTATAGGGGAAAATAAACGGTGCGAAAGCCTCTGAGGCCCCCTTTGCACTAGTGCATTTTCAATTTAAAACAACGTTCAGAAACGATCTCCATCTAAAGTACACGACCGAAAATGCATGTCACATGACCGTTCATGCACACTGGGCATGCACGTACAAGTGTAAACAGTTGTACAGCCTCTTGCGCATGTAGACAGCTGCAGTATTAAAAAGTAGAGTTTAAAGTAGAGCTGCTAAAAATGACAACAAAGCCAGCAAAGACTGCAGTTCAGTCTCCATGTTATTGTTTACACGGTCATCAAGGATACGCAGAGCAAACGTGGGCAGCCACGCCATCGTTTTCAAAAGTCTCCATTTTGGTCCGTTTATACTGAAACACAACCCCGGCGTTTTCAAACCAAAACAGGCTCTGCAGCGTTTTTGAAAGTTTACATTTTCAAGGGTCAAAACGCTGGAGTAGTGTAAATGACAGGCGTAACCATAGCAAAAGTTTTTAAAACCAAAATGCACTAGTTTAAAGGGGGCCTCAAGATAAAGCATTTAACATTGACACCAGTAAAAAATGCGTTCCAGGGGGTAAAATCCACGTTTTTTGCTGGGTTCCCCTGGTAAAATTCACATTCCAGGGGCTAAATATCATTATTATTTGGGGTCGTTGAACAACAACCCGCGGCAACAGTGTAAAAGTAGCCCGATTTGCGGGAAAACCGTAGACTTGGCAACACTGGTTGTCTTGTAAGACTAGAAAGACCATTAAAAGACAATTGACTATTGAAAAAGTCAGCATTAAATGGAAGTTGCAACCATATTTTCTTCACTATTGTGATGTACAGTACAGTCCAAAAGTTTGGAACCACTAAGATTTTTAATGTTTTTAAAAGAAGTTTCATCTGCTCACCAAGGCTACATTTATTTAATTAAAAATACAGTAAAAACAGTAATATTGTGAAATATTATTACAATTTAAAATAACTGTGTACTATTTAAATATATTTGACAAAGTAATTTATTCCTGTGATGCAAAGCTGAATTTTCAGCATCGTTACTCCAGTCTTCAGTGTCACATGATCCTTCAGAAATCATTCTAATATGCTGATTTGCTGCTCAATAAACATTTATGATTATTTTCAATGTTGAAAACACCCTCACAGTGTACTTTTTTTTTCAGGATTCCTTGATGAATAGAAAGTTCAAAAGAACAGCATTTATCTGAAATACAAAGCTTCTGTAGCATTATACACTACCGTTCAAAAGTTTGGGGTCAGTAAGAATTTTTATTTTTTTGAAAAGAAATTAAAGAAATGAATACTTTTATTCAGCAAGGATGCATTAAATCAATCAAAAGTGGCAGTAAAGACATTTATAATGTTACAAAAGATTAGATTTCAGATAAACACTGCTCTTTTGAACTTTCTATTCATCAAATAATCCTGAAAAAAAATATTGTACACAAATATTTTGTACAATTGTACACATTAAATGTTTCTTGAGCAGCAGATCAGCATATTAGAATGATTTCTGAAGGATCATGTGACACTGAAGACTGGAGTAACGATGCTGAAAATTCAGCTTTGCCATCACAGGAATAAATTACTTTGTGAAATATATTCAAATAGAAAACAGTTATTTTAATTTGTATTAATATTTCACAATATTACTGTTTTTACTGTATTTTTAATTAAATAAATGTAGCCTTGGTGAGCAGACGAAACTTCTTTTAAAAACATTAAAAATCTTAGTGGTTCCAAACTTTTGGACTGTACTGTATATCCAGGCTTAAAGCAACTAAAGTGGCTTTTGTCCATTGGGAATTAATTGGATTGTTAGATCATTATCATTTGCTATTACAAGAGCACATGATTTAAAAAATAATGATGTGCACAGATAAATCATTAATAATAACCACTTAAAACTGACTTCACAATTAACATATTTACAAACAAACATATCTAAGATGCTTCAATGTATAATTGTATTATAAATATGTTTCTTGTATTTGTTTATGAATGTAAAGCTCTGTACGTACAGAGAACATAGATTTACATAACCAAATATGTACGGACTTAAAAAATAACATCTGTAAAACTTTATAAAGGGTACTTGAACTATAAATTTACTTGTCTCATTTTTTTAACTAGAGTAGTACACCTACCAGTTTTATAACACATAAAAAATAATTATGTGAATGAGGACCCGTTTTGCATGAGAGAACTCTATGTCCCTATGTCACTTATGTCTATTTTGTTATGAAATCATACTTGAATAGCTCAAAAGTTGTGTTAAATATGTAAATTAGTCATAAGTGGATGAAATGTCAATCATGTTGTGGGTATCATGTACTTTGCGTCCAAAGGGGCCTTTGAAAATCCTTTCTGTAGAATGTGTTACTGGAGTGTCATGGACCATGACACCTCTATACTAATTACTTAAACCTCATCTTTGGTGCTACTGTCATACTTTAATGTTCAAAGAGAGTTAAAAACAAGGTCGAGCTCAGTGAAGTTTAACCTGTTTTTAATTGCAACAGCCTGGGCAGTGCTAATGTGTTTATCATAACAATAAACTGAAAACTGAAACAAAAAGAACCGCCAGAGCCAGAGAGAACTTGTACTCTGACGGACGTTCGCAGCAGGTAAGTACAACAGCAAAATATTTCATTAACAAGAAATGCTAATAAATAACCTTGTGAAATATGTGTAATACTTTTTTAGCACTGTAAAAAAATGTTTAATTTACTGACATTAGGACTAAACTTGTAGCATAAAATAACATGCATAGTTCTGCTAACATGTCATGAATCTGTTGCAAGCTTTAAATATCTCAAAGCTTCTCTCAAAGCAAAGAAATAGTTCTCAATTAATTTTGAAATAGATACTGAAAATATTTGAATGCTATCAAGTTGGTAGAGATCAATAGGAGTGTTTTTTATTTTAGTATCATTGATAAATTTTGAGAATTAGATTTTATTTTTTTTCTGTTTTCATTTTGATTTAAGTTAAAGTTAATATTTTTTTGTGTTTCTGTCATTTTGTCAATAAATTTTGTAAATATGTCTATATAGTAGTTTTTAATTTTAGTTTATTTAGTATTAGTAGTTCTTTAACTTTAAACGAAAATGAAAAATGTCTTGGCAACTAGCTGTTACGATACAATAAGTTTTATGTTACTTCAGTTAATGTTTATTTTATTTCAGGTAATGAAAACATTTATTTCTTCACTCTTGAAATCTGTACCAACCATCCATGCAGATCAAACACAAATGTAGTCATTATTTAACAAATGTTAAAGGTAGTACATCTCTAGTAGCGGTTAAAAAACAAAACTGCATTTTGCGTATGAACGTTTTGGTTGTGCTTCGGCTCTGCATGACTGTGCGGATGAATATGGTTATCCTAACGCTCATAAAACATTCACTACTAGGCTTATGAGGGATATATAGCCAGTTTAGATGGAAAGGATCTCAAACTGACTGGCTGAAGACGTTACTGTAGCAGATTTACCACAGTAATTCCAGCACAGCGCTACAACAACCATAATGAAATGACAATTCATGCTTTAATGAACTCTATTAGAGAGCTACATGGCAATTCTGTTCAATAAAATACCTTACTTACCTGTTGAGTAATAAAACGTCATCTCTGTGTCGCTTTTACATTTCAAATCCCTCAGTTCTCCAAAAAGCCAAGCCAATGTTGATTCTGATTTATTAGCTTTGTCATGTTCTCTTTTTGCATGCAGACTCTCCTCTGTTTGGAATGTGTTTTTGTTTTTTTAACGAGCGATTCCCCGAAGGTTGGAGATTTAGCGACTCCATGTCAACCTTTCTCGCTCGTCGTGACAACTAATCTATGCCCCTCCCAGACCATAAACGCGTCAAAGTAGCCGGAGCAACTTTTCTCTGTTTACGGATATGACGAGACACGCACGGGCTACTGACGTATGTACACAATTTCCCTAAAATAATATAAAATAATATACTTACCTTCAGGGTAAAACAAAAACACATTTTGGAAGGGCTATTGATGATGTATTGATTCATTATTTAAATTATGGTAATTTTGAACAAACAAAGTTACATAATCTACCTTTAAGGAATATTTTATGGATGTTTTACCCTGTAAGTTTTTACTTAGTTGTGCTTAACATTGATTCCATTGATTGAAAAGTATCCTGGTCTCCTCTGTACATCATACTGTAACTAAATGGCCTCTTTATTTACCACTGATGGAGAAACGTGAAGTATGTGACATGTTTCAGGGGTTCTCATCAGCTACAAAATCTGCAATATATTAAATTTGATGAAATTAGATAAAATATGGTGCTGTGGTTGTTTTTGTTGATATTTATCATAGTTTTCTTCATATTGTTTTTCATCTTAATGGCTCCAACCAGTGAGACCAGATGACACTGAAGGTCGAAGTTGATCCAGGCTATGGCAGCGCATCTGCTAGAGGTCCATTCACAGAACTGGATGGGTCAGAGACTGTCCCTCTCCTTATCCCAGAAGATCAGCACCAGCAGTACACCTGGAAGCCCCTGAGCAAAGAGGAACTGCTGAAGTGCGCAGGAGGACCAGAATGGAGGAGGTTTCGTTCTCGTCTGGTTCTTTGCTTCTGGATTGGTTGGCTGATAATGCTTGGCACTGCAATCGCAATAATCATCCAGAGCCCGCGGATAGCGTCTCCTTCACTACACTGGTGGCAGAGGGATGTGTTTTACTGCCTGCAGCCAGCACTCTTTATGGATGCGGACAGTGACGAGGTCAGCCATATCAGCAGTAAGTCCATATAAACAATTTACAGCAGTAACAAATACAGAAGATTGCGTGTACATTCGAGCTGTTTATCCACCATCCATCCTGAAGCTTAAAATTATACCCACATGTCAAAGTCTAAGTCAGTGTTGCATTTATGAAGTATCTCCAGAAACCACATCACAGGACATTTAGCACAAGTTGTGATTGTGACAATGTCTAATAGACAGTAAATCAGACAACAAGGGTCATTTACAGGAAAATGTGGCATCATAATTGGTTATAATTAATGATCATCCTTTAACTTGAAAAATTTGTTGAAAGAATATTTTCCCACCTCACCTTAGCACCAAACGCAAATGCCCTGCCCCCTCAATATATTTAATGAATAAATATCAATATATTCATTAAATATATTGATATTTATTCAATATATTTAATGAATTACCCATAAACTCACTCTATCAAAGTTCTGTGAACCCATCCCCCTAAACTGCAACCAGCATCCCAAATGTATATTTATATTTATAATTAATTATAACTAGTTATGATTAATTATTAATATTTCTTTTGAGCTAATTTGCTACAACAACTATGTGTTTTTCAATGCATGATTATTAAACTAGCCATCAGTTTGTGGTCAAAGCCTTGCAAAGTACCAGCAGTTATGTATTGTTCCCATAATTTATGTTTTACTGTCATTGTTTACATTTTACTAAAAGGTTTGAAAATAGAGTTGAATATCAGTGCAAAATATCTCTAAAGCCTTGCAAATACAAGTGTCTTACATCATATTATTCACCTACAGAGCCCCTAAAGGGACATGGTGGTGGAAAAAATAAATGATGGGAGGAAAAAATATATTTCAGTGCTTTTGCATTCTCTCACAAAAGCACTCCTCGAGAAACTTTGCACAAAACTTTTACATTCCCCTGAGAAACTTTGCAATAGCTTGCACAGAACTCAAAAATATTGTGAGCGAACATGATGTTTTTGGGGTAATACAAAACATTAGCGAGAGAATGCAAACTTTAACAAAAATTTTCCTCCCATCTAATTTTTTTTATCACCATGTCCATTTAGTGCAGTGTTGCCAAGTCTGTGGTTTTCCCACAGAATTGGGCTACTTTAACACAGTTGCCGCAGGTTGTTTTTCATGTCTGTGGTTTGAAGCAACCCCAATAATGTGATATTTATTCCCTGTAATGCTAATTTTTCCAGGGGAACCCTGCCAAAAAACATGGATTTTAGCCCATGGGACGGGATTTTTACAAGGGGACCCCCCTGAAACGCTATTGGGCTAGTTTTGGGGTAATTTTGAGTAGCAATTGACCCTTCGCTAAGCCACGCCCGAAAACCGCCACAGGCCAATCGTGGTTTAGCAACCGTTACTAGGCGCGGGAGGTCTGTCAAGCTTTCGAGCGAGGGAACATGCTGAAGCGTTGTGCTTATAGATTGTGTTAACCTGATACCCGGTATCCTAAAAGTTTGGACGGGGTGATGGAATTTTTTTCCCTTCCCGACACCTAAAACCCAAGTGGAGAAATGCCGGTGTTCTGAAAATTTGTGCTACCCTGTCAGATTTTGCTACCTCCCATTGAAACAGTAGGTAACGTTAGCAAAATCTGAAAAATGCTAACGTTACCCATCAGATTGTGCTTCCAGTGTGATATTAACGTAGTCTATGGCTTTATTACCATCTACACCTACCCCAACACTAAACCTACCCTTATAATAATGCATATACAGTAATTTTGTGTTATTTATCAAGACAACAATGATGTAATATTGATGTGTGCACATGCAGTAAGCCCGGGAGGACAACCTGACGGGTAGGTTAGCTAGCTAGCTAACTCGGCACATCATTGCTTGGAAATAATGACGGTTCTTTGTTTATAATGCATATATTTGAACGTGAAATAAAATGATTAAAAGCAAGACGGAGATACGTTAGCCTGGCGTGCTAAAAATATAAGCGGGAGAATGTTATCATTTGATTTATAATTATTAGATTATTTTCACAAATTTCACTTAACCTGCTGTGGATGAACAAAGCTTTTCCTCAATAAATTGTGTGTTTCCCATTTGAATGGTCAGCGTATGAAGCGGCTGCTGCTCGCGCTGGGAGCTTTAGCTTCAATTTTGATCAAATTATTTTCTAATCGGTTGCATATTATGTCATGGATATATCCCTCGAATGCATACTGCAGTCCCTTTTGTCTTGCTCTCTCAGATATTTCACCTGTTCGCCAAAAATGACTAATTATCTCCTTGAAAATGTCTGACACCGGTGCTTACATACTGTAAATGACTTGCCAGACGCGAAAGCTTGACAGGCGTAGCAACAGTAACTAAGGAGGGCGGGGCTTAGCAAAGGGTCCATTGGGCGGGTTTTGTTGTGAAAACCTGGCAACCCTGCTTTTGGGGCTCCATATTCACCTGTGCTATGTGTCCAAAAACAACAACAACAACAACAACAAAAATAAATAACAGAGTTGAACAAGGCATGCTATTTTAATTTAATTGTTTTAAAAAAATATAATTTTGATTAGATAAATGAATTCTTCAGTATATAACCCATTAAATAATGTATTTAGTAGATTATATACTGTAGAATTCTAAAATATATTATATATAAATTTATATATAAAATATTATAGCATTTAGTACTACTGATATTCCAATGAACATTTAAAAAATAATTTGTATAACTTTTTAACATTTTACTTTTTTTTTTAAGTTTTATTTTAAAATGTATTTAATTTTTTAATTATATCAGTAGTTGGTCATGGGGACACACACTAAGGCACTGTTTCCTGAGAGTGACCCACTAACACCTTCACTATTGATAATAAATAGACAATAAAAGCAGTGTGGTATGTACTTGTGAAGTGTCAGTGCAGTGACTGAGTGAGTGTGAGCAGTACAGAATGGACTGTATATTAGCCAAATACATGTAAACAGCAATAAAATTCCAGTAGTGAAGGTCATCATGATGGTGCATGTCTCACATAGGGGTGTCCGAGCGGCTGCCCTATCTGAAATCACTGGGGGTTGGGGCAGTGATCCTGGAGGGGTTCTTCCGGCATGACAGCTCCCCACCCAACCTGACAGAGATTGACCAAAGTCTGGGCACACTTCCACAATTCACACGGCTTATCACAGAAAGCCGGAAAGCAGGCAGGTGCATTTTCATTTTCATGATTAAAAAATGTATTTTGGTAGTTTTATTGGCATTCACCCTATTATTAAAAATGCATGCAGTTGGATCAGGACTGCACTAATCTTGGCATTCAGTAGGTGGTGCTGTTTAGCTATATTCCATAAGTCTAGTCTCATACACTGGCCTCCAAGTATTGAAAATCATTGCATTAAAAAAAAAAAACATATTAAATAATGCAAACTTTTCTCAGTTGATTTTAACCAATTACATTTAATCAACTGCCCTCAAGGCTATTTTTAGTTCTCCTCTAGTTCAGACTTGTCTTCATGCTTTCTGTCTTATTGTTGAACAGTATTTCTTTTGTTTTATCATTTAAAACCTAAGAAATATCTTTTGTGAAATGTTTTGTTCTTGAAATGTGTGATTGGTATACCATTTTGTTATCTAATGCAAAGTCAGTTATACATTTTTAGCTGTGTCCAAATACTGCAAACACAGATGTGCTTGTGAAACAGTGGAAGTGTGAAGAAAAAAATTTTGTGTACAATTTTAGGCAACATTAACTGATCCAAAGATTTTCCATATGGTTCAGGTGTGAGAGTGATGCTGGACCTTTGTGAGCTGGAGCTGTTTGAGCAGGAGTCGGGTAATGACACCGAAGTTTGGTCCGGTGCATCAGAGTACATTCAGGTATTGAATGTAATTGGAAAAACTGGAAGAATGTGACACCACTGTCCTTCATTTTTGGTTGGACTGTGTGTAAATTAATAATTTAATATTCTTTATTTTCATTTTTTATTATATAAACATTACCCTGTAAGCAATTGCAGAGCTAAAATCATCTTCTAGCACTCACCAGTGCTCATACCTGTATAACTGGTTTGAACTTGCATACCATACCAGTGTGAAAATGACAATATTCTGGCAAGTCTAACTGTCACTAGATGATTCTTGTAAGGATTACTGTTTTATGTCAATATTTCTGTCTACCTCTTGTTTATTATTGCTCATGTGATATTATTTCCCTCTCCAGTACTCATTGAGGTATTGGCTGGAGTATGGTGTGTCTGGATTTGGGATCTGTGATACAGACGCAGCCTTCTCCGCAGAGGTAAAACTGTCTGGAAACACACTGACGTGTCTTGTTTTGTGGAAAAAGTGTGTGGGTTTTTGATGATGAGGTGCAGGTGGTTAGGGGCCCATACGCAGTGACTTCATAAAAATCAATGTGCATTTATGATTCACAGACTCTAATGGCGTGGAACGTGCTGATGCAAGAATTCAGTTCACAAGATGATGAAAGGTATCAAGTTTTTCAGCTTAACTTATACTGCCGATCACACAAAGTCAATTTCTGAAGGATAAACTCAAGTCATGGTAAAATATAGAAGTAAAATGGGTTGCGAACACCCTTTCATGTTCACTTTAAAGTGAAAGTTCACCCAAAAATGAAAATTCTGTCATCATTCACTCACCCTCAAGTAGTTCCCAACCTGTATGAATTTCTTTTTTTCTGCTGAACACAAAGGAAGATATTTGGAAGAATGTCAGTAACTAAACACATCTCACCCCTCCATTGACTACCATAGTATTTATTTTTCCTACTATGGCAGTCAATGGGGGGCGAGATCTGTTTGTTTACTGACAATCTTCCAAATATCTTCTCTATTTTAATATCTTTATTTTCATTGTGAGCCTGCAATACATAAAACTCGACAAATGTCTATTAACCTGTTAACTGTCACATAGACGTAAAAAATTAAATTAACTTAAATGATTGTAATTCATGAATGCTTTGGAAAGTGAAACTTTGTATTGTACTAAACACCTTTTTTTTGTTTGTTTTTTGGTAGCTATATACCAAAAATAAGCCAACGGGTGACACCTACATTCAGCCAAAAATGGAACCTTGAGTCTCAGACCTTTCCAACGATATGTGTTTTGTTAAGATTAGAAAAAGAATTTATTATAAAATAGTGCAGTAAATTTTGTCAAATTTGAAACATGACACTACCCACAAGGGGGAGGAGCATTTTCATGGTAAAGCAATGTCCACTTTCAAAGGATTTTCACAGGATGAATGTTTAAAGGATTAGTTCACTTTCAATAATAAATATCTTGATGCATCCGAGCTTTATAATGGCAGTGAGCAATACCAATGAGTATGAGCTGAAGAAAGTGCTTCCACATACATCCATCATAAACATACTCCACACGGCTCTGTGGGGTTAATAAAGCCTTCTGAAGAGAAGTGATGCGTTTGTGTAAGAAAAATATCCTTATTTAACAAGTTATGAAGTAAAATATCTAGCTTCCGCCAGACTGCCTTCCGTATTCAACTTATGAAAAAAACGGAACTGGCGTCGCATCAGTTAAAGGTGCCCTAGAACCAGTTTTTACAAGATGTAATATAAGTCTAAGGTGTCCCCTGAATGTGTCTGTGAATGTGTCTGTTTCAGCTCAAAATACCCCATAGATTTTTTTTTTTTTTGCCTATTTTGGAGCATCATTAAATATGCACCGATTCATCGCGCGGCCCCTTTAAATCTCTCGCTCCCTGCCCTCCCGAGCTCTCGACGATAATACAGTGCGTTTACAAAGTTCACACAGCTAATATAACCCTCAAATGGATCTTTACAAGATGTTCGTCATGCATACTTCATGCATGCTTCGGATCATGTGAGTATAGTATTTATTTGGATGTTTACATTTGATTCTGAATGAGTTTGATGGTGCTCCGTGGCTAAAGCTAACATTACACACTGTTGGAGAGATTTATAAAGAATGAAGATGTGTTTATGCATTATACAGACTGCAAGTGTTTAAAAATGAAAATAACGACGCTCTTGTCTCCGTGAATACAGTAAGAAACGATGGTAACTTTAACCACATTTAACAGTACATTAGCAACATGCTAACGAAACATTAAGAAAGACAATTCACAAAATTTCATTAAAAATATCATGTTATCATGGATCATGTCAGTTATTATTGCTCCATCTGCCATTTTTCGCTATTGTCCTTGCTTGCTTACCTAGTCTGATGATTCAGCTGTGCACAGATCCAGACGTTAATACTGGCTGCCCTTATCTAATGCTTGAACATGGGCAGGTATATGCAAATACTGGGGTCATACATATTAATGATCCAGACTGTTACGTAACAGTCGGTGTTATGTTGAGATTCGCCTGTTTTCCAGAGGTCTTTTAAACAAAGAGATTTACATAAGAAGGAGGAAACAATGGAGTTTGAAACTCAATGTAGCCTATGTCTTTTCCATGTACTGAACTTTTGTTATTCAACTATGCCGAGGTAAATTCAATTTTTGATTCTAGGGCACCTTTAAGCTTTTTTTGTAAGTTACGGAATACGGAAGGCGGTATAATTCAAAATCCTTTAAGCTTTAGAATTATACCTAATTTATGTAAAATATGTGATATGGAGGGAAAAGGCAATTAAAAAAGTGTGCCAAATGTCCCGGTACTGGGACAGTGACAGTTAACAGGTTAATTAATTTGCTACATAAACGCAAGTCATGGTGACATAAATCAGGTCTTGTTATCTCATTCTTGTAGAATATTGATGGTGAGGCAAACAAAAATGTCCAACATTACGGTTAATGGTTCACTGGTGGAGCTGGTTACAAAGTCACTGATTCCCCCATCACACCATCCGTTGTCTCCTGCTGAGGTTGCTGAGGCCATGGAGGCCAATCTGCAGACGCCACAGGGACTCTGGCCGAGCTGGACCGTGAGTGGATATGCACTGCACTGACTTTAACAGTTTATTTTTTAAAAGTCACCATGAAATCAAAATGGACCATTCTTATGTTCTTATGTTATGGAAAATTGCAGTATTCGTGCATATATATATATATATATATATATATATATATATATATATATATATATATAAATGAAGAGTTTGGTTCCAAAACGCAATTACTCCATTTTGAGTAAAAAGGTGTTTTCTTTACCAAGAAAGTGGCAAGATGAAAACCACTATTTTCTGTTTCAAACTTTCACATAGCATCTTTTGGTTTCAAAAACATAAAAAATTCAAATCTACATTTTGATTTTAAAAAGTTTATTATAAAAACATTATTTTTTCCCCAAAATGCAATAAATCCATGACACTTTTTTTTTTCAAAATGCAATTAATCCATCAATATAAAAGTTATTTTTCAAATTTAAAATACACAACAAAGTAAGTTGATTCACATATATGACAGAGTCTAATACATTCAGCTGTCACTCCCAAAATGAATTCAACGTTATAAATTATTTGTCATTACCGATTAAAGAGTATCTGGCCCCACCGCACGGTTAAATAAACACATTTGCCGAGTACATTAAAACGGCTTTTTAAAAAAGCCTTCAATGTTTACAGTGGGTGGAATGGTGCGCTGTGATTGGTTGAGCAGATATATCGTGTTCTGTCCTCTTCTCTGAGGACATTTTTACTGGCATGAGGGCGGGACAACCTGTCACTCACATGAGATCGACCAATAGCAATCCACAACCATCCAATCAATTCCCTATAGACAAAATCAAGTCCCGCCCTACATTTTTTCTTGTTCAAGAAGCCGTTCCACTCGAATATATATCACAATCCACCTCTGTCCAACACCCCATGATGTTTTGCGCAAATTATGAGAGTAACTACAGTTAAATTGTAAACTCGCTCTATGAATGCAATAATAAGCATTTTCAAAAACTGAGTACAATGAGATGACATTATTCTAATCTCCCAAGTGCCTCCCATAATCTAAAACGCAGTAGGCTTGTTAGGTCAAAGGTGGATTTGGAAGAAAAGACTATCCCAACTTCCGTTTCATGCCAACTTTAATGATTCCCAAAACGTAAGCTGGTTTGCTGGTCCTAGCTGGTCTCATAACCTGCAGTGTGTTTCCCAATGGTGTCGTTAGCCATCTGTGGTTGCCAGTTCTGTCATTACTAAAATCAGGGGTGTCCAAACTTGGTCCTGGAGGGCCACTGTCCTGCAGAGTTTAGCTGTAACTTGCCTCAATACACCTGCCTGCAGTTTCTAGTGTGTCTAGTAAGACCTTGATTTGCTGGTTCAGGTGTGTTTAATTGGGGTTGGTGCTGAACTCTGCTGGACAGTGGCCCTCCAGGAGCAGGATTGGACGCCCCAACTAACACAGTTCAACAATTCTGCGTTTCCTGAAACCATAGTTCCAACAAACATTCTCAAACAGCATTGCAAACTTGTGTGGTTGGAACTACTATTAAGTGGAATTAAATACTGTAGATCCTGGAAAATACTGCCTGTTAACATTTTTGTTGTTTTGTGTAAATGAACTATAATTTAATCCACTGAGATGTTACCTTTTTACAGTAAACAGTCGGGACTACAGTAGCTAGTTAATTTTTCCAACCTTGCATTGTGGTTAAGCAGAGAGTGAAGTTGTTGTTCAGGAAACACACCTCAGGTTTGCTGGTGTTAGAGGAGTTTTGGGCCTGAACCAGTTTAATACCAGCTTGGCTAGTTTTAGCTGCTTGTACAGCAGCAATTTGCAAATCACTTGACTGCAAGAGAATGTTTGAAAAAATAATAGACACACTTTTTTCGGAAATGAAACTGTGAGGTGGGTGGCATATAGGACTCAATTTATTTCACACGTACTTTTTTGAGCTGGCAGGAAAATTTATCTGCCAAAAACATGATCAAGGTGTCATTTTTTTGTGACACATCAAACCCGAACACTTTCATTTACAGTAAATATGACCAACATGACGTCAGCATTAATTAACTACAGAAAAAGAACAATATGTAGAACCCACACAAACACTAGTTGCTAGACACTTGAGTTTGATCAATGGTTTAGTGAACTATGATCTAATTTTCACACAGAGAGAAATGTTACATTTCTATATGGTGATTAACAAAGTTTAAAAAAAAAAAAACACTAATCCCAGTGATGTTCCACAGTGATGGAAAACCTGGAAAATTCATCCAAAGTTTGATGACTTCAAGCTCTTGACCAATAATTCATTAAAGGATTAGTTCACTTCTGAATGAAAATTTCCTGATAATTTACTCACCCCCATGTCATCCAAGATGTTCATGTCTTTCTTTCTTCAGTTGAAAAGAAATTAAGGTTTTTGAGGAAAACATTCCAGGATTATTCTCCTTATAGTGGACTTCAGTGGGGTTCACCGGGTTGAAGGTCCAAATTGCAGTTTCAATGCAGCTTCAAAGGGCTCTACACGATCCCAGACGAGGAATAAGGGACTTATCTAGCGAAACTATCGGTCATTTTCTAAAAAAAAAAAAAAAAAAATTATACACTTTTTATCCAGAAATGCTTGTCTTACACTGCTCTGCGATGCGCAACACAAGGTCACGCGTGATAGGCGGAAATACCGCAGTAGGGCGAAAAACTTAATCTAATTTTCTCCTCCACCTTCAAATTTGTTCGATATAATTTTTTTTACCTTTTTTTTTTTTTGTAAAGGGTGTTTGGCTTAATCTTTGCACGTTCACTTTGTAGATACTGGATTGGTACTTCCATGTGACCTTTGTAACGTGATTACGTCATCGTAGAGCAGTGCAAGATGAGAATTTGTGGTTAAAAAGTATATACATTTTTATTAATTTTTTTAGAAAATGAATGATCGCTAAATAAGACTCTTATTCCTCATCTGGGATCGTGTAGAGCTCTTTGAAGCTGCAGTGAAACTGCAATTTGGACCTTCAACCCGTTGTACCCCAGTGAAGTCCACTATAAGGAGAATAATCCTGGAATGTTTTCATCAAAAACCTTAATTTCTTTTTGACTGAAGAAAGAAAGACATGAACATCTTGGATGACATGGGGGTGAGTAAATTATCAGGAAATTTTCATTCAGAAGTAAACTAATCCTTAAAACAAAAAACTTTGAGGTCGCAGAAACAATGTTTATCATTGTTTTATTTAAAGTGTAACTTCACTGATTTTTAACCCGATTTGTATTGTTACAATGTGGGTAGTATATGTAGATGAACAATGTTTAATCGTTCACCGTGTTACCTGGACTGAGAAATTCATGTTTATCTTTCAGCAAAGACCAGGGCTTTCGTGCAAACTACAGATTATACTTCCGCATTTTTGTATACAGTCAGATCGACAGAGGGTTGTTATTATAAATTATGTTGATTATCACTGAAAATTGAATCATAATTCGTCTACTCTTTAAAAACAACATTATGGTGAAAATGGAACACTATAGCAACGTTTTTCCGATTTTCCATTGAAGCATTCTCTCCGTATTTTTTGCAGCCTTTAGTCTCTGCCTACAACACGCAGCTGGATTCTTCTCTGGAAAATGAAAGTAACTCACTGCCGCTAAACGTTTACTCTTTGAATTCTTGCACCCGGGAACAATACAATTCAACATCATTATGACTAAAAGTTTGCTAAGAAGTACTTCCTACTAAAGCAAGGTGGTATTTGACTCAGGAAGCGTATCTATAGCAGACTGGTGGGAGTGGCCTTGAATGGCAACGTTCCCAGTGCATTATGGGTGTTGACATTTTCCTGACATTTGGCAAAAGAGAAGACAACATTTTTTCTGTTTTCTCTAGTCAGGTAGCACCGATTTTCTTTCTCTCTTTTTTTTTTTAAATGGCCTTTCTACTGCATAGGCAGCCAAGTTGTACTGAAAGTCCATTTTGCCAGCAGTAAAATACTTATTCAGTCTGAGTTGAATGGAAGTTTCTGAGAATGCAATGTCACTTGTGTTTGAACCAATCACAGGTGGGTGGAGGAGTCCCGTGGGAGCTACAGAGAGCAATTCTAGTACTGATCATGACTTTACCTGGGACACCCGTCATCAAATATGGAGATGAGGTCAATCCAATCCAGGTGAGTTGACATAACCATCCTCAATAAACCATTGCTGTGGTCAGTTTGAATTTTTTTCAAATACAGTACGAATTCTTTTAATCTGTTCAAAAATACAGGAACAGCTGAATCAACCGCTAGCCCTCTTCCATTCTCTGATTCAGTCGCGTGCTCGTGAAGAGGCTCTCCACTTTGGCCGATTCACCTTCCTTCCCTTCAATAGCAGCATGTCGTCCTCTGGCCTCAACTCTACAGCCACACCTCCTTTAGCTTTCCTGCGCTCATGGGGCTGCGTTCACTTCCTGGTCTTGTTTAATTTGGGTTCTGAACCTCACACTCTGGACCCAGACTGGGCTCCTAGCCTGCCTGAAGCTGGGGTGTTTTTAACCAGCACAGGTCTTGACCGATTCGGCCCTGTGTCTCTACGGTCAATAAAAATGCAGCCACATGAGGCCATTGTCATAAAACTGTTTGAATCTGACAACTCTTCCTAAGATAAAATGCTTATTAATGCAACTAAGATCTAAAGATGTTAAGTATTGGTTAGTTGTAACTACTCTCTGGGTTAAAAACAACCCAAGTTGGGTTGAAAATGGACAAACCCAGCGAATGGATTGTTTTAACCCAGTGGTTGGGTTAAATGTTTGCCCAACGTGCTGGGCAGTTTTATTTAACCCAACTACTGGTAAAAATTACTATATGGCTGGCTTAAAATGAACCGGTTGGAAATTAAAAATCAGACACATAATTACTAGAGGCAGCAATAATAATCCAAATGTTAACATTTATTAATAAGCAATTTACTAAAAGTTTATTGTTTAATTATCATTCATTAAACTTATTAATAAATGTTCATTTCCAACATACTTTGGATTCATTTTAAGCAAGAAATACAGTCATTTTTAAACAATAGTTGAGTTAAATAACACTACCCAGCAGGTTGGGCAAAGATTTAACCCAACCACTGGGTTAAAAGAACCCAATCGCTAGGTTTGTCCATTTTCAACTCAACTTGGGTTGTTTTTTACCCAGCATTTTTTAGAGTGTAAGAGTAATTATAACTAAAACTAAATTAATTGGTTTAAAATTAATAAAACTTGGCAGTGGGAATGGAGTGCACTCTGTATCTTTGCAAATAATCTAATAAAGAGAAACCAATGCAAATTTAAATTAAGATGTTTTTTTTTTATTATGGATTTATGGATTCTTATTAAAAACAGATTTAAATTGTTTGATTTATTATACAGTATGAAGGTGACATTCAAATGGGAAATGTCTTACCAGCTTACCTCATTTCTGCTACTTTTTAACATTTTTGCTACTTTTTAAAATGCCTTTTATGTTTAGATTTTTCTTTTTTTACTTTTAATATTCTTACTTTCATATGTAAAAATAGCCGATTACCACATTAATACATTTGTAAAACTAAACGAAGAGTGAAATAGCCATAAACCGCTTCAATATTTATTGTGAATTTGTTTTCAATTTCAAAAGAGTATTACTGTTCTCATCAAGCTGCAGGCTCCATGTTACGGACAGAGATGACACATATCTGGTTCTGGTTCCCCGTTGCTGTTATGGTTTGACATCAACATCAACAGGCCCGTCCCTGGACATTTTGAAACTCTAGACGTGTTTTCATGGCATCACATATTTTTTATGTGCAAACAGCCAAAAAGCTATGTCTGTTTTTTAAAGGGTCACATTGGTAATACAAGTTTAATATTGGTTTATTTGCACAACAAAAAAATAAAGTGTGCTCAATTTCATCACAACATACAATTGTCGTCATGCATATTTCTTGGCATCTGAAAATGCACTGCAGTGCATGTCTAACTGTGCATTATCTAACAATCATGGTGGTAATTGTTTACATAGGAAAAGAGATACAATTCACTAAAATTCACTGGGATATTTTTAAGGATGGGCTCAATTCAGATGTTAAGTCTGACGGCCGTCGATGGCATTTGCACATGAAACGAGTTGAGGCTTGGACCCAGAAACGGGATTCCTTACGTCATGTCTTAACAAGCGGATTAGAGGACCGTAGTGGGACCAACTTATTCCCAGATGTCACAGACTCAAAAGAAAATTGACAATCTGTTGACCGTGAGAGCAAAACAAAACCTTCTTATTCAATAACTTGTCATGGATCAAGTGGACCCTCTTACCTCTACACATATGCCGTAATGCAATAATCTGAACAGAACATTCTGCTTTCATTTAAAAGCTTTTTTAAATTTATAATAAAGCCAGGACAGAGGACAAGCTTTTTATTTGGGGTTTAACTGTAACTGTACACTTGACAGTCAGGTTGTCCGTGCTCGGAAAAAATCATATCAAATTTTCATAAATCAAATGTTGTGGCAGGAAGCAATTCCTCTGTGAGAACAAACTTCAGCATATGTCATCTGCAGATGATTACAGAAGGATTTAACAGACAGACAAACCTAACGCTTTTTGACTTTCTCAGTTTCTGTAAAGAATTTCCTTTGTTTCACATTAATTGCACACATGTATGGTACAAATATGTGGCTTTGTTTCATTAATACAGTGTATACTTTATTTACCGTGAAAGAAGGGAAGTGAAATGTGACAACATGCCCCATAGGTGGGGCACAGTGTAACATGACCATATGAGAGTTTAAAATGTTACCTGATCTAATAAAAAAATATACATGACAAACTAAAATATTTTGTAAATAATATTTTTCATATGAAATAATAGCATTTTTTTTAGAAATTCAAATTTAAATCATTTTGTAGTTTGACAATGAACATTCTGCAAAACACAGCTATACAGCATTGGTCAAAAAAATAAACGCAAACAGAAGAAGAAACATATTCAGACATTCAGAAAAACACAGAGCTGAAAAAACATTCCCTCCACTCACAGCTCTCACAGAACACGAGATAAGCCAGTACCAATGCTGAACATTGCTTGAAATAATATTTTATGAATGTTCAGGTTCTTCCTCTCAGTCTTTATTCACTTTTTTTTTTCCATGGTATCTCAACAGATATTCACAAAAGTTAATTATGCTAATTTTATTGGTAACTGTGTATAATAGCATACTTCTAATAGTGTGGCAGTGTTACAACAAACCCTATCTGTGCAAACCTGGAATTTAAACCTGGTTAGTGTCTTCTGCTAGTTAGTGAAGCATTAAAGAACTACCCGAACAGATTGGAGATTACGATAATATGAGATTTGTCTAATTTTAAACAAACACAAAAAAATATAAATGAAAAATTAACTTAAAGGATTAGTTCACCCAAAAATGAAAATATTGTCATTTATTACTCACCCTCATGCCGTTCCACACCCGTAAGACGTTTGTTAATGCAAATTAAGATATTTTAGTTGAAATCCGATGGCTCAGTGAGGCCTCCATAGCCAGTAATGACATTTCCTCTCTCAAGATCCATAAAGGTACTAAAAACATATCTAAATCAGTTCATGTGAGTACAGTGGTTCAATATTAATATTATAAAGTGATGAGAATATTTTTGGTGCGCCAATAAACAAAATAACGACTTATATAGTGATGTTCGATTTCAAAACACTGCTTCAGGAAGCATCGGAGCGTAATGAATCAGCGTATCGAATCAGCGGTTCGGAGCGCCAAAGTTACGTGATTTCAGCAATTTGGCGGTTTTTCGATCCGAATCATGATTCGATAAACTGATTCATTATGCTCTGAAGCTTCCTGAAGCAGTGTTTTGAAATCAGCCATCACTATATAAGTCGTTATTTAGTTTTTTTGGCGGACCAAAAATATTCTCGTCGCTTTATAATATTAATATTGAATCACTGTACTCACATGAACTGATTTAAATATGTTTTTAGTACATTAATGGATCTTGAGAGAGGAAATGTCATTGCTCCCTATGGAGGCCAGTATTGTTCTATTGTTGATGAAATCCGATGACTCTGTGAGGCCTCCATTGAGAGCAAAGCCATTCAAACTCTCAAGGTCCATAAAGGTACTAAAAACATATTTGAAACAGTTCATGTGAGTACAGTGGTTCTATATTAATATTATAAAGCGATAAGAATACTTTTTGTGCGCCAAAAAAACAAAACAAAATAAAGACTTTTCAACAATATCTATATGGGCCAATTTCAAAACTGCAGTCACTGCAGACACAAGTTCTGACACGTCTAGTGCATTAAGTGCTCAGTGGGATCCGTTTGCAATTATTCCTGCACTCTGCCGTTCTAGACCGAACATTATTCCAGATTTACCCTGTAAATCAATATTACGTTGAAATGAACAAACATGCATGATGGAAAGACTAGAGGCTCAGTCCATCATTCACAGATTCTCAGATTTTACTGACCCATCCTTAAACCAACGCACATCCTTTTTTGGATTATTTTAACCTAAATGTTTTTGTTCCTTCAAATGGCAATTTGTTTACAATATTTCAGATATACTGAAACATATTTGGCCTGCATGTTATCCTCCTGTGACCCAGATGATCATTTTTGTCCTCTGAATTTCTCTGAGAAGATACATGCAAGTTTTGAGTGAATATTAAAGAGGACATCATGTTTTAAGAGATGCCTTCAACAATTTCCTTTCATTATTATTACAATATATTTTGCATTACAATCGGCCTTATTAGTGTGTCACATTTTTGTACATAAATGTTAGAAAAATTGTTATAAATACTCCACGTTAAAGAAAGGTTATAAAAACTGGTTATGGCAGTTATGGCAGACAATGGAATTTTGTTATGCACAATTTACTCCAAAACATTCCAATACTGTTTAAAGAGATTAAACTTCAGATATACTCAGAACTGAGATGAATTGTTACCTTCATTTTTGCAGTGACGTGCAATCAGACTCTTCTTCAATCCCTTGAGAGATGAGGTGACAAAAATAGGTACAGCAAAAAAAAATTAAAAAAAATTTATATATATATCGAAACGGTTGACCAATCACAACACACTGGTCCAACCGGCCATAGAAACAAGAACTGAACAGGGGTGTGTTTCCCATTCAACGATGTAACTCGCTGCTTCATTACCATAGTACGATGCATCATTGAACAAATCAACTAGCTAGTCACGACTGTTTCCCGAAACCGTATTGTCGCAAACCTGTCGTTCAGCTACGTTTGTTAATGATGTCACGCAGGTGGTGAAGTAATAACTTCTTTAAATGAATCCGTTTGCAAACGAATTAATGCTATTTTTTTGCTATAAATTACAAACATGGAATCTAAGGAATAATTATAATTTTTTATATTATTTTGCTTTATTTCCAGATTAAATCATAGATTCGTTCTTACGTACTAGAGCACGTACGCACATGCGCACTCTTCAAAAAAGTGCTTCAAGTGGTTAAAATCTCCTGACAAACTGAAATATGTAAATGACATTTGTATATATTCATATATATACTGTCAGCTTGCTTATTTTGATCATTTATGAAGTCCATATGTCATAAAAACAAGAAACTATGCTTCTAACTACAGTTTGAGAGCTGTCATTCCAACCAACCACACAAGTTTGCGATGCAATTTGTGAAAATTCATTTGAACTTTGGTTTTGGGAAACACCAAATCATTCAACTATGTTAGTAACGACGGAACTTGCGATGCACCCCAGGGGTGCATTTCCCAAAAGCATCGTTAGCCAACTATGGTTGCAAGTTCTGTCATTACCAACATAGTTGAATGATTTGGTGATTCCCAAAATGCTGGAAAAACATACGGAGAGCATCAGCTTTCGTTTCTGCTCTGATAGCCTCGAGACCATGCCGAACTGTGAGTGTGTGTTAGAAATCAGGAATGGTGAGAGAACATTGTGCTTGGTACATTTTTTTGTCTTCAAACCAAACTTGGGTCTTCAGCCGACAAAGTTTAAATCCCGTCTTGCCAGCGTGATTCCCATAATGTTTACGCATTAGGTCAGTAGGTGAAGAGTAGGTGGTCTTTTGAGGCTGTTCGAACACATGAGCGACTACACTACGAATGTGTTTTTGACTACCTCTGGAAGTGGTCGAAAGTGGACAAGCTCAAAATGTTTTACACCCTGTTTACACCCTGTATTTAGCGTCGTCCACTTGTGATCTGATCGACCAAAACCCATCTTAAAGGATTAGTTCACTTTCAAATAAAATTTTCCTGATAATTTACTCACCCCCATGTCATCCAAGATGTCTTTCTTTCTTCAGTAGAAAAAAAGATGATGAGAAAGATGAGAAATAAGGGTCTTATCTAGCGAAACGATCGGTAATTTTCGGAAAAAAATGTAAATGTATATGCTTTATATAAACAAATGATCGCCTTCCAAGTGGTTCTGCCAAAACCGCACTTTCGTATTGTTCAAAAAGCTTACGCTGTATGTCCTACGCCTTCCCTATTCTACTTACGGAAAAAAAATGGAACTGGCGTTCTTTTCGTAAGTAGAATAGGGAAGGCGTAGGACATACAGCGTAAGCTTTTAGAAGAAGAATACAGAAATGCGGTTTTGGTGAAAGCACTTAGAAGGCGATCATTTGTTTATATAAAGCATATACAGTTGTATTTTTTCGAAAACGAATGATCGTTTCGCTAGATAAGACCCTTATTCCTCGTCTGGTATCGTCTAAAGCCCTTTGAAGCTGCACTGAAACTGGAATTTTGACCATTTGGAGGCCATTGAAGTCCACTATATGGAGAAAAATCCTGGAATGTTTTCCTCAAAAATCTTAATTTCTTTTCGACTGAATTAAGAAAGACATGAACATCTTGGATGACATGGGGGTGAGTAAATTATCAGGAAAATTTTATTTGAAAGTGAACTAATCCTTTAATATCAGGTGGAAATAGTTGAACGATGTAGTTGGTGTTTCCCGAAACCATAGTTCCATCGAATATTTGCAAACTCACGTGGTGAAGCCAAACAGCGTGACAAGCTATTAACAAGGAAGAGTAATGACTCACACTTTCATCCCTGTTGTATTCTTTCCGTTAACTCTGTTTAAAGTTGGACACATACAGTATAATAGAATGAGAAAATTAGCAATCTGAATTGTTGTGTTATTGTGAGTGATGATTTTTGTTGGCTCTCTACATGTGTCCAAACAATGAGACTGATCTATGATTCACATACTAAATCTGTTTTTAATCACTGATTTAAAGTGAGTTAACTGCTTAGTGAATGAGATAATGCACATTTCAGGCAAAATAGGGTAATAAATCATGGTGTTTGTTCACAGTGGAATTTTAATGACAGTAAACATTTTTTATTCAGATTTTTTTTCATCTGGCTCGGCAAATTTAACACTCAGTACCAAAGAAAAGATAATATATATATGCAAGTAAATGTTTGCATGCTGAAGAAATCTTTCATTAATCTGCACCTCATGGCCTAAATGAAGCACAGAAGCAGAGAAGGCCTGTCTGAACAAAGCCAAGAGTTTTATGAGACACTTGAAGGGTGATTTTTGCCTTCAGTGAGTTACTAATACAGTGTCATAAAATTTTCCCACTGAGATTCTTTTTCATTCATATCCGCTTTGCCAAATCACTTTTGAGCTTACTATTCTGCCTACAGAGAAGCATTTCCATAAAGGCTTTAAGGTGAAGCCACAAAGAGACTGACAGCCTAATCCCACATTTTTAGGAGTGCTGAGATGAAAGTCCTAGATTAAGCCATATTTTTGTGCATTAAGGCTAATTACGAGGTTCCAGATATTCTGTTCATGGCTGTATTATTAGTGGTTATCTGGAATCTGGTTTGTCAGTCTTTAAGCAGAAGGAGCTGTTGAAGGAAGCCAGGTTTTAAAAAGTTAAACATTCCTCACAAAACAAAAATGGGAAAAAAGAAAGAAGTGAGAGACAATTGAATTTCTTATTCACAGTTTACTCCAAACATTCCAATACTGTTTAAAGAGATTAAACTTCAGATTAGAAAGAGTGTTTGGATTATTATGAACTGAGATATAGAGCCAAGGAACTGTCGCCTCAAAAACATTTACTGTTAATTTATTTCAGTGACGTGCAGACAGAATCTTATTCAATCCTTTGAGAGAAGAAGTGACAAAAATCATGATGACAAAAAATATTCAGCTATGTTTCTCAACCAGGGGTCCGCGGACCCCTAGTGGTCCTTGACGTAATGCCAGGGGGTCCTTATAAAGTATCTAAATATGAATATTTGTATATTTTGACATTTGACATGTTACCATAAAAGAAGAAGATAATATATGTATAATATAACCAACGATATGGCTGAATATTGGACAAGTCAATGGGTCTCATTCATGAAACATTCGTAAATATACGAGTAAATATGTGAGTGATTTGCGCGTAAAGAGACCTTCCCGAAAACTCTTCTCCTGATTCACAAATACTTCGTAAACGTCAGAAGTGATAGTGAAATGTGTGTGTGTGTGTTAATGAATTCCAATCAGTCGTAAATGGGACGCGCGTGCACGCTCATTCTCAATTACCTTAAATCCCGCCCATTAAATCCAACTGACAACTATATATATGGGCATCATATTATGACACCAAACGAAGGATTTTGGCCATTTTATAGGAAACAATTTCCAGAACAATTAAAGGGGCCATTAGTTTGCCCAGCCCTATTGAAATCAATTAATTATTTGATTAAAGTGCTCCGTTTGCGGATGCTAATACTGGCTCTCACAATAAAAGTAAAAAGAAAAAACGTATGTAATTACTATATATAATATTTTTTCAAAATGCTGTGTAAATATGTACCTTATTAAGGTGAATTAAAATGCAGCCTTATTAATAAGCAAAACGTTCGGATGTTAAAAGCACTATGGGAGCAGGTGTAGATTTCTTTCGTACCAACTAACATTTGGAAAATATGAACATTTTAATGAATCCGAAAATTTACGCCAGAACCACTTTACACACGATTTACACAAAAATTCGTTCTGCTCGTGTTTCATGAATGAGACCCAATGAACGTACTAGTAAATTCTACTTGATTGCATTTGGTCATCACAAAGACATTAATGATACCAATGAGCCAATATTATTCTGGGGTCCTTAAGGACGGCTCTTAATATGACGGGGGTCCATTACTCAAAAAAGGTTGAGATTCACTGAGCTATACGATAATATATGCGGTAATACTTAAGTATGGGGAACACATATTCACTATTAACTATGACTTTTCCCTCAATAAACTCCTAATTTACTACTTATTGATAGATAATAAGGTAGTTGCTGTAGTGGTTTTATATTTTCAAATCCGTTAAAGGATTATTAGGCTGCATAAATTAGGTCAGTCGGAACTGGGAACACTTCCTATAACACCAGATGTACTCGTTACATCAGAAGAAAAATGGCATCTACGCTAATATTAGTCTTTCTGTTTATCCTGAGGTTTACCATAGTCAACCGGATCCGGGCCGTATCCAGCTGAGACCAAGGACGAAGGACCGGCGCCATGACACGACCACAACGCAGCCCTGAAGTATCAGCAGAGATCGAGTCGACTAGATCATCCATTGTGAAGACATTGTCAACACAACAGCCAGTGCCACAGTTCCTCAACAAACCGACCATACCAGCGTGATGAATACGATCCTCAACTGGATGGAACTGAAATAAATACTTTGAATGTTGCGATCCTATCAGACTTATGAGAGCAACCTGAATCGTAACAAAGCACTGTTCGCCAGAAGAGACTACTGCTGGTTTCTCCCAAGGTTTTTTTCTCCATTTTAACACTTGTTTGCCACCTGATGTCACCTGGCTTGCTTAGTTGGGGACACTTGACATTTGACTTGACATTTGATATTCAACAGTGCTTTGAACCGTCTGCATTGACACTATTCTTTAAGAGCTGCTGTGCAGCCAAAATTATGTACCAGTTATCATTGTAAAGCTGCTTTGACACAATCTACATTGTAAAAAGCGCTATATAAATAAAGGTGAATTGACTTGACTTAAGTTCAGGCATTGGGTCGATTAAAAATATGAATCCATACGACTCCAGGGGGAGTTGAGATTGAGCAACAGTTTTGGCTACACTTAAGAATGAAAAGATTATTTATTGTAATATTTAATGATTCCCAGGATCCTATCAGAGCTTTCAGAGTCACGAGACACAATGTGCTGAGTGCTGCTCTTCTGTTTATTTAAAATGCCCACAGTGTTTTAGTTTATGAAGAACGCTCTGGTAGAGTGAGATGGAAGATGATGATGCAGTCTGTCTGAATTAATCATCATTCTTATTTCCACCTGAAAACTTTTAATGCTTTCCCAGTAAAAAGTGTTTGATTAATGTGTACTCACTGCAGATTCCTCAGAGATCATTCATAACCACTCAAAATGTGTGTGTGCTTTGGTAAGAACAGTCTGGCAATAGTAGTCATCTGAACTGTAGTGTTCTGAGTATGACGAGACAAAATTCCAGCCACACGTCGGGTTTAAACAGACAAAAGAGAGGTACATGGAGCAAAAGGCAATGTGAAATCAGCACCTGAAAGTGACTCAGGCTGATAGACACATATGATTTATCTAACCAGATGTGTTTGAACAGACGTCGTAAACTGGTAAAGTTCCTATTTTCTAAAACATTTGAAATATACAGTAGGTAATGATAAAACAAGATTTAAGCAGATTTATTCATGGTCCCACTTTATGTTAAATGTCTTTATGTACTAACATTTAAATTAATCATTTGATACAGTGCACTTATAATGTACATACATGTTTTTACATTGTACATATATTTAAGAAATACCTGCATGTAATTACATCCGTAATTAATTTCTGTAATTACATCTATATTTACACTGTTGACCCATCGCTTACACCTATAATATGCCTCGACACAGTCATAGGAGTCCTCTCTATGACCTAATTTTTCTGTTTTTCTCCTGCATGTGGGTTGCACCTTTGTTTTTCACACCACATTAATTCAGAAATTGCTCATCAGGAAGTCAGTGTATTCTTTGCATAATATATTTTTGCATACATTAATAGTACTTTTAAAAAGAGTATCTATTACAGAAATAATATACTTTAAAAGAATATACTATACAAAGTGCGTTTTCGTACACTTGAATGCATGTTATTTACAATTAAATGAAAATGTATTATAGTTTAAATGTATATTAGAACTTAAAGGATTAGTTCACTTTCAAATAAAATTTTCCTGATAATTTACTCACCCCCACGTCATCCGAGATGTTCGTGTCTTTCTTTCTTCAGTCGAAAAGAAATGAAGATTTTTGATGAAAAAATATAGTGGACTTCAATGGCCTTCAAACGATTGAAGGTCAAAATTTCAGTTTCAGTGCAGCTTTAAAGGGCTTTAAACAATACCAGATGAGGAATAAGGGTCTTATCTAGCGAAATGATCGGTCATTTTCAAAAAAAATGTAAATGTATATGCTTATAAACAAATGATCGCCTTGTACATGATTCCGCTTTCCGTATTCTTCAAAAAGCTTACGCTGAATGTCCTACGGCTTCCCTATTCTACTTACAGAATGAACGCGGCGCCAGTTTCATTTTTTCCGTAAGTTGAATAGGGAAGGCATAGGACATACAGCATAAACATTTTGGAGAATACAGAAATGTGGTTTTGGCGGAAGCACTTAAAAGGCGAACATTTGTTTATATAAAGCATATACATTTATATTTTTTAGAAAATGACCGATGGTTTCGCTAGATAAGACCCTTATTCCTCGTCTGGGATTGTTTAAAGCCCTTTGAAGCTGCACTGAAACTGTAATTTTGACCTTCAACCATTTGAAGTCCACTATAAGGAGAATAATCCTGGAATGTTTTCATCAAAAACCTTCATTTCTTTTCGACTGAAGAAAGAAAGACATGAACATCTTGGATGACATGGTGGTGAGTAAATTATCAGGAAAAGTTTATTTGAAAGTGAACTAATCCTTTAAGTTCCCTTTCCAAGTGGAAATTTGACACTAGCTACGTTCACACTTTCTCAAAGCATCCTGTTTACACAGCATCTTACAGTAGCGTCTTGAAAACCGTCTGTATGAACATGCAACGGGAGTCAAGCCCGCATTCTCTGACCTTGTGCCATGTGAGAAACAGGAAGTCGCTTATGGCAGACTGGACGAGCGATTCCTGGCAGGTCAAGAGATTGTCCCTTCCCCATGAGCCCTCCCTTTCTTCCAGAACTTCACACTAAGGTTGTGAAGTCCTGGAAAATTCATATTCTGCTTGTATATTTCCCTTTCACCGTTCAAATTATGTGAACGTGGAGGGATTGTGTGAGCAGGCATATGTGAAGATGGCCCCTGTGGAAGAGACGCTAACTAGCTATCTCTCCCAGAGTGAGGTACCTTCATTGAAGTTCTTGCTGTAGAAGCCATACCAGACCACCTCCCGGTTTGTTGGTAGGCGTATGTGGCGGCAGGTCAGGCTGGTGATGGCGGTATTAGTATTCAAGGCTGACCTGGACAGAGGCTTGGATCAAGGGCAGGGATTGTCTCCTGAGGCGTTGCAGAACTGCCCCACACCACAGACTTATCCCTCTGTCCAACCAAAAAGATGTCCGCTGTCATAGGTCATTCAATGGTGGTGATGGTGGTCATGGAGAGGAATCTGTGGTTAAATCTGTCGGACATCAAGGACAGGGAGAAAACTTTCCTCTTTGATCCTCTGGTGCCCTCTGGACTCTTTGGTACCTCTGTTGAGACCATAGACTACAAAAAAGATGGACAGCGCATCTCGAGCCAAAATATCCCAGTAACGGTTGTGCCGATAGGAGCAAGAGTCTGTGTAGTAGTGTTCCAGAGGTGGAGCTGTGATATTAAGGTCCCGCCCACACTCCCGCTCACGCAGACACAATCGCAAGCACAGCTGTCAATCATGACGATACACCCCGTTTTTATACCATCAAATAACTAACTAAAACCAAACTTACTGGGAAACCATCTTTGGAGAAAAATGATTCGAAATGTAATTGGATTTTTTAGTTTGGCTCGCATCCCATTCGGTTACATGTAGAGGGCGGGGATTAGGACCTATACTGCAGCCAGCCACCAGGGGGCAATCGAAATGCTTTGGCTTCCCTTTTCAGGTTCTTGTGCGGTTGAGACGGTGGAGGGAAGATTCAGGCTCTGTCCCAAAGAGCACACTTCACACTTCATCACTTCATGTCTGTTAAGTCCATAAGACTGTAGGATGTCCTATTTCTCATTTTAGGTTTCAGAAGGGTGCTCGTGAGCACTCCCTTTGCGGTCGATATGCACCCTCGATGCACACTTTTGCAGAACCTGCACTGAAGCAAGATAGTGGTGTTACTTCATGAAAGTGCGGACTCGTAGGGAGAGCGCGAGTATTTAAAGGCAGGAACACACCAAGCCGACGGTCGGCCGTCGGGCAGTTTTTTGTCGTCGACAGACTAAGTTTTCTCAGTGTGTTCTGCACCGTCGGCTGAAGTTGGTCCTCGTCGGCTTATTTCGACATGTTGAATGGGTGTCGGAGCTCGTCGGTCTATCTGGCCATCTAATCATTCTGATTGGCTGTTCAGCTACTGCCGCCTTCTGGTACGGAAAGGCATTTCATCTTACGCAGGCACAGAACGGATGTGCTACTTGGCCGTCGGCTGTCGAGCGTTGGTTTGGTGTGTCAGGCCAACTTTGGACCCAGATGCTGACGACGTGAACCAACCCCGCAGTCTGCTTTTGTCGCCACTAGTTCGTCGGCGTCGACTTGGTGTGTTTCTGCCTTAAGGTGCCATTTGGGACAGGGCCTCAGAGATGCAAGGCAATAGTTGACGACGTTCGGGAAATACATTCTGCGCCGTTTCAAGTCGCCTCCTAAAATGTCTAAACTTTCTGACCCATTGATGGAAAAGTCTTATGCTGCGTTCACACCAAACGCGAATAGAGCGTCAAATTCGCGTCTACCGCGTCTAGTTTGCCGCTTGAACATTTTGAATGCATTAAGCGGATTTCGCCTCGCGTAAAAAACAAGCGTTTGAAGCGAAATTGACGCGCGTCCGAGGCGAAATCCGCTTCTTGTGGGAGGGGCAAGATGGCTGATGTTGATCGTGCGTTCATCGAGAGAGCTACCGCTTTGTATTTGCTCTGGAGAGCAGAACAGCGGCGTAGGGGTCAGCGTCGCGGGAAGGCCGCGGGTCGATAAACGTGTACGTGACTCAAAAGTGAAATGTGTATTTACAACTTACCAGGTAGCCCAATCTCCTCACCGACACTCTTCCAAGCGAGGTCCTTTTTATTCCTGTCTGAAGTATGAACTTGTGTCATAAATCTCTGGGTGACTGCTCACTGATAATATCAGTCATTCCTCCATTTTGAATGAGTTACTCCGGGCGGGCCTGCCGCCACAGCAGCAAGCAGGCTCCTGATTGGTTAACGCGGCGCGAATTTACGCCAAAGTTCAAATTTTTCAACTCGGGCGTCAGACGCGAATTCGCGTCAAACGCGTAAATGCACAAAAAGCACCATTAGCGCGTAACGCGCGTATCGCGAGAAACGCTCAATTCGCGTCATTCGCGCGAACTAGACGCGCGAATGAGGCGAATTCGCGTATTCCGCGCCGCGCTAAACGCCTCATTCGCGCCGCGAGACCTCCAGACGCGCGTAAACGCGTCTTTACATTGACTTAACATTGAAATCATTCGCGCCAGACGCTCTATTCGCGTTTGGTGTGAACACAGCATTAGAGACAAAACTCCAGGGAGTATTACCTGCAAGCACAGATTTTTTAAAAATAGACTATATTAAATATAGATTTGAAGCACACTATGCATATTTAATATTAAACACACTTCTTTTTCACATGGGATGCTGAAACTATTATTTGTTTTTCTGATAATGCATGAATACACTTTAGCACACAAAATTTTGTCTGAGATAATTTCCTGCTTTGCATCTGAAGGCGACATCAGCATAGTCCAGAGAACATGATACCAGTATTCTCAGGAAAACTGTAAACAGAGACACATGTAAGTGTTTGGGATGGACTGATAACACAGGCCATTAAGTCTGAAGGAAAAGAATTTCATCTGATTCCTGTACAAAAGTGCTGTGTGGTTATTTCTCATGGCTTCAGGGTACTTTTCAAATATTCATAATGCATGCTGATGGACAGCAGCAATAAATGTCCCAGGCAATATAAAATGCAGTATATTCACACACACACACAACTGCTAAGCCACAACAGAAGCACCCAAAAAGTTTCAGAATTGGGAGTGGTTCTCATTTGCATTAATGGATGATAATACAGACTGCATGCTGCTTATGGTAGAACATGCAGGCAATTATGGAAAGTATGTGAGTTTGATATAGTTCATTTTATTTCAGACCGCAATCAGACCACAGTTATTTCTGAGGATCTCTTTTTGCATAACAGAGCAAGCATAGGTCTATTAAAGCAGTTTGGAAAGTACCACAAATAGCTTTTTATTCTTTAGTATCTTGATAAAATCTTATATGTAGGCTACAACCAGTATGCTAATAAACATCAATCATTTTTTTTAATCTCCAGAGAAAGATATAGCAGCTCATATGACACAGACAGAGATTTTATTAATTAAATTGTATTAATTCTAGATTAATGTTTCAGTTTATTAGTCCAAAAACTGTATTCGATGACGTTTGGTCTAGTCAACAATGTATGTGTCACGCAGATCAACTCGCGCTGAGTAAAAGTGAGAAGCTGTCAGATGCTCCTCCTATTTTTTTCTCACGGCTACTTTCTCTACAGCAGGAGGGAAGTCGTATAAATAGTCAACCTTCACAAGGAGCGGGAGGAATGAAGAGAGTCAACGTTTTTCTTATAGTTTTGCTTGGTTTCAGGCGTAATGAACTATAGTCTGAAATTATTTTGCGCGTTAATTTCGCTGGTTGGCCAGAACCGGATAGACTAATAACCAAACTAACCGTTTATGAATTAAAAGAGGAAGGTCTACTGAAGATATTCGCTTTGAAATATTATGTTCGGAGTGACAGAAATACTACATATACTGAATGAAGTGGTTGGGAGGAATGGCCGCGCGCAGCAGTGATGGACAGTCCGCGGACAGGTGCGTACTGACCGGTGATTTGAGATTGATGCTTAAGACAAATTTTTTGAGTATGATACACTTGTTCATCAAAGGAACAATAAACTGTGATACGTAAAACATGACAAACGCTTCATAAATTGGACACAAATGCACTCATTTGGGTCTGTAAGACTTAGAAAAGTCTGAAATCACATGTAAGCATAGCAGTTTGAGTGAAAAGTTGCATTGAAAAACTGACGTTATTTTAGGAGCTGTTAGTGTTTGGTTTGTCAGTCTTTCTTCAACTTCACGTTTGCATAAAACCTGATGATCATGTTCTCCAGTATGATTTGAGAATCTTATGCTTCAGTTGAAATAAATACACTTAATATCAAAGATTTGCATATCTTTATTTGTAATCTAGAAATAATACAGAATCCAGATAGTGTTTTTACAGTACCTCCAGGTTTAAATGGAAAAATTATTTTTCCTCAGACATTTGCATGTCACTGTACTTTACATACAAAAAAAAAAAAAAATATGCATACAATAGGCCTTCTTAAATTGAAATGTGCAATTGTTACCTTAGGGATCTATTTCTACCTGAGATGACTGTTAAAATGACTTATTGAGGTTTATTCAGTAATATGAAAAAAATATATTTGAATATGCAAATTTTTGTCCAATAACACGCTCCACCTGCCACTAACAATCAATAGCAGACAGATAACCATGATTCATGGTTGTGTTATAAACAAAACACAACCATGTTCTTAAGCAACTATGGGTGGGATCTAGCATGAGACGTACTGACTTTCTATTTTTACAGATCCTCAAAGAAAAGGAACTGCAAGTCTTTGACGATAGACAAAGTTGCCATTGCCCGATCCTTGTGTCAGGGCTCAGCCTGAACATGCTTTCAAACAAGTCATGCGAGAACATCACCAAAATCGATGTGAATGGGAATCCAGTGCTGAGCACTGTGATGTTCATCGCCGGGGTGGTTGGCAACCTCATGGCTTTGGCTATCCTGGGTGTCCACCAGAAGGAGCATCGAACAAAGTCCTCAGTCTTCTGCATTCTCGTGACAGGTCTGGCTCTGACAGATCTGCTGGGAACGTGTTTACTCAGTCCACCGGTTTTCGTTAGCTATGCCAAGAACACATCTCTGGTGGGTCTGACGGGAGATCAGCGACTGTGCAACCTCTTCGCCTTCGCCATGACGTTCTTCGGCCTGGCCTCTATGTTCATACTCTGTGCTATGGCAGTGGAGCGGTGCCTCGCCATCAGTCACCCGTATTTCTACTCCAAACACGTACGGCGCAGCTTCGCTAAGATCGTCCTCTTCCTCATCTATCTCTTTACCTTCGCATTCTGCTTGCTGCCTTTCTTCGAATACGGGCGGCACAAGCAGTACTGCCCAGGAACGTGGTGTTTTATCAAGATGGAGGCAGAAGGAGAGGGTGAGGATGAGGAGAGGAGAACACTGTCCTTTTCGCTGTCCTACTCCGTCCTCATGGCACTGCTCATCGTTGTAGTGTTCTTGTGCAACGGTTCGGTCATCGTCAGCCTCTGCCGCATGCACCGGAGCCAGCTGACACGTCGGGGTTCGGTGGTGTCGGCCGGACGCAAGAGGAGGCTGAGCACCTGGTTTGGACAGGGGGAGGAGGAAATGGACCATTTACTGCTGCTGGCCTGCATGACCTTCATCTTCGTCATTTGCTCCTTGCCTCTGACTGTGAGTACCGGACATTTTCTATTGTTTTGTATCACTCTGAAACGTTCTAGTACAATGGTTTTCTTAAATGGTTAGTCCACCGAAAAATGAAATTTCTGTCATTAATTACTCACCCTCATGTCGTTCCACACCAGTAAGACCTTCATTCATCTTCAGAACACAAATTAAGATATTTTTGATGAAATCCGAGAGGTATCTGAACCACACATAGTCAGTAACATCATTGCACCTTTCAAGGTCCAGAAAAGTAGTAAAGATATTGTTAAAATAGTCCATGTGACTACAGTGGTTCAACCTTAATGTTATGAAGCGAGAGAATGCTTTTTGTGCACAAAAACAAAACATCATTAATCAGGGAAGAACCTGGAAGTAGAACCTAGAAAGTGTCTACAACGTAAACTGCATAGGAGAATGACAGGGAAGAGAAGAAATTGTTGAATAAAGTTTTTGCGCACAAAAAGTATTCTCTCGCTTCATAACATTAAGTTTGAGCCACTATTTTAACAATGTCTTACCTTTCTGGGCCTTGAAAGGTGCAATGACGTGGTTGGGATACCTCTTGGATTTCATCAAAAATATCTTAATTTGTGTTCTGAAGATGAACGAAGGTCTTACGGGTGTGGGACGACATAAAGGTGAGTACTTAATGACAGAAATTTCATTTTTGGGTGAACTAACTCTTTAAGATGAGGATCAGAATCAATACTGATAATATTTTACAACAGTTAGTTCCGGTCCTGTAATTGATTGGTCAAGTGATTTCCAAGAGTCCTGATTTTTAGTATAACTGTCCATACAAGTGCATGTAAGTGTTTTAGGAAACCTCTCTGTCCTGTGAGGCTTTACCGATCTCATATAGCTATGCCAGGCCAGTAGTATTGCGCCATAAAGCTTCTGGGCTTGAATATTGAAGCTCCTTTTTCCTGTTGTCAGAAAACAATAGAATGGTGAAACAAAACAGTAGCGATGAGAGAAACAGAGCTTTTCAAAACTCGGGGGATGTCAACTTTGCTCCTGGAGGCCCACTGAGGGATCCATCCCTAATCAAACACACCTGAAATCTCTAACCGAAGTCTTCAGGATGCTTGAGAAGTACAGGCAGGTGTGTTTGATTAGGGGTGGAACTAAATTTTCCAGGAAGGTAGCCCTCCAGGACCAGGAATTTTTGAAATGGTCCAAAACAAATCTTCGAACCAGTTCACTGCCTTGTCTGCTGAAATCATGTGACTTGCTAGTTTTGAAACAAACTGCGAATTAAAAACAAAAGGTTTGTAAATGTCTCAAAGCATCATGAGTGCCCTTCACTACAAAACAGGTGCGTACTCATTTATGATGACAGATTGTGAGGTAGAATAAGCACTTGTTATAAGAATAAAAGTCCAATGCCTGTAAAAGTCCAACGCATACCCAATACTTAAAAACTGTTACCATGCACAAACTGTGTTCATGATGTGCTTTTTCTTTTGTTAACAACTGTTTTTGTTAGCTTTTATTTTCAAAAACCATTTTCAGTGACCTTTCAGTGAGTCGCTCTGCTGTTGGCTTCTAGTTGGTGTTGCTATCCTGTCACCAGACGGGGATCACGTCGGTAGTCTAGTCAGTGTCTTATGTTGCTGCTCATTTGCATAAAATTTACATTAAAATTCAGCTTTGCTCAACTTTTGTGGCATCACCCACAATCTAACTATGTCACATGTGGCGCTGAAAATCAGCAACTCATTGAAAATGATGTGACTTTGTTTCCCCTGATGAAAAATCCACAATAAAGTATTTACATGCTGGAATCAGCTCAAAACAGCACAAACCAGCCTGGACCAACATGGAATTCCTGCTGGTCTAGCTGGATTTTTATGCTCTTTCCCAACCCTTGTCATCCTTTTAAACAGATGCGATAGACTGGAAATAGCCCTGCTTGCATTGTAATTGCTCTTAAAACAAATGATTCTGCTTTAAAAGGTCATGGAGATTGTCTTTGCAATTTGGTGGCAAATTATTCACAGTTGTTTAGTCTAAGATCAGTTAAAACAAATAATTTGCCTTTAAATTGCCTCCTGCTAACACATACTTCCGAGATTATTTACAAGAAGTCTGCATTTTACAAATCAGCCAGCTTTGGTGAAAAGTAGCACATATTTACCTTCTTCAACCCATTCAGTGAGCTGTAGGTGAGGTGCAGTTGTAGTCTTTGAGTTGTGTGTTGCGTTCACTGGGCGTGTACGTGCTGCGGGGGAGCTGGGACGTGTGTTACATAACAAAGGCTATTATTTTTGGATTGTGATCCCAAATGCCAGTTGATGTGTTATTTTAATATTTTGTCATTGTTGGTTTTTAATTTAGACACACGTTATAAACTTGACAACCCTGGAAGACTGGATTAGACTGGTCTTGTTTTTCCTCCACCAGGTTAAAATAGATTGCTACTGTTTTTTCTGAGTAGATAAGTTCAGTTCTGTTTTTGAACATATGTACTAAAATCACTTAAACAAGTGTAAAATTGTGGATCTAAGTCTTTTTAAGAATAATTGCCTAATTTTTTGTATTTTAAATAGTGATTTTGGGTTAGGGTATATGATTATATATATATATATATATATATATATATATATATGGGTCATTGACAAATAAGGTTTTTAAAAGTGTAAAAATAACATAATGGAGATACAATTCATTTTGAAGATTTAATAAGCATTAACAATGTGGTTTTTTATAAGCAATTAACACTGTTTTTGTCATTTTTTACAAGATGGACAAAATGTGTCACCAAAAAAGTCATTCGGTTTAACCAAAATTTCGGTTTTACCAAATAACACTTTTTTATATTTTCAAACAATGCTAACAGGTTGATATCTAGCTAGCTGGCAAAAGGACAATCAAACATTTTATATTTAGTACAAGTTTTTAAAATATTACAACATTTTCCATGTCTTATAGCGGTTGTACCGAATGACCTGATGTTTTGGGACATGCGTATGATCGAGTGAAAACATGAAGAGTTAGTTACTTTGCTTCATGACCATGTGGTCCTGTGCAGGTGTCTGAATGATGTCACATCCTGTCACATGATATTGACCGCATGACTTGATCCAAAATGGTCCCTTTATATTGGTTACTCTGAATGACATCAATGAAATATTTCCAGAAATTCTTTCTCATAACAAAGCAACGACTTCTACGCATAATTTTAATACCATTTTGCACTGATTGTTGATATATGATGTTATAAAATCATGCCAGAATAAAAAAATATATACATTTAGTACATTTTAAGATATTTTAATCACAAATGAAATGGCTGTATTGGCCTTTGGACGGTTAAACCGAATGACCTTTTGACACTTCAAAATCTTTAAAATACCTTTATATGTAGCAAAATATAATTAAAAACCTTTTGAATTCAATAATTCACATTTAGTTGTACTTCCTTACATATTTGGATGTCATACCTTTGTTGTTTTTTATTATTATTATTAAGGCCTTTGGACAAAAAAATTACCTGTCACATCATTGATACATATATATATATATATATATATATATATATATATATAATCTCTATCTCTCTATCTCTATCTCTCTATCTCTATCTCTATCTCTGTCTCGCTCTTGTTATTTAAATTTTTTTTTTTTTTTATGCATATTTGTCATGACCTCCCAGCTGTATTGTACACTTCAGCATGCCATCTCTGCAATATATTAAAGGATGACAGATGACACTAATGGTATTCCCTTTGTCCCATGAGATGCTCTGTTTGTCACCTGGAAATAAACACTGGATACTTTATCCAAAGCAAATAGCTTACATAACCAAACCATTGTGATATTCTTTCCATACACACAGAATCATGAGCATTTACACCCACCCAAATGTCATTTATTACCTTTGTAACATTAAACTGTAAGGCACGTCTCCATTCTGAACTGGCACAGGGTACAGCTGGTCATAAGAGAGGCTGTATATGCAGAAGGAGGTAGAGGAGGAAGGAACTATGTCACAATATTGGAATAGACATGGTTCATGTTTTTTCTCCGAGAAAAACACAAGGGCCAGTTTCTATATGATCATATTTCTAGGATTATTATTTATCATAATGTGTAAAACTGCATATGTGGGTGTTTGATTGTGCGTCATTTTGAATCAAGCTGTCATTTCAACAATTTATGCAAAATGTGTGAAAAAAATATTCACTTTTGTGTATTTTGAAGAATATATAAGAGTTTAGATATGAAATTAGGCTTAGCAAATCAAAGCAGACATTTTCCGAAATAAAATAAAGTTTGTTTTAATGTTTAAACTTTTCAAAAAATGTATATAAACTCACGTATTAACGTTCAGACATTGTTAGTGGATAAATTAAACTACTGAGGCTGAGAAGAGTGTGTTTTTAGAGAGTTTAAAAGGCCAAAAGATACCATAGTAGAAGAAACACCCAAGTGTGCCTGTAAGAGAGAGCTTTAACAAAAACCTAGTCATGGCACTGGGTATTTGCCAAAGTCGCTGATATCTACCACACCACATGGAGCAGGAAATGACATGCTACCTTTAATCACTCTGTCATCTGAATTTAATTTATTGTACGACTGCTGTCAGGCGTAAGTGTTTGCTCAATAGAGATACAGTAGACGTTAACCTTGAATTGCATTAGCTCGCCATATTTCAGCACTGTTAATTCAGTGTAATTGTAATCTGCCACCTGTTTATAAGGTTTAGGCTAATACATTCCATTTTTGCTGTTTACATCTATTGCAGTCATCAGTCTTATTGCGTTATTGTGTGTCTCAGTCTTATTGTGTGTAGAAATGTCATAAAGTTAAACAGACCAACTGCGTTTGTTTGAGTTCTCTGTTTGACCTTCATCTAATAGGTTTTAACCCCCCGGCAGAGGCCTGAAACTTCAGCTCTGGCTGAAATAATTGTACGTTTTATTATACAGAGTGACTTTAATTTCCCTTCCTTTTATGAGAAAAGAATCTACTTTGATTTTATTAAATATTAGGCCATGTGCTTAATCTATCTTTCTTGAACTGTGTACCGATCAAGAATGTGTCTGCAAGCATATTATGGCCGTTTTTGGGTAAGACACAAGTTGGCTTGTTAATAAACTTATATGTTTGATATTTTAAAGGGACAGTTCACCCAAAAATGGAAATTCTTTCATCATTTACTCACCCTCAAGTTGTTCCAAACCTGTATGAATTTATTTTTTTCTGGTATGTTTTGGTAACCAAACAGTTGCTGGTTCCCATTGATTTCCATAGTATGGAGAAAAAATACTATGGAAGTCAATGGGGGACATCAACTGTTCGGTTATTGACATTCTTCAAAATATCTTCTTTTGTGTTCAGCAGAAGAAAGAAATGTATACAGGTTTGAAACAACTTGAGGGTGAGTAAATGATGACAGAATTTTCATTTTTGGGTGAACTGTCCCTTTAAGAAAGTAAATAGAATCAATTCTGATGTCATGTTGACCTTAAACAAACATTCCTGGTTCAATGCAGGTTAAGCTCAATCGACAGCACTTGAGGCATAATTTTGATCACCACAAAAATTAATTTCCACTGCTCCTCTTTTGGCTTACAATGACACACTTATAATGAACACATTCACTTCCATTGTAAGTACCTCACTTGCTATGTATCAAGTTGCAAATTTATCTTATGCAGAAATTTGAAATATTGCAAAAAACATTTGCGAATAAAGCATCGTCTATCATAAGTATCATTTATTTAACAGGGATATTGGCACAAAGTATCAATAATAAAAATGGAAGGTGCTGCAACCTGGGAAGCCACATTGGTTCTTTTTTTTCTACATAATAAACTACGTAAAGTGCGCAGAAGAAACGCATTTACAAACGCTGTCATGTTATCTTGCATTCTGGAAGGTCATTATACCAAATCATTTTTGATGACAGACTTTGGCTCAGGCATTTCAGAATGACTAAAACAATATTTGAGATGCCGTGTAATATCGGTCTGCTGGTTATTCTAGATATCCATTTACAACCTCTGTTGAGGCAGTCATGTGAGTTGCACATCGAAGAATATATCCAGTAAATGTGTTTCCATCATAATTTGCTCGTCTTGTTATCAGATATGATCTGCCTCAATTGAGCACTTACTTGCACATTCTACTCATGCACATTTTGCCATTTCCATCCAGTGTTTTTCATGCAATATCCCAAAATTTGCAAAAAAAAAAAAAAAAAAAAAAAAAGTGGATGGAAACAGCGACTTTAACCGTGTTTTAAAGAAAATAGGGACAAGTGGGAATTATTTTTTTGTGATTAATCTACATTATGCCTCAAGTGTTGTTGATTGAGCTTAACTTCTATTGAACTAGGAATATTCCTTTAAGGTCAACATGACATCAAAAAGTCATGTTGACCTTAACAAAATATCCCATGTTTATTCCAAATATGTACAATAAGGGTTTAGGTGTCACGTTGTGCCTAAAACCCTAAGATGAGTGTAAAAATTATGAGAATATAATGGCGATATAATTAATTATATCGATATTATTACGTGTTAACAATGAGATTATGTGGTTTTTATAATCAATTAACACTGCTTTTGTCATTTTTTACAAGATGGACAAAATGTGCCATCAAAAAAGTCATTTGGTTTAACTAAAATTTCTTGATCTAAAATTTTTGGTTATAATGAATGACGATATTTTCAAACAATGCTAACAGGCTGATATCTAGCTAGCTGGCAAAAGGACAATCAAACATTTTATATTTAGTACAAGTTTTTAAAATATTACAACATTTTCCATGTTTTATAGCGGTTGTACCGAATGACCTGATGTCAAGCGAAAACAAGAATATTTCAAATAGTTAAAAGAGAGTTAGTTACTTTGCTTCACGACCATGTGGTCTTTTGCAGGTGTCTGAATGATGTCACATCCTGTCACATGATATTGACTGCATGACTTGATCCAAAATGGTCCCTTTCTATTGGTTACTCCAAATGACATCAATGAAATTCATTTTTCTGGACATTTTTTCTCATAACAAAGCAACGACTTGTACACATATTTTTAATAACATTTTGCACTATGTTGATATATGATGTTATAAAATCATGCCAGAATAAAAAAAAAAAATCAATTTATTACATTTTAAGATATTTTAATCACAAATTAAATGGCTGTACTGGCCTTTGGACGGTTAAACCAAATGACCTTTTGACACTTCAAAATCTTTAAAATACTTTTATATGTAGCAAAATATAATTAAATCCTTTGAATTCAATAAAAGAGATCTAGTTGTACTACCTTACATACTTTGGATGTCACTTTGTTATTAAGGCCTTTGGACAAAATAATGACACGTCATGTCATTGAATAATACACATTTTAACTGAATAATTGATGTAAGTTTTTTTTTTTGTTCATTAAATTTATACACTTCACATTTTCTCCAAAAATCCCATTCACTTTCTTTGTAACGACTGTAACCTAGAATTCAAGGAAATGAGGGATAAGCCTTTTTTTGGTGGTAATCATCATTATGCCACACATGCTGATGATTGAGCTTAACTTGTGCTGCCCGTAATTCTTTTTAACATGAAGTTGCTGTGGTTTGCATTCCTGGGCTGTTTATTGTTCTTGAACTTTTGTTGTTGAAGCATTTAAAGTGAATTAATCACTGGAGGTCCCACTTTTGCTAATTACTGATCTTACCATCTTTGACGTCTCTTTGTCTCTTGATTATCTGAGCTGAAGGAAGTAATAACCACCATGAAAGCACTAATCAATACTGGGATCAATAGTGAGGTAAGCTTGTACATTACCGAGTCTCCAGAGATGCTTGACCTGGAGTCAGTGAAGAACACGATGATACCTGAGACTCGCTGCAGTGACCTTTCAAACTAATTAAGAAATAGAAATCAAATAATATCAGCATGCTCAAGCACACCAAGTAGTGTCATATGAAACCCACATTATCATAGATATTCAACCAGGCCTGAGATGGAACCATTGAACGCATGCAGGCCCAACGATATACAGTATTACACAAACCCAAACGAAATTGATCGAAACCTTTGTGGGAAAGGCGACCCAAAGAAAATGCTCAAGTCTCCTTTGGGAAAAGGTCTATATTTAATAGCCAAACGAACTTTTGGATTACTTTGTAAGCAGCCCCCTCCAACATAAAGTCTTATTTAGGAGTTTTCCACAGGAAGCTTTTGATTGCAATTTTGGTCAGGTAAGGAACTGATGGAGAGAGTTCGATGAGCTCAGGTCAATGATGCCGTCACCACAGATTCATGCATCACTGGTTGTCGGTGCACCACAAGCCAAAATACACTGAGAAATGAATATTGCTGCATTTCTGAATTGGTTTGGGCTTTCCTGTTTGTCTCTTCAGGCCTTAAAACCAGCCATTTTCTTAATAATCAATAATTAAAATCTTTTGGTCTTGTTCCTAACTGTAATTAAAGACTTTTATATTATATTATTTATATCATATTCAGATCATACAATGTATATCGTGAGGTGTACGTAGAACTTAAAAGCAATGTTTTTAGTTGAATTTAATTATTTCTTGACCGAACTTAATTTAATGATTTAAAATGTGCCATGCAAATTCTTTGAAAATTGTTGTCCTTTATATTTAAGCTATTCGGTATTATGAACTTTATCCCATGTTTCCAATAAGAAATGCACTGTACAGGAAAATGTCAAATATCCCAACACTGCAACCATAATTATTCATGTCCCATTGCATGCTGGGAAGAGGGGAAGTGGGACTGAAAGACACAAAACCATTTTCAGTGTAGGCTTGTTTGAACTCAAACAAAAGCATTGATCCAGCTCACCTGCTGTGTTCACGAACTTTGTGAGTTGTTGGAACTTCCTAACTGAGTACATAAAACAATTTATTTTGCATTTATTTGATGAAAAAACTATTTGCAGGTGACAGATGTCAGTTCCATGTTAAAAAACAAACAAACATCAACACAAATTCATGCCAAAAGGCTTAACTGTGATTAATGGCCACTGGCCAGATTGTCAAAAGATGTTTCCTGTCCTACCCCAGCTGAAAGAATCACAAAGGGAACTTTATTGTATTGTATTCTGACTGAATGGGATTTTCAAATAGTTGCTTATGGTGTTGTGGCTCTTGTTAATGGTGAATGCTCAGAATCTCCCAAACCCAGAGCCAACCAAATAAACGACAATCTCCAGGTCACTTGAGTCTGTATAAATTTATTTTAATGAGGCACATTGTGTTTGTTGAGCTGAACTTCTTCAAAACTCCAGAGACCTGCGAGTCTGAAGCGAGCAACATAAACAAATTACATTTTCCAGTCTATTTTTTTCCAGTGGGGAACCATCAGGGCCCTCTAGGCCCCCAGAGAGGGCCTAAAAATAATATTTATAAACTTTAAAAAGTAAAACTGATCATCAGTTCTAATGTTATTTTAGGAATTTATAATTTGACAATAAACATCTAAATCTTTTTGAGGAAATAAACCCTTCAAATCTGCCTATTCAGTTTGAGTTGTGTTGTGTTGACATTCGTTTTCTCCATATTAGGATGTTTCCACCTAATGCTTTCAGCTCTGTGATTGGTGATCCAGATGCCAAGCCATAGCAAGTCAATGAGAGATGTATTCCAATTGACAGGAAAACTGACCAATCATATCGTCACTTTTAATGGGTGGGGCTTGTTATCAGTAGGTTTATGACGCGTTCCGCCCACTGTGGGGAACCCCCTTTAAAGGAACACTCATTTTCCAACTCCCCTAGAGTTAAACAGTTGAGTTTTACCGTTTTCAAATCCATTCAGCTTATCTCGGGGTCTGGCGGTACCACTTTTAGCATAGCTTAGCATAGTTCATTGAATCTGATTAGACCGTTAGCATCTCGCTCAAAAACAACCAAAGAGTTTCGATATTTTTCCTATTTAAAACTTGACTCTTCTGTAGTTACATCGTGTACTAAGACCGACGGAAAATGAAAAGTTGCGATTTTCTAGGCCGATATGGCTAGGAACTATACTCTCATTTCTCATTTCAGAACACAAATTAAGATATTTTTGATAAAATCCAATGGCTCAGTGAGGCCTCCATTGCCAGCAAGACAATTAACACTTTCAGTGCCCAGAAAGCTACTAAAAACATATTTAAGGGTGCGTTCACACTTGTAGTTCGGTTCGTTTGGTTCATTTGGTCCGGACCAAAGAAGAAAAAAAAACATTTAGTCCTGGTCCGATTAGCGTTCAGATTGTCAATTTTATCACCGAACCAAAAGATACCGATCCTTCAGGCATAGGGATACATTCACAACGTAATTGGTCGGATTTTATGACGTATTGCCTATTTTGAGACGGAACTTACCGAACATCCAAAACAATGCTGTTTTCTGAGGTAAATGCGCTCGTTGTGTGTGCGTAGCAGGGCGTAGCCTGCATGTGATGATATTTTGGCCAGCTGGAAACTCGTGAAGAGCTTATAAAATGTGTAAAGTAGTCAAAACAGCGGCGGGAATCCATCCGTCATACGTACAAATGATCTGCTGCGTGGAGACGCGTCTGATGCCTGTCATGGGCAAACTCGCGTCTATGACGAGAAAAACCGACATGCGTGAGGATTCTGTCCTTTTTAGGGTCTCGTCTTCCTGTTTTTGGTTCGGTTACATGTCTTTGGTCCGTGTTGCGTTCATATATCATTCGAACCGCACCAGAGTCCGTTTGGAAGCGGACCGAGACCCATCTTTTCAGCGGTCTCGGTCCACTTGTTTGGTGCGCACCAGGGTTCGGATGGCAGCGTTCACATATGTTCAAATGAACCGCACTAATCGAGCAATCGCACCAGGGTTCGTTTTAATCGAACCAAACATGACAAGTGTGAACGCACCCTAAAACAGTTCATTTGACTACAGTGGTTCAATCTTAATATTATAAAGTGACAAAAAAACGTTTTGTGCGGCAAAAAAACAAAATAATGACTTTTCAACAATATCTAGTGATGGCCAATTTCAAAACACTGCTTCGAATCTTTTTGGCGCACAACAAGTATTCTCGTCGCTATATATTATATTAATATTGAACCACTGTAGTCACATGAACTGTTTTAAATATGTTTTAAGTAGCTTTCTGGGCATTGAAAGTATTAATTATCTTGTTGTCAATGAAGGCCTCACTCAGATTTCATCAAAAATATCTTCATTTGTGTTCTGAAGATGAATGAAGGTCTCATGGGTTTGGAACCACATGAGGGTGAGTAATTAATGACAGAATTTTTGGATGAACTAACCCTTTAAAGGTGCCCTAGAACTTTTTTTTTTAAAAGATGTAATATAAGTCTAAGGTGTCCCCTGAATGTGTCTGTGAAGTTTCAGCTCAAAATACCACATAGATTTTTTTTAATTCATTTTTTTAACGGCCTATTTTGGGGCATAATTAGAAATGAGCCGATTCAGGGCTACTGGCCCTTTAATTCTCGTGCTCCACGCCCCAAGAGCTCGCGCTTGCCTTAAACAACATTAAAAAAAGTTCAAACAGCTAATATAACCCTCAAAATGGATCTTTACAAAGTGTTCGTCATACAGCATGTCTAATCGCATAAGTACAGTGTTTATTTTGATGTTTACATTTGATTCTGAATGAGTTTGAGGCTATGCTCCATGGCTAAAGGCTAATGCTACACTGCTGGAGAGATTTATAAAGAATGAAGTTGTGTTTATGAATTATACAGACTGCAAGTGTTTAAATAATAAAAAAATAAAAAAATAACGACGGGTCTTGTCTCCGTGAATACAGTAAGAAACGATGGTAACTTTAACCACATTTAACAGTACATTAGCAACATGCTAACGAAACATTTATAAAGACAATTTACAAATATCACTAAAAATATCATGTTATCATGGATCATGTCAGTTATTATCGCTCCATCTGCCATTTTTTGCTGTTGTCCTTGCTTGCTTACCTAGTCTGATGATTCAGCTGTGCACAGATCCAGACGTTAATACTGGCTGCCCTTGTCTAATGCCTCGATCATGGGCTGGCATATGCAAATATTGGGGGCGTACACCCCGACTATTACGTAACAGTTGGTGTTATGTTGAGATTCGCCTGTTCTTTGGAGGTCTTTTAAACAAATGAGATTTATATAAGAAGGAGGAAACAATGGTGTTTGAGACTCACTGTATGTCATTTCCATGTACTGAACTCTTGTTATTCAACTATGCCGAGGTAAATTCAATTTTGAACCTAGGGCACCTTTAAACTTTAGTTGAGAAAACAGTTATTTTGCGGAATTACTGGTTAGTCTGTAAATTTACTAACTTAGTGACCATGCACATTTGCTGTAATTCTGCATAATAGTTAATTTTTTCCCCAAATCATAAGTTTAATACGTCTGTTACATACATTTAATCAGCTTCTGTGGCAGTCTAATGATTTATGATCAACATATGTGGAAGTGACGCCAAGGTTTGAGAGTCACGGTTCGCTACTGATTTTTTCTATACGTGTTCAAACTTTCTAATGCCCCCGATAAAATAATACTGAAATAATATTTAAAATCAATATGGTAACACTTTATTTTGATAGTCCACTTTAGACATTTTATTTTGCAACTACATGTCAACTATAAGTCATTAGAGACTGTCTGTTTAATATCTACTAACACTTTATTTTGATGCTCCCCAACAGTCACTCTACTGACTACAAGTAACTTTGCAAACATGTTAATTTATTCTACTAACCCTAGATTAGACCTTCAGATTGACAGCAGAAGGTCTTGACATTATAGCAGCTTTTGTTGGCTGTCTGATTGACATGTCAAGCAACTAATCACAGTTCGTTTTGTTCAGTGTTACGTTTAGGGGCTTGAACGTGAAAAGTCAATGACAGACTGGCCTGTAAAACACTTGGATGCATTTTACTATTCATTAAAATCCAGCGTTTAGTTGATCCTGATAAGTACTCATTGTCACACAACTCTTCTTTTATGAGGTGGTTTTGCATCACAACGGCTATTTTCTATTTTCTTTCTCTCTCACATCCTTGCACCATACTCATTCTTTGGATCATGAGCTGATTGCAGTGGTTGAATTAAGAACTTTTAAAATGAAAGATGGTTAACTGCAACAATGAGGAAGGATTCATTTGAAATATTACTTGTTTTTGGAAAAGGGTGTCCAAAGTGCATTTCTGTGCGTGAGTTTGCCAGTACACAGGAAATGTAGGTTTGTGGGCCTTATCTTGGACAAAGATTATGAGCCCATATTGTAATTCTGATTTACCAAATTAAAAACCACAGTCTGTAGTCAGCAGCCTTGTATACCTATACAACAGACTTTTCCAAATTTGTGGTCTTGTGTTGAACTGCACCAGCTGTTACAAACCACGACAACAACAACAAAGAGAGTAATGTGCGCTTGCTGTCTCATGCAAACATGTTGTTCTTGAATTCTGAGTGAGTGATCTCAAATGTTTGATATTTGTCTTGGATTCTGTAAGAAGTATTAATTAATTTATTTTTAAAATGAATGTGAACATTTTAGTTTAGTACTCTTTGTGTTGTATGCTTAACCTTACGACATGACCTGTAAGATCTCATGAAACATTGAATGTTTATGCAGTTGTTTTCGCCTCTCGGGAGTTTCAAACATTAGTTTTGCTTTTCCTGTTTTCATGAATTCTCTTTTATGATTTAAAACATAAACAATGGAGACATAAATTTTAACGTTACAGTATATTTTAAAGGTTCAGCCCCACGTTCATCTCTGACTGAAATATTACCCACAGCTCAAAATACTCAATACTCCCTGATCTTTATCAGAGTGTCATTTTTCTTTTCTTTTCTTTTTTTTTCTTTCTCAGAATGACCGTCCCAGTTCTTTGAAGAAACAAAAATAGTGATGAGAGATAATATTGAAAGAGGTTATGAACTTTTTGAACATACTTCCTATTCATGTGGCATAACCTTTACAAGTATCTTCAGGCGATAACATTTGGGGAATTCCCTGGTAAGAAGACTGTAATACGTTTTTTTACTAATTTATTCTATTACTTTTACACGTCCTACAAAATGTCACAGATTACTTTAAATGTTTATATGTGCACATTTGTGTGCAAATATTCTTTAAAATTACTTTAAAGTTATTTTTTATTATTAAACGTATATTTTTAAATCTTTCAACTCCCTCGCACATGGTTTCACTTTGCATTTCAGCATGTCTTTCCAAAAAGTTTCTGTTGGCAGAGCTTCCATCTCTTTTGACCATTATTATAACAACAGACTTGCAGAGAACGTGACCTTAGAAATTTAACATGGCAATGTCCACTAAAACACCCCCTGTGGCAACACTGAGAATGCAAAGCATTCTTGCATTATAAATCGCATTCTGACGCATTCCAGAACACGAGAACGCATGGAATCGAGAGCTTGTTTCAAGTCAACAGCAACAGTCACACACATACACACATAAATCCTGTATCTGTGGTTGCATGCTTGCTTTGATCTGATGTTTTTTGATGTCCTAAGTGTGCACCATTTAAGACATTCATACTTCAGGAACAAAGATAACAATAAATAAAAAGGAAAGTCTAAACTAACTTTGAATGTTGGCTCGAATGTTTACAAAAGCAGGTTTGTGTGTGATGCAGATCATTGTGGATAGTATATCTTAGATTATTTGGTCTTTGATGTGAATTGTTTATAGTGAAATCTCCTTGTTAGACTTCTTGACAAATTTGAGCTCAGTTTAAGATGTTAGCTATGTTTCCATCCACTAATTGTTATGCAAATTTGGGGTTATCGCATAAAAAACTGAATTGAAACACTAAGATGTGCATAAAACTAAGCTAACCAATGAACCAATTTCATTGCAGGGCATTTCTATTGTTTGGTTTGCCAAATTCTGTATTCAAAATGCTTGGGTATAATTCCCTCTTGCGTTTGCAAACATCAGGCATTTGAAAGCAAGATAACATGACAGTGTTTATTGCGTTTCGTCCGCACGTTCTGATGTAAGTCATTTATTATGTATGAAAAAAGAGCAGCAAGTTCCATTTTTATTACAGATATTTTGCTCCAATTTCCCATCAAGTGACTATTTTTTTGGAACGGAATTGGAATTTTGGTTTGGATGGGAACTGTGCTTTATTCGCAAATGTTTTATGCAATATTCCAAGTTAAATTCACAACTTTGGATGGAAATAGATAGTGAGATCTCTTTTGTAACTCTAGACACAAGTTACCCAATTTTCTTTCATTGCTTCATTCGCAAATTTACGAAATATACCAAGTTAAATTTGCAACTTTGATTGGAAGCATATCTACTGAGATCTCTTCTTTATCTCTAGACACAAGTGCATTGCTATCAAGGAGAAACTGTTTAAAGATGTTGCTGACTTTCTTATGGGAACTTTTTCTTTTTTGAGATGTTGGGGGTATATAAAATAATATGAAAGTAGTGGTTTTTGATTTATTTTGGCATGTGGTCAGTATATAAAATGACTTGACTAATAAAAAAAATCACTTGAATTGTTTCAACTGAATAAAGAGCACATTGCGACTCAATGCATCCCTAGACATTTGGGGCCTGTGGTATTCTTTCTGTGAAAGTATGAAAATCTTGTATTTACTGTACATCTGAGAGAAAAAGTTCATTCTCAAAGCATATTATGAGATAGTACTGCCTTTGTTTTCTCGGTAGTGACGAAAGATTCTTTGGAAATAATTTTTTTTTTCTCAAAATACACTATTTCACCTACAACCTTTGGGATTGTTTTCAGTTGTAGGGGGTTTCAAAATATGTTTTTGACAGAATACAATGTGAAGTTCTCCAGAAAGGTCAGTCAGCTACATACATGCTTTCAGAGTTTGTAGTGAATTCAACTTGAAAAAGCATCCATTGACGTAACGAAAGCACGCACAACATGTTTTGTTTTCTAAAGCATGTCAGATGTTGTATAACAGATAGAAAACTAGATGAGCAGTCAATGTGTTTTCCAAGCGCTGGTCTCATTCTCTTTAAATACATTAATAAAATGGTTAGTTCCTGTCCTTGACTGGTCAATAGCTGTGTTTTATTCACGATAAAACACGGCTATGACCGCTTCTGTGTATCACTACACAACACTCTTAGCAACCACTCTTAGCAATGTAAACATTTGTTCTCAATTGATATTGTTCATTGAAGCTTACTGTATTATATAGAACTAGAAGAGTATTGTGAGAAAGAGATCGATTAGAGCGAGTTTATTACCTGCATTCAGATTTAGCATTTTCCTTCAGGTCAGACTTATGTTCATGATAAAGAATCTGTTTAAATGTCCGATGTATTATCTTGTCCTTTTAACATTTAAGGGGTTTTCCCGTGACTGACAGCGTTAGTCAAAGCATTTGTCAGTTGAGTCTTGTTCCGTGTTCACAACAATTCAGTCTTTTCAATATAAAAGTCTTCGCTACTGACTGACACACTCATAAAGACAGTCTTTGCCGCCATCTAAAGGCGTAATAATGTAACTTCTGTTGCTGATCACGGTCAGGGACTATTTTTCCAGCGGAAGGAAGGTTTTAGTTAAAGTTTACTTCATGAAAGTTGCATTGATACATATTTTTTGGCTTTAATATTTGTATTGTGTGGTAACTGTTTTATAAAAGCAATAAGGTACTTGAGGCTAGTGCTCCACTTCATGTCGTGCCTAACAACGGCCTTCAGCCGTGACTTATTCACGATACAGCACAGCCTCTTGTACCTTATTGCTTACATATAAAAAAATTTAATCAACTTTCTATGGTGCCACCTGACCAATGTTTACTCAATGTTGAATGTTTACTCAGTCTTTCATAGCTCAAGAGACTTAATTTAGTATCTCATTTAAGCATAAACTTTGTTAAAATATGCAGTAAGTAATATTGAAAGCTAGTGGTTGAAATGGGTACTGCAGTCCAAATTCAAAATACTGGAGAGAGTTGTTTCCCCCGCTCTCTCCTCCTCAGACTCGACACTCACGCGAGTTGCCAGATTGAGGACACGCAACAGGAACGAGCGCAATTGACAATGGAAGGCAATTGGATGCAGAGGCTTTTTAGGTCAGGTAGAATCTGTGATTTCTGACCCAGTTTGTTTGTTGGCTTCCATGGCTACAATTTGCTGTGTTTTCCTACAACTGGCAACCCGGGGTGTTTTAAATACTATTGGGTAAATTGCCAGTGGGGGGATCACAGAGTCCAAAACAAAGACATTCCAACACGGAACGCACATTTCAAATTAGAATAACTGGCTGTAGCATTGTTTTTCTGAGAAACAAACACGTGAACTTGGCATGTTTCTTAAATATCTGCAAATATATTATGGTATTTTTATGCTTTAGTACAGTCAAAAAAATTACATACAGCACCTTTAAAACATTTCTCCTAAATAAGAAATGTTTAAGTTCATATTGAGATTTTTGACACTTTTGATTCCAGACTTATTGGCAAATCTGAGACATTGTTGAGATTTCTTCTGAAAGTCTAAAAGAGACATGTGAGATACCTACCTTTTTTTTTTTTTTTTGGAACTTTTTCTTGACTTAAATTCAAATGTCAGGTTTCCTGTTGAAGCTTCTATTTAGAACACGTTTAGCATAATGATTGTGTTGTTCTTTTCTCATGTTTGTTACTTTCAGTTGGCGAGATGTCTTGGCTTGATATGTTGATATATTTTGATGCTATCACACAGGGTTGGGTTTCTCCTGCAGATGCTTGAGCCTGTGCAGTGAGAAGTGCTGACTTCTCTCATGTGAGTGTCGGCTTATATTGTTAATCTGCTCCACTGTGGCTGGAATTTCAATAGAATTCAGGTTGCGTTAAACCTCAGCGCTAGCCTTCTCTCCTTTACTGAAATGGATCATGTGAGTAAAGCTGCTTTAGTCATTTCCTGTCTGAACTTTATGTATACCGTGTCAAAAAAAAAAAATCTTCTCTTGCCCACATTTGACAGATGGTACAGTGATAATGCCAGCCATATAGCATACTGTACACTTTATTTCAGAAAGTCACAAACTACAGAAACCTGTTTCTGCTTCAGAGTAAAAAAAAGGTCATTGCAAATTTGTATCTCCCAATTGCATCTTACTTTCATACGATGTGACTTTATATCTCACAATGTGATTTTATTTCTCATAATCATGACTTTATATATCACAATGTGCCTTTATATCTTACCTTATTTTGCAATACAACTTTATTCCTTTCAGTTGTGACTTAAAGGCCTGGTTTCACAGACAGGGCTTAGATTAAGCCAGGATTAGACCTTAATAGTTCCATCAGGACAATGAAGTAGCATTTGTAAACATGCCTTAGAAAAAAAAAAAAAACATTACTGGGGTGCATCTTGAGACAAAACAATGGCACTGACACACATGAGTCAAAACCACTGATGTTCTTCATAAATATGTGAACTGTTTCAGCAGTCTACTCAGTTACATTGCATGGTCTGCATTTAAAACCCTCTCAAGACTCAAGAACAAAGAAACCACATGGCAATTTGTGTTTAGGTACATGCTAATGAGTAATAGCAATCCAAAACCATTTTCACGTTGAGGTTTGTTTATTGCCTCCAGGTAAGGTTAGCTGTTGAGAGTTTAATTCAAAATTATTCACAACATTTTGTGGTGTTGCTATGCATTTGTCAGTGTATTCTGAGTGGTTTATAGCACATTGCTATGCGGTTGCTAGAATGTTCTGGGTGGTTGCTGGTGTGTGGATTGTGCTTACTGGCACTCTTCACATCTTCATGGCTGCTATGGGTCCCTTATTCAATACAAGTCTATGGGATTTTCTAACATGTTTTATCATCCTGCAGGCAGAAACTGAAGGCTGTGTCTATTTCACAATTGTGAGTAAAAATCTTGCAATTCTGACTTTATTTCTCATAATTGTGAGTTTATATCTCGCAATTCTTACATTATAACTCGCAATTGCGAGTTTATATCTCGCTTGTTTATATTCTGAGAAAAGAAGTCAGAATTGAGAGATATAAACTTGCAATTGTGAGAAAAAAGTCAGAATTGTGAGAAAAAAGGTCCGAATTTTGAGTAAAAAGTCAGAAATGCGAGTTTATATCTCGCAATTCTGACTTTATTTCTATCAGTTGCGAGTTTATATCACAATTGTGAGTAAAAATCTTGCAATTCTGACTTTATTTCTCATAATTGTGAGTTTATATCTCGCAATTCTGACATTATAACTCGCAATTGCGAGTTTATATTTCACTTGTTTATATTCTGAGAAAAGAAGTCAGATTTGGCAGATGTAAACTCAATTGTGAGAGTAAAAAAAAAAGTCAGAATTGTGAGAGAAAAAGCCCGAATTTTGAGTAAAAAGTCATAAATGCGAGTTTATATCTCGCAATTCTGACTTTATTTCTATCAGTTGCGAGTTTATATCACAATTGTGAGTAAAAATCTTGCAATTCTGACTTTATTTCTCATAATTGTGAGTTTATATCTCGCAATTCTGACATTATAACTCGCAATTGCGAGTTTATATCTCGCTTGTTTATATTCTGAGAAAAGAAGTCAGATTTGGCAGATGTAAACTCAATTGTGAGAGTAAAAAAAAAAGTCAGAATTGTGAGAGAAAAAGTCCGAATTTTGAGTAAAAAGTCATAAATGCGAGTTTATATCTCGCAATTCTGACTTTATTTCTATCAGTTGCGAGTTTATATCACAATTGTGAGTAAAAATCTTGCAATTCTGACTTTATTTCTCATAATTGTGAGTTTATATCTTGCAATTCTGACATTATAACTCGCAATTGCGAGTTTATATCTCGCTTGTTTATATTCTGAGAAAAGAAGTCAGATTTGGCAGATGTAAACTCAATTGTGAGAGTAAAAAAAAAAAGTCAGAATTGTAAGAGAAAAAATCGCAAATACCTTTTTTATTTAGTGGCAGAAGCAAGCTTCCATAAGTTAGATACTATTTGCACCTCAGTATTTTAGTACATTATAAAACAATAATAACATTATGGGCCCTATAATACACCCGGCGCAATGCAACGCAAGGCGCAGCGCAAGTGTGTTTGCTAGTTTGCGTCCGGCGCCGTTCGCGTTTTCCCGTTCAGCGCCACGTCCTTAAATTAGTAAATGCATTTGCGCCAGTTAGTGCGCCCATGGGCGTGCTGGTCTAAAAAAGAGGTGTGTTCAGGCGCATTGCCGGCGCATTGCTATTTTAAGGAGCTGAAAATAGACTGCGCCATAGACCAACTCAAACCTGGTCTAAAGTCTAAAGTCAATGGCGCAATATTTTTTTGTTAGAGCGCGTTGGTAGAAACTGCGCCTCTGGGCGCGTCCACAGTGCGCGTTGACTTTGCTTATTACACACAGGGATGCGCATCACACAAACATGCCAAATATTAAAAACAAAAGGATTACAGTGTAAAAGAATATTATTGTGTAGGCTACATAAATATAAAAATGTAATGATGAATAGTCATTGCGTGTATTAGAATTAGGCTACCTATTTTCAATTCAGCCTATTCCTACTTATAATGATGAACGAAATTGGCTAATTAATTGAACAATCGTGCCAATACACACACATATATATTAACTGACTTTAACTTTGCGCACGAGCAGCTCGGTTTCTTTGCTTGAAAAGCGTTCAGCTTTTCCGCCAACAAATTCCGCCATGTAAATAGCAATCCGCCATGGCGCGAGCGCATCTCGCTCTTAAAGGGAATGGGAGATGAAACTCTGATTGGTTTATTGAACGTTACGCCCATTACTCATTAAGAGAATAGGGACAACCCATTTCAAAAATGCGCCCCGGCGCACGGACCGTTTTTCCGACGTTAAAATAGCAAAAGTGGATTTGGACACGCCCTGAGTGCACCTGCACCGTGCGCTTTACACTTTGCGTTTAGATCGTTAAAATAGGGTCCATTGAGTGTAAATGATTATTATTAAATAAATGACGAATGTTTGGGACAATAAAGCCCTCCATACACCTACCCCTAACCCTACCTGATAAACACTTTATTATTAAAGGCCACATATTTTCTTTCATTTTCTGCATTTTTTGTACTTTTGTCTGGCCCAAACACACATTGGTGGGTGGAGTAAATAGCCTCTGGCCAATAGCCAAGTCAGGCTATTGGCTGCAAGTCAGGCTGCACTTAATGTAAATAGACACTCCACAAATGTCAAGTGTGATCACTTAAAAAAGTATATTTAATACTTTGGGTTACATGTTTGTTCTGAGTATGAGCACTTCAAATTGCTTACAGTTAAACACTCGCTCTGGCAAAGAAATAGAAATATTTTATCTAGTTTTGTAATGGTGCCAGGAAAGGCTTGGTACAAAACAGAGAAGGAACAAAAGAGAAGGCGGCAAAATTGTGCAAGGAGTCACAGTCAGGGAGGGTTGTTAAAACAAATGGTCTTCCCTTTCTTCTATTTTTTTTCTTTAGTTTTAAGTGGTCGAACTGGCCTGGGAGGATAGGAGTTCCTGTTTTGCCGATGGCTATTGTTGAGTTTGGTTTGTACTGTACGTGACCGTTCATCCATCTTCATTTGTATCAGTATTTACCTGAATTCTCACTCAACTCTGCAGTAAATGTCTTTCAACTCATTTAATTCCTTTTATAGTGAAACACAATCTAATTATCAGTGACAGAAAAGCTTGCTGTGTTACCGACCTGCTGCTATTTATGGAACTGTGAGATGCACACGGAGGGTTAGATGTTATCTTATATTGAACCTGTGAAAGTCTAATGAGCTAAAAGAAGTTCTGTGTGCGTAAATGGTGCAGCGTGGTGCACTTCCAGGCAGAAAGGTATTAACACTTAGACAGAAACTTGTGGTTTATTTGATACTGACGTTTACCAGGCACTGCCGCATGCTGTTTCATTATGCCTGAGCTTTCCCAGAATAGAACAGTAATACTGAAGCAAAACATGTGCAGTCACTGGATTTTCAAGGGAGGCTGTTATGGATCACCTATATTATTGGGTTTAACAACAATAATAAGAAAATCAATTAATTTTAATTAAAAGTAGATTTAGGTTTTTTTTTCTAAATATTTTAAAATGCCCAGCACCCACAAATGTGATGATCTCTTTGGGATATTCTAACCTTTATAATATGCATTCCATACAGTTTACGACATTATTAAAATCCCTCACCCTGTATATGCAATAATGATAGTGCCTTAACAAGCACTGCAGCATCAAAATAAAACAACCATTATTACATATTGCCGTTTCAGTTCCTTAAAGGATTAGTTCGCTTTCAAATGAAAATTAGCCCAAGTTTTACTCGCCTCAAGCCATCCTAAGTGTATATGACTTTCTTCTTTCTGATGAACATAATCGAAGAAATATTAATAAATATCCTGATGCATCCGAGCTTTATAATGGCAGTGAATAGGTATGAGTATGAGCTGAAGAAAGTGCATCCATCCTCATCCATCCAGCCATCATAAACATGTGCTCCACACGGCTCTGGATTGTTAATAAGGCCTTCTGAAGCGGTGCATTTGTGTAAAAAAATATCCATATTTAAACAAGTTATGAATATCGAGCTTCTGCCAGACTGCTTAACTTGAATATGGAAGGCGGTCTGGCGGAAGCTCGATATTTGACTTCATAACTTGTTTAAATATGGATATTTATTACACAAATGCATTGTTTCGTTTCAGAAGGCCTTTATTAACCCCCCGGAGCTGTGTGGTGCACATATTTATGATGGATGGATGAGGATGGAAGCTTTTTCTTCAGCTCATACTCGTGAACCCTAGTCACTTCCATTATAAATCTTGGATGCGTCAGGATATTTATTAATATTTCTTTGATTATGTTCATCAGGAACAAGAAGGTCATATACACCTATGATGGCTTGAGGGTGAGTAAAGCTTGGGCTAATTTTCATTTGAAAGTGAACTAATCCTTTAAGGGAAACTAAATTCATTACATTCAGGTTAATTGCGAAGTTAAATCTATTGGTAGCCCTCCATTACCAGACTTCAAAAAACATGTAAATATGACACAGGAGTCCCACTATATTAAAAGAGTCTCTTCAGTTCAATAAGAGAAGCCGTTAGGACATGAGACGAATACAAAACGCAAAACTTTCCATATAAGCTCTTTTCGGACTTTTTCGGCCTTACAAAAAATCTCAAAATACTATTGGACAAAAAAAAAAAAATTTGAAAATTGAAAATGACTTTAATTTTTATCTTTACCATAAACCATTTTTCACTCGCTTCCATCTGAAGACACTGACAAAATGGCTGCTTCTCGCACTGGAGTCGTCCGTGTTGTTAACAGGGTTACAGATTAAGAATGATTTCAACCCAAAATTGGGTTAAATCAACCCAGCGTCCTTACCCAGCAGTCTTATCCCAGCGTTTGGGTTGAAAAAAATAATCCAGCATTTTTTAGAGTGTAAGTGCCTCAGTATGACAGTATATATTACATCATTTATTTCACTCTATATTTTCTAAAAGCCTACTGGCATACCTGTTTTTCATTGTGTGGTAAGGTTAGCTACTGACACATTTGTAATGAGTCTGAGACTACAAGGGAAAGTACACAGAAGCCAGTGGGCAGTTGCAGAAGAGAATGAAGGGAATGTTGACGAGTGATGGAAAAACACTGACTGTGGAAGTGGTAATGGAGAGTGCTGTGTTTATATGAGGAGAGGAATTGATGCATTAAATGGGTTATCTTTAGTAATCCCAATAAGCATGCTAATTTGCAAAATTAGTCAAATTCATAGTTAATTTGTCAAGATATGTCTAGCAGTTCTCACACTTTCCGAACAGCTCATTTGCTAAAACCTCAAAAGAAAAGTTTATTGGTGAAATACAAACCAAGTAGATGTTTAAAGTAGGTCATAAATATATAAAACAGGAAATAATCACTTGTGGGATTTTTTCTTGGGTTGTCTCAGTGAAACGTGATGATTCATTTCTGCCTTAAGAACATGTGTTACTCTCAAAAATAGCTTTACTAGTTCCATCTCTTATCAATACTCTGATTTCCTTAACAGTGTGTGCACTTCACAATTGTGTTATGCATTGATAAAGAGATCTGATGTCGCCACGTTCTGCCCTTTCTAAATTTGCGCACCAAATACCTGAAACTCAAGTAGCAGATAAATAAATAAATATGGTAACAATACGCCGTGGAAGCGTAAAATGTTGCAGCTGTTAACCTCAAGGGTCTGAGAGAGGGATTTATTTCTCATTATTTAATTCTCTCATGTAAGTGATCTTTGTACTCAGGGATTTATATTAATAGTTCACCTAAATAGGAAAATTTATAATCATTTGCTTACTCCTATGTCATATGTATGACTTTCTTTCCTCCCTAGAGCACAAGTTATATAGCAGATCATAATGTTACAATAAAAAACATTTCTATTTCAAATAAATGCTGTTCTGTCATGATAACTCTTGGAGCGTGGTAATGGATATGACAGTGTTAATATATTTGGGCTTAGCATAATAGATCTGCTATGCTTCTGCTGCTGCTGTTGCTGCAGAGTAAGCACAGACTTGCTAGTACTGCCAATACATACACGACACGCTGCTGTGAGCAAGTAAGATATGCTGCTGCTGTACAATATAGCATATACATGAATTACCCTTAGCAGATCTATACAGATGGAGCTGGGGGAGGAGGGTTTCTGAAAGCGTTCTGCAAACTGCTACAGCAAACGATGACCAAGTATTTGAAAGTTGAGCAAAAGCAGGTACCAGTCAGCTTTTCCCTACAGAGAATGATGTAGTTGCAAGCAGATTGAGTTAAGGACCTATTAGCCTGTGCCATCTAGAGTTTCCAACTTTCCATCAAAGAATCCTGAAAAGAATCACGGTTTCCACACAAATATTAGCAGCAACTGTTTTAAACATTGATAATAAAGATGTGTTTCTTGATTATCAAATCTGCTAATTAGAATGATTTCTGAAGGATCGTGTGACACTACGTTTCCATACAAAGTTGCAAATTGTGTAACTTATGTTTGGGAGGTCATTATTCCAAATCATTGAGACTGTCCTCCAAAAAAAACGACCCTATAGGTCGTTTTTCAAGCACCTTATTACGACCTATATTTACGTTTTGAAGTCTTGCGCCCTCTAGCGGGCGTAAAAATAATGACAGTGTCGTGTTACGTCTGTCATCATGAAATGACGTATGCCATTACCAATCAAAATGCGTGTTCATTTAAATGCAATATGTGGACTTTTTACACCATTTCTCCTATTTCCATTTAGCAAAACTATTTTTTTTATTAACGACTATACCCACCCCCATCCCTAAACCTACCCTCAGTGATTTAGTGCATACACACTTTATGAGCACATGCATTCCCTGGGATCAAACCCATGATCACATGATCACATGATTGCATATTGTTATTGCAGTGCTCTGCCAATTGAGCTACGCGAAACCCGAAATATGATGCAGATAAAAGGGAACAACGCATTAAAATGAAAGTGTCCTGTTGTCGAAAGGGGCGCAATTTTAGCAAATGCTCCTATGGGTCATATTTCATGAATTAAAATGAAAGTGTCCTGTTGTCGATAGGGGCGCCACTTTAGTAAACGCTCGTATTTCAAGGAAGTGACAAACGACCTTTAAGTTCGTATTGGTTGAAGAACATGTTGAATTGGTTCATTGGTTATTCTGGGTATCCAATCACATCCTTTATTGAGGCAAAGTCGCTTGTGTGTTTTTGTTGCACATCAAGGGATTTATTCGGTCAATTTATTCTTGGTTTATGCGCATTTCTTTTTATCAGATAAAAAATGATCCACCTCAGTTAATTAATGTGCATTTTTTAGAATTTATGCACATCTTGGTGAGCATTTTTTTAGGCAATGTCCAAAAATTCTCATAAAAATAGTTGGATGGAAACATAGCCAATTAAAACTGGAGTAATGGCTGCTAAAAAAATTCAGCTTTGGCATCATAGGGATAAGTTACATTTTAAACTATATTATTTATAAATTGAAAATAGTTACTTTAATAATATTTCACAATATTAGTGTTTTTCCGTTCAGCAGTTTTTGTTGTTCATTTTTGGATGCAGTTCATATGAATTTCTTGTGAACAAATTAACCACTACTGATTACATCCAATTTGCATTTTGACATGCTCCCGGCCACACTCGTCTCCAAATAAATTACCTTTGTAGAGCAGCTCACATTCGCACAAACACAAATGGCTCTTTGTGTGTGAAAAGTTTGGGTGGTAAATCCAAAGTACACTTAAATATCACAGACCAACTGGCGTCTTCTCTGAGACATCAGTCATTGCATGATTTGTGGCCCACCGGGGGGAATATCACAGTGCTGGAGGACCATATGAGGTCTTAAGGACATGTAGGGGAATGCTGTGGGGTGTGTTTGTAGAGGTGTTTTGACAACGAGTGATCGCTGACGACTCGAGTGATGACATCCAGAGCTGGCGGTACTGGGGTGGCAATTTATGTCCTTGAAGACGTGGATACCACCGTAAATTGTTTGAGACATCAGTGACAGGATCATTAGCATCACTCATGGCTTACTAATATGTTTTATACCATAATGGTTGGTTGAAGGTACTGATCTATCAAGGCACAGATCTTTCTTGCAGCTGATTTTTGGCTCCCTCGGCATCCACTTTGTACTTCAGTGTATCAGGTGTCAGTGTTGAGTCTCGATGTGTCTGTGATGATTGAATATAAACGGTGACATCACGGCTCTGCAGCTGTGGAATGTGATGAAGATTTCCACTAAACACAGAACAGAAGCAGTTCTTGCCAGTAAGAGAAACTACGCAGGTCTTCCCAGCAGGGGCGTAGCCAGAATTTTATCTTAAAATGAGGGGGCAATGATCAGGCACAACATTATGACCACCTTCCTAATATTGTGTTGGTCACACTTTTGCTGCCAAAACAGCCCTGTGCATTATTTTGCTAAAAGAGGCCACAGTCACCAGGGAATACCGTTTCCATGAAAGGGTGTACATGGTCTGCAACAATGCTTTGGTAGGTGGTATGTGTCCAAGTAACATCCTCATGGATGGCAGGACCCAAGGTTTCCCAGCAGAACATTGCCCAAAGCATCACACTGCCTCCGCCAGCTTGCCTTCTTCCCATAGTGCATCCTGGTGCACGAATCTACTACTTATGTGTGTTTCTGCAACTACGGGCACTTTTGACTCTACTAATTTAAAAAAAAATCAACCTCTATGAACTTCAATTTTAACCATCACAGTCTGTAATACATATAAAAATGTACACAAAATTAAATGTAGACATTAAGATTTTAATCTGGAACATGTTTATTTTTTTATGGTTTTCATCTCTTTTCCTTACAAAATGTTCTTACCGCAACATTACATTTTATGCACTTTTCTTTTTAATTTCTATAAAAATGTAATATATTTACATAGTTACTTTTCAAGATTTGTACATTTTTGTAATTACATATATTAAAAAATAATTTAAAATTAGGGGATTTTATACAGAAGAGGATTAGGGCCAAGCAATAATAAAAAATTAAAACCATCTTGAGATTAAAGTTGTTAAATTTAGAAAAAAACACGTTAAATTTCGAGGAAAAATTCAAGATAAAATTTTAAGAATAAAGTCATTAAATTACGAGAAAAAAAGTCGTTAAATTACGAGAACAAATTCGTTAAATTATGAGAAAAATGTCATTAAATTTCGAGAAAAAAGTCGAGATAAAATGTTGAGAATAAAGTTTATTCTCAACATTTTATCTCGACTTTTAATAAACTTTATTCTCAACATTTTATCTCGACTTTTTTCTCGAAATTTAACGACATTTTTCTCATAATTTAACAAATTTGTTCTCGTAATTTAATGACTTTTTTCTCGTAATTTAATGACTTTATTCTCAACATTTTATCTCGACTTTTTTCTCAAAATGTAACAAGTTTTTTTCTCGTAATTTAACGAGTTTTTTCTTGTAATTTAACGAGTTTATTCTCAACATTTTATTTCGAGTTTTTTCTCGAAATTTAACAACTTTAATCTCGAGATGGTTTTATTTTTTTTATTATTGCTTGGCCCTAATCCTCTTCCGTAATTTTATGATATTCTTTATGCCATGGAAAATTTTGATGTTAACCTTAGATATCAATTGTTTTATACACGCCAAAGATACAATATTTCCCTTTTAATGACAAATATTGTCATTTTAATGTGTTAATCATCTCTACTGAAGGGTTAAAACAGCAGCAACAACAGTCTGATTAATAATTAAAATAAATCATTGCTGCGGTAATGAGTTTGTGTCGGTAAGGACACAATGTTAATGACACGTGTTAATAATGTAACCTTAACAATAGGTTACTGTAGAGAAAAACAGTAACAGAAGGTATTTTGTCAAAGAGGTATCGCAGGAAAACTGGGTTAAAAATACTTTTATGAACTTATATTATAACAACAAACTAATTTGAGGCCTTCAGTATTTGGTTTAGTCCTCTGGTCCACTGTCTTCTTTTCTGATTTGTCAGTTTATCTGCTCTTTTTTTAATGCTCTTTTTCCATAACTATTCATATCTGTCAGGGTCTTTTCTCATTAAGTCTCTGTATTTCTGTCATCTTATTAGATGAATTTACTATCATCTAGGGTTGCAAAAATGACATGTTTATATTTAGATCACAGTATAAAACTTGAATTTGTCTCTACTGCAACGCAAGGTCTTTACCGCAACACCTAAAAATGCTGCGGTAAAGACATGTTGCGAAAATGACATTTTTGCTAATATTGCTGATAACTGGCCGCTAGCAAGATCTGATACATCAGTTTTGACTTTTAGCACCACATATACATGTATTCAACAGTGATATAAATTCATTTTTAAAATGTAGTTCAAAATACACAATTACTAAACTGAATGGTAAGGATTCATAATAAATACTTGTGAAGAAAAGATGATCTTTGTCTTAGTTTTCTGGATCTTGTGAGTGACCTAATGGGGGTGACCCAATCTGTAAGCCATGTGCTCACATGCTAATTTCTGTTTCCACAGAAACTAGATTTGTTTGGCTTTGAACAAATGTCATATTAAGTCTTTTCTCAGTGTTGTGGTAAGGACTCAAAAGTGTGGGACAGGTGTAAAAAAATTCAATTAAAAAATCATATAAATGATGAGTAAACAAAAAAAGAACTTTAAGATGGTGTAAAGTAACATTTATATGAAACGAATTCAATTGAAATAATGTCATATAGTAAAAGAATTTTACACATCTCAGCATTTGGACCTATAAATGCTTCATTATTCATTCATTATTTTTTAAGTCAAGATGTGTAATGACACTGTTTTTATATTTATGAAGCTTTAGATAACAAATTTTAACATAAACCTTAAATTTCACTGCTGGAACTTAAAGGATTAGTCCACTTTTAAATAAACTTTTCCTGATAATTTACTCATCCCCATGTCATCCAAGATGTTCATATCTTTCTTTCTTCAGTCGAAAAGAAATTAAAGTTTTTGATGAAAACATTCCAGGAGTTTTTTCCATAAAGTGGACTTCAATGGGCACCAAAGAGTTGAAGGTCAAAGTTAGTTTCACTGCAGCTTTAAAGCGTTCTACACGATCCCAGATGAGAAATAATGGTCTTATCTAGAGAAACAATCACTCATTTTCTAAAAAAAAAAATGAAATTTTATACATTTTAACCAGAAATGTTCATCTTGAACTAGATCTCTTCTTCTTCTCTTCTCTATTAGAATTCCGGCAGTGTAGACACTGCTAAGTGTATTACTGCCCTCCACAGGTCAAAGTTTGAACTAATTGTTATATACTAGCTATATATGCATATAAAAATTTGTTCAAACTTTGACCTGTGGAGGGCAGTAATACACTTAGCAGCGTCTACACTGCCGGAATTCTAATAGAGAAGAAGAAGAGAGCTAGTTCAAGATAAGCATTTCTGGTTAAAATGTATAAAATTTTTCATTTTTTTTTTTTAGAAAATGAGTGATTGTTTCTCTAGATAAGACCATTATTTCTCGTCTGGGATTGTGTAGAACAATTTGAAGCTGCAGTGAAACTAATTTTGACCTTCAACTGTTTGGTGCCCATTGAAGTCCACTATATGGAGAAAAATCCTGGAATGTTTTCATCAGAAACTTTCATTTCTTTTCGACTGAAGAAAGAAAGACATGGACATCTTGGATGACATGGGGGTGAGTAAATTATCAGGAAAAGTTTATTTAAAAGTGGACTAATCCTTTAAAAGTGCCTGTAGTTACAGAACCACCCTTATATACATAGCCCCGAGTTAAAGGATTAGTTCACTTTGAATTGAAAATTAGCCCAAGCTTTACTCACCCTCAAGCCATCCTAGGTATATATGACTCTCTTGTTCCTGATGAACATAATCACAGAAATATTAATAAATATCCTGACACATCCAGGCTTTATAATGGCAGTGAATAGGGTCAGTGAGTTTGAGCTGAAGAAAGTGCATCCAACCTCATCCATCCATCATAAATATGTGCTCCACACAGCTCCGGGGGGTTAATAAAGGCCTTCTAAAGCAAAGTGATGCGTTTGTGTAAAAAATATCCATATTTAAACAAGTTACGAAGTCAAATATCGAGCTTCCACCAGACCGCCTTCCATATTCAAGTTACGAAGAAATGTAAACTGGTCGCGTCAGTTACACTTTTTCCAAAAGTTGAAAAGGAAAAGGGTAGGACGTAGCGTAAGCTTTTGAACTGCAAGAGTTTTACACTTTCTGCATATGTTGAATACAGAAGGTGTATAACTTGTTTAAATATGGATATTTTTTACACAAATGCATTGTTTCATTTCAGAAGGCCTTTATTGACCCCCCGGAGCTGTGTGGAGCACATGTTTATGATGGATGGATGTGAATGGAAGCTTTTTCTTCAGCTCATACTCATGAATCCTATTCACTGACATTATAAAGTTGGATGCGTCAAGATATTTATTATATTTCTTCAATTATGTTCATCAGGAACAAAAAGTCATATACACCTAGGATGGCTTGAGGCGAGTAAAGCTTGGGCTAATTTTCATTTGAAAGCGAACTAATCCTTTAAAAGGGGCCTTAACTCAGGGTTAGAAAAGGTCTTAACCCAGGGTTGAGCATGGTACAAGTAGTCACGGGTGTTGCCTGAAAGCACTTATCTGATAAGTGTAAATTTGTCCCGACAAAATGCATCCAGTATTTCAGTCATTCACACAGACAAATGCTGGCACCTTTAAGAGGTTTAGCCTTATCTGTCTGAAAATAATGAAGCCCTGAAGCAAGATGTTGTCTTACTAAGAGGAAGGCACCATCTGGACCTTAAATATTAGCTGTTACTTTATTGTCTCTAATCTTGATTTTTCATCAGCACCAAAGCCACATATGGGGAAATGAAACTAAGTGCCAAGATTTGATCAATCTTTTATCAATAGATCTCTTCTTTTTTGGCAGTAAAAGAAAAAGCCCATGTTTTCACTAGTGTTTAGAAGGCCACTACCATTTAAATAATCTAAAGATGATTTTCCTGACATTTATGGTAATCAGTCGATTATAAGGGGGCAGAAAGAAGTGTCAGACGGTTAAAAAGTGATTCAGTGATGAACTCCCACTGCAGTTTCAACCTAAAAAAAAGATTTCAATTCTGAATAAATTATGCAAGTGAATAATGCACCAATACTAGACTAATAAGCACTTTTATTTTCCATATATCAGCTGATCTTTAATTTCATATTGGAGTAATTGAGTTATAGAGAAGTGTTATAGAATAAATGTAATTGAATAATCAGATGTAAATTTGATTATGGAAGGAGATGTCAGGAATCCGAAACATGCCTTGATTCCTTTTTTTTTTTTTAATTATTTTTATGAAGAACACATCAGTTTTGAGGAAATGAATCACTTTCACAAGTATTTGACATAAAAGACAAGTTCAGTGCAGAAATTTTAACGGCCGCCATTTAGCATCTGACAGACGTTTTTTTCTTTTTACATCCTACGCAGTAATTATAATGCTATCTGGTGAAATTGTGGGAATTGGAGCTCTTGGGAACAGTGGAATGGGATGCTCCACATCTGCTGTGCTTCCTCTCATCTACAGCCATATCATAGTTTCTGCAGTCTGGAACTGTCAAATGGACACGATTTCAAGACAAAACAAGTATTCATCAGATTGCGAGATTCAAACGCTTGCAACACAGAAACAAATATGCCAGCAGGCGTGTATTTCCAGAACACAGCCTTAATCACAATACTAGACATAAAATCTGTCAAATATTTATTGCGGGAAATGTGGAACTAATCATAACACAGTCATTCAGAGTGGGAAATTTCTGCAGGGATGTTATGCTACTCCTTGTGGTTTCAGTGAAAACTTGTTTTGTCTTGAAATCGTGTCCTTTTGACAGTTCCGGACTGCAGAAACTATGATACAAAAAACAAAACAAAACTTTGCATTGTCTTGTTTTTAACATCTCCCTGAAATCATGTGGTTATTATTAGTGTAGTTATTGTGTGTGTATTATTATTATTATTTTTTTTTTTTAATAAAAATGTGTAGACTACAATAGTCTGAGACTTTTGCCAACTTCAGCAGAGGAAAATAAGGGACACTTTATTTCTTTCAGCATCAGTGAATGTTTGAACCTTTTTAATAGTTGAGTTTGAGTCCCTCAATTGTGTTAAGTGTGAAAAGATGGAGCTCAAAATCATGCAGTCATTGCTGGAAAGGGTTCAAATATGCAAAAATGCTTGAAAACTGAAGAATCTGCAGGAGCTGGAGGATTTTTCTGAAGAACAGAGCTCAGTTTAACTGCTCAGGACAAACAAGAGACTCATAAACAACCATCATAAAACATAAAAACAGTCGTAGATCATCAGGTAACCACACACAGTATTGAGAATCAATGGTTCCCAAACTTTTGAACTGGGTCATTTTAATAAATTCAGTTATTTTTTTTGTCTTGTGGACTATGTGTAAACATTTTTATGTAAAATATCTTACTCAGGACAGTACTAAATAAAAAATAACATGCATTTTATATGATCTTATTTTGTTAAAATTACTCACATTTTCACAAATTCTGCAAGTGGTTCACATACTTTTTCAAGCAACTGTATACAGTATATCTGTCCTGTGACATGGCTTATTTCTATGGCACACAATAGAAAGCTATTAACAAAACAGATTTGATACTTCATTTGGACTCATTACAATAAAAAAAAAATACTTCACTTCAAAGACTTGAGAACATCGGATTTCAAAAGTCCAACTTTTACAATTTGTTTTCCATTCTGATGTCATTTTAATCTTTGACATTTATGAAATTATGAAAAGGTTTCAATTGCAATAAATGCTAAAGTGTTCTCAGCTGTTTTGGGTGTAGGGCAATGGAATATGGGATAAACTGAGTCACGATTGGATATAATACTGAACGCAATTATGTTCCAGTTCTGTTTAATATGTGACTGTTGGCAAACCTAAAAAGGTCTTGTGTTTTGTTTATCTCTCACTGTTCTAATCCCTCTCTCTCTCCATTCTCAGATCTGTGGCTTTGTGAACGCTATTAGTCCGGTTGGGAATGATCAGCAGAATCTAATGGCTTTCCGCTTCTCTGCATTTAACCCCATCTTGGACCCCTGGATCTTCATCATCTTCCGTAAGGCAGTCTTCAACCACATCCGGGAATTCTTTCACTGCTGCTTCCCCAGAGATGCAGTAAAGACCACAGCTCAAAACTCCCTGTCCTTCCCCATGGAGGCTGGAGACGTCAAACACAGCTCCAGCATCCAGAGCAAGATCTACTGCAGCCTCCCTCAGTGAGGCTTTGATGAGAGACAACGCATCTGTGACGGTTTGCACTGAGATATATCGTGACCATGAGACTTCGAAGCCTGAAAAGTCTTCCTGAATGTGTGTACTAGAACCAAATATTTAAAGCATTGACAGCAGAGGACCTGTCAAAATTGATGATGTTCATGGTGATGGAAAGGAAATGTACTCTAAACGTGTGAAATAACGCCCATCGCTAAACAGTCTCTTCCGTGCATGTAAACCGCAGAATTTGGATGAACAACATGTTGATAAAGATGTTGATAAATGAACAGAATGTGAAGGCACAAACAACCAATGTGCATTTGGGGAACTGGCACTTACCACAAACATGTAGAAAACAGACACGTGCCCTTCGGTTTACCAAAAATCAACAACCACAGAACATCAAGGCTCATATAGAGGCAGAAAACAACTTTCCTTTTAAAATCGACACTTTTTGAAACCCTCTTCACATGGAAATTGCAGCGTTGGAGATGTATGGTGTGACAAAATACGTGCTAGAATGTTACAGCAAGTTGTTTAGCAGCAGACAAACAATTATAAACTAAAAAAGCTTGTCTCGTTAAATATTAATGTGCTTTGTACAGTCTGTTTTCAGAATCTGAGGAAAGCAGTTAAAGCATCAAACAGTGAAGGCAATTACTTTAAAGTCATACAAAATATTGCCTCAGAAGTTATTAAACACTTTTATTAATTATTATTAATTTATTTTTATTCAGATGAGCTTTACAAGGTTTACAAATGTACAGTTTAAAAAATACAGAACCCTAACCAGGATTACTTAACCAAGGATACCAGGCTAACAATATCAGTTGTGAGAAGACCATTTGGTACAAACTTGTACTAGTCAAAGAGTTGGTTCACCCAAAAATGAAATTTCTGTCATTAATTACTCCAAACCCGTGAGACCTTCGTTCATCTTCAGAACACAAATTAAGATATCTTTCATAAGGAGTGCATTGCCAGCAAGACAATTAACACTTTCAACGCCCAGAAAGCTACTAAAGACGTATTTAAAACAGTTCATGTGACTACAGTGGCGAGAATACTTTTTGTTGGCCAAAAAAAAAAAAAGACTTTTTCAACAATATCTAGTGATGGGCGATTTCAAAACACTGCTTCATGAAGCTTCGAAGCTTTATGAATCTTTTGTTTCGAATCAGTGGTTCAGATCGCGTATCAAACTGCCAATGTCACACCTCCCAGTGGTGAACCATTGAAATTTCGAAATACTTATGACGTAACAAAGCCTCGTTTACTGAAATCACGTGACTTTGGCGGTTTGATAGACGCTCTGAACCACTGATTCGAAACAAAAGACTTGTAAAGCTTCGAAGCTTCATGAAGCAGTGTTTTGAAATCACCCATCACTAGATATTGTTGAATAAAGTCATTATTTTGTTTTTTTTTAGCACACAAAAAGTATTCTTGTCGCTTCAAAACATTAAGGTTGAACCACTGTAGTCACATGAACTGTTTTAAATATGTCTTTAGTAGCTTTCTGGGCATTGAAAGTGTTAATTGTCTTGCTGGCAATGCAGGCCTCACTGAGCCATCGGATTTGATCAAAAATATCTTAATTTGTGTGCCAGAGATGAACTGAAGGTCTTACGGGTGTGGAACGACATCAGGGTGAGTAATAAATGACAGAATTTTCATTTATGGATGAACTAACCCATTAAAATTATTAACACTTTACATTAAGGTTCATTTGTTAACATTAATGTATTAACTAACATGAACTAACCATGAGAAATACATTTGTTACTGTATTTACTAATCTTCGTTAACGTTAATGATAATACAGTTGTTCATTGTTTGTTCGTGTTAGTTCACAGTGCATTAACTAATGTTAACAAAATTTTGATAATGTATTAGTAAATGTTGAAATTAACATTAACAAAGAGTAATTGTAGAAGTGCAGTTCATTATTAGTTCATATTAACTAATGTAGATAACTAATGGCCCTTATTGTAAAGTGTTACCAAAATTATAGGATAATACCTAAATAGTTTTAGGGGTTGATGTGTTGTAGAAGTGTGTATTTTGTTATTTCACTGTCATGGCGGTACTTAAGAATGGATCATTTAATTTAACTATAATGTAAATAACAAAAATAAAAGGCATTTAAGCTGTGTCTTATCCAGGTGTGTTATGAGTTTCTGGCAACAATCAGAAGATTTCTGGTGTTTAATGAATAGTTGTGTGGTATATGAGTTTGGACCAATAAGATTGCACTGTGCATGGGGCTACCCAGCTACCAAAATTGAAACCAAGCGATTAGGGTTGGGTAAAACAAAATTTCAGATGGAAGAGATTTTATCTCTTCACTTTAGCACCTCTGATGTTTAGTACATGGTGTTAACAGAAAGGCTTCTGTATAGTGTAAATACATTTGACCACATAGTATGTTTACAGTTCAGCTGATGTAGAAAGTTCAAACTATCCTAACACAATGCATGTCTGCTTTATACCTGCTCTCAAAGCTACTAATATCACCTTATATGTTTCATTTAAAAACATGGATATTTCTTTAAAATACATTTGCTTTTACCATATGTAATGGTTACTGTAAAGAAACATATTTATAGACTGTTTGAAGTTTTCTGCAGCTAAAGACTTGATATTGGTCTAGAAAAACTGCAAAAACTCTCATTATATGCTTTACTAGGGTCATTCTCAGGAAATATTGCCAGAAAATAAATCCATTGTAACCCCAATGGACATTGGGGGGCCACCTTAAGGGGGATGCATTCCCCACAAATTCAGATTAGTAGTTAACAAATTGTCAGTTTTTAAACTGTTACCCCTGATCCTAAAATACCAAGTACTTATAGTTATTTATCATTACAAGCCCTTAGCCTAACCATAAAGTGCAACATTATTTCAACCCTGTTACAGTAAGAGTGGAATTAAGGTCAGTACTAATGTGGCTTTAAATAAATCATACATTGCACTGTGAGAAAAAACAGAATAATGCATGATTATTATAGTTTTGTTTCAGCCCTGTTACACTGACAATGTTTCAGGGTTGAAGTACAAAAATAACAGCCTTAGCTTAGCTAACAAATATCCCTGGACAACACCACATTATTTGCAATGCTTTATGCAAAGAGTAATGTTTTTTTGTTTGTTTGTTTGTTTTTCTGGAAAAAAAGATCCAATGTGAGTTGAACTATTTAAAGGGAGAAGTTGCACCTTGTAACAGGGTTGAACAAAGTGCAGGAACAAAGACAAATCAGAAATTATTCTCAGAAAATTCATAAAGAATTTTAGAAAACTACAATACACAGTGAAAGCATGACATTTTCATTTCATTAAAAGCAATATTTTGGATTTTTTCTATAAACTAATAGTGTTGAATGGGAACATTCAAATTGGCTGAACACTTCAAAACAGAATTGTGTAATTATAAACATGTTTGCATTAGAAACTAAACAGGTAACTAACAAATAATGTGAATAAATTCAGTATCCTGTTATGCATTTATCACACAAACGTGTTTTTTTTCCCTGAGAATGACCCACTAACAGTCTGTATAATGTTCTGGAGGATCAGGAAGTTTAATTAACTAAACAAACTCTGTATAGTGCCAGTGTAAATTCACATCCCTGCCATGTTCGTAAAAGCGTGCAGTGTCTGCATGCATGATGTGAATCTGATGCCGTCGTAATGTAATATTTTGTGTATTTATGTTTTGTTTTTTTTGCACAGTGTTGTACATTCGATACTGCTTTGTGCACATTTGGTTTGTTCATGCAGTGTTGACTCAAGCTAGAAACAATGGACACATAGTAAAGAACACAACACCCTGTCCAAACAAACGTGTCATTGTCTTTTTCTTCAGGCTGTTAATGGGATAATCATTATAACATTTTATAAAAAAAATGAAAAAAAAAAAACATAGATTGGAGCACATTTTTGAGGTTTATAAAGAAATTCTTTATGACCTCCAATACAAGCACTTATTTGGTTTCATATGAAAAGAATAATACTGAAATATATAAAATATCCAAATAAAACCAAACTTGATCTTATCATTATTGGCCTAAAATTTGATAAATAACAAGGCAGATCAAACTATTTCCATTCATATACTTTCATCCAGTCATTGAAACTACTTTTAACATAATTCAGGCAATTTAAAGTTGACATAAAACAACCAACACTACCATGTTGTGACATATTTTAAGTGAAATGGCTTATCGAACAATAAAAAACATGTGTTGACTTAATTTTATCTAACGTTTTTGATTGACTATGAAAAGTGGGCGTTGAGTACCAGAATTGGCTTAACTTTGGCATGGCCTCACAAACGACAAAGTGTGATGGCAAAAGATTTCCACACCAGCTTTAACTTTCTCAACAGGTTTAGGATTTGCTGTGTTGACCA